>CM034539.1:6909909-6989558 GCA_020002185.1 Paraescarpia echinospica | reverse complement strand
TTTCAAACTATAATTCTCAAACTCAGCAAACAATTGTTTGCTGAGGGGGTGGATTAACACCTGTCCAGGATTCAGTGTCCTCCAGCTAACATTCATTTTCTAAATCTAACTTTTTTGTAATTATAATGATACCAAACTGAGCTGTGTACTACTCTATGGCAGATTATGTATATGTTCTAAACTCACAACAATAGCCTTACACCACATTGACAAAAGAGATCGATACTACATAAAAATATATAATAGAAAGTTTCATCCTGGCTGGTTGTGACCGGTATATGTAATAGATAAACCTTGGCATGAATGACAGTTTGTAACATTTGGGTAAAATATTTTTTACATATTATTTGCCTGGTCTACAATATATAACAACACGTTTCTAATATAGCGCCACATCCAAAACATTGTTCTGTGACGCAGGACAGTGGTCTATGTATTACACTTAAATAAGTCCATAAGATAAAACCATAAACATTTTAAATACTAATGTGCAAAAATCTGCAATTATTACTGCTATAATAAAATAAAAACTATATTATCTTTACAAAACAAATGAAATAAATAAATACTTAAAAAAATGTAATACATGTTTACAAGCTATAGATAATTATTAAAACACAACGATAATTTAATAATAAATTAATACAAAATAAATATATGTTTAATTAACTAAAATCGCAATGGTAAGCATACTACAAATATTGTCTCTCGTGCATTGACGCACTGTGAGGAACAGTTGATTCCATGCCCTTGGAGCTGCACAAGAGAAGGGTAGTTCGCCGATTTAGTGCGAGAAGTCGGTTGTTTAAGAAGTAACTGATCAGAAGAGCGTAGACAACGTGTCGGGCAATAAGGAGAGAGGAGTACCGATAAATACGGAGGTACGAGCCGGTGAAGGCATGTGAAAGTAAGAAGTAAGGTCTTGAAAGTAATGTGGCATTTCACTGGGAGCCAGTGCAGGTCTATGAGCATGGGCGTGATATGGTCTCGTTTAGAACGAATCAGTATCAATATACTGTATGAACATCATAAAATACTACCGGTAGTTATCAAACGTAACATTTAACAATCACTGTATAAGGTGGCTTACCTCTGATTTTGGACAATGGTTTATATTCAAATCCGTCTGGATCTAACCCAATATTCACCCACCATTGTGCGTTTTCATTTTAAGAAACAACTCCACCATTTGACTGCAGTCAATGACAGTATTGATAAGGCTTCATGTAGTGCAAAATGTAGTTGATTACAAACATGTATTAGTGAACTGCGATCACATTTAACATAATTTGAATGTTCTTATACAGAAGACAACATGAAAAGGGATCATTGGCACAAATACTTATTTATTAATACATTATATACATAAAAAAAACTATTCTTTTAAAAACAGGGCACACAGTTGTTTTAAGGACGCACAATGAGTATTACCTCCTACGAAACCTACTAATTTAGTTATATCTGACTTCTAGGAAGGTTTCAGCTATGTTGTCATTAATGAACATCATGCAGTAAAAATGACATGGAAAGTTGTTATAATGTGTCAGGAATACTAATAATAAGTAAATAGGTGTATTAACAGTCATAAATAAATACCTTTGTGGGTGCAATACTAGCCTTGAGCTGAAATTGTGAAATACATTTATATATAATATATATATATCTATATATAAACTTATCTACATGTATATAGGATTACTACAACGGCACTCTTTGATGATAGTAAATATTAGTATGATGAAAGTAAACAACAAAAATGACACAGTAATTAATTAAAATGTTAAACGCCTGTTCTGCATCAAATTCATTTGATAGTATTTTAGAAAGATTTCACATGAACATACTGTGAATTAATGTGGACTTACCATCTGCTTGCCTCGTGATAGTGCCATAAGGACCTTAAAAACAATATAAATACTGCTATATTAATTGACACATGAAGAACTATAATAACGATGTTACTGTAAAAGTTTGGAATTGGTTGAAATGAACAGACAATATAAGAGATAGACAATATACATTACTTCATTACAGAGACATGAATTTAGAGTAGTACTTATCCACACTTGACTATCTAACTTACAAATATAATACACATAGTACACATACAAAGAAGTTACCCAGTTATAACTCATTCTAAAATCCCACTTGATATCACTATTTAAAATGGCACAAACTAATTCGTTGTCTGATGATTCTATTCTTGACATAAATTTATGTATGTAACATAACAAATGATAGCTTAGCTATTCAGTATTCTTCTCTGCATAAACATATTTCTACCAAGTTACAGTCTCTTCAAAATCCCAAACAAAATATTTATTCTATTTAAAAGTAAAAACTACTGCCTTTATTGTTTGTGTTCTGTAAGCCCTACAACACAACCCACAATTGAGCAAATGAGCCATTGCTGACTGCATTATTTATAGACACCATTCATTGTATCCAACTAACTGTCACTTCTACATCTTTAGTTGTTGCTATTATCAGGTACATTGCAGTGAATGAAATATAGCTACATTTGTTAGTTTCATATTTTTAAGACAACAAAATTTATTCCCCTAAGCCTGGTACTGGGTGTTGCTTGATCGTTCAATATACAATCCTTGACTCACAACTTATAAGTGTTGCAAAGTATTTGCTTAAACAATACTTTAACACTGGATTAACACTGATATGTGTTTTAAATGTAATAAGATGGGGTTAGGGTTAGGCATGTGTTTAGTATTTTAGTGATGGTGCTACAAACAAAATTATATTACCACAATTTGATTATGGTGGACATAATATATACAAAAAAGTGTGATGGTTCATTTAAAAAACTTAATGTGCGATGCTGAAGTCCTGAAACAGATATTGTGTCTGAATTAATTCATGTGGCATGCACCAATTATTTGAATGAAAAATGTGCATGTCTGATTGTCAGACATAGCACCACTATTACAATTTCTGACAATGTTGATGTTGCTTCTATAATACATATTTTGTGTTGTCCAATGACTTGATGTTGTAGTACTTATGAATGCAAACATTCACTTCAAAATACTAACAACACTTTGTAGATTATTGTGTGTACGTTTACGCGAATAACCCTACTAAATGTAAATGACCTTAAAATATACCCAATGAATATTAGAGGACGGAACATTTGTCCGACATATATGGCTATGTACACTGACATTAGACAGGACCTGCATGTAACAGTAAAGATGTATTATAGTTATTTTTGATAAACGTTTAAATATGTTTAATGCTAATATTTAAGTAGATTAACAATCGACATCCAGATAAATTTGTGAAATAGCTGTAGAGTCATAGATTCAGACTGACTAGGTGTAGGGACATGGACCTGATTCACAGGAAATAGGGAAGTGGATTTTATAGGTCTCAACTATAATCTTAACCATAACCCCAAACATAACATTAACCCTAAATTCAACTCTAAGTAGAGCGTACTCTTTAAATTACAACATACTTTTGGGGGATGATAACACACAAGCGGAATAGTCATTGCCATTGTCGAACACACGAACTGATGCACTTCTAGTAGAACTTCTAGTTCTGCTTGGCTATGCCATGGCCTATGTCTAGGCTATGAAGGCACTTCATAGTTAATAAACATTATTTTCACATTTAACAGATGGTCTTGGGTAATCCATGCTCAAACATGTCATATATGTGTACATTAATAATCATTCGCTCATACAATATTTCATATAAAACAAAATATAATGATGGTAAAACATAACCAACTAAGTTTAATACGACTACAAATTACAATTGACAAGGTTTGCGTTGCAGTGTGTGGGCGATAAAACAGCAGTTCAGGAATTGCCAATTGGTGTTTTTCTCTTTCTTATGTCTTAACTCACGACCGGAACACTCGTGCCAGGTCAAAAACCGTGTCACTGAAATCACGCGTTCTTAATGCTCTTAGCCTATTTTAATACACTGTCTGATCTCGTACTGATTCCCGTGACACGTTCTGGCCACACAGGGATTTACACAGCGCATATTGGACGCACGATTTTTACCATGTCATCTTTTACGACATTTGGATTCGCCGGTCTATTTTCGTAAGTACTTCACTCAGAACAACTTTTGCAAGTCTTTTTGAACAAATTTGGCTCAACGGGTGTTCCATATTTAGCACATAGATATCTTACGGATCTTACGGAAGAATGTGATAAGGTTTGTGTTAAAACGACATAAAACATTACGGTGCACGATTTGTGCCTCCACCAGTGGCAGTAGTATGCTGAACTGACAGCTACAAAACTTTGTTTCTAACCACGGACATATCTTCATTCACTACCATCAATGTAAGTTATTTTAGCCTAATTTAGTGTATTAGCTTTTATAATATGCAAGACATAACTGTATAGATGACAAGGTGCAAAAAATCAGTCATTGACATTGTATTACTTTTCTGTTTGACAGTTTGTTAATATTTCTGCACCAGTTTTAGCTGTCAACTTCCCATCTCCCACCTGTTTGGGGAACCAACTTCTCATGTTTACCAAATGTTTTGGGGGACGATAAGGAGGTAATTATATGATGAGTTACCACAAATCTTTATTGATGTAGGGCCTCCTAGTCTTACACATAATTTAATATTATTTATATGCGGTAAACCAAGACTTTATAAATATAATTATACTGATTGGACTTTTATTTTAGAATTGTCATCCAGTGAGTGGGTGGCAGTTCATGCACATTCACGCATATTCTTTGACTTTGTTTTTGTGCTTTGATCTAAACACAAAGCCGTATTTATTAACAAATACACTTCAAACAGTACATATTAACACAACAGACAAAACTCACCGTCAAACAGTGCTATCCCAAAAATGGCGAGCTCGTCAGTCATTGGTTAGACTGGGCAAGGTCAAGGGCGGTAAATGACGTAGGTTCATTCCAAGAACAACCAACACGCGAAGAGCCAGCGGAGGCGCTCACAAAATGCAAAAATGTACATATTTTTGTTTGATATGCCCTAGTATCCAAATTTTACACATACATCAAAGTATTGATGGAAAACACACTGACTAAATTTCAAAGAGAATATACATGGTTTTTCGAATTTGATTTCCATATTTCGTAGGTCTCCCGAAAGTCTATGTGATCAAAATAGATCACGCTGTTTATCGCTAATAACATCGTTGTAAATTATAATATTTGTGTAAGAAAATTTTAGTAGCATAAACTAACAACCTTTTATATAACACGCGTTTAAATATTAAAAACAGAAGTATAGTTTATTAGATAACGTCAAATATCTATCGGGAGACCTACTCGAGGTCTCCCGATAGTCAAATGTCTCCCGATAACTGCAAAAAAGTCTCCCGATAACCGCATTAAGGGAAATATATATATACACACGGTGTGTATATATATATACATATATATATATTCATATATATATATGGGTGGATGGATTGATGGATAAGTAGACACACAGACAGACAGACAGACAGGCAGACAGACAGACAATGATTAGCATAATAACAATAACACTATCTTTCAGCTCTTGAGCGACACACGGATAGAAAGTACGGTTACAATACTGGGTTCAAGGATAAACTGCTGAAAGCTCTCATGGACTTAGCAGCGCCAGGTATGATTCTGTATCATGTCTTGTTTACACGATGCGCATCATATTATGTGTGTGTGTGTGTGCGCGTGTGTGTGTGTATGTGTGTATATATATACACATATATATACATACACACACACACACACACACACACACACACACACACACACACACACACACACACACACACACACACACACACACACACACACACACACACACACACACACACACACACACACACACACACACATATGGGCAAAGGTTTGTTTTGTTTTGTTTGCACAATGCGCAACAGTGTGTTGCGTAATCATTCGTTATGCCTATACACGATGCGCAAAACAAAATACTATAATTATATGCTTTGTTTGCATGGTACATACAATTGTAGCGTTTGCGGCGAGCGGTCGGCAGGGAAGCATACGGGCACACGTTCACTCACTCAGTCGTATTAATGATAAGTCAGGTTATACGTTTTCACAGTTTATTATATGCGGAAAACCCTACCAATACAAGATCTAATACGCAGTATACGGCTGTGTCTGTTAAATACTACCCAGTTATAAAGGTCAGAATAATAGGTTCAGACGGCGGCGGCTTATACAGCAACCGAAATTGTAACCGATATATTCTAAATGTCAGAACAATAGGTTCAAACGGCGGCGGCTATTACAGCAACCGAATTATAACCGATATATTCTAAATGTCAGAACACTAGGTCCAGACGGCGGCGGCTATTACAGCAACCGAATTATAACCGATATATTCTAAATGTCAGAACAATAGGTTCAGACGGCGGCGGCTATTACAGCAACCGAATTATAACTGATATATTCTAAATGTCCGAACAATAAGTCAGACGGCGGCGGCCTATATACAGCAACCGAATTCTAGGTGTCAGAACGATAAGTCAGACGGCGGCGGCTTATATACAGCAACCGAATTCTAGGTGTCAGAACGATAAGTCACACGGCGGCGGCCTATATACAGCAACCAAATTCTAGGTGTCAGAACGATAAGTCAGACGGCGGCGGCCCATATACAGCAACCAAATTCTAGGTGTCAGAACGATAAGTCACACGGCGGCGGCCTATATACAGCAACCGAATTCTAGGTGTCAGAACGATAAGTCAGACAGCGGCGGCTTATATACAGCAACCGAGTTACTCACCGAGTCTGCGAATAACTGATTGCCACGGGTGTACTGCGAGAGTCTTTTAGTACTTCTCGCAGGGCGCTCGGTGACAGTTCTTCACGAGAAACGTTCCTCCGGCAGTGTGCCCCAGTAGTCGCCATGATACATCACTGGCCTGTGTTATGTACACACAGCTCCAGCATGCATCTTCCGGCCTGTCCTAACAAACAGCTTCCTCGCAGTGTCTGGCTGCATCCCCCAACAGCCAGCCTCCGAAGTGTCTGGCTGCATCTCCTGACAGCCAGCCTTCGAAATGTCTGGCTGCATCTCCTGACAGCCAGCCCTGATCCTCATTAAAGCCCTCCTTATATACAGCTAAATCCATAGCATTGGGTGAGACGCTGACCCTTTAGTTATGTCATTCCCAAAGTCTACGGGTCTCTAGAAATCTTGTCAGGGTGCCAGTGAACTTATAGTAACCTTCTGAACAAAGGCCCTCTGTATAGGGTTCTTGCCTCCCCAAAACCAGATGGCCTCAAATGTAAACAAATCCCCCACCTCAGCTATAGTCATTTGCATATAAATTGGCTTTTCGGAGCCTGTACAACATTCAGCAATTAAGAAGATTGATACTATGTGCGTTATCATTCTAAATTCTCTACACAACATTGTTTTCAAGCGCATAGTCAGCCAGCCATTAAGTGCTGACGTCCATTAAGCATTCCCAATAAATCTCTCTAGATCTCGCCACTAGATACATCGTTGTATGTTTATGATTGACGAGGCAGAGCGCGACTGTCAACTGAACGTGATATAAATATACGCAATTTCACGCTTATAGATGTATTTCATTGATTACTGACTTACCGAATTGCGGCTAAAGCTACGATTTTGTATGTACGGAAACGTCATGCGGATGCGGTAAGCAATAAAACAATGGCCTTAGCGAAACTTAGTAGTAGTGATTTCATGTGTTCAGAGACGGATGCGGATGCAGAAAACGAATATCCCCATGTAGTGATACGACTTTGCTTTTCGACATTGCTCTATACTATTACGTGTCCTGCAAATCGCCGTTCCCCAGCCTGGTCGACCAGTGGATGGTTTACGCAGCTTGGAACGATCGTAGAAACATACGCCTGGCGTTGCAGACGGTGTTTCTATTACAAAAACTATAAATTATTTTAGGCTTAACGTGTTAAAGGTGTACTGTATAGATTGCGCTATTCCACGGCAGAAATATTTTGTCGGCCGAGTCTACGGCTATTTATATTATAAAACAGTCTGGTGCAGGCGATGTTTGCGTCGTTGGTTCTCGGGAACACAAGACAAGCGTGCGCTTCATCTAGTGATTGTGTTGTTGATAAGGATTTATTTATTTAGTATTGTTAGTTTGCAATAGCATATGTCATAAATCACACAAACAATCACTAGATTCAGCGCACGCTTGTCTTGTGTTCCCGAGGACTAACAACGGCAACATGTCGCCTGCCCGAGATTGTTCTATAAATAGCCGTAGACGCCAAGCGTCGGCCGACAAAATAACTCTGGCGTGGAATAGCGCAATCTATACAGGGCCCCTTTAACGTCTACAGTTCCAGGGGAAGACTTCTGCGATCAATCTGTGAGAGCGATGAAAGTCATATCAATGTTAGAAGAGCACAAGCAACCTGAACTGTGGAAGCATGTCTCTGGGAGTTTCGTCGATGACAAAAAACAGTTGGCTCTTCTCTCTGGTCTGACAAGTGATAATCTGCCGGCCTTAGTCTACCTGATTGCGTCAGGAGTGTTAAGTTACTACGTCTACAGAATCTCGTGAGTACACAACTGATTCAGTTTTATATATAGGCCCTATGTTCTCACATAAAAAAAGGATTAGGTTTATTGTACGTCGCAATTGTGGAAACAGTGTATCATAGTCGAAATTAAGTAGGGTAGGGCAGATGGCCCCTGAATGAGAAATGACGCTTTTATTTCTTTAAATCTAAATGGGCTGAACTTTTTAAATGGGATATGTGCGGACGGACCTCGTTTAGCCCCAAGTCCTATCTGACCCTACTATATTTTAATTATACTGTTTTTATCTACTTATTTATTATTCTCACATGGACATACTTGATTGTATGACACACAAATCTAATTATTAATATTATTGACTAGCCACGTCCATTGTGAGGGACACATTACGAGTGACAGTTGCGGAAACCTGTATTATTGTAATATAATTGTGAAAGATCTGATTGAATTAGTATAATAACAGTATCATCTCATGACAAATAACCAGGTCAAGACTTCCAACCATAAATTGTTTTGGTACCATAATGTGGCTTTGAAAGTGAATCCGTCAATGACCTTGGTGTGGTCAACGGGTTATTTATGATAGATCGATAAATAAACACAATTACAGATACTGAACATTCTTCGGGATATTTTTTTTTAATTGAATCAGTTTCTTTTTAACGTTATCTAAGACGTTAATTACCTTGTAGAGGCTATAGCATGCGATCACACACGTTTCATCCTGGTCGAGTGATGTCATTGAACACATGCTCTGAACTTGTACTTGGATGACTTGGAACAGAAAAGCATCGCCACACCGTCACGCTTATCAACTAAGAAACTGGAAGTGATATGTGGATTATGTAATTTGCCAGGATATATAGAGGAAAGACACATGAATTACAACACATGAACACTGTTGACAGTACGAGTAACATCATTTTCACGAGAGAAGACGTGGAGTCTAAACATATGCTCTTCCTGGATGCTAAGTTCACCAGAAAGGAAAATGACAGCGTTGAAGTCCACGGTGTACAGGACAAAGACACACACTGACCAATATCTGAACTTTGAGTCCCACCCTCCCAAACACCAGAAGTTAGGAATAGTCAGAACCCTGAATAACAGAATAAAATGAAGAGGATGAACACCTAAGAATGCAATTTAGTCACTATCACATATCGTGCCCTTTCTACACAACACCCATCCTATTTGTTTAGTCTCATTCGTTTTTCCGATATCCCCAGGAATCTCAGATCATCTGTTTAACAACAACGTTTTCTTCCGAAAACCAAGCTTAACATAGGCAAACATGCTTTTTCTGTAGCTGCACCCAAAATCTGGTATTAATTCCCTGTCACTTAAAAAGCATCAGAGACTATAGTTACCTTTCGTAAAAAATTGAAGACTTATATATTTGAAATTGCATTCCCACCCAAACCTTCGGCGGTCCCTTACTCTAATGACGATTCTCGCTTGTCCATGTTAAGGATTTTGCCCAACGATTCTTGTATGTTGCGCCTCTGAGCTCAGATGCCAGGGGATATAGGCGCTATAAAAGTTTATTATTATTATTATAGTTGTGGCTATCTGATCTGGGCCGATACGTCCCGCACCACCCCCAGGGGCCTGTTGGTATACCCAAATGACAAAGTAGAGCCAGATGACCATTGCGAACTAACGTATCGAATACAATGCACGAGATATAGTGCTGAATATACGGGAGACACAGTAGAAACATGTAAAGAAATGTACAAGGAGCGAAACAAGATATGTCCGTCATCAACAAATCCACCGTCACGAACTACATCATTGATTGGGAGAAAGCAAAAAGAGTAGACAATGAGGCAAATAGAAGAATACGACTATTATATACATGTATTTCGATACGCAAAACGAAAACAACGACCAATGGAGAAGAGAGCAACTGCGACTTGTCACGTGTGTACGATGGCATCATTTTACCAGGACACCACATGTACCGACGAAGCTTGTTTGATAGGCAAGGGAATGCTGATTAGTTCTGCCAAGAATCATTACTATTGATAGTGTTATAATAATATATAATGATTAGGGTATATTCTATGCACAATATGTCATAATACAACTATACGCAATACATAAAGTATGCAATGTAATACAAAAAAGTACCGCCCATATCTGTTGTGGAACAGATTATAATGTGATTATATTATTGGATCAAATGTTTCACAAAAACGGTGGTGTAGCTTATGAAAACGACACAACTCTGTGTTACATTTCTGAGAGCTACTAGTTGGAAACCCTGTTCAGAAATACTTTGTGGCATATCTGATTGCTACAACGTGTTTAATAAATAAAGACAACAAAACGTGGACCACACAATGTCGTCCACATATGGTGAAACTATAAATCTATTCCATGCCTCATGGACATTAGATATGAAAACGCTTAAAATAATGTTAAACCGAGATTAACAAAATATCAGATGCAAGTTGTTTAACGATACCGAATGGTCACACACGTGATACAGAAAGGACTCACGATAAGCCAAATGCTTCCTTCCCCACTTGCCTTCCAGTTCCAGTCGACAGAAGCACACCATAGTTTATTAAGCTGACACCGAGTTCATATATTATTTATTTGTGTTTCATTTTACAGCTTATGTACTTCTGCATTTGTCGATGAAGACGATGCAAGATCGATGGGAGAGGCGTTGGGTACGATGCCAGAACTCATTGAAATATCGTAAGTATAGTTGTACATTTATGACGTGGTTGGGTATACAAACGCATTTGGTTCACACCACGCTTGATTGGTTAATAACAAAGAAACTATCGGTGAGTTGCACGTAGAGAATAGTTAGCCTTTGAACCACTCTATTGAGTCTTGGTAATAGACCAGTAGAGGACCTACGGCTAGACGTCAAAGCTACAACAAATTAAACCATATAGAAAGTGGTTGGCTGCAGGCGCAGACAGCAGATTGACAATCTTCTATCAGTTATGTTGTAGCAACAGAGTTAGGAAAGGAGGAAAGCCCCCACAGGGTGTTTTGACGAACATTTCAAATAAAGAGACACTCGAAATGTAATGAAATGAGAACCAACTAGTGAATAATGCAATACGAATTCACAAGAGAAAATAGCTTGAGGAAAAGATAGAAGAAATAGAATAGGATTTAAAAAAGGTAAGTTCTTGCATAGGATTGTTCAAAGCGCTTTACACTTTACTCCCTGGCAGACTTGTTCAATCGAACACCATCTCGACTATCTGGAACGTTTCGAGCCACGCTGCAATTAATGCGCGAAGGCTATTCGTACACAAATATCCACCACTGTCTATTGCAAGGTATTCATTCATGCAGCTGAGTGAACAGGAGCAACGTAGAGTGATCGAACTTGCCCAAGGTTCGATATCGGAACACAGGATTCGAACCTGTGTTCTCGAGAGTCCGAAGCTCTAGCCACTGGGGTCTTTGCGAGGCTTGTCACCGCTACTGGGCTCCACGAAAAAAAGGTGCGAGAACTCGATGACAACCTCGTAAAGACCCAATGGCTGCAAAGAATATAGTGAAGGAAACCTGAAAAGAGGTCCAGCTCTGAGTTTTTAAAATGTTGGGAAATCTACTTCCGGAAACATCTTTATACAAACTGGTCAAAAACGGAGAAAGCAATTAACACCATACACCAACTAACACACCTGAACCAGTTCGACCTATAATTATGTTTGAACAGATACATAAATCTGGTAGAGCAATTCCGTCAAGGAAAGCCACTGGTGCGGGTTGTGTAACTGCTGAAGTCCTGAAAGCCGGTATAGAACAATGACCGAGATTTTCCTGAAAATATTAAATGCAGCGCGGCACGAAGAAAAGTTACCAAAAGATTGCTACACAACTCATTACACAAGAAATGTTGCAACTTAACACCCTCAAACTATCGATTCCAGGTAAGGTCTTCTGCAAAATTATACTCCTAACAATAGATGACGACATCGATGCACGTCTACCAACACAGCAGCTTAGATTCAGGAAAAAAGAAGTACCGGTATATCTTCATAGGGCGTCATGGAAAACGCAAATGAGCAACTATTACCATTGCGTTTCTAATGTGTGCACTTCTAGGCCGCATTTGATACCACTTGGAGAGATGCGTTGTGGAAGAAGGCACATAGCTAAACAGACTTAGACACGTCATATAAATATCAAATACAGAGATGTCAGATAAATATTCGCTCTATCGATTTTGCTAAGATAGCGGCTTGTGCCTATTGAAAGTGCGTTTGCTTTATGCGCCATAAACGATTTGTTGAATAAAACCATCATATGATCAGTGTGCATGCACACTGACATTAATGTGGATATATAAGGACAGTGCAGTGTGGCGAATAATGTCTTCGAAGACATTATCACAAGTCGTACAACACGTATCGAGAGGGGCGTGAAGTGGTTTAAACAAACACAATACGCAGGGTTGTTTTTCTGCCGTGCCCAGGGCAGAAACAGGGGAGAAAGGTACTTCTGCCGGGCAGAAATGGCAACAACCAGGGAATTACATGCCATTGATAAGAAAGTGCCACTGGTTTGTAAAATATGCTGCCAATACATTTCTGTACCTGTGTGTCCATGTGCAATCTGAGTAAAAGTACGAGCACATTCACACGAGTGCAAGTACATTTGTATAATAACATATTTTTGTATCTGCCTTGCAGCGCTTGCATTTCCCTAGTGATTCCCTGTTTTTAATACAGTGGATGCGAGTATTGTGTTAGATGTATGCTTAATATCTTGCAAGTCACTGATCTAGTGTGCACAGTAACCAACCATAATCCTTAGGGGCAAAATCCCACCTCTTACATTCATTTGTGAGCATTTTGTTGTGGCCATGTGGCTTGTTTACATGACTTGTTAACTGACAACACATGGGCTGCAGCATTCCTTTGTTCAGTGTTCCTCTTATCTCTGTCCTCTCAGTCCCTGTGTACCCCAGTTTTATTATCAACCTAGAATTGGCTGGCAGTTATAATTAATTAACACCTGGTCATCTTATGGTCAGTTGAAAGCATGGTTTTGAAGAACCTGGCCACTGTATCCAACTACCTAGGCTAGCTGCTAGAGCTTCCTATTGTTTGGGGAGCTTATAAGACTGTCTTGCTGTGTATGTTTTAATAACATGTTGGGGCTGTCACCACAATATGACACACTAATGGTATCTGAAGGAAACAGGAATGTTGCTATTGGCAGTAAAATAAATATGTATAAAAATAGGACTATTTTAGGAGTTTCTGCCTTGAAGGCAGAAATTTGGGGAGAAAAGTATTTCTGCCGCACGGGCAGAAAGTATTTCTGCTGCACGTTTTCTACCGTGAGGGCAGAAACGTGCCAACCCTGACTATACGGTTTTGAGGGCGTTGACAACTTACGAGTCCGACCCTTATGTTACAGATTGTTTGGCTGTGAATTCACACGCACGTCGTGGCCTCTCTTCATTGAAGGCATTTCTCGAGGATGTCACAACTTGGAGACACTCACGTAAGTACACGGTTACGTATTCGCCCATCATCATTTAACAAACACACCTTACTACTTTTATAATGCTCTTTTGAAAATGAGTAATCTATTACGATATTAAAACACTTCGTGTATTTTGGACGTTGCTATAAAATCGTCCAAACATAAAACACATATCAAACAAATTAATTAGTAAAATCCAAAATGTAAACATAATAGGTGTAATCCAACTGGTCGTAAGAGTACGGTTGCCGCGTGAGCTTGTCTGGACGGCAGCAGAAGTATGCGTGCCGCGGTTGTGGAAAGAGTACCGCTAATCTACAGGAGTAAGTAAGTAAGTAAGTAACTTTATTTACAACGTAACAACGTAACATACAGTTAACATATATATGTCATACAAATGGAAATGTGTTACATTGCATGGATGTCACTTGGCTAAAAGCCGTCTTCCAGTGACACCATTTGATTGTCATTACTCTATGATTACAATCATAACAATCATCAAAATCATGTTACACAACTCACTCAAATTCATCACCAACCCACCTCCGTACTAGATAATATTAAACCGGAGTATTATTTAACATATAGTATGTGCTGTTGTTGGTGATATATGACAACGAACTGAGAAGTATGATCAATTGAAGTATATGTAAGTGAATAGAAAGGCGATCCAAACATTTGTACTTGGTTAACAACGTAGTGTAAGAACAGTAATAGACTTACAAACAAAGGTAGAGTTTCATTTAATCAGTTTCATTACATTCTGAACATCTAGGATTTATACAGTTCACATGACGAAGATATGCGTTTAAGTAGAAATCACACAACACGCGTCTAAACTTTAACCTGTGTTTAGTGTTTCTTATTTTTTCGTTTATATTGTTCCAGATTCTTGTGAAATTATGTTTTGGTAGCTTAGACGAAAAATGTGTTCTAGGTGTCTCTTTAACAAGAAGGTTGCATTGTCTGGTTATTCTTATACTTTTGTCTAAAGTCTTTTTGATCGCAAAATTTGTAAATGACTTGGGTAATAAATCATGTTTAAAGTCATACATAAATAGTGAGACCTGTAGTTTATATACATCTGACATTTTTAGTATTTTGTCAGACTTAAATAAAGGATCAGCATGACTCCTATATCCTTTTTTATTAATTATTCTTAAAGCACGTTTTTGTAAAATTTCTATTGCCCCATGCTTGTGTACCATATGTTATATGACTGTGAATTAAAGTGTAATATAATGATTTTAATGACTTATATGGTAAGAAATATTTCACTCTATTTATTGCAAAAATAGCTCTAGATATTTTGGAACTAATTATGTTGATGTGTTCTTTCCAGGTTAGGTGCTTATCTATATACAATCCCAGGAATTTTACAGATTCGTCATTTTTATACTTGCCAACCTGGTTGATGACTTCATTATTTATTTTAATGCTATTGTTTACCTCGTAATTTGAATTTACAGGACTAAAAACACAGAATTGTGTCTTTTTGACGTTCAAGCACAATTTGTTCGCACACAACCAATTGTATAATTGTTTTAGTTCTTGATTCACTGTTATAACTAAATGTTCAATATCATATCCTGAATGGTAAACAGTGGTATCATCTGCAAAGGATAGCAAGTTTAGAGAACTAGAATTTACTATGTCATTAATATAAATTAGAAAAAGCACAGGTCCTAGTATGGATCCTTGTGGTACTACATGTGTCATTTTGATCAGTGGAGATTTGCAATTATTTATTTCAATATATTGTTTACGATTAGAAAGGTAACTGGCAAACCATCTATTACTTATTCCTCTGATTCCATAATGATTTAACTTATACAACAAAATGTCATGGTTAATTGTATCAAACGCCTTAGATAAGTCGAGAAACACAGCCAATGTAATATATTTGGTAGTTTTGTCATTTGCATCTGCTATGTCTTTAAGCAAGTGCAATATAGGGTGTATAGTGGAATGTTTCGAGCGAAATCCATATTGATGTTTATACAGTATATTATATTTCTCTAAATATATTACTAATCTGTTACATACTATTTTTTCCATTATTTTAGAAAGTGTTGGTAAAATACTTATTGGTCTGTAATTATTAAACACATTAATATTTCCTGATTTATAAATTGGAATTATTTTAGCAATGTTTTAATTATCAGGTACAACACCTGTAACAAAGGAATTATTTATGATGTGCACAAGTGGGATTGCTATTTCCTCAATGGTCTGTTGTACAAGTTTTGTAGATAAACTATCGAAGCTTTCAGTGCATTTAGTTTTTAGGACTGGACTGTGCGAATCTAGTGCAGCCGCGACTCGTGTGTTCCGCGGTGATAATACTGTTATTTTTCGTTACACATGCGAATCCATCGATCAGTCAATGGCGATATCTATATCATGACATGTAGGATTTCATTAGTGAGCTGTACACATAATAATGTATTGTACAGCGGATTTTTGTTTGTGATGTATGTTGAAACATGAAGTTACGTTGCTTGACAGGTTGGGCGGAAATGACATATTCGGGAACGAAGATGTGGGAAAGGCACTAGGAATGGCCTTGGCTCCAATGCAGCAACTCACTGAATTAGCGTAGGTGTTGTTAATTATTATTATGAAACAGCAAAACTGTCAAGTAAATTTGGGGCGCGTTGCACATAGGCGCACATTTCAAAGACAAAGGCCTCGTCCTTTTGTCCCTTTGTTTGAGAGCTTGTGCCAATCCGAAGTTAAGGAAACATGATGCCATAGTATCGACGGACGTTTATTTATCATTCATTTGTTGATAGATTTTTTAAACTGATAAATTCTTAAGAAGAAAAAACTTTATTTAATTAAATTCTTATTCAATCTAATGTAAAAACAAAAAGGAGAAGAAATCAACGGTTGTTTTTAAAATAATTTTCGTTCTTTCGTAACTTATGTTTTCAATTGTCACAACTCAAAACCGTCCACATCAATCTTAATATGTTGTAATGTTATATAATGTATCTCTTCTCGATAATTGTTGTGATGGAATATGGTGAGTTGTCAACTATAACCAAATAATTAGTACCGTTGTCGTTATTGCTTTGGCATATTTTCAATATCTTGAGTTGTAACAAATGAAACATAGGGTCAATCAACGTCTGCCTTGATATTTGTAATGTTATTTCACATATCACCTCCATGTGATTATTTTGATGGGAGCGTAACGCTTTCATCATTAAACAACTAAATAGAACATAATTCATGCTTTATTTCATAACAAACTGTAGCTTTTTCGTTTGGAATGCTGTCGTAATTTTTGCTTTGAATTACATGGAATATATATATACTATATATGTGTGTGTATATATAATAAGCATATTTCAGATTGATGCAGTGTGGTCTTACTCTGAAGTCGTGGCAACACATCTCCGAAGGCATACTTAAAACTTGTCCACTGATAGCCACACTAAAGTAAGAACACATTTGTAGATTCGACCAACAACTCTTTAGTTGTTTATATATATATATATACATGTATTTATAATGGGGATTTTGTAAATGGATTTATTAAGTAACATTACAAATGCTAAGCCTCTTACAAATTATAATGACAAAATAGTGCGCATTACATATCTAGAAGTTAGATTCACCACCACATAATTATCCGAAGCCTCGTATTCGTCTCGGCCTGATGCAACGTGTGTAATGAATGCAATAAAGTGTCGTTCACATCTGGTCAAGCCCCAATGGTCAGACATTGTCTCATTCTGGAGATATGCGTGACACTTATAATAAAGAAGTGCCGTAGTTTATTGGCGTGTACAAAAAGTATGTTTTAAACGGTTTAAACATCTGATTTGTTTTGTGTTATACGTTGGAACACGAATATAATTGGTTTGACAGCGTGGACTTGAACGAAGTATTCAGTGATGAAGAGGCAGGACGGTCACTTGGACACACCATCGGCAGAATGCCATCACTGCGCAAGTTAAAGTAAGATGTTATGTTAATTTGCCCAAAGCGATAGTTTGAAGTCGCCCAAGTATTGCCGTTTCTACACAAAATCAAATTGCAATTTATATAATCCGCCCCCTACTGATCAGCATAACAGTGCAAGGACTGTTTACTTACGGATAATCGTAGAAAACACGCATAACGTTGCTAAGAAGTGTTAAAAGCTGTGTAATCTTCGTCAAACGTATACACGTACTCCTGCCATGACAGTTACGGCGAAGAACGAGCTTAATATTGTTATATTGAAGAACACAAACCAATTGTTTATAATTGTAAGAATAACTAAGGTACATTCAAATGTTGATTTGCCAATACATTGTATCAATTAATTATTGGCATTATCAATTGATGTTACTCGAGTATTATCAGCCAGATAACAGTTTGCGGCATTCGTGATTATTATCTGGCTGCTAACAGTAACAGCGCAGGATCCGTATTCGCTAACGCTTTTATTTTCTTAAAATATTCTTACATTGTTACAATGATACCACACATTTGATGATTGTTCACGACGTTATTCGTGTTTTCTACGATTGTTACCAGCTACACAGCCCGATCACAACTGATCAGTGAACGGTTTGCATTGCTCGACACTATCGTAAAAACATGCATAACGTCGTAGACAACTGCTACGTAATCTAACTAATCTTCTTCAAACTTCCGGAAATGTAACATCCTGAAATCGTTCTCCTCCATATATGCGTTTGTGGCGCCCTCTGACACGTAATATCGAACTAAGGACTTGGTTGCTTGGTTTAAGTACTAACCATGAGGACGATTACATCACAGATCCGCTTACGAGTTATTAACTTGTCCCTTCTGGTGGATGGTATTTTGCTAGCACAGTGTATGTGTGTGTGCGTGCGTGCGTGCACACGTATGTATGTATGCATGCATGCATGTATATATATAATGAACATATGTTACAGTGTGACGGGCTGTCAGCTTACCCTGAAGTCGTTCCAGCACATTGCACACGCTATATTTCAAAAGGCGGTAGACCTGGAGCTACTGGAGCAAGTACACGTTTGCATATTTACCCCATACGGCTTCACAATTTTCTATTAATTTAATGTTATATTCATTAATTATATATATATATATATATCATAAATTTACTTTTACAGAGTGTGGATCTCAGTATTTTGTTGTGTTCGAGTATATTTTTGCCAGTTTCAGAAATATGGGACTTTAAATGTTACGTGAGCCAACAGGCCCATTACCGTATTGTAGGTTTATACTTATATATATAATTTCACCCGCAGGCTATTTGTGATGGGCATGTTAGGGGGTTGAACATTTCAAAAGTATCTGAAGTTGCAACGGTGGAACTTAGGCCTAATGTGTTTTTCTATATCACCATAACCATAATAATGCCTTCTGCAAATATGTCGGAGAAATGTTGAATAACTTTCACATAATCTTGGCCTGTTCAGCATAATAATATTTTTATTTGATGTATGCGTAAAGATAATAATGCCATATGCAAACATGTAATTGTATGCATCTACGCAGACATTGTGAATAGTGTTGAGTTATTGAAATTTGTAAATTAGTGCAAATGTTTGCCAGACTGTAATAACACTATTTGTGGGTGCTCGCAGACACTTTAAAAGCTATTACAATATTGCAAAATTGTATCACTATTAGGGTAGCAGTGGGTGGGTTTTGTCCATACCAAGATTGTCTTAAAACAAGGCCACAAATTAACAAAGGCTGAATGGGTGGGGGCAGTTTTTAAATGCGTTTTATTTTGCGGGTGAGATGGATTTGAAAAATAGGGTTGGGTCAATTTTCAGTGTTCAGAATTATGCCAAAAAACTGTTGTGTACAAAATGGGTGTCATATTTCAGTGCAAATGATTGGGGGTGGGGTACACTCAGGCACACAGGATTTCGGGAGTGCTCCCTAAGTTTGCATTTATAGATATCCATTAAAATAGACTCACCATTATCTTGAAAATTTATTTTCAGTGTGCAATGCCAGTAACTTAACAAATTACATATAATGCACACACGCACACCAGTGCGCGAACGCACAATTTAGTACAGTGATTTTCCTTAATTCAACAATGGTTAAGATATAAACTCATGTGGTTATTCAATCAACGTGATTTACCCAAAAACTCTCAGAACTAATTTTATTTTTGTTCAAGTTTATTCATTTAAAATATATACTAAATGTGAATCACATCAAGACTAGATGATTTGTTGAGTGTGACGCAAACTCTGTTTATCTTGAATAATACTACATTCATTTCAGTAATTGTTAATGATTGTATGCAATTAACGTTCGTTGACCGACAGATGGACGTATCATGTAATCGCATATATAGTATAATCATCATCATCGCATATTGTTATGCTCAAATAAGTATTAAAAAACTAAATATTTCACTACAGTATATTTTTACACACTTATTACTTAGTCGTTGTATAGTAGAATTGATTCCGTTTTAAATACATTTTAGACACTTATTATACAATTTACTTGGTGTTTGATTACCACAATGTTTGCTGTTTTCAGGTGTGACTACAACCAGTTGGGAGATGACGTTGAACAGAAGTTCATATTTATGCTGAGGAAACGGCCACATTTGACGATTAAGTAAGTTAACAACTAAACACACAAACTAACACAATCCCTGTGTGTTAGTTTGTGTGTCAACACACAAACTGACACATTTCCCATGTGTTAGTTTGTGTGTCAACACTCAAGTCGAGAGACGTAAGAAGAATTGAACAAACAAAATATTCGAGATTACTGTGAGTATTGGTATTGTATAAAATGTATGTCTAATATTTTTCCATACAATCATCTCGACAATGACAATGAATTGGATGCATGTTAATATTTCCTTCTCATTCCAAGAACTAGAAAAGAAAGCTCTCATACCGTTTGAAATTAACAGTGAGTCAGATACAGACATCCTATTTAACTCTTATCCAGATACAAATTACTATTGTGAATTCACTCAAAACATGAATAAGTGTAATTACCATATAGAAGATACCTTTAATAAGTCATGCATACAACTTGGTGTAACAGATACCACATTCTCTTGTTCATGTCAATATCAGAAGTCTGCCTCGCCATCACCAACAATTTGAAAATTACTTTGCCAATCTCAATCACTCTTTTTCAATAATTGAATTCTCTGAAACGTGGCTACAGGAAAGCAATGTTGATACTTATAACATTGCAGGTTACCATATGGTAAATAACTACAGAAACAATAAAAAGGGTGGTGGCGTGGCGGTCTGCATAAAAGATCCGCTTCTCTACAAATGAAGAGAAGATTTAGACAAAAGTAATAAAGATATAGAGTGTGTATTTATTGAGTTGGACAGAGGTATATTTACATATAAAAGGAACGTTATTATAGGAGTTGTGTACAGGCCATCAGACAAAGACATAAATGTATTCACCTCAATCTTGCATGCTATCTTAAAAAATATCCATAAAGAGAATTGCCTGTGTTATCTCATGGGTGATTTCAACATCAATCTGCTAAATGTGGATAAACATGTACCTAGCTCAGAATTTCTTGAATGTATGTATACCATGTCATACATTCCTCTCATTAGCAAGCGAACTAGAGTAACTGCTACTTCTACTACACTTATTAACAACATTTTTATTAATAACCTAACTATAAATAGCACAGAAACCTGTTCTGGTATACTAGATACAGATACATCAGATCATTTTCCTATCTTCTATATCGATAACAATAGTTGTTCAACTTATGTAAACACAAAATACACAACTATGAGGTTTTATACCGATCAGAACATAGCAAAGTTTACAACAAGTCTGACTGGTCTCTTGTTACTTCTGAGTTGATGACCCAAATAATGCATATGCTGCTTTCTATTCACAGTTTGGTAAGCATTATCTTAACTGCTTTCCTGAAGTAAAGATTAAACAAAAATACAGTAATAGGAAGCCATGGCTATCACATGAACTGAAGACCTCCATAAAATAAAAAAATAAATGATTCACCTACTACAAAAAAGCACCTACCCTTACTAATGAAACTAACTATAAAGCATACCGCAATAAGCTTAACTCAATTTTAAGAAGAGCAGAAAGAAATCACTATCAACAGTTATTAAAGCAAAATCAATCAAATCTTCTGAAATCATGGCAACTTATTAAGCAAATAATCAATAAAAATAAAAAAACCTCCCCAATCTCCGAAGATAACTATTAATAACCAATTAATAACCGATAAAAAGGTAATTGCCAATTACTTCAATAACTATTATGTTAAGGTTGGACCATCGTTGGCTGAAATCATTACCAAAGATGGTATTGACCCGTCAATATATATTAAGCATCAAAATTTTCATACAATATTTATCTCCCCAGTTGAACTGGATGAAGTAGAAACTATAATCAAAGATCTAAAAATATCAAGCCCTGGTTGGGACTTAATAACTCCAAATATTGTTAAATTAACATATCATACTTTCCTACTTCCTTTAACACATGTTATTAACTTATCGTTAACTAAAGGTATTTTTCCAGACGACATGAAAAGAGCAAGTGATCCCGATATACAAAGGCGATGACAAGACACTCGTAAACAATTACCGTCCAATATCGATTTTGCCAGTTTTCTCTAAAGTTCTAGAAAAAATAATGTACAACAGATTAACATCTTTATAAACAAACATAACATCTTATACGATTACCAGTTTGGATTTAGGAAGAAGCATTCTACAAACATGGCTCTTGTGCAACTAGTAGACAACATTTCCACAGCTGTAAATAATGGTGACTACTTACTAGGAGTTTTTCTTGACTTCAGTAAAGCTTTCGATACAGTTGACCATAAAATATTACTTAATAAACTAGAACATTATGGCATTAGAGGAAGAGCACTTGCCTGGCTGGAAAGTTATTTGTCTAATAGAACGCAGTATGTTTTATTTGATGGAGTAAAATCGAACATTCAGTCTATATGCTGTGGTGTCCCACAGGGATCAATAATAGGCCCACTGTTATTCTTAATCTATATTAACGACATTGTTAACGTATCAGATATCCTATTTCCTATTATATTTGCTGATGATACAAATGTTTTGTCAATGGTAACAGTCTTAGCGAGCTAGAAACTGTGATGAATCATGAACTGCAAAAATTAGTTATTTGGTTAAAGAGTAATAAACTATCTTTAAATATCAGTAAAACACATTTTATTGTCTTCAAGTCAGTAAATAAAAAGATATCCAATCCAATTGCCATCTTTATTGATGGACTACAAATTACTCAAGTAGAAAACACAAAATTCTTAGGAATTTTAATCGATGCTAATTTGTCCTGGACTTTTCATATACAGTATATAAAATCTAAAATAGCCAAAGCCGTTGGAATTATAAGTAAAGCTAGAAAAACCCTGAGTAGATCATCCCTTGTAACATTATACTATACATTTGTATATGCATATCTAACGTATTGTGTCGAAGTGTGGGGAGGAGCATATAATACACATCATAGTTTTCTATTCAAACTGCAAAAGTATGCAGTTCGGTTAATTATGTCAGCTCCATACAGAGCGCACACAGACCAACTCTTCAAGAAGCTGTCCATTTTACCAATAAGAAAAATCTACGAATACACGGTTGTGCTGTTTATGTACAAAATCGTTAAGAATATGTTTCCGTCAGTTATGATATGTTCATTAGAAATAACGAACTACACGAACATAGGACACGCAACGCAGAATTACTACGTGCCGATTTCAAAAAGTAATGTATTATATAAAACCATTAAATATCGAGGTGTTAAATTATGGAACTATATGGCGACAACAGTGGATTGTAATTGTAATTATGCATTAGCAACGTTTAAACGTCAACTTAAGAATTTTTTGCTAGTAAATAATATTAATGACTTATATAAATAGCATTCTGCGTTGCTATTTTAAATGAATTATTCATGAAAATAGTACTGTTGTGATTCATGTTTCTGTTTTTCTTCTTTCTTCAATCACACAAAGTTATATCTTGCACCATTAAATTTACCTACGTATCACATGTATTGTGAGGGCTAATCAGCCACTCGTGGCTTTACACCCTCATTACAGAAACAATGGCAATCTATGTATGTAATTGTTTGGAATGTATCACAGTTTCTGTAATAAACCATTATTATTATTGTTAAGAAAGTGACGTGCCTGGTTCACACAAACATACGTCATACGTTCAAAGACGTATGAACAAAATGGCGTGTCTTGTCCTCGCATAGATTCGACACACATCAAAAGACATTTATGAATAAATGTAACTGTTCTTTTTTACGCCGGTGGTTTTAAGGTTCGTAGCGGACGGCAGACGGGCGTAAATCAATTATTCGCAACCATCCTCGCAAGCTAGGACTGGTGGTAATTGACTACACTGCTCATAGGAGATATCCTACGCAATTATGAAAGTTAGCGCTGAATCAGTTGTACACCAGATAATCCCAATATAATTACCCTTTTAATCACACTCACGAGCGGCTTTTTTGTGTTTTAAAATACTTATTTTCTACTTCCAAAACATTGCATGTAATATCAGCCACGATCTTGAAAGTCAACGAGATTATTGGCTCAGCCGGTCTTCAGCATTTTGGCAAGGCGATATGCAAGATGATAAAGTGACGTAATCAGCACGGTTCCTGGCGCCCGAGGATCTTCGCAACGTAAAACGTAACTTGCAAGTTGCAACAACCGTAAAAACCAAGCGCACGCGGCGATAACTGAACAACTGCATTGGTCGTAGCAAACGCCCAGTAGAAATATTTCAAAAAACTGTTCTCTGTGTTTCTAAGTAGCGCCAAAATATTTGAATCTCATTTAGCTTGTAGCGCCATCCGGAAAATTTTCATTTTTGCTAGTGTATATAATCTGCAGGTTTCCGTGTTATTGTCATTACTAGCTTACACTCGCACGCGAAACAACAAACGACGCGCGTCACCATTATCTCTTTTTATCCTTAGACTCATTTCAGCCATGTAATTTCTGTTGTTGTCATTTATAACATACCCATAATATCTCCATTGATAGCCCCATGTTGTACTGCACCCACTGAATTTCCAATCAAAATAAGGATTTTCACCAAAAAATTGGGTGTCTGATAGACTGTTCTGTGATTTCAGGGCGTCCATGTGTCCACTGTCTCCGGAGTGTCAGCTACGTCTAACCGGAGAGTTTGGCAGTAGATTTAATGTGGTGAGTCACTCT
The DNA here is from genome assembly GCA_020002185.1 of Paraescarpia echinospica. Taxonomy (NCBI): domain Eukaryota; kingdom Metazoa; phylum Annelida; class Polychaeta; order Sabellida; family Siboglinidae; genus Paraescarpia; species Paraescarpia echinospica. The sequence goes on along the minus strand of CM034539.1, from coordinate 6,964,334 downwards.
TCAAATTGCTTCAATTTAGCTGCGGTATGTGTATTTGACGACAGCGCCGGATTTAGGACTGTCGGAACCCATGGGCAGTGATTGGTCGGGTGTCGTATCATAATAGTTCTCACTCCTTACTTTCTACAAAAGGGACTTCACAGCAAAATACGACTTTTGTCAATTTAAAATACAAATTTGCCATCATAGTAAAGCACTTAAGTTACATCTAAAACCTTTCGACCCCAAAGAAAATGCAGGGCCTTTAGCGGTTGTTCTAGTTTTCGTTTTGTGTAATAAATAGTCCTTAGAACAAGGGTTTCCGTTCCGTTACCCGGAACCTGCCTGGGGTGACAATTACAATAACGAAGTTCACTTAGTTTTATTTGATCCGACTCTGCGATCCGGAGCGTGGGAACCAATCAACTTCAAATATATTTCTCTATTGGACGTACACTTTCGCAATAAGTCCCAATAACGGCTGTTTGCTAGGACACAACTGAATGTTTTGTTTACAATTTGAACATTTGGCGAACGCAACTTTCAAATTGCGATCACAGGTTCGGGCTTATTAAACACAATTTGGCGGGCAGGAGAACCGTGTTATTAAAAGGTCAGGAACAAAATTTTTTTAATATTACACGTGTCTCCAGTCAATATATATATATATATATACTTACAAAGTCTGGTCGTTTTTATCGTTAAATCGCATTGTATAATATACACAATGTACCTACTACTACTGTATAATATATATATACCTGTATATTATACTGTAGTAGTAGGTACATTGTGTATATCACACAATGCGATTTAATGATAAAAACGACCAGACTTTGTAGGTGTAAAATCTACGCCTTTTATGGTAACGATGGTGTTTCGATCATTGTAGGACTACATGTAGGGTTAGCGTCATCGTCCCCAATCGTCAACGGCGCAGAACGTCTATACCGCTGACAATTGTCGTTGCCGTCATCAACTTCGCAGAACGTCGCTACCGTCGTCATCAACCGTCGCCCGAATTAATCATTGTCGAACGCCTTACGCACGAGCCTGTACACAGTGAAGAACCTTTGCGATATATAAGGACACGCTGGCACCTTGCCAACCTCAAAAACACTTCGTTCTGAGAGATAGGCGACATAACTTTCTCCGTGGCTGCTTCCACTTCGAAAAATAACATCTCACTTTCCAGGGGTCATCCACGTGACCCAAAGAACCCAAAAGCGTATATTTGTTTAGTCATACATTCTAGATGAGTTAGAGTGTGTAATCAGTAATAAATAGAAATATAAAATGTTCACATTTGCGTACGAGTATTACGTGTGTAAAGTTCACAGCGGTAGCTCGGCGGGCCGTCGCGCCAGACTGTCAACCGAGTGCACCGTAGTTCGAGTTCACCTATATTAACTTCGTCGTAATATTAAAGCACTTAAGCAAAACAGTAATATTACTAATGTATTTTACATACCGTCATTAGGAGCTGTATGGATACATATTATGATAATATTATCAAGTAATCTAATACATACGTTGCGTGTATCGCCAAACCATAATAATAACCCCATTGCACGTGTCTCAATTATACTGAAACCAAATAGATCAACAAAAGCGAAAGTTGAATAATAGAGGAAAGACATGCATCGCCACGCTCAGCCCATGCAAACACCAAAGTCGATTGAAAAAAATCTGACAAGCCACTACTACAACGACGTAGCAACAACCCACAAGCGAGACAACTGGGTGCAGAAAGAACAATGTATCAACCAACTGCTTTTCGACAGTAAGGACGGGGAAGAAAGGATAACATGTCAATAATGTGCGGCGTGGGAACATCATGACAGGTCAAGGTTCTAATGTGCACAATGTATTTGCGAAATTAATATGTGATGACGTCTTAGGGTGTGCAGGATTCCAGTTTTAGACGCAATTTTTTAGAGAGACAAATACCCTTTACTAGTTTAGATATAGTAATTTTAATAGAAATGCGATAAATTTTCGCCAGACGTCGCCAGATAAGTGGAGAAGTTGATCCTGTAGAGAAAAAATATTACACTGGAGACTATCAACTTTATGGCAAATATCGATAAAGGGGCCCGTTTTGCATGTCGTTCCCCTACATCCAGGATGCACTAATTGAAAGACACGATTCGATCCATACGGACACAACAAAATCCACTATTGAAGCTTCCCATATTACTACCACAACCTCACCAGCAAAACAACAATTCCAGGTAACAAAGAATGTCTTCAAACTGTTCAGCTGTCCATCGCTGCATGAATCAATGGCAGCAAATTGGAAGAGTTCTTCACGCATTGCCACGAGAAACCACTTCTTCTTTCGTAGAATAGAGTGGCAACATGTTCAGCTATTGCGTAGAAAGGCAGTTTGATGTCGAACGATATTAGGGCCATAATTCCATCATGCTACAAGCCATTTTGCATTGCATTTTGCAAATGTCATCATGCGTGATGTTCTTCTATTATTCCAATTACAAAGTCATTGTGCTTGGTTATGTTCTAACATTCACGTTCTACTTCAATCATTATATGTTTATCCAGTAGAATTCCGTTTATTCAAATACAGTAAACCTCGGATTCGACTAATTCGGATCTTTGCTGAACTCAGACAGAATTCCAAGGAAAGGTTTATTTGTAAAGGATTTCCCATTACAAAATTCGTTTAAAGTAGTAAAGTAGCTACAAACGGTCAGACAGTGGAGTCAGATCCAGGAGGAAAGAGGAATGACGTCAGTTCCGGAGGAAGGTCAAGGTCAGAGGTCAAAAGGCTCCCCCAGGCGAATAGGTGGTGAACTAAATAACTAGGCCAAAATGCGCCCCTTGGGAAAACCGGTGAAACACTCCTGCTTAAATTCGTGTCTTTTATGTGGTGAACGACAAAGATAGGTCTGTAAGCACCCCCTGGTGACTATGTAGTGAACTATACAAATAGGTCAATGACGTTATAAAATAGGTCATTGCGCAAGCGTAATGATGATTTTTCCGAACGGTAGTGTTTAAATTAGTGCCTTATATGTGGTGAACAAAAAAAATTGGTCTGTAAGCACCCCCTGGTAGTTATGTGGTGAACTATTTAACGAGGTTAATGACGTTATTAAATAGGCCAAAGACGTCATAAAATAGGTAATTGCGCATGCGCTATGATGTTTTTTCCCTTACGGTAGTGCTTATATTTTCTGCCTTAATGTTTTGTTCTTACAATAGCGCATAAATTCGCTACCCTAATGTGGTGAAATAGGTCTATGACGTCATGAAATATACCGTTATGTCCATCTATGTTTCCTATTTTAGTCCAATGGCCTGGTAACCTCCTTACATTTTGGACTTTCAACGTCTTAGTGGGGTAATATTCTCTATTTTAGTTCTTGAGCGTCAGATTAATACACCGAGGTAATTTCTTAACATATTTGCGTTTCAGCATGGTAGTGGATTAAAATGTTCATATTTTACTGCGTATCACATATGTATCTCATATACAGGAACATATATATATATATATTTATAAACATGTGTAATATGTAGTAATTAACAAAAAATACTGCTCACCCACGAAGATTCGTGTAGTTTGGATCAACTGATCATCGGGATAATGACTTGACACTCGATCGTAGGGGTATGTATAAGGGTATCCGACGGATATAAATTGCAAGGCGGAAATGTCAACTATGAATACAACGATGTAAATACAGCGGTATGTCGGCGTAAAAAGACGCCACGTTGATGACCGAAAGGTATACGATTGAACGACGGTACTCAGTGGGCGTCGATGAACGTCACACGATGGACGAATGAATAACGCAACGATACGTAGTAGACATCGGTAGGCGTCACCCAACGAATGAAAACATATATAGATAAGAACTCTGTCTATTTGTTTTACGCCACTTTACTGAACTTTGTAAACATGACAAACAATAAAGAAACATGTTCAAACTGGTACGTTGTTGTGTTCGCCATTTGCAATATAGTCTGTGCGCAAGTGCGAGTCATAGTCACATAGGGAGCATTTAGTATCTCATTGTTCATATTGTTCTATCTCCCCCCAAGTCTTCATCACTTATTTTAGACTGTAAATAATAGTCTATAGTGAGGGAGACTGTCTCTTAGGTTTCATAGTCTGCCAGCCATCTCGGTGGTTTGATGTTATGGCCATATCGTGAGACGCGTGTTGGCGTGGTAGGGGTAGGAATGTTCTCGAGTGTTGGAGCGACATCTGTTGACGCCGTTGGAGCCTCTGCCGGTGATGCAGTTTTCTTGGGGCTCTCCACATTGTCCTTCCATCTTTCAGGAGATGCGATGGTGTGTTGTGTGATGTGTGTGGGTTCCTTCTGTCGTCGAGGTTGAGGTTGTGAAGTGCGATGTGATGCATGATGCTGAAGGTCCTCATCAATGGTAAGACGTAGTGTAGCAATGCGTACTGGCGCGTATTTCCTCAGGAATTTTCTGTTCCGGATTGTTACTCTCCCAGATCCGTCGACTCGGATTACATATTGGTCGAATTGACGTACTTCGATGACCTGGCCCGTTTTGTCCCACTTCGTGGGGTGAGGGCCAGTTTGATTTTGTATTCTCACGAAGTCGCCGATGACGAGGGGTGGTAGTCGTTTCGTATGTTCTGACCAGTGTTCAGCGGCTTTCATGTGTCTGTTTCTCAGGGCCTCTTCTCGAGCAACGAGTGTCTCTCGCCAGGTCTCGTGTGGTTTGTACCTACCGGGTAGTATAGGTATGAAGTCCTTGATCGGTCGTCCGAATACACACATCGCTGGGGATAGCTTTGTATCTGGGTCAGGTGTGTTACGATATTGAAGAATCGCGCGTTGGACCCCATCTGTATCGAGTTCACCATTGGTACCAGTGTTGTTGGTAATGAGGCGTTTGACGGTCTTCACACCGATTTCAGCTCTGCAATTGCTATGCGGGAATGCAACTGATGAAAGTCGGTGGTGTACGCCCCAGGTGTTGAGGAAGAGGCGGGTCGTTGTTGAAGTAAATTCCGGGCCGCCGTCTGATGCTAGTTCATCTGGGATTCCGTAGGTCACGAAAGAGCGGCGTAGGCTGTCAATTAGACCATCTGCACCGCCTGTGGTCCTTTCAATAATAGACCAGTTTGAGTACCTGTCAACTATGACCAGGTAGCTGATGCTTTTATAGGTGAAAAAGTCTGAGCAGACGCATTGAAACGGGTAAACCGGCAACACTGGGGGTGTTGGTGGTGCGCTGGGCTGCGATGGCGCCATTCTGTTACAGTCGCTACAGTTTGTGCGGATGGCAGCCATGGCTGGGGTTATCCCGGGCCAGAACACGGATGATTCGGCCCTCGCCGTCATGGAAGATATTCCTTGGTGTGCGGAGTGGAGTGCCGATAGGACGTCCTCTCGGAGGCTCGGCGGTATAACAATCCGGTCCTTGTAGATGACTACACCGTCTATTGTGTGAAAGTGCTCACGAAATTGGTGGTAGGCACGGAGTGGTACAGGTAGTTCGTGGCGGAACTTCGGCATGCCATTTTCGATGATGGACATGAGTAGGTGCATGTTCTCATCACTAGCCGTTTCTTGTCTTGTACGGTCCCATGTGATGGATTGAGAAGAGACTCGAGTGCATAGGTCGCCGCATTCCTGACTGCATCATCTATGTTCTCGTGATCTATGGTGTCCTCGTTCGTGCGGATGCCTTCTAGGAATGCATGTTGGATCATCATGGTTGAAGGCAGGTTCGATGGATCATCATCATTGGGTGTGATGTCATCTTGGAGGTGTAGTTTGTCTGGATGTGGGGTACCCGATGGGTGCCGAGACATGGCATCTGCTGCTTTGTTTTGTACTCCAGGGATGTGTACGATGCGAAACCTGTATCTGAGTGTTTTCTCTTTGAGGTTTCTCAGGCGTGCATTTGGTATTTCATCCAGTGACCGATCACCGAGTATTTTAAGGAGTGGTTTGTGATCCACTGCCACGATGAGGTCTGCACATCCGAGGACAAAGAATCTTGCCTTATCGAGAGCGTCGGCCACAGACAGAGCTTCGCCTTCGATGGGGGCATATCTAGATTCGGCCGGGTGGGTGAAGCGGCTTCCGACAAGAGTGATTCTCCATCCATCCGGGCAGCAGAATGGCATGCTCTTAGTGCAAGTGCAATGTTTTTGTAACAACCAGAAACCGATCCCATCCTTGGACCAATCTGTGGCAAGGCAAGTCGGCTTATCCTTGTCAAAGATTGTGACACCTTTCTCTATCTCATTAGTGATAATGTCTTTGGATTCCTTGAAGAGTTTGTCTAGTTGGTCGTCCCACACAAATGGGTTATCGGGTTTCAGCAGGTGTCGGAAGGGCTGCATCCGGTCTGCCATGCTGAATGTATACGCCACTTGGTTGACGAGCCCGAACCAGGATCGAACGTCTGTAATGTTTCTGGGGGTGGGGAAGTCGCGAATGGCTTGTAGGTATTTTCCGCAAGGGCGCACACTGTCCAGGGTGATCACAAACCCTGCGAATTCTACTTCTGGTTTACAGAACGTGAACTTGTCTGGGTTCAATGTTATGCCATTTTTGCCACAAACATCTAGCCAGTGGATGGCCTGGAAGAAGCTTTCCTCCATCGTGTCTGCCCACAGAAGTGTGTCGTCTATGCATTTTGTCTTCTGGGGGATGTCGGCTACGATTTCATCATATCGTCTTGAATATCCGTCACCAGAGGCGATGTACCCCTGTGGAGTTACACAGTATCTATATCGGCCCCATGGCGTTATGAATGTCGTCAGGTGGCGATCGTCCGGGTGAAGTGGCACGCTGTGGTAACCATTCCAGGCATCGAATACCGTTTTGAGTTTGCCCTGTGGGACGGAGCGGGCTTGGTGGAATGGTGATTGAGTGTGGTGTGTCTCACGTGTCGCGTGGGTGTTCAGTGGTTGGAAGTCCACCGTGCGGCGGGGCTTGCCCGTCTTCTTTGCACAAACTACCATTCTGTGACACCAAGTGACCGGTGTGCCGACTGGGACTGGCTCGATTACCCCTAACCTCACATCCTGGTCTAGTCCCGCTTTGACGTCCTTCTGCCAGTGGAGTGGTACGGGGATGGGGTTGTGCGAGGCCACTGGTTCAGCATCTGGGTCCACCATGAGTCTCATTGGGGAGCATTTCATCATGGGGAGGGGCTGATGGTCACATGTATTGAACGTACTCGCCTTATAGTGGTCGATCAAGTACGTCTGTAGTTTCTCTCGGTTGGATTCGGTCGCGGGGAAGGGTAGTTTCGTTGGTGGAGGTGGTTGTAGTTGTCGCTTTGGACAGTCACAGGTAGTAGAGATGCCAATAGTATGGGCATGGTGAGTCTCTCCGATTGTTGGGAACGTTTTGGAGAGCATGCCAAGAGCCACGCATGCTTCACGGCTGAGGAACATCTTGTCAGAGCTGTCAGTTACGTATACGACCTGTCGTGACTCTAGTCTGTTTTGGTCCTTGTCTCTGCCAGAGAACCGAAGTAGGGCTGCTCCGAAGATTCTGATGTCCTTGTTATTCGCGGCGTGCATCTTCATAGAGACGGGGATGAGATTTTCACGTGTTAGGCCGAAGCGGTTGATTGCCCCGATTCAAATGAGGCAACTTTGGCAGCCTGTGTCGGCCATGGCGGATAAGGATAGGGGTCGAGTACGGATTTTCAGTTCAAAACCCAGATCCTTGTAGTCCTCCTCAACCGCACAAATGTCTAGTTTGATGAATGGTTGAGGTTGTGAGGCTTGTTGCGCCCACCTGTCACAGATGTTGTTATAGAGGTGATGGTCAAGGATTATGGAACGCCTCCCGCGCTCATGACCAATCTCTGTAGCAGCACATAATGCATCGAATACCGCGCCTTCACACTCACCCGAATCAGTCCTTTGGGGCTTAGCCTTCGATCTCTCCTTGTTGCGACATACTTTTTCCAGGTGATGTTGCAACTTGCAGTACTGGCATGTATGATTGTAGGCGGGGCACTCGGTTTTTCTGATGCGGAACGGAGCACTTCTACCATGGCCCTTTTCACCACAGTAGCCGCATAGGCCTAAGTCAGTCATCCTATTTCGGACATCCTGTTGTTTTCCTCGACTGTATGTGCTACTCACCGATCCTGCACCTTGCGAGTTCAGCAGTCTGGATGCTGAGCGCTTGTCAGATTCTTTGGCCTCCACGAATTTTAGCACTTCTTCGAGAGTCATATCCTGATTCTGATCCCCGAGTACATCGAGTTGTATTTCTTGATCAGCTATGCCTCGGGAGAGTACATCTCGAAGTATGGCATCCGTATAGTTGATGTCGGCTGCGCATGAGGGACACTGTGTGACATAATTGCATATGCCCGCTTGGCCTTTTATTCTGGCTCCAAATGATCGGATAGCCTCGTCACGATCTTGTCGCATGTTGTGCAGCGCTGCACGGGCAACCATGGTATTCTCCCTGTGCACCGCCAGCATCTTTATGGCCGTCAAAACATCTTGCTCTGACTTACTGGATAGGCTGCCACCAGCCGCACGTATGAGGTCTTTTCGGAGCTCGTCACTACAGCATTCCAGCAGTTGGACCACTACATCTCCATCCGTGAGCTTGGTGCCCCAGCGATACTCGTCCCATCGGGTCTCGAAATATGCCCACTCTTCGCGAGATCCGGCCGATGATATAGTTGGTCGTTTTAGTTTCTCTGCTCGAGTAGCCTGGGTAGTGGCGGCGTGAGTAGAAGCTGCATGCGAACTGGCGTGAAGGTTGAGGAGGGCAGCGATGATGGCGCCATCCTCAGCTTCTGCTGTCTCGAATTCACAACCCACGATAGGACACTTCATCTTCATTTTGAAAGATTGTATTGTCCAATTGGCGGTGTGGTAGGTCTATCGTCGATTGGCGTTTCCGGCTCAAATAGTCCTAGTGCACGCACACGCTTCCAATGTCAGTGGTGTACAATTAACGTCACGACGTTTCTTTATAGATAAGAACTCTGTCTATTTGTTTTACGCCACTTTACTGAACTTTGTAAACATGACAAACAATAAAGAAACATGTTCAAACTGGTACGTTGTTGTGTTCGCCATTTGCAATACAGTCTGTGCGCAAGTGCGAGTCATAGTCACATAGGGAGCATTTAGTATCTCATTGTTCTAATATACGGCGGCGTAAAGATACTCATTGGCGTCGATGGATGCCACACGACGAACGAAACGTATACGACAGCGTGAAAATGCGCAGTGGAGAATGCACGTGGCGAAGATCAATATCGAGACGATGATCTGAATGGTCGAGAAGGGGGAAATGCGAACTGGAAAACTCACCCCTAGTCTTCACGTTAGATTGGAGACGTAAGCTGCTCTATCAGCCGCAACAACCAATCTTGTTGAATGATCATTGAAGAACTAGTACGCGTTTCAATCTTGTGGTGTCATGTCGATTGGCACTGGCAATTCTTCCAAGTATCCAAAACCAACCATAATACAAGGTTGTCTACATTAAAAATATTGAAGAAGTTACAGTTTGAAGACACGGGCGACAAAACACGTCGATATAGTTCCCATGTCTTGGAGACAAGATCATACACGCTAACAGCAATGCTTCAACAGTCGTCTCACTTAAAAATGGCCCTAATTCTCTTAAATACTCTAATGGATACTCGCCACCAGAAGTCTAACTAGCCAATAGCAAAACTTAACACAAACTTCGTCAGACTCTATTCAACTCGTTCCGTTTAAAAGAAACATGGTTGTATAATAGACACCGAATCGTCAGTTCTTGAAAATCCTCAAATTACCTCAATCACACCTAAATTTAATATCATCAGAATCCCTCAACCATGACGGTAATAATAATAGTAATGACGTATCGTAACGCTCACAACTTAATAGGTTATTTTAGTAAACCAAATATTCTATTCAGGCACGAGGTGTGAGAACACATCGCGAATTGCGATCAGGTGATTTGGCGAGGTCTGGATCACGATGTCATCTACGTGATTATCTACCCCTTAATGCCCAACAGTAGTTTCCTCATCATTCGACCATACGTCGCGCCTGCATTGACTAACCCAAAGGGCATACGCTAGCTCAGTGGCGTAGGTAGAGTTTTGTATTGGAGGGGGCCATCCGGCATCCAAGCAAGCAATGGGTAGCGGGATATGACATACATACATATATACGTGCATACATACATATGTGTGTATATGTGAGTGTGTGTACAATAAACTAGTGTACAATAATTCGTGCGTCGCATGATTCCGTCACAATGCTGCATTGTGTCGGTTTCTCAAACCCAACTCGTTTAAATTCAATGACGACATGACAACCAAGTTTACTAACCAACGTTAGTCACTTACTCCGATGACACAATAAACATTCGTATCTTAACATGGACGATGAGGCGCTGGCGTTCAACCAATAACTTCGCAAAAAACCCGTACCGCGGCGGCGGCGTCGAGTGAGCTTCACAAAAATTTCCGTATCATGTATAACACTGTCGCTTATAAAATTAATAAATTCACGATACGAAGTTCTGACTACCCAGTGGAAAATCGACTACATAAATTGCTTTGACCGCAAAGCAACTTGATCTTAGTCTTAGTTCAGTAAGTAATCATCTTGCCGGGCAACTATTATTTTGCATCCTTGTGTTGATATATTAATAGGCATTAGCCATCAAGCATATTGTGAATGATGATATTTTCGTTGCCCTGTCACCTCTTGGGGTGCCGTCTGCTGGATGCTTATCGCCTACGGCAGAAGCAGCGGATTCTTCCACTTTAGGTAACGTAATCCCATTTAAATGATGACACATTTCTTTGCGAAAGGGTAGGACTATAACCTCTGCACCTTGTCACTATATGAATTAGGCAACCAGTTACAGATCTTCATCCCCCACCCTCCTAATTTTCCGGGATTTTTTTGGGGGGCATGGCCTTCTTGGCCCCCCCTCTGGCTACGTCACTGCATATGCTTGAACTGAAACAGACTCAAAGGGGATGAACATGCCGTCTTCTCCCTATCATCAGCGTTCATGATTATAATTACTGAAGATACAGCCCTTAGTGAGAGATGCAAATATTGTTTCTGGGTCAGGCATGGGTGCCGCATCGAAAGTGGTAGCACAATTCAATTTGTGGAAGTCAACCACGGGACGGTTTGTACCATCTTTCCTTCGAACCAGCAGGAGGGGGGAACAATATGGTGATTTGGAAGGCTCAATCATACCGGGCTGCAACATCTTCTCTATTTCTGCACATACAACGGAGACCTTAGCGTAGGGTACCGGATACGGTTTCACCCGAATGGGTTTGATAGTGTCCAACTTTACGGAATGTTCTACTAAGCTAGTACACCCGGGCTTATCTGTGATAATCTCACCAAACTCCTCAATCAAGTTCTGTATTTGATCTACTTGCGACTGACTAAGTTCTAGTGCTACCGACACATCTTGATGATTTTCTGCATGTTTTTCCAGCATGGGTTGAATCTCCAGAGAAGGGTCATCCTCGGAATCAAGGATGGCAGCAGTCGCTGTTACATCCTCAGTCCCGGCTACGTATTCCCTTAGCATGTTCACGTGGAATAGTCGATGGTTGTTTCCCACTCGGATCTGATAGTCGTTAACCCCCACCTTCTTAGTTACTTCGTAAGGACCTTTCCATTCCATCAACAGCTTGTTATGATCAGTCGGTAGTAGAACCAGCACTTGGCGTCCTACTTCAAGGGTTCGTACTTTTGACTTCTTGTCAAAATGTCTCTTATTATCGTATCTGGGATGATGATACGTGGTCCATGGCCATCTTACAAGTATCATCAATACCATTTCTCAGCTGAAGCACATACTGATACGCCAGTCTCGGTTCACTGTCCGTAGTGTCATTCGCCCACAACTCTTTTAGTCGTCGGGAAAGATGTTCGTATTTCCCCTATTTCCAGCATCTTCTGTTTCAGGTCGACTAGAAAGTAGACTGATTACGTGGCTTTTTGAACGCGTCCTGCATGTATTTCACTCGACCCAGATACATCTGTCTCGCCAGGTGACCTACATGAACCGCGTCTCATGGACTCTTAAAAAACACCGTGTACTGCGCGTTCAGGCCGATTTCCTTCCCTTTCGGAAACAAGTTCTGCAGGAGATACACGACGGACGTGTTGCAGTGATGACCTTTTTAGTGAACAAGGTCGTGACCCGACTGTCCGTTTCCCCATAAGGTAGTCGAGGACGACGAGAGTTCTCGTTCTCGCATCAAAGGTCGCCGGGTCCGGTAAACTACAAGGTATTGAGGCGTATGCGGTTTGCCACTGACCGTAGCACAAAAATATCTTCTCCGGCGGCGGCTCGATCATAGCCGAGGCGAAACGCAAGAGGCGGGTGACGAAAGTGGTCTTACCACACCCCGTAGGACTGGCTACAATATACGTAAAAGGATGCTTCAACGACATATCTATATCGGCGACTGGTGCTCGCGAGGTACGTAGCCCCTTTTTATTTTCTGCATTTATCACGCACCTCCGTCAATAGCTTTCCGAACGCGGAACGTGTTTCAATCTTTTTTACCACCGTAGCTGACGCCCCAAAAACCTTCTTTCGACGGCACCCACTCCATCAGTTCGATGTCTCCGGTAGCCAGTAAGCCCTCTCTCAACTCTTTCGAGGTCGTGAATTTTGTTATCAATAGGTCCTGCATACAGTCGACCCGGATAGCATCCCACTCGGAGCCTCTTCTCGTCTTCCTTACGGCTCTACTTCTCCGTTTCACCAAGTACGCCGACTTCGCCTCTTTGATATTTTCTGCGCATTCGTCGTCTTCATTAAACATCGCCTTTCTATACTGATAGGCGTATTGAAGAGACTTAAATACCCGACCGTATGCTTCGACTCGGCATGGGTAAAAGTTCGACAGGAAAGAGACTGACCCAACAAATGGTATAGCCATATCCATCATATCTCCGTCTCTATGTCTCTGGCTCACCAACTCGTATAGACATTTCTTCATCACTTGTCTCAGAAGGTTTAACGGATGACGAAGGTAAGTACGCAATAGATATAGTCAGCACCCACCACCACCCCGCGCTCTCACCTAAAGCGGGCTGAAGATACACAAATCAAAATGGTTCTTTGGGGTGTTAATTAGTTAGGTAATTAGTTACTTAGTAAACATATTTTGATCTTTGTTAATTAACTAGTAAAACCCTTTGATCAGTGTTAATTATTTAATTAAGGGTAATTAAAATAGCTAATTGCAATACATTACCTCATTATTTACCTGTCAATCAAAATCCTTTGATGTTTCATTACTTTTTCTGGGCCAGCCTTACGAGATACAAGAACAAGCGAGATACCTCGTTACACTCGAGATTGCCGTCAATGGACGTCGCACTTACACGACAGACAGGAAGTGCTGGATTCCCGAACCAAGTAACCAAATACACCACACGGAGAGGACACTCTGTAGCAATGCTATGGGGTGAATGACAGAACCACAACATCGACAGACAAACATACATACACAAACATAACATCTACATACATACAAACATACCTTTTTACTAGTAAGTAAAAAAATGTATGTATGATGGTACAAAAGGTAAACTGACTGTGAAATAAATAAAAATATCACTCATTGAAGTTCACGTCTCATAAAAGATGCCTATTGCCCAAAATACCAATGGGTTATCAATAACGTGGGCTAGACAATGATATTTTTGCATAGAAATTGGATATACTAAACAACTTATCCTGTTTTATAAAAAGGACACAATTTGATAAACTTTCTTGCGATTAATAGAAACATACGTTTGTGGCATTCCAGAAATGACTGATTAATTAATTGCATAGCATGTTAGCAACAAATAAAATATAATCTTTGGAACATAAACCACCAATATACCATAATATTGTGACATTATAATAATTTAAAGGCAATGATGAAAGAGTCCAGATAATACCACTGGATGCTTCCCAGAGAAGTCGAGATGGTATTCGACAGAACAGCTCTACCAGAGAGTAAAGTGCTTAGAGCAGTCCTTAGGACTGGATACTGCACTATATAAGAACTTACCTTTTACTTTTTTACTGACTCTGTAACACAAAAAACATCACCACAACCAAGTACCAGTGAAAACCACACCTACTGAGTACATGTGGTAAAATGGAAACCACACCTCAACACGATGAAACAATCATGATTACTGACTTTTACCAATCATAATTACTACATTTACAAGTAGTGTCTTGTTGTTTTATATATTCCCCTCTATGTTCAAGAGTAAAGGTTAAAACATACCTCAGAATGCACCATTTTTAAGGTAGTTAAAAAAAATCTCCAGTGGAGCATGCCCCCGGACCCCCCTAGCAATGCTTTGCTCGCATAGCCCACCCCTACCACCTTGTCAATCATTTTATCCAGGGGCAACACTGATGTCTATTGCTGTTTTAAAGTTTCTCAGGTTCTGCCAGAGCAGTAGGGATTCCCATTACACATTATAGTTACAGCCCACATGGAGGCATTCTGTTTGAAACTGGGACAATGGCAGGCAGTGAGCCTAGGCTACTCCAAAGCACAGGGTTTTAGCATAATCTTTCCAGTCAGCCACCCCAGTGATCAGAGATAGGGCAAAGTCCACTATTCAGTTATAAGTAGAGATCAGCGGTAGTTATAGATAGAGATCACTGCAGGAGGCTTACAGCAGCAGGAAAATAATATGAAAATTTAGCATTTTGGGGGCCCTGAGGTGCCCTTAGAATGATTCAATCAAATACAGATTTCTTGTGTATAGTGGCAGTACCCTAAGATACATCTGTGCAAAATTAGAGAAAACGTTGAAGAGCTTTTGAAAAAATACACAAAATGTGAAAATTTACCAGTTTCAGGGGCACTGGGGCCCTTAGATTGATTCAGACAAATACACATTTGTCGTGCATAGTGGTAGTACATGAAGATACATCTATGCAAAATTAAAGAAAAAGTTGCTGAACAGTTTCTAAGATATGGCAGCTAACGGCACACGGCGGAGTGATGGCATTAGTCCGTTGGACCTTCGGCCCAAAGGACTAATAAGTACAAACAGATGACGTGGAAGTCATATAGACGTACTGGAAATGATGAAGACTACAACATTTATAAAGAAGCACTTAACTAAGCTATAACTGAAATTAGAAATTCAAAGAGAAGCTATAAACAAAAATTACAAACCAAAAGTTCAGGATAAGGTCGGTCCTCTAGAAGATAGTGCTGGTAATATGATATCAGAGGGATTCTTAACAAGGAGAGGACATATAAAGATGGTTGAATCAAAAAGCATAGCAGTTTTGTATAAAACTATGCATGTTGTTGATTGTCAAGCGTTACACACGATATAAATCACTTGTTGAACCACATATGTCATATTGCTGTGAGATCTGGGGAAGTACTTATCAATCTAGACTCAGAAAACTATCTCTATTACAGAAAAAGCTATATGGATTATTTATAACCTTAATTATCATGATCATACATCTGTATTTTTCCATCTCTCAAACATGCTTAAATTTCATGATATAGTTAAATACAAGACTACGATTATACTTTATAAAGCAAAGAACCACTCTTTAAATGGTCATGTTGAAACAGTCTTTGAACCAACCGCAGCTATACACATGCATACCAAAAAGCAAACTGTTCTATGTTGAAAAGACAAACACCACCCTCAGATGGCTGTCGCTCACCCTCAAGGGTATAAAAACGTGGAACAATTTAGCAATATATGAGGTGGCTCAGCTTCCAAGATTAACACAATTTAAAAAAGCATTCAAGTTATTATTACTTTCTAAAAATTTGTGAATTGAAGATGATGTTTAGTTAAACCCATGTATTAGTAACACAGGCACTATGGTAACAAGTTTATACATGAATTATGAATATTATTTTGTAATTTGATTATAATTCGTATTGTATTTATTCATTCTTTTAGTTTGAAAAGGGCGTGGAGACAGCAGCAGCTTTGAGGTGAAGGTGGGGGTGCACCAGGGCTCAGTATTGAGCCCACTGCTGTTTGCCATTGTGATGGATGTGGTGACGAAGGAGGCAAGAGGAGGACTGCCCTGGGAGCTGCTGTATGCAGACGATCTCATCCTTATGGCAACGACCAGGGAAGAACTAAGGAGCTGATGGAGTGGCACACAAGATTGGTGGCCAAAGGACTGAAGGTGAACGCTGGGAAGTCGAAGGTGATGGTCAGGATAGATGACAGAGGAGTGATGTCAGAGTCTGGTGCATGGCCATGTGGAGTCTGTAGCAAGGGTGTAGCCACAGTGTACATCGTGTACGAAATGGGTCCACAGGAGATGCAGTGGTGTGAAGGGCAGCCTGCAGGCAGTGAGCGCAATGTTTGTGTGCAAGAGGAGTCGGGGAGAGGCCGAGTGCGAAGGGTGGGATAGATGCAGCGGTAACAGTGAGAGTGAGGTGTGCCTGGCAGAAGTTAAGAACCTTCCTGACTTCCAAAACGCCCCCCCCTGAAGATGAAGGGCCAGGTGTACACAGCTTGTGTCAAAAGTTGTCTGTTGTTTGGGTGTGAGACGTGGGCCATGAGGACCGATCATGACACGAAAGGGTTCAGATGAGGATGGTGAGATGGATGTGTGGTGCATCACTCAGCGACAGACAGCCCAGTGCAGAGCTTAGAAGAAGAGTAGGAGTGGAGGCGATTGGGGATGTGATCAGAAGAAGCAGGCTGAGGTGGTACGGGCATGTAGAGCGAAAGGACGACGAGGACTGGTTGAAGGGCTGTACAAAGTTAGTGGTGGGAGGGACAGCCCCCGCCGGCAGACCAAGGAAGACCTGACAGAACTCCGTGTCTGTAGACTTGAGTCTGATGGGTATTGATGCACGGGACTGTGTCAAGTGGAAGAGGGCAATTGGAAGAAAGGCGAACCCAACAGAGCCTGGAAACACTCCCTGTAAACGACGACGATGATACGATGATAGCAACATATAAGTCTATGACTTCAGCTGTCTTTCAGCAGCAGCAGCAGCAGCAGCAGCAGCAACAGCAACAGCAGCAGCTGCAGCAGCAGATCATATTATGCATGTATTATGTTGTTGTTGAATAAACTTTAATTCTTCATTCATTCAATAATTTTTACTGTACAACTAAATAACCTGTTTAACAAGTATATATCTAAATCATTAAGTCAGCCAGGTTAACTTAGAATTTTATGAGAATACAAAATGTGTAACTTCGAGAACAAATTCCCTGGGATTTTGACATGTAAAACATGTCAACAATTAACTCCCCCCGATTGAAAACAACACACTTTATACATTTGATAAAACATATTTATAAATAAAACTGTATAACAAAATCTGCTCAGCAGTGATGTCCAGTGTTACAGACGGACAAGAATGCCTCTTTGACAGCGGTCGCATGTGTACAGCAACCATCACAATCTCTCTATTGTGTCGACAATGATCACAGACACATTGGCAATGATCACAGATAGATTTCTATGAGTCTGATAAATATACACGAGTGGCTCCTGAAAGAAGATCTCTGTCTAAGGGTGACCAGAGCAGGCGTTATTTCTACCCACTGCGTCTGTAGGTCTGGGGAAAGTTGATCTCGATGCAGCAAATCATTTCATTTTGTGCACTCAGGAGTTGCTTTTGTATGGGGTTGATTTATAATTTTTTTTACAATCTTATCACATTTGACATGTTCGCACTTCTTTGGCAACGACAAGTAATTATCGACAGGTTTGTGCCTGGGAGATAATAATTCATGATCACGAGGTAATTGCTTTGACAGAAAATCAGGGGAAATTGTATGAATATGTGAGCATCGGCACCTTTGAATGTTGCTCACTCAAGTTATAACAGAAACATTACGACAAACCAGCATCCTGTCAACCAGCACGTTTCCCTCTTTTTACAAGGTAATTGAAACACCTGTTTTCTTTTTACATGATTTGTCATAGTGTAGTAACCTAACCGACAGATTCATTACGTCAAATTCATGTGACAATTTACAAGTTTTATCTGTGCTAACCTGGAAAGAAACATCATCTTTGTAACGTAAAACAGATGCAGCATGAATACATTCTAAACACTGAAACGGTAACAAATTGAAAAGTCTCAGAATAGAACACAGGACTACATTCTTACCTGGAACGACAAACGAAACAGTAAATCTGGTGTGAATACAATTTTTTGTCGTACCTGTTTGCATTGTAACGTAGCAATCACAGGTGTAGCAAAATGGAGTTGATATACACAGGTATACTTCACAGACCTCTCGTAGAAAATAGCCTATTTACACACCTATTTGGCTTGTGGTTTTCCGGCCTACAGTGGAATGTCTAGGTTTGTCAGCATACACATTTTTACAACTTTGGATACATTTCATTTGACCCTGTTAAGGCTGCCTTGGAATAAAATTATGACGACAAAAATGATATTATAATGTAGCCAATGGGAACATCACTTGTATGTTGGTCTGTCACGCCGTGTCTATGAATCTGAGTCATCAGATCTGAAACAAGAGACACAATGGCAGACATCTGGTGACAACATGACAAGTATCTGATGATATTGCACCTGACAGGAAAGAGGAGAAAATATGAAATATTTGAAGAAAAAAAAGTAATTTCATAACAGCATGACAGTGCAATATACACTTGATGATAAAGAGGCATGCTTCCACCGGATTCATGATACTAATCCAATAATTTCTTTTGCATCTAAATCCTCAGAAAACTTTGCTCAGAGGTATCACAAGACAAAATCTGAAATTGTTTTCGTCAAACCAAAAAAAAAAGATATATTTGAAGGTGAAATTGCAGTTTCTTGTGAAGTGAATGATGAAACGAAACAAGACAAGAAACCATAATATACATTGAAGGAAGAAATTAGTAATTTCATAATGGCATGGCAGCGGCATGGCAGCAAAACAAAAACTACCCTAAATTCTTGAAAACCGAACTCGGAGGTGCATCAAGACAAAATGGTTGGTCAAACTGAAAAGTTCAGTGCCCAGTTGCGTTACTCCAAACAGCCCCTCCAAGTGTTAGTGTCGTGTGGTGCACTGCAGTAGATGGATCAACATGAAAGTAAATAGGATATAATAAATCTCTAATCCGGTACAGTGCAATAAATAATAGGTGTAGTTAAAACAATAAAGTGATAAACGTTAATGGAGTCAACACACGGATGATCTGCCAGGGAGCTTAATAAGATTAATAAATGTTTAAATTAAGACAGAATTGTATAATATTGTCAACTGATCTGTAAGAGGGAGCACACTCCAAAGGGTCTGTGTAGCAACTGAGAAAATCCTACATCCAATGTTGCTATTAAAGTCCAGAAGCACGGATTTGTTAACTCTAACTAAGAACTGGAAGTAAATCTGAACTAGATGATCAAAGCTGAACAGACTTTCTTAATGGCTGATACAGCATGTGAAGAAAACACCCGACATGTTAACTAGATGAAATGTGTTGTGAGAAAGAAAAACTACGATAAGTAGAAATTGTGATAACACCCTTCTAATGCATTTTATGCGTATATTGGCGAAACTTGGTTTGAAAATGTTCTTAAAATGAATCAAGGATTCTATTTTATGATGGACTTCCCCTATAAGCTCATTATCTTAGTGAAATGATTCCTAAATGATGTTACTTAGTGACTATGTCAGGTACCTCTTCCCCTCATTTGATGGCTTCCTGATCACACAGGGGGGGGAGGTAACGTCAACATCCTTTGATCTTTCCGATGATGTCACTGTGTCTGTATTCGCTGCTGCAGTGGCTCCATCTACAGCTGCCACAGCAGTGCTGCCCTCTTGTGAGCTTGGCTTGCGTGACCCCACAGGCTGTGTTGAATCTGTGGCAGAACATGTCAAGGGCGTCGGGGAAAAATGCGATATATCCATTTTGTTGGTTTTGAGAAAACAAATTGGTTTTGTGTTTCATCCTCAAAGATGGAAACTGGTATGTGACGTTTGAATATACTAAGAATCTGAAAGCAGACTTTGCTGCAGAAGCCAAACAACCGTGAGGCATTGACATTCTGATAACTCACCAGAATTCATCTCCTCAGCGCTCCCTAGCAATGGGGCAGTATTGTCGCCATCAGTGTAGGGGGTGCCACTTGTGTCATCACTGTTATCGGCAGCGTCTTTCCTGGCTGCGAGATGCTTCACGTCCTCAGAAAGTTGGCTGCGACAAGACAGAAGAGTTCCTTCTCTTACCCAGAGCATAGTAAGTGGCCACGGAAACAGTTAATGATAATAATGTTTAATTTATATTGTGTCTTATCTATAATGTTTGTAGCACTTTACACAAGATGTCACTGGGAGGTGTCATCCAACTAGAACTGAGCTGGCGTATGTGTGTGGGTAAGTTAAGCTTTCTCTCCTAGACATGTCAAGAAACAACTTGCGCCATTGTGATAATCTTAATCATTATTTTGTGTATGGAACTAAACAAGTTAACACTGTCATATATTGAAATACAAATAATAATAATAATAAATAAAACACTTATTTAGACGCTCATCTCCAGGGTAAAATTCTGTTCAGGGGTATTCACAATTTATAAAAAATGCTAAGATGTAAATAATGATTAATATACTACTACAATGTGATTATAAAAAATAAAGCATCTAACATTTGTAAGACACGAGTAAACAAACCTAAGCTCAAACTAAACAAATATTCACCACATACACAAGTATACACCTACATATGATAAGCAATTGTTGAAAGTTACATTAAAAAAGAAAATAATATAAAAACTGGATAAACAAACAGTAAAATGTTAATGACTAAATAATTAAAATCATACACTACTCAAAATAATTAAAGGAACAAATATTGGGGATGGCCCACCTGGTCTACCTCACAAGTTACACTTTGTGTACCCTGTGGGATGAGGGGATTGTCTTAGCAACAAAACAGCTCATGTTTGAATGAACTCGAGCACTATGACAATGCTTGTAGGTGTGGGTGCGTGTCGACACCCCTACAATGCTTGTAGGTGTGGCTGCGTGTCGACACCCCTACAATGCTTGTAGGTGTGTCGACACCCCTACAATGCTTGTAGGTGTGGCTGCGTGTCGATACCCCTACAATGCTTGTAGGTGTGGCTGCGTGTCGACACCCCTACAATGCTTGTAGGTGTGGCTGCGTGTCGACACCCCTACAATGCTTGTAGGTGTGGCTGCGTGTGACAATGCTTGTAGGTGTGGCTGCGTGTCGACACCCCTACAATGCTTGTAGGTGTGGCTGCGTGTCGACACCCCTACAATGCTTGTAGGTGTGTCGACACCCCTACAATGCTTGTAGGTGTGGCTGCGTGTCGATACCCCTACAATGCTTGTAGGTGTGGCTGCGTGTCGACACCCCTACAATGCTTGTAGGTGTGGCTGCGTGTCGACACCCCTACAATGCTTGTAGGTGTGGCTGCGTGTCGACACCCCTACAATGCTTGTAGGTGTGGCTGCGTGTCGATACCCCTACAATGCTTGTAGGTGTGGCTGCGTGTTGATACCCCTACATAAGGAAAGGAATTTGTGGTACTTGCATTAGTTAAATTTCCAGTCATTGGGCGTCAGGATGTTTTCTGCATGAGTAGTGATTGTTGGATGTCTCGTGATGGTCGCTGGTGCTGCCAGGTGGTATTTGGACCACACTGAGGTTGCCAGGGCTGTGCTAGAATATGGTGAAAGGGTTCTGGTGGTAGCTCGCACGTTTGATGTGTCTCCAAGAGTAGTCAGCCGACTGTGGAAATGTTACCAGGAGACTGGGCAGTACACCAGGAGACTGGGCAGTACACCAGGAGACTAGGACAAGGTAGTTTACAGATGACAACTCCTAGACAAAACCATTATCTTGTCATTTTGTCTCGTTGCAATCGCATGAGTACAGCTCGATCCCTGAAAATTGACTTCTGCCGTGCTATTGAAGTTCACTTATCCAACCAGACTGTTAGGAATCGACTCCATGAGGGTGATATAAGAGCCAGATGAGCACAATACCGTAGAGCATGATTGGACTTTGCAAGTGAGCACCAGAACTGGCAGCTGTGTCACTGTTGACTGGTACTCTTCACAAATGAGAGCAGGTTCTCTGTGTCAACTAATGATAGGCGTGTTAGGTGTGGAGATGTCAGGGAGAGCGTTACGCTGACTGTAACATTGTGGAAGTTGACCGGTACGGTGGAGGCTCAGTCATGGTTTGGGCTGTAGTGTCTTTGGATAGTCGTACAGTCCTGTACGTGTTTGCCAGAGGTGGTATAGCGGCTGTAAGATATCGCAATGACACCCCGGAGCCTATTGTCAGACCGTATGCAGGAGCTGTTGGGGATGATTTCATCTTAGTGCAAGATAATGCACCTTCCCACACAGCTTGGGTGTCCATGACCTTCCTTGAGGACAAAGGTATCACTGCGATGGACTGGCCGGCTAGGTTTCTTGACCTGATCCCAATAGAACATCTCTGGGACATGCTTTCCAGACGTGTTACATCTGATCTTATCTGACCTGACCAATTCCCTAGTTCAGGAATGCCAAGTCATTGCCAGGAGTGTGTGAACACTAGAGGGAGACATACAAGTTATCAAAAAACATTTGTGGACAATAGTTGTCAGTTTTGTGAACAAACCTGTAAAAACAGCTAATGACACTACCACAAAATGCATTCCTTATATAGGGTTGTGGACATGCAGCCACACCTAGGGGCATTGTCGTCACGCTTGAGTTCATTCAAAAATGAGCTGTTTTGTAGGTAAGACAATCTCCTAATCACAGATAGAGTACACAAAGTGTAACGTATGTGGTAGACCAGATGTGCCATCCCCAATATTTGTTCCTTTAATTATTTGGAGTAGTGTATATTAATACAGGAGACTATTAAAGATAAATAATCATCTGTTCCAACTTGTAGCATCTGAAAAATAAACCTAATTCTTACACCTATATAGATGCTCATTTCCACAGTAAAATAATAAAGAAGTCAACAGTTCCACTAAAATAGAAAATTATAAAAACAATTAGATAAACAAATAGTAAGATGTTAATGAATAAATGATTAAAATCACATTCCAATATAGCAGACTATTAAAGATGAATAATCATCTGTTCCAACGAGTAGTTTCTGAATAACAAACCTCATTCTTGCGACCAATCGCGCAGTGTTCGATGCAGGAATGCACGAGATCTCAGACACTGACAAGTCGAGCGGGAATTGTTCGAGCGAACAGTCAAGAGGAAACTGCTCGAGGGAACATTCCAGAGGAAACTGCTCAAGGGAGCATTCAAGCGAAAACTGCTCGAGTGAACAGTCGAGTTCACCACTCGATGCTGTCAGTTGGTTGGTGGCGCCACTGTTGACGAGATGTTCAAGTTGAGCGTCTCGTCCTGAAATACAATCACTCTCAGGTCATTTTCTAACGCCAGAGGGCAGGTCAGTAGTTATATTTTGACTGGTGGCAATGTTAATGTTTGTTAGTGCTACAGGCTAATTTACTGTCTGAATTATCTATAAATTGGATATTTCTGGACAGTGACCATGATGCACATGACAACTGTGTCGCCAAATTAGACGTATTAGTAATTTTTATTTGTTCGTGCTACAAACGGTTTGGTTGCCCGTGGGACAACCAGTGGTAGGTTTCACTTGTTTGACCGTTAATTCACTCAATCCGGACAACTGGACAAGTGTGAATTTCAAGCTCTCCAGCACAATGTACTAATAATCAGGCCCTTTGCCAGAGACTTGTTGTCCGTTATTGGAATGGGTTTTTGGAAAATCGCAGCAGGTTTTCCTTTTACAAATAATGGGTCATTTGGTCTTTGGATAACAGATTTTTATTTTTGAAATATCATGATCTTCTTTTGACTATTCATAACGTTCCGACACCAATAACCAATGGAGGTGTAAGTGGGTGTTCATGAGCATAACGAGTAAATAAAAAATGAGAATGGGTAAATTAGAAAATTTCACAATCCTGGCTAAGGGCTTGCTAATAATAAAATAATTAAAATACATAAATAAACGAGTACTACTTTAAATAGACATGACTAGAGCTACCTGGTGCAGTGGCTGCTTGGGATGTGATGTCTGCGAGACAGGATCGAAGTGAGTTCAGCTGTTCGTTGGTCTTGTCCGGTCGTTGACCGCCACTGATGATGTGGCATGAGACGCCTGACCCCGCGCTTGACCTGGTCATCTCACCCTCCCCTGGACGCTTCTTGTCTGAAACCATGACTTCATCCCTGGGACACCGACCGACTGATCCAACAGATCCATTAAAAAGGTACTTATGTCATATTACTCCTTTGTCAATTGATAGCTTTTTACATGATGATAATTTCATGAATGCTCCTGACGTATATATGGATACTTATCATCTTTTGGTACATTATTATTATGAAACCGTACATTGCAATATTATATCAGTTCAGTTCCATGGACAATTGAAGACATATACGTTGCAATTGGTGATGCACGGGTTTGGGAAAACTGAGTTCTCTTCGTGTGCAGTGATTATTATCACGCTTAACAACTAACCTCTTAATATGCTTTGGCGATTCATTTAGGTGTTTTATATATGAATAGTGTTATTCTAAATTATACAAAATCACAGCATTCATCACCAACAAACTCACTCAATGACATTGTAATTACAATGCCAATTCCAAAACTATAACTGGAATTGTGTTTGAAGTATTTAAAAGTAATTGGAATTGTCAACAAGTCAACCACTTTTCAACCACCTTTTTCAATTACATCATGTAAATTGTTATCTTTTAAACGGCTGTTAATTCTTTCTTTAAAATGTGGTCAAACTTTCAATGGAAATTTATGTTTGAAAAGACATCGGATAAATAAAGCTGCTTTAAAATAAGTAATTTTTGGAATTGTGTTTGTGCAAAGTTGACTACGTTTGTTCTGTTCAAACACAAACATGCAAGTCTACAGTGGAACCTCACTTATATGGACAACCTTAGGACTGGACAAAAGTGACCACCTGAATTCGAGGTGACCACATTAGTGAGATCATTTGTTCTATTCTTTTCTGCTACAGAAATAATTTGGGACTATCTTAGGTTGACCTTAATTGCGAGGTGGCTCTATTACCAAGGTGACCTTGAAGCAAGGTTCCACTGTATACATTATAACTCTTGTTTTCAATCACAGAAATCTCAATATATCTGAAGACGATGCTGCCACCTACCAGTGACCTTTAGCTCAATGGCTGCGATGGCTCGAGCCTCATTTTCATTTGTGACAGCACTGTTGGCAGCCTCCTGCGCACTGGCCATCACTTCAGCCATCTGCTGCTGGATTCTCTCGAGAACTTCGTCTGTTGTCAGAGACGACACTGAGGCTCGCTTACGATCCTTCACACGGCCACAACTGCTGCTGGTGGCGCCCCCTGACTTTGACTTTCTGGCGTTCCCTGCAGTATTGCATGTGTGGTTTGTAGGCACAAGAATGATATCGTTTGTTAACAATAAGAACAAGTTCTTGTTAAAGATTGTATGCGTGTGTTGCATCCAGATGTATGAGATGCGATCCAAAAGTTCCCAGGCTGTACCAATAAAAATTGTAGGCTCACCTTACCTTCTAATCACTACGAAATAGCTCCTTTGGGAGTTGATACAGCCGGCCCAGTGCTGCTCCCACTGCTGGAAGCACCTCTGGAACTGCATTATGGGTATGCTCTTCAGCACCTCATGCGATTCCGCCTGAATCTCCGCGATCTTGTCAAATCGTCGCCCTTTCAGCCGGATCTTCATCTTGGGGAACAGGAAGAAGTCAGAGGGTGCTTGGTCGGGGAGTAGGGAGGGTGGGGAGTAGGGAGGGTGAGGGAGTAGGGAGGGTGGGGAGTAGGAAGGGTGGGAGAGTAGGGAGGGTGAGGGAGTAGGGAGGGTGGGGGAGCAGGGAGGGTGGGGGAGTAGGGAGGGTGGGGAAGTAGGGAGGGTGGGGGAGTAGGGACGGTGGGGAGTAGGGAGGGTGGGGGAGTAGGAAGGGTGGGGGACCACTGCCATGTTGTTTTCGGCTAAAAACTGCTGTACAGACAGAGCGGTGTGGGCCAGTGTGTTGTTGTGTTGCAGCAGCCAGTTCTGTGCACGCCACTTATCCAGACGTTTCCTCCTCACATCCTCCCTCAAATGCCTCAGGACCTCCATGTAAAAGTGCTGATTCTCTGTCGAACCTACAGGAACAAATCTCGTGAACAATTCCCTCCATGTCAAAGAAACAGATCAGCATGGATGGGATGACTGCTGCTTGGTTTCTGGGTTGTGGCCGTAAACCCAGTTTTCAAGCAGGGCACAAGTTTGGCAGCGATCCGCTTCATGTTGAGTTGCTCCGTGAGAATGCGTTGGCAAACGATAGGCCAACGATGCTGCAAATGTCGTTAATCATTTGCCGACAGTCCTCGTGGATGGCCTGACGCACTTTTTCAACATTTTCGTCGGTTCTACTGGTTGAGGGATGGCCAGAATGTTGGAATCCTCAACCGACATTTGCCCATGTTTGAACCTCGAGAACCATTCGAAAATCTGGCTTCTGTCCATGGCATCATCATCAAATGTTTGTTTAAGCATTTTGTGGGTCTCCGATGCGGATTTGCTGAGTTTGAAGCAAAACTTGATGCACACGCACTGCTCCTTCAAGTCTGTCATTTCTCTCATTCCTCTTTTCGCAAAATTCACAGAGAACCAAAAACGTTAATGCACAAGAACGCTCGTGAAACAAAACACGTGCGTGTATCACCATGTCACTTCGTACACTGCTTCACAATAAAGTTGTTTAGTACTATCTAGTGGGCCAAGTCTGTACTACGGCCTGTTAGCGCTCCATGCGACCAGTCTGGGAACTTTTGGATCGCAGTTCGTATAATCATGGGATTTATACATGTTATTAGATATCTGATCTAGATAAGAATGTGTCAGTCTCCTGTGAGACTGGTTAGTCCCATTGTTGCTATTTGTGTTATTTTTAACTTTACAGTTTTACCTAGTTACTTATGTATTTGAACCAAACAAATCATCACCTTTGTCTGTCTCTATGTTTATATTACATATATATTTACACAGGTGATGGTATTTAAACTAGGGCTCCTTTTCACTTAAACCCACCCCACTTCACCCCATCCTTACCTGTCGTGTTCAGAGACGGGGGGCGTGGGGTGAAGGGCCACACCCCTGAGTCTGGCGTCCTCTCATGCAAGTTGAGTAGGTGCATCAACATGAGTTCATCCTCCTCTGTCCTGGGGAACACAACACAGGCCTCACACGCGGGAAATGGGAGACAACAATACAAGTGGGGGAGAGGGAGTGGGGGGAGGGAGGGTGGGAAGAGATAATAAGGAAGAGGGAAGAATATAGTGAGGGAGGGATGGAGGGAAGTGATAATACGGGAGGAAGGGAAAGGATAATAAGGAGGGAGAGAGGGAAGATATAAGAAGGAGGGAGGGAGGGCAGATATACTAAAAAGGGAGGGAGGGAGGGAAGAGATAATGAGGGAGGGAAAAGATAATAAGGACGGAAGGGAAGATACAATAAGGGAGGGAGGAAAGAGATAATTTATAGGGAAGGAGGGAAGATATAATAAGGACTGAAGGTGGGAAGAGATAAAAGGAGGGAGGGAGAAATGGAGGCATAGAGAGAGGGAGAAAGGAGTGAGAACTGAAAGAGCAACAGAGAGAAGCAGAAATACCGAAGGAGAGAGAAGAAAAACAGAAAGTGATGGGGAGAGATGAGAGAGATGCAGGGAGGGAAAGAGAAAAATGAAAGCATTCAATATCCACTAAACTGCTTTGCGCTGATCCCCTACATTGTATTCTAAACAGTACATTCTTATCTGGCTCTTGCCGACTGATAAAACCTCATCTCCAACAGAGCCACTTGACTTGTTTTCTAACATCACTATTAGCACATTTTATCCTACAACCTGTCTATTACCACACCTGGATCATTCTGAAATTCCCCCAAAAAAAATATTGCTAACACAAACATACAACGAACTGGGGACAGACCACTATTTAGTGTCATCACTCACTTGCTGGCGGCGCTACTAGCAGCCCCGATAATCGCTGCGGCCGCACTTGTTGTTGCTGCGGCGGCCATGACGGCTTCGTGCTGCTCCTCCCACTGAACGATCCCCTCCACGTCATTCTCCCCCGACCTTCACACAAGGTCAAGGTCAAGCTAAGCATACTTACCAGAACATCCATATATTTAGCAATTTAGAGAAAATAATCACACATTGGTAATTATTTGCAAACTACAAATTTATAAATATATATGGGACCTACATTTTGTTTGCATTTACACAATACAGCTGTATATTGGAACTAGCGATAATCCATAATTTTCCAAATCTTGTTTGAACTATTATCTACTCAGAATCTTTCAGTGATTTTTTTAAAAATCTGTGCACTAACACAAGTCAAAACACAGCTGAAAACAATTACAACACCGATGTAACTTTCCAATTTCTTACCAAATCTCATAAATTTTTCTCGGAATAAAACATTTATATGCTGATGATACAAAATCAATATGTTGCCTACTCTACAACACTCAATGATCACCAACAAACATTTGACAGTCAGTGACACAAGTTGACAGACACCTGACAGTCAGTGACACACGGTGACACACACTTGACAGTGACACAAACTGACATACACTTGACAGTCAGTGACACAAGCTGACAGGCACTTGACAGTAAGTGAAACAAGCTGACACACTTGACAGTTAGTGACACAAGGCGACAGACATTTGACAGTCATTGACACGACCTAACAGACACTTGACAGTCAGTGCCACAGCTTGACAGACATTTGACACAAGTTGACAGACACTTGACAATCAGTGACACAAACTGACAGACACTTGACAGTCAGTGATACAAGCTGAGACACTTGACATTCAGTGATAAAAGTTGACTGACACTTGACAGTTAGTGACACAAACTGATAGACACTTGACAGTCAGTTACACAAGATGACTGACACTTGACAATCAGTGACACAAGGTGACAGGCACTTGACCGTCAGTGACACAAGCTGATAGACACTTGATAGTCAGTGACACAAGATGACAGACACTTGACAATCAGTGACACATGACAGTCAGTGATACAAGCTGACATATACTTGACAGGCAGTGATACAAGATGACAGACACTTGACACTGTAGTTGAAAGTCAGTGACACAAACTGATGACACCTGACAGTCAGTGACACAAACTGACAGACACCTGACAGTCAGTGACACAAACTGACAGATGCTTGACAGTCAGTGACACAAGCCGATGGACACTCGCCAGTCAGTGACACAAGCTGATCAACATGTGAGATCAGCGGCCCAAGTTGACCACAATGGACTGACCACTGGTGACTCACATGGTCTCCTCGTCGATGTCGTTCTCATCGTTGCTGTTGTCGGTGTGGTGTGTCGTCGCGTCAAGTTCCTCCGTTGTGTCGTCATTCTCCCCCTCGCTGAGCTCCTGCAGCGAACACAAACAACAAACACATCCAGACAAACACCAAACAGATAAAAAAGAAAGTCTTTAAGACCACTCAAAAGGCTTCACCCGATAAAACTGTTTAATCTAAAAAAGAAAGAATTCAGCCACACTGCAAAAATATCTTTGTTGCTAATATATACAGTCTTAAATTTAAACTAATATTACATTTACCAGTATATTTCTTATGATTCCATGTATGTTTACAATGTGTGTACGTGCCTATGAACTGGCTGGTTCCAAATATACATCACTGGTAAATGTTAGTTATAATAATAAAAATTGTCAATAGATTATCTGTTACACACATACCAATCACTGTCTCTTGGCAAATATACGGAAACTGACGGTTTCAGGCATTGACTTTCACACAATGATTAGAAAAGGTAAAAGAGTCATTAGGACTACTCAAAGGGCTTCACCCTGACAAACCTGCTTATTCTAACACAGAAATCGTTCAGCCACCCTGAAAATATTGTCAGTAGATTATCTGTCTATATATACCAATCATGTCTCTTGCGAGATACACTGTGATAATGTAGAGCGAGAGAGACTGTAACAACTGAGGTAATGTAGAGCGAGAGAGACAGTAACAACTGAGGTAATGTAGAGCGAGAGAGAGAGAGACTGTAACAACTGAGGTAATGTAGAGCGAGAGAGACAGTAACAACTGAGGCAATGTAGAGCGAGAGAGACTGTAACAACTGAAGTAATGTAGAGCGAGGGAGACTGTAACAACTGAGGTAATGTAGAGCGAGGGAGATTGTAACAACTGAGGTAATGTAGAGCGAGAGAGACTAACAATTGAGGTAATGTAGAGCGAGGGAGACTGTAACAACTGAGGTAATGTAGAGTGAGAGAGACTGTAACAACTGAGGTAATGTAGAGCGAGAGAGACTGTAACAACTGAGGTAATGTAGAGCGAGAGAGAATGTAACAACTGAAGTAATGTAGAGCGAGCAGACTGTAACAAATGAGGTAATGTAGAGCGAGAGAGACTGTAACAACTGAGGTAATGTAGAGCAAGGGAGACAGTAACAACTGAGGTAATGTAGAGCAAGAGAGACCATAACAACTGAGGTAATGTAGAGCTAGGGAGACTGTAACAACCGAGGTAATCTAGAGCGAGAGAGACTGTAACAACTGAGGTAATGTAGAGCGAGGGAGACTGTAACAACTGAGGTTATGTAGAGCGAGAGAGACAGTAACAACTGAGGTAATGTAGAGCGAGGGAGACTGTAACAACTGAGGTAATGTAGAGCGATGGAGACTGTAACAACTGATGTAATGTAGAGCGAGAGAGACTGTAACAACTGAGGTAATGTAGAGCGAGGGAGACTGTAACAACTGAGGTTATGTAGAGCGAGAGAGACAGTAACAACTGAGGTAATGTAGAGCGAGGGAGACTGTAACAACTGAGGTAATGCAGAGTGAGGGAGACTTTAACAACTGAGGTAATGTAGAGCAAGGGAGACTGCAACAACTGAGGTAATGTAGAGCGAGAGAGACTGTAACAACTGAGGTAATGTAGAGCGAGAGAAACAGTAACAACTGAGGTTATGTAGAGCGAGAGAGACAGTAACAACTGTGATAATGTAGATCAAGGGAGACTGTAACAACTGAGGTAATGTAGTGAGGGAGACTGTAACAACTGAGGTAATGTAGAGCGAGGGAGACTGTAACAAATGGGGTAATGTAGAGCGAGGGAGACTGTAACAACTGAGGTAATGTAGGGCGAGGGAGACTGTAACAACTGAGGTAATGTAGAGCGAGAGAGACTGTAACAACTGAGGTAGTGTAGAGCGAGGGAGACTGTAACAACTGAGGTAATGTAGAGCGAGAGAGAGAGAGACTGTAACAACTGAGGTAATGTAGAGCGAGGGAGACTGTAACAACTGAGGTAATGTAGAGCGAGAGAGACTGTAACAACTGAGGTAATGTAGAGCGAGGGAGCCTGTAACAACTGTGGTAATGTGGAGCGAGGGAGACTGTAACAACTGAGGTAATGTAGAGCGAGGGAGACTGTAACAACTGAGGTAATGTAGAGCGAGGGAGACTGCAACAACTGAGGTAATGTAGAGCGAGAGAGACTGTAACAACTGAGGTAATGTAGAGCGAGAGAGACTGTAACAACTGAGGTAATGTAGAGCGAGGGAGACTGTAACAACTGGGGTAATGTAGAGCGAGGGAGACTGTAACAACTGAGGTAATGTAGAGCGAGGGAGACTGTAACAACTGGGGTAATGTAGAGCAAGGGAGACTGTAACAACTGAGGTAATGTAGAGCGAGGGAGACTGTAACAACTGAGGTAATGTAGAGCGAGGGAGACTGTAACAACTGGGGTAATGTAGAGCGAGGGAGACTGTAACAACTGGGGTAATGTAGAGCGAGGGAGACTGTAACAACTGAGGTAATGTAGGGCGAGGGAGACTGTAACAACTGAGGTAATGTAGAGCAAGGGAGACTGTAACAACTGAGGTAATGTAGAGCGAGGGAGACTGTAACAACTGGGGTAATGTAGAGCGAGGGAGACTGTAACAACTGAGGTAATGTAGGGCGAGGGAGACTGTAAAAACTGAGGTAATGTAGAGCGAGAGAGACTGTAACAACTGAGGTAGTGTAGAGCGAGGGAGACTGTAACAACTGAGGTAATGTAGATCAAGGGAGACTGTAATAACTGAGGTAATGTAGAGCGAGGGAGACTGTAACAACTGAGGTAATGTAGAGCGAGAGAGAATGTAACAACTGAGGTAATGTAGAGCGAGAGAGCCTGTAACAACTGTGGTAATGTGGAGCGAGGGAGACTGTAACAACTGAGGTAATGTAGAGCGAGGGAGACTGTAACAACTGAGGTAATGTAGAGCGAGGGAGACTGTAACAACTGAGGTAATGTAGAGCGAGAGACAGTAACAACCTTGATGATGACTGCTGCGGTGTCCACTTACACTGATGCTGCTGTCTTCGGAGCTGCTGTCGTTGTGATCAGTGTTGTGGTCAGTGTTGCGGTCAGTGCTGCGTTCCACCTCCACCTCCACGCCCCCACTGACCACCTCCCTTGGCCGCGCTGGCTTCGGCCGGCCGTCTGCCCCCCGTGCCACAACGTCCAGTAGGGGGAGCCCCGGGTCTGTCAACAGATCAACAAAACTCATCAATCGTAACCCATGCGTCAACCAATAGAAGGCACGCAAATGAGTTGTTTTAGACATATCCAATACGTAAATCTTTACCTTGTAGATGTTTTCGTCGAAGGGACACACCAACTTCTTCAGTACATGTGACGTATGACATCACAAAATGAGACTTGAGGAACATAGAAAGAATGTTGACAACACAAGGAAAGAGAAATACACGAGGAGCGAGAAAAAAGACGAATGTCAACCATCAACAAATGCGCCCTCACAGACGACGCAACAACACTTAGTGGACAAGGAAGTCAGAAGAACACAGCAGATACAAGAAGCCAAAAGGATCAGGAAGACCAGGACTCCAATCAATCGAGACGACGGGAATTACGAACTATGTACGATGGCGTCATACGTCACATGTACTGAAGAATTGGTGTACTACACCAACGAAAGCCTCTACAAGATAAAAATTCACGTATTGAATATGTGTAAAAGAACTCATTTACATAGAAGTGAACCATCATGAAGAATGTTCAGCAGTCAATAGAAGGTAGATCGTTAATTGTCTATAGAACAAAACTGTGGAACTCGTTGACCATTCATTCGTATCGTTTTAAAGCATACTATAACACACAGTTATTAGAAAGTTATTGCTTGGAATGTGGTTTCATCATAACGGACCAAGTTATTGCTAGCAGGAGTGATATCCTTGGAATGTGGTTTCATCATAACGGACCAAGTTATTGCTAGTAGGAGTGATATCCTTGGAATGTGGTTTCATCATAATGGACCAAGTTATTGCTAGCAGGAGTGATATCCTTGGAATGTGGTTTCATCATAACGGACCAAGTTATTGCTAGCAGGAGTGATATCCTTGGAATGTGGTTTCATCATAACGGACCAAGTTATTGCTAGCAGGAGTGATATCCTTGGAATGTGGTTTCATCATAATGGACCAAGTTATTGCTAGCAGGAGTGATATCCTTGGAATGTGGTTTCATCATAATGGACCAAGTTATTGCTAGCAGGAGTGATATCCTTGGAATGTGGTTTCATCATAATGGACCAAGTTATTGCTAGCAGGAGTGATATCCTTGGAATGTGGTTTCATCATAATGGACCAAGTTATTGCTAGCAGGAGTGATATCCTTGGAATGTGGTTTCATCATAATGGACCAAGTTATTGCTAGCAGGAGTGATATCCTTGGAATGTGGTTTCATCATAATGGACCAAGTTATTGCTAGCAGGAGTGATATCCTTGGAATGTGGTTTCATCATAATGGACCAAGTTATTGCTAGCAGGAGTGATATCCTTGGAATGTGGTTTCATCATAATGGACCAAGTTATTGCTAGCAGGAGTGATATCCTTGGAATGTGGTTTCATCATAATGGACCAAGTTATTGCTAGCAGGAGTGATATCCTTGGAATGTGGTTTCATCATAATGGACCAAGTTATTGCTAGCAGGAGTGATATCCTTGGAATGTGGTTTCATCATAATGGACCAAGTTATTGCTAGCAGGAGTGATATCCTTGGAATGTGGTTTCATCATAATGGACCAAGTTATTGCTAGCAGGAGTGATATCCTTGGAATGTGGTTTCATCATAATGGACCAAGTTATTGCTAGCAGGAGTGATATCCTTGGAATGTGGTTTCATCATAATGGACCAAGTTATTGCTAGCAGGAGTGATATCCTTGGAATGTGGTTTCATCATAATGGACCAAGTTATTGCTAGCAGAAGTGATATCCTTGGAATGTGGTTTCATCATAATGGACCAAGTTATTGCTAGCAGAAGTGATATCCTTGGAATGTGGTTTCATCATAATGGACCAAGTTATTGCTAGCAGGAGTGATATCCTTGGAATGTGGTTTCATCATAATGGACCAAGTTATTGCTAGCAGGAGTGATATCCTTGGAATGTGGTTTCATCATAATGGACCAAGTTATTGCTAGCAGGAGTGATATCCTTGGAATGTGGTTTCATCATAATGGACCAAGTTATTGCTAGCAGGAGTGATATCCTTGGAATGTGGTTTCATCATAATGGACCAAGTTATTGCTAGCAGGAGTGATATCCTTGGAATGTGGTTTCATCATAATGGACCAAGTTATTGCTAGCAGAAGTGATATCCTTGGAATGTGGTTTCATCATAATGGACCAAGTTATTGCTAGCAGAAGTGATATCCTTGGAATGTGGTTTCATCATAATGGACCAAGTTATTGCTAGCAGAAGTGATATCCTTGGAATGTGGTTTCATCATAATGGACCAAGTTATTGCTAGCAGAAGTGATATCCTTGGAATGTGGTTTCATCATAATGGACCAAGTTATTGCTAGCAGAAGTGATATCCTTGGAATGTGGTTTCATCATAATGGACCAAGTTATTGCTAGCAGAAGTTATGTCCTTGGAATGTGGTTTCATCATTATGGACCAAGTTATTGCTAGCAGGAGTGATATCCTTGGAATGTGGTTTCATCATAATGGACCAAGTTATTGCTAGCAGAAGTGATGTCCTTGGAATGTGGTTTCATCATAATGGACCAAGTTATTGCTAGCAGAAGTGATATCCTTGGAATGTGGTTTCATCATAATGGACCAAGGAATAAGCATCACTATACGTCTGTACTTTGTTTTGAAAGTAACATCAAGTAAAAGAAATTGCTACAAGTGTCGACAAAGGAGTAGCATAACATTGTGAGTAGTTTCACGTCAATGTTACTCAAACACTTCACGCTATGTTTTGTACACTTGATTTGTTTGAATAAATGTTAAAACAAAATGTTTAGTTTAGTTATGGCACAGCTGTGTTAGCTTACACAATGGAACAAACCAAAGGCTGCAGTTATGGCACACCTGTGTTAGCTTACACCATGGAACAAACCAAAGGCTGCAGTTATGGCACACCTGTGTTAGCTTACACCATGGAACAAACCAAAGGCTGCAGTTATGGCACACCTGTGTTAGCTTACACCATGGAACAAACCAAAGGCTGCAGTTATGGCACACCTGTGTTAGTTCACACCATGGAACAAACCAAAGGCTGCAGTTATGGCACACCTGTGTTAGTTCACACCATGGAACAAACCAAAGGCTGCAGTTATGGCACACCTGTGTTAGTTCACACCATGGAACAAACCAAAGGCTGCAGTTATGGCACACCTGGTTAGCTTACACCATGGAACAAACCAAAGGGTGCAGTTATGGCACACCTGTGTTAGCTTACACCATGGAACAAACCAAAGGGTGTAGTTAGGCACACCTGTGTTAGCTTACACCATGGAACAAACCAAAGGGTGCAGTTATGGCACACCTGTGTTAGTTCACACCATGGAACAAACCAAAGGCTGCAGTTATGGCACACCTATGTTAGCTTATACCATGGAACAAACCAAAGGGTGCAGTTATGGCACACCTGTGTTAGTTCACACCATGGAACAAACCAAAGGCTGCAGTTATGGCACACCTGTGTTAGTTCACACCATGGAACAAACCAAAGGGTGCAGTTATGGCACACCTGTGTTAGTTCACACTATGGAACAAACCAAAGGCTGCAGTTATGGCACACCTGTGTTAGCTTACACCATGGAACAAACCAAAGGCTGCAGTTATGGCACACCTATGTTAGCTTACACCATGGAACAAACCAAAGGGTGCAGTTATGACACACCTGTGTTAGCTTATACCATGGAACAAACCAAAGGGTGCAGTTATGGCACACCTGTGTTAGCTTACACCATGGAACAAACCAAAGGCTGCAGTTATGGCACACCTGTGTTAGTTCACACCATGGAACAAACCAAAGGGTGCAGTTATGGCACACCTGTGTTAGTTCACACCATGGAACAAACCAAAGGCTGCAGTTATGGCACACCTATGTTAGCTTACACCATGGAACAAACCAAAGGGTGCAGTTATGGCACACCTGTGTTAGTTCACACCATGGAACAAACCAAAGGCTGCAGTTATGGCACACCTATGTTAGCTTACACCATGGAACAAACCAAAGGGTGCAGTTATGGCACACCTGTGTTAGTTCACACCATGGAACAAACCAAAGGGTGCAGTTATGGCACACCTGTGTTAGCTTACACCATGGAACAAACCAAAGGCTGCAGGTATGGCACACCTGTGTTAGTTCACACCATGGAACAAACCAAAGGATGCAGTTATAGCACACCTGTGTTAGCTTACACCATGGAACAAACCAAAGGGTGTAGTTAGGCACACCTGTGTTAGCTTACACCATGGAACAAACCAAAGGGTGCAGCTATGGCACACCTGAGTTAGTTCACACCATGGAACAAACCAAAGGCTGCAGTTATGGCACACCCATGTTAGCTTACACCATGGAACAAACCAAAGGGTGCAGTTATGGCACACCTGTGTTAGTTCACACCGTGGAACAAACCAAAGGCTGCAGTTATGGCGCACCTGTGTTAGTTCACACCATGGAACAAACCAAAGGGTGCAGTTATGGCACACCTGTGTTAGTTCACACCATGGAACAAACCAAAGGCTGCAGTTATGGCACACCTGTGTTAGGTTACACCATGGAACAAACCAAAGCCTGCAGTTATGGCACACCTATGTTAGCTTACACCATGGAACAAACCAAAGGGTGCAGTTATGGCACACCTGTGTTAGTTCACACCATGGAACAAACCAAAGGGTGCAGTTATGGCACACCTGTGTTAGTTCACACCATGGAAAAAACCAAAGGGTGCAGTTATGGCACACCTGTGATAGCTTACACCATGGAACAAACCAAAGGCTGCAGTTATGGCACACCTGTGTTAGTTCACACCATGGAACAAACCAAAGGGTGCAGTTATGGCACACCTGTGTTAGTTCACACCATGGAACAAACAAAAGGGTGCAGTTATGGCACACCTTTGTTAGTTCACACCATGGAACAAACAAAAGGGTGCAGTTATGGCACACCTGTGTTAGTTCACACCATGGAACAAACCAAAGGGTGCAGTTATGGCACACCTGTGTTAGTTCACACCATGGAACAAACCAAAGGCTGCAGTTATGGCACACCTATGTTAGCTTACACCATGGAACAAACCAAAGGGTGCAGTTATGGCACACCTGTGTTAGTTCACACCATGGAACAAACCAAAGGCTGCAGTTATGGCACACCTGTGTTAGTTCACACCATGGAACAAACCAAAGGGTGCAGTTATGGCACACCTGTGTTAGTTCACACTATGGAACAAACCAAAGGCTGCAGTTATGGCACACCTGTGTTAGCTTACACCATGGAACAAACCAAAGGCTGCAGTTATGGCACACCTATGTTAGCTTACACCATGGAACAAACCAAAGGGTGCAGTTATGGCACACCTGTGTTAGTTCACACAATGGAACAAACCAAAGGCTGCAATTATAGCACACCTGTGTTAGCTTACACCATGGAAAAAACCAAAGGGTGTAGTTAGGCACACCTGTGTTAGCTTACACCATGGAACAAACCAAAGGCTGCAGTTATGGCACACCTGTGTTAGCCTACACCATGGAACAAACCAAAGGCTGCAGTTATGGCACACATGTGTTAGCCTACACCATGGAACAAACCAAAGGCTGCAGTTATGGCACACCTGTGTTAGTTCACACCATGGAACAAACCAAAGGCTGCAGTTATGGCACACCTGTGTTAGTTCACACTATGGAACAAACCAAAGGCTGCAGTTATGGCACACCTGTGTTAGTTCACACCATGGAACAAACCAAAGGCTGAAGTTATGGCACACCTGTGTTAGCTTACACCATGGAACAAACCAAAGGGTGCAGTTAGGCACACCTGTGTTAGCTTACACCATGGAACAAACCAAAGGGTGCAGTTAGGCACACCTGTGTTAGCTTACACCATGGAACAAACCAAAGGTTGCAGTTATGGCACACCTGTGTTAGTTCACACCATGGAACAAACCAAAGGGTGCAGTTATGGCACACCTGTGTTAGCTTACACCATGGAACAAACCAAAGGCTGCAGTTATGGCACACCTATGTTAGCTTACACCATGGAACAAACCAAAGGGTGCAGTTATGGCACACCTGTGTTAGTTCACACAATGGAACAAACCAAAGGCTGCAATTATAGCACACCTGTGTTAGCTTACACCATGGAAAAAACCAAAGGCTGCAGTTAGGCACACCTGTGTTAGCTTACACCATGGAACAAACCAAAGGCTGCAGTTATGGCACACCTGTGTTAGCTACACCATGGAACAAACCAAAGGCTGCAGTTATGGCACACATGTGTTAGCCTACACCATGGAACAAACCAAAGGCTGCAGTTATGGCACACCTGTGTTAGTTCACACCATGGAACAAACCAAAGGCTGCAGTTATGGCACACCTGTGTTAGTTTACACCATGGAACAAACCAAAGGCTGCAGTTATGGCACACCTGTGTTAGTTCACACCATGGAACAAACCAAAGGCTGAAGTTATGGCACACCTGTGTTAGCTTACACCATGGAACAAACCAAAGGGTGCAGTTAGGCACACCTGTGTTAGCTTACACCATGGAACAAACCAAAGGGTGCAGTTAGGCACACCTGTGTTAGCTTACACCATGGAACAAACCAAAGGTTGCAGTTATGGCACACCTGTGTTAGTTCACACCATGGAACAAACGAAAGGGTGCAGTTATGGCACACCTGTGTTAGCCTACACCATGGAACAAACCAAAGGCTGCAGTTATGGCACACCTGTGTTAGTTCACACCATGGAACAAACCAAAGGCTGCAGTTATGGCACACCTGTGTTGGTTCACCATGGAACAAACCAAAGGGTTAGTTATGGCACACCTGTGTTAGTTCACACTATGGAACAAACCAAAGGCTGCAGTTATGGCACACCTGTGTTAGCTTACACCATGGAACAAACCAAAGGCTGCAGTTATGGCACACCTATGTTAGCTTACACCATGGAACAAACCAAAGGGTGCAGTTATGACACACCTGTGTTAGCTTATACCATGGAACAAACCAAAGGGTGCAGTTATGGCACACCTGTGTTAGCTTACACCATGGAACAAACCAAAGGCTGCAGTTATGGCACATCTGTGTTAGTTCACACCATGGAACAAACCAAAGGGTGCAGTTATGGCACACCTGTGTTAGTTCACACCATGGAACAAACCAAAGGCTGCAGTTATGGCACACCTATGTTAGCTTACACCATGGAACAAACCAAAGGGTGCAGTTATGGCACACCTGTGTTAGTTCACACCATGGAACAAACCAAAGGCTGCAGTTATGGCACACCTATGTTAGCTTACACCATGGAACAAACCAAAGGGTGCAGTTATGGCACACCTGTGTTAGTTCACACCATGGAACAAACCAAAGGGTGCAGTTATGGCACACCTGTGTTAGCTTACACCATGGAACAAACCAAAGGCTGCAGTTATGGCACACCTGTGTTAGTTCACACCATGGAACAAACCAAAGGATGCAGTTATAGCACACCTGTGTTAGCTTACACCATGGAACAAACCAAAGGGTGTAGTTAGGCACACCTGTGTTAGCTTACACCATGGAACAAACCAAAGGGTGCAGTTATGGCACACCTGTGTTAGTTCACACCATGGAACAAACCAAAGGCTGCAGTTATGGCACACCCATGTTAGCTTACACCATGGAACAAACCAAAGGGTGCAGTTATGGCACACCTGTGTTAGTTCACACCATGGAACAAACCAAAGGCTGCAGTTATGGCGCACCTGTGTTAGTTCACACCATGGAACAAACCAAAGGGTGCAGTTATGGCACACCTGTGTTAGTTCACACCATGGAACAAACCAAAGGCTGCAGTTATGGCACACCTGTGTTAGGTTACACCATGGAACAAACCAAAGCCTGCAGTTATGGCACACCTATGTTAGCTTACACCATGGAACAAACCAAAGGGTGCAGTTATGGCACACCTGTGTTAGTTCACACCATGGAACAAACCAAAGGGTGCAGTTATGGCACACCTGTGTTAGTTCACACCATGGAAAAAACCAAAGGGTGCAGTTATGGCACACCTGTGATAGCTTACACCATGGAACAAACCAAAGGCTGCAGTTATGGCACACCTGTGTTAGCTTACACCATGGAACAAACCAAAGGCTGCAGTTATGGCACACCTGTGTTAGTTCACACCATGGAACAAACCAAAGGGTGCAGTTATGGCACACCTGTGTTAGTTCACACCATGGAACAAACAAAAGGGTGCAGTTATGGCACACCTTTGTTAGTTCACACCATGGAACAAACAAAAGGGTGCAGTTATGGCACACCTGTGTTAGTTCACACCATGGAACAAACCAAAGGGTGCAGTTATGGCACACCTGTGTTAGTTCACACCATGGAACAAACCAAAGGCTGCAGTTATGGCACACCTATGTTAGCTTACACCATGGAACAAACCAAAGGGTGTAGTTATGGCACACCTGTGTTAGTTCACACCATGGAACAAACCAAAGGCTGCAGTTATGGCACACCTGTGTTAGTTCACACCATGGAACAAACCAAAGGGTGCAGTTATGGCACACCTGTGTTAGTTCACACCATGGAACAAACCAAAGGCTGCAGTTATGGCACACCTGTGTTAGCTTACACCATGGAACAAACCAAAGGCTGCAGTTATGGCACACCTATGTTAGCTTACACCATGGAACAAACCAAAGGGTGCAGTTATGGCACACCTGTGTTAGTTCACACAATGGAACAAACCAAAGGCTGCAATTATAGCACACCTGTGTTAGCTTACACCATGGAAAAAACCAAAGGGTGTAGTTAGGCACACCTGTGTTAGCTTACACCATGGAACAAACCAAAGGCTGCAGTTATGGCACACCTGTGTTAGCCTACACCATGGAACAAACCAAAGGCTGCAGTTATGGCACACATGTGTTAGCCTACACCATGGAACAAACCAAAGGCTGCAGTTATGGCACACCTGTGTTAGTTCACACCATGGAACAAACCAAAGGCTGCAGTTATGGCACACCTGTGTTAGTTCACACTATGGAACAAACCAAAGGCTGCAGTTATGGCACACCTGTGTTAGTTCACACCATGGAACAAACCAAAGGCTGAAGTTATGGCACACCTGTGTTAGCTTACACCATGGAACAAACCAAAGGGTGCAGTTAGGCACACCTGTGTTAGCTTACACCATGGAACAAACCAAAGGGTGCAGTTAGGCACACCTGTGTTAGCTTACACCATGGAACAAACCAAAGGTTGCAGTTATGGCACACCTGTGTTAGTTCACACCATGGAACAAACCAAAGGGTGCAGTTATGGCACACCTGTGTTAGCTTACAC
Source organism: Paraescarpia echinospica (assembly GCA_020002185.1). NCBI lineage: Eukaryota > Metazoa > Annelida > Polychaeta > Sabellida > Siboglinidae > Paraescarpia > Paraescarpia echinospica. The sequence continues at coordinate 6,922,376 of CM034539.1, read as the reverse complement.
CATGGAACAAACCAAAGGCTGCAGTTATGGCACACCTATGTTAGCTTACACCATGGAACAAACCAAAGGGTGCAGTTATGGCACACCTGTGTTAGTTCACACAATGGAACAAACCAAAGGCTGCAATTATAGCACACCTGTGTTAGCTTACACCATGGAAAAAACCAAAGGGTGTAGTTAGGCACACCTGTGTTAGCTTACACCATGGAACAAACCAAAGGCTGCAGTTATGGCACACCTGTGTTAGCCTACACCATGGAACAAACCAAAGGCTGCAGTTATGGCACACATGTGTTAGCCTACACCATGGAACAAACCAAAGGCTGCAGTTATGGCACACCTGTGTTAGTTCACACCATGGAACAAACCAAAGGCTGCAGTTATGGCACACCTGTGTTAGTTCACACTATGGAACAAACCAAAGGCTGCAGTTATGGCACACCTGTGTTAGTTCACACCATGGAACAAACCAAAGGCTGAAGTTATGGCACACCTGTGTTAGCTTACACCATGGAACAAACCAAAGGGTGCAGTTAGGCACACCTGTGTTAGCTTACACCATGGAACAAACCAAAGGGTGCAGTTAGGCACACCTGTGTTAGCTTACACCATGGAACAAACCAAAGGTTGCAGTTATGGCACACCTGTGTTAGTTCACACCATGGAACAAACCAAAGGGTGCAGTTATGGCACACCTGTGTTAGCCTACACCATGGAACAAACCAAAGGCTGCAGTTATGGCACACCTGTGTTAGTTCACACCATGGAACAAACCAAAGGCTGCAGTTATGGCACACCTGTGTTAGTTCACACCATGGAACAAACCAAAGGCTGCAGTTATGGCACACCTGTGTTAGCTTACACCATGGAACAAACCAAAGGCTGCAGTTATGGCACACCTGTGTTAGCCTACACCATGGAACAAACCAAAGGCTGCAGTTATGGCACACCTGTGTTAGTTCACACCATGGAACAAACCAAAGGCTGCAGTTATGGCACACCTGTGTTAGCTTACACCATGGAACAAACCAAAGGCTGCAGTTATGGCACACCTGTGTTAGCTTACACCATGGAACAAACCAAAGGCTGCAGTTATATATCATCAGTACAGCATTTTGATCTTTTAAAACTTGTTCCCCAGTGGTACCCTCTGGGGGTCAGTGGTTTGACACTCACAGTTTCCATAGGCAGAGAATGCTATGGTTGCCTATCATTTTATTTCTTGAAACATAAAATTCCAGGCTTTCCCATGCCATTTAGAAAATACCAGGCTTTCAGTCTTTAATTTTAACCAATGGAATTCCATGACTCACCTGGCGTTGCTCCTTTCTGACTCTGATGACGGGACAGTTCTATCGCAAGTCGCTGCAGCAAAGTAAAATAACTCAAGCAACTCGCACAAACATTAATTATTAATTTCTTTTCTATCCATTTCACAGTCTTTTGTCTTCTCTAACGATTCTGAATGATTCTGCCGCAAGATGACTGCCAAATCACAACAAAAGATAAATTTTACATAAATATGTAAGAAAACGTATTTCAACCAGCCAGTCTGATGAGCCACTTCAAATATTAACAAGAATTACAGTCAACAGGAACTTAATTAATCAACTGTATGAACATATACGCTACCCAATAAAGCAAACATTTACTCACCAGATGGCGATCGCATCAAATAAACATATACACTACCCAATACAGCAAACGTTTACTCGCCAGATGGCGGTCGCATCAAATGAACACATATGCTACCCAATACAGCAAATGTTTACTCGCCAGATGGCGATCGCATCAAATGAACATATTCGCTACCCAATACAGCAAATGTTTACTCGCCAGATGGCGGCCGCATCAAATGAACACATATGCTACCCAATACAGCAAATGTTTACTCGCCAGATGGCGATCGCATCAAATGAACATATACGCTACCCAATACAGCAAATGTTTACTCGCCAGATGGCGATCGCATCAAATGAACATATACGTTACCCAATACAGCAAACATTTACTCGTCAGATGGCGATCGCATCAAATGTTGACACGGGATGTTCGTGAAATGTACGCGATTTTTGATCCCTTTTATGTGTTTAAAAATTCTGATATTAGGGTTTTCATCATGGTGTCACACACACTGTCAGTAGTGTTCTACACCCGAGAAGTCGGTGGTCACTGGAACCTTCCAGTTTGTAAACTTGGTGGACCCACTCAAAAGTATATGATCCACATATTAACACAACCTGTAAACATAAGTTGTGATGTCAGTATTGGAAGTAGGAATTTTGATCTTTGCTGAAACGATGGCAGCCATGAGGTGGGTACTTGTGAATGAGTACAGCGCCTACTCACCCCTTTGAGATCCTCCAGTTGGGTCGCGTAGCCGGCCTGGGCAGACTCCAGCTGGTGCACGTACCTGGGTCAGAACCACACATCATGTGTTACACCTGCACCGGGGTCAAGTACGTGTACTTTTTTGTCAGTGCTTGCATTTTTTAAATGACAAGTACTTGTACATGGTCAACTGTACTTGCCTGAACATCAAGTACAATTTAAGTACATTATAAGTACATTATCTACAATTTATATACATTTTCTAAACAGTTAAAAGGAATAAAAACATCTATGGCTTGAATTCATGTTATATTACATCCTGCTATCTATTTCCATGTTCACCAAGCCAAAAACAATAAAAAAATCAATGAATTAGAAATTCCACATTTAATGCTGTACATCCGGACATTTTCGAATATGCATATTTTTGGCGCGCTTTTCGGGATGCCGTGATGTGACGTCACTTATGACCCACACTCGCATCAGGCCGACCCTTTCCATGCATTCAGAGCATGTTTACAAGTATAGCTTTTGGGTCGAAACGAGCGTCAGAATGAGTTATTGTGCAATATTCCGATGAAATACAAACACTAGTCATCATAGAGGAACAAGCAGTTATCTTACCATTCGACATGAATAGAATTTTATTCAAAACAATGAATGCGATTGTGCCTACAAGTCGACTAGGTTTCGCCGAGCTTGGGCTCGTTTTCAGAATAATTATATCGAATGCAACCAACGAGAGATAATCTACACCAATAAACATACCAAACATATATCGTATCCAGCTACAGAAAGTAACGTGTGTCACAAAGTGGTTTGTATAGAATTTAATCAGGCTTTAGAACAGTGGTTTTGTATACAAGTATGGTTGATGGGATGGTGCTGCCATCTCTGGTATGTATTGTCGCGGAGGTATATGCTGGTGCCCTCTGGCGATTAAGGCCTGTAACGTTTTAACTGCTGACGAGTCAGATTTAATTAATTTCATTTGTAACGTACACCACTAATTCTACGGTTAGGTATACCAAATTTGGTACCTGTAGAAATTATTTAACATGACTGGTAATATGGTGACCTGTCAAACTACTTATGTTGTGGTTATAAAAAGATTATATTATGAACTTATAAAAGTTGTTTACAGAAATGTAGGTGTGAAAAACACTAGGGTCACACGGAGCTTATGAATAGTGCGTGTTTTATTAAAATTATGGATTAATTCATGAGAGTTGGAATGTACGATGAATATTGTGGTATCCAGATCGATACATGGAATCCAGTGATATTAATTATGTAAGTAATTCACGTAAGTTAAAGATTGAATGAGCACTTATATAACCATACGTTTAGCTCGCAAAATCTATTTTAAACTCGGCGAGTTGAATGGATTGCTTCGAAGTGTGAATGGTTTCGGGAGCCATTTTTTGAAGCGACTTTAATTTGTATTAAGTGTTGTAATTGGTCAGACTAACTTCCGGTCGTCAAGTTATATAAGGGACGGACGGCCTTTCATGGCCAGACGAACATTTGAGCAGAAGAAAGTGTTGCACTCTCGTCTCCAGGAATTGGGCTAAAACGTGTGTCCGCCCAACGCCTGTTGTAAATACTTCTACGATTTCAACAGTACTGATTAGTTGTGAGACGCTGCACTTCTCACGCGTTGAAGAAGACTGAGCGATAACCGACTGCAGTTCCGTTTTGATGTGATCTTCGAATGCAAGGCCACCACCGTTTCGTCTGCTAGCTGTCGTAACACAGACTCCGTGACAGACCTAGACATCGCCGATGTCGTGACATCGTTTCCGTGTTGTCGCCTGGTGATTCGCGTGGGAACGACAAGGCAAATCTACCGTCTATTTGATCGCCCGAGTCGCCTGCTTTCATCTACGTGAATTCGTTCGCCGAACACCGAGCGACTTTCGACTTCGTCCTGACATCTCGCCGAACGGTGATGCGAACGTAGACATTCGCACATCACGAGACATTCATTGGTTACAGTTCGTAGACTTTACAACGGTGTATACCCGTCTTCATGTAAGTGACCAGCTGTTTAAATTGTCTCCCATGTAAATTCGTATTTGGATGCTTACTCGTTGAGTACAATGTATGGTGTTATAAATATAATGTCATAGCAGAGTAACGGTTGGTCAACTATCACTGAACCGCTTTTGTTTATTGTTGATGTATTAAATGGGAATGCCAGTTGGCTTCTCGTACATACATATCTGATGTCACGTTATCATGTTATGTCTCTCGTTCACTCCGAATCCTAGTGCACCTGAACCTATAACTTGCTATGTCAAATCGGGTACCGCCAATTTATTAATACTTACCGGTACACTCGATTTTGTGACAACGTGTATAATCTCATAATATCACTAGAATATCGATGTATGAAGGAGGAGTTGTATCATAACAACTTAAATCAGTGAGTGAATTTTTGTCGGCCCTGCTAGCTCAGTTAGTAAAGGCGTTGATTCCTTAGCATTTATTTTGCAATCGGGTCACGCCGGTTCAAACCCCACACCAAACCGTTGATTTTTTTACACTTTTTTTGGTTTATGTTTTCGCGAAGTAATATAAACCAAATAATTTTTATACTATGATGCACTGTTTGTAAATATTTTGGTAGTAATTATTTATTCGCCACAAAAATGAAAACATGGTAATTATATATAACGCGATGTTTCTCAATTTTATTTATCCAGACAGATCACCATTTGTTTTCACATATATAATTACAATATATTACCGTACAATATATTTACAATTAATAAATTATATATCCATTACATTATATTTGTTTGGATGAATAAAATTTAGAAAAATCGTTATATAATTCCCATATTTTCATTTTTGTGGCGAATAAATAATTATAAACAATATTTATAAACAGTGCATCATAGTATAAACATTATTTGGTTTATATTACTTCGTGAAAACATAAACCAAAAAAAGTGTAAAAAATCAATGGTTTGGCGTGGGGTTTGAACCGGCGTCGCCCGATTGCAAAATAAATGCCAAGGAACCAACGCCTTTACTAACCGAGCTAACAGGACCGATAGAAATTCACTGACTGATTTAAGTTGTTATGATGAATTGAACAATGCCTCCTTCATACATCGATATTCTAGTGATATTATGAGATTATACACGTTACTTTCTGTAGCTGAATACGATATATGTTTGCTATGTATGTTTATTGGTGTAGATTATCTCTCATTGGTTGCATTCGATATAATTATTCTGAAAACGAAACCTAGTCGACTTGTAGCCGTAGGCACATTCGCATTCATTGTTTTGAATAAAATTCGATTCATGTGGAACGGTAAGATAACTGCTTGTTCCTCTATGATGACTAGTGTTTGTATTTCATCGGAATATTGCACAATGACTCATTCTGACGCTCGTTTCGACCCAAAAGCTATACTTGTAAACATGCTCTGAATGCATGGAAAGGGTCGGCCTGATGCGAGTGTGGGTCATAAGTGACGTCCCGATACCATGTGATCGCCTAGCTCATTAAATTTTATTTTCCGCGGGAATCGCTACACAGACGGGTTTAAAATCGAATTTATGCTACAAATGTATTTTTCTGTATTTTTTTAGTGTTGTCAAATGTTACATACAAGGTTAAACTGTGTGTACACATGAAAAAAGGATTTTAGCTAATGCCTTATTTTTATTTACTTTAATAACTGACAGCAGAGTAATATTATTATAGTTGATCACAATGACTGAAATGTACTTGTACATGACCTAATGTACTATTACTTGACATTGTACATGATAAGTTTATGTTTCGAAGTATGTACTTGTACTCGGCTTCTCTGAGAAGCATTCTGCAACTACTGCATGAAGACTATTAGTGCACAAATATCCACCACTGTCTACAACCAGGTTCATATTGCTGAGTGAATCGGAGCAACATGGCGTAAACGAACTTGAGATGGCAGGAAGAGGATTTAAACGAGGAATCTCTAGAATGAGATTCTGATGGTACAACATCTACATCCCCACAATATGTACCAAAGTACATGTCACATGAAATAACAACAAAGCAACACTAACAAGACTGTGTCAGACATACTTCTACACCTCACCATTTCTACCAACAAAGCAACACTAACAAGACTGTGTCAGACATACTTCTACACCTCACCATTTCTACCAACAAAGCAACACTAACAAGACTGTGTCAGACATACTTCTACACCTCACCATTTCTACCAACAAAGCAACACTAACAAGACTGTGTCAGACATACTTCTACACCTCACCATTTCTACCAACAAAGCAACACTAACAAGACTGTGTCAGACATACTTCTACACCTCACCATTTCTACCAACAAAGCAACACTAACAAGACTGTGTCAGACATACTTCTACACCTCACCATTTCTACCAACAAAGCAACACTAACAAGACTGTGTCAGACATACTTCTACACCTCACCATTTCTACCAACAAAGCAACACTAACAAGACTGTGTCAGACATACTTCTACACCTCACCATTTCTACCAACAAAGCAACACTAACAAGACTGTGTCAGACATACTTCTACACCTCACCATTTCTACCAACAAAGCAACACTAACAAGACTGTGTCAGACATACTTCTACACCTCACCATTTCTACCAACAAAGCAACACTAACAAGACTGTGTCAGACATACTTCTACACCTCACCATTTCTACCAACAAAGCAACACTAACAAGACTGTGTCAGACATACTTCTACACCTCACCATTTCTACCAACAAAGCAACACTAACAAGACTGTGTCAGACATACTTCTACACCTCACCATTTCTACCAACAAAGCAACACTAACAAGACTGTGTCAGACATACTTCTACACCTCACCATTTCTACCAACAAAGCAACACTAACAAGACTGTGTCAGACTTACTTCTACACCTCACCATTTCTACCAACAAAGCAACACTAACAAGACTGTGTCAGACATACTTCTACATCTCACCATTTCTACCAACAAAGCAACACTAACAAGACTGTGTCAGACATACTTCTACACCTCACCATTTCTACCAACAAAGCAACACTAACAAACCAGGTTGTGACATACTTCTACACCTCACCATTTCTACCAACAAAGCAACACTAACAAGACTGTGTCAGACATACTTCTACACCTCACCATTTCTACCAACAAAGCAACACTAACAAGACTGTGTCAGACTTACTTCTACACCTCACCATTTCTACCAACAAAGCAACACTAACAAGACTGTGTCAGACATACTTCTACACCTCACCATTTCTACCAACAAAGCAACACTGACAAGACTGTGTCAGACATACTTCTACACCTCACCATTTCTACCAACCAAGCAACAATGACAAGACTGTGTCAGACCTACTTCTACACCTCACCATTTCTACCAACCAAGCAACACTGACAAGACTGTGTCAGACATACTTCTACACCTCACCATTTCTACCAACATAGCAACACTAACAAGACTGTGTCAGACATACTTCTACACCTCACCATTTCCACCAACAAAGCAACACTAACAAGACTGTGTCAGACATACTTCTACACCTCACCATTTCCACCAACAAAGCAACACTAACAAGACTGTGTCAGACATACTTCTACACTTCACCATTTCCACCAACAAAGCAACACTAACAAGACTGTGTCAGACATACTTCTACACCTCACCATTTCCACCAACAAAGCAACACTAACAAGACTGTGTCAGACATACTTCTACACCTCACCATTTCTACCAACAAAGCAACACTAACAAGACTGTGTCAGACTTACTTCTACACCTCACCATTTCTACCAACAAAGCAACACTAACAAGACTGTGTCAGACATACTTCTACATCTCACCATTTCTACCAACAAAGCAACACTAACAAGACTGTGTCAGACATACTTCTACACCTCACCATTTCTACCAACAAAGCAACACTAACAAGACTGTGTCAGACATACTTCTACACCTCACCATTTCCACCAACAAAGCAACACTAACAAGACTGTGTCAGACATACTTCTACACCTCACCATTTCTACCAACAAAGCAACACTAACAAGACTGTGTCAGACTTACTTCTACACCTCACCATTTCTACCAACAAAGCAACACTAACAAGACTGTGTCAGACATACTTCTACACCTCACCATTTCTACCAACAAAGCAACACTAACAAGACTGTGTCAGACATACTTCTACACCTCACCATTTCTACCAACAAAGCAACACTGACAAGACTGTGTCAGACATACTTCTACACCTCACCATTTCTACCAACCAAGCAACACTGACAAGACTATGTCAGACATACTTCTACACCTCACCATTTCTACCAACCAAGCAACACTGACAAGACTGTGTCAGACATACTTCTACACCTCACCATTTCTACCAACCAAGCAACACTGACAAGACTGTGTCAGACATACTTCTACACCTCACCATTTCTACCAACCAAGCAACAATGACAAGACTGTGTCAGACCTACTTCTACACCTCACCATTTCTACCAACCAAGCAACACTGACAAGACTGTGTCAGACATACTTCTACACCTCACCATTTCTACCAACAAAGCAACACTAACAAGACTGTGTCAGACATACTTCTACACCTCACCATTTCTACCAACAAAGCAACACTAACAAGACTGTGTCAGACATACTTCTACACCTCACCATTTCTACCAACAAAGCAACACTGACAAGACTGTGTCAGACATACTTCTACACCTCACCATTTCTACCAACCAAGCAACACTGACAAGACTGTGTCAGACATACTTCTACACCTCACCATTTCTACCAACCAAGCAACACTGACAAGACTGTGTCAGACATACTTCTACACCTCACCATTTCTACCAACAAAGCAACACTAACAAGACTGTGTCAGACATACTTCTACACCTCACCATTTCTACCAACAAAGCAACACTAACAAGACTGTGTCAGACATACTTCTACACCTCACCATTTCTACCAACAAAGCAACACTAACAAGACTGTGTCAGACATACTTCTACACCTCACCATTTCTACCAACAAAGCAACACTAACAAGACTGTGTCAGACATACTTCTACACCTCACCATTTCCACCAACAAAGCAACACTAACAAGACTGTGTCAGACATACTTCTACACCTCACCATTTCTACCAACAAAGCAACACTAACAAGACTGTGTCAGACTTACTTCTACACCTCACCATTTCTACCAACAAAGCAACACTAACAAGACTGTGTCAGACATACTTCTACACCTCACCATTTCTACCAACAAAGCAACACTAACAAGACTGTGTCAGACATACTTCTACACCTCACCATTTCTACCAACAAAGCAACACTAACAAGACTGTGTCAGACATACTTCTACACCTCACCATTTCCACCAACAAAGCAACACTAACAAGACTGTGTCAGACATACTTCTACACCTCACCATTTCTACCAACAAAGCAACACTAACAAGACTGTGTCAGACTTACTTCTACACCTCACCATTTCTACCAACAAAGCAACACTAACAAGACTGTGTCAGACATACTTCTACACCTCACCATTTCTACCAACAAAGCAACACTAACAAGACTGTGTCAGACATACTTCTACACTATTTCTACTCAACAGAATAACAAGACTGTAAGGCTGTGACATTACTTCTACACCTCACCATTTCTACGAACAAAGCAACACTCAACAAGACTGTGCTTCCGTGACATACTTCTACACCCCTGCACCATTTCTACCAACAAAGCAACACTAACAAGACTGTGTCAGACTTACTTCTACACCTCACCATTTCTACCAACAAAGCAACACTAACAAGACTGTGTCAGACATACTTATACACCTCACCATTTCTACCAACAAAGCAACACTAACAAGACTGTGTCAGACTTACTTCTACACCTCACCATTTCTACCAACAAAGCAACACTAACAAGACTGTGTCAGACATACTTCTACACCTCACCATTTCTACCAACAAAGCAACACTAACAAGACTGTGTCAGACATACTTCTACACCTCACCATTTCTACCAACAAAACAACACTAACAAGACTGTGTCAGACATACTTCTACACCTCACCATTTCTACCAACAAAACAACACTAACAAGACTGTGTCAGACATACTTCTACACCTCACCATTTCTACCAACAAAGCAACACTAACAAGACTGTGTCAGACATACTTCTACACCTCACCATTTCTACCAACAAAGCAACACTAACAAGACTGTGTCAGACTTACTTCTACACCTCACCATTTCTACCAACAAAGCAACACTAACAAGACTGTGTCAGACATACTTCTACATCTCACCATTTCTACCAACAAAGCAACACTAACAAGACTGTGTCAGACATACTTCTACACCTCACCATTTCTACCAACAAAGCAACACTAACAAGACTGTGTCAGACATACTTCTACACCTCACCATTTCTACCAACAAAGCAACACTAACAAGACTGTGTCAGACATACTTCTACACCTCACCATTTCTACCAACAAAGCAACACTAACAAGACTGTGTCAGACATACTTCTACACCTCACCATTTCTACCAACAAAACCACGCTCACACAACTCACCACTGCAGGTCACGTGACTTCTGGTAGAATGTCGGAGGTCGTACTTGGAAGCGCAGGACGAGCATGTCTGTGTCGACGGAGAGGTAACCCTCACTCGCCAGCAGGTCAAGACGGAAGAACCGGTTATACCCCCAACACTCTCCCACCTCAAAGTCTGATGCAAACTCACGCACAATGTTCTTACTCGAGTCCCGTGACGCCTGGTGCATCATCTCCACACGGTACTCGTACCTATAAAAACCACTTCACTACTAAAAGGTCACAGAAGTCATCATAGAAATCTGCAAACAAATCTGCAAAAAGTCTGTGAATAACACCACTGTGTCCTATTTCTGAAACGACATAAGTAACCAGTTGAAAGTGTAAAACCAGCTGCAATCAAGAAATGTTACGGACTCAACATTTCCACCATCTGGTAACAAATCTACTGACACTAGTAGCCGTCAATTCTATAGCCTGGCTGTAGGTGTCTGACAGAACAATATTAAGCAGATTGTGAACCTATTAACTACTGTAACTTGCACTGCCTAAAACTTATGCATACAAGAACTTGCTTAGTATCAACCATAGAATACATATGTGGATGCATGCACCTTCCATGCATATGACCATGCACCTTCCATGCATGCATATGACCATGCACCTTCCATGCATGCATATGAATATGCACCTTCCATGCATGCATATGAACATGCACCTTCCATGCATACATATGAACATGCACCTTCCATGCATATATATGAACATGCACCTTCCATGCATACATATGACCATGTACCTTCCATGCATGCATATGACCATGTACCTTCCATGCATGCATATGACCATGCACCTTTCATGCATGCATATGATCACGCACCTTCCATGCATACATATGAACATGCACCTTCCATGCATACATATGAACATGCACCTTCCATGCATACATATGAACATGCACCTTCCATGCATACATATGAACATGCACCTTCCATGCATATATATGAACATGCACCTTCCATGCATACATATGACCATGTACCTTCCATGCATGCATATGACCATGTACCTTCCATGCATACATATGAACATGCACCTTCCATGCATACATATGATCACGCACCTTCCATGCATACATATGAACATGCACCTTCCATGTATACATATGAACATGCACCTTCCATGCATACATATGAACATGCACCTTCCATGCATACATATGAACATGCCAAAAGTTCCTGTGTAATGCAAACACAGGGAACACACAAAGAACTCGGTCTTCGGCAAAGTATAGAAATACAACAAGCAGACAATGGATAGATACATCATGTTACTAACAGCCTAGCAACAAGATCCATCAAGTTTACAAATTGGCTGCCACATGTGAAGTTATTGGACAATCTGTTGTATATTTTGTTGAAATCCTGGCACCAACTAGTTTTACTTTACGACACAAACATAGGGCAGTTGCTTAAGTGAGAACTGTGTTGGGAAAGAGTGACCTGACAGACGTCATGTCAACCTCGTCATA
>CM034539.1:6701827-6908909 GCA_020002185.1 Paraescarpia echinospica | reverse complement strand
ACCAACCAAGCAACACTGACAAGACTATGTCAGACATACTTCTACACCTCACCATTTCTACCAACCAAGCAACACTGACAAGACTGTGTCAGACATACTTCTACACCTCACCATTTCTACCAACCAAGCAACACTGACAAGACTGTGTCAGACATACTTCTACACCTCACCATTTCTACCAACAAAGCAACACTAACAAGACTGTGTCAGACATACTTCTACACCTCACCATTTCCACCAACAAAGCAACACTAACAAGACTGTGTCAGACATACTTCTACACCTCACCATTTCTACCAACAAAGCAACACTAACAAGACTGTGTCAGACATACTTCTACACCTCACCATTTCTACCAACAAAGCAACACTGACAAGACTGTGTCAGACATACTTCTACACCTCACCATTTCTACCAACCAAGCAACAATGACAAGACTGTGTCAGACCTACTTCTACACCTCACCATTTCTACCAACCAAGCAACACTGACAAGACTGTGTCAGACATACTTCTACACCTCACCATTTCTACCAACAAAGCAACACTAACAAGACTGTGTCAGACATACTTCTACACCTCACCATTTCTACCAACAAAGCAACACTAACAAGACTGTGTCAGACATACTTCTACACCTCACCATTTCTACCAACAAAGCAACACTAACAAGACTGTGTCAGACATACTTCTACACCTCACCATTTCTACCAACAAAGCAACACTAACAAGACTGACTGTGTACAGACATACTTCTACACCTCACCATTTCTACCAACCAAGCAACACTGACAAGACTGTGTCAGACATACTTCTACACCTCACCATTTCTACCAACCAAGCAACACTGACAAGACTGTGTCAGACATACTTCTACACCTCACCATTTCTACCAACAAAGCAACACTGACAAGACTGTGTCAGACATACTTCTACACCTCACCATTTCTACCAACCAAGCAACACTAACAAGACTGTGTCAGACATACTTCTACACCTCACCATTTCTACCAACAAAGCAACACTAACAAGACTGTGTCAGACATACTTCTACACCTCACCATTTCTACCAACAAAGCAACACTAACAAGACTGTGTCAGACATACTTCTACACCTCACCATTTCTACCAACAAAGCAACACTAACAAGACTGTGTCAGACATACTTCTACACCTCACCATTTCTACCAACAAAACAACACTAACAAGACTGTGTCAGACATACTTCTACACCTCACCATTTCTACCAACAAAGCAACACTAACAAGACTGTGTCAGACATACTTCTACACCTCACCATTTCTACCAACAAAGCAACACTAACAAGACTGTGTCAGACATACTTCTACACCTCACCATTTCTACCAACAAAGCAACACTAACAAGACTGTGTCAGACATACTTCTACACCTCACCATTTCTACCAACAAAGCAACACTAACAAGACTGTGTCAGACATACTTCTACACCTCACCATTTCTACCAACAAAGCAACACTAACAAGACTGTGTCAGACATACCTCTACACCTCACCATTTCTACCAACAAAGCAACACTAACAAGACTGTGTCAGACATACCTCTACACCTCACCATTTCTACCAACAAAGCAACACTAACAAGACTGTGTCAGACTTACCTCTACACCTCACCATTTCTACCAACAAAGCAACACTAACAAGACTGTGTCAGACATACTTCTACACCTCACCATTTCTACCAACAAAGCAACACTAACAAGACTGTGTCAGACATACTTCTACACCTCACCATTTCTACCAACAAAGCAACACTAACAAGACTGTGTCAGACATACTTCTACACCTCACCATTTCTACCAACAAAGCAACACTAACAAGACTGTGTCAGACATACTTCTACACCTCACCATTTCTACCAACAAAGCAACACTAACAAGACTGTGTCAGACATACTTCTACACCTCACCATTTCTACCAACAAAGCAACACTAACAAGACTGTGTCAGACATACTTCTACACCTCACCATTTCTACCAACAAAACCACGCTCACACAACTCACCACTGCAGGTCACGTGACTTCTGGTAGAATGTCGGAGGTCGTACTTGGAAGCGCAGGACGAGCATGTCTGTGTCGACGGAGAGGTAACCCTCACTCGCCAGCAGGTCAAGACGGAAGAACCGGTTATACCCCCAACACTCTCCCACCTCAAAGTCTGATGCAAACTCACGCACAATGTTCTTACTCGAGTCCCGTGACGCCTGGTGCATCATCTCCACACGGTACTCGTACCTATAAAAACCACTTCACTACTAAAAGGTCACAGAAGTCATCATAGAAATCTGCAAACAAATCTGCAAAAAGTCTGTGAATAACACCACTGTGTCCTATTTCTGAAACGACATAAGTAACCAGTTGAAAGTGTAAAACCAGCTGCAATCAAGAAATGTTACGGACTCAACATTTCCACCATCTGGTAACAAATCTACTGACACTAGTAGCCGTCAATTCTATAGCCTGGCTGTAGGTGTCTGACAGAACAATATTAAGCAGATTGTGAACCTATTAACTACTGTAACTTGCACTGCCTAAAACTTATGCATACAAGAACTTGCTTAGTATCAACCATAGAATACATATGTGGATGCATGCACCTTCCATGCATATGACCATGCACCTTCCATGCATGCATATGACCATGCACCTTCCATGCATGCATATGAATATGCACCTTCCATGCATGCATATGAACATGCACCTTCCATGCATACATATGAACATGCACCTTCCATGCATATATATGAACATGCACCTTCCATGCATACATATGACCATGTACCTTCCATGCATGCATATGACCATGTACCTTCCATGCATGCATATGACCATGCACCTTTCATGCATGCATATGATCACGCACCTTCCATGCATACATATGAACATGCACCTTCCATGCATACATATGAACATGCACCTTCCATGCATACATATGAACATGCACCTTCCATGCATACATATGAACATGCACCTTCCATGCATATATATGAACATGCACCTTCCATGCATACATATGACCATGTACCTTCCATGCATGCATATGACCATGTACCTTCCATGCATACATATGAACATGCACCTTCCATGCATACATATGATCACGCACCTTCCATGCATACATATGAACATGCACCTTCCATGTATACATATGAACATGCACCTTCCATGCATACATATGAACATGCACCTTCCATGCATACATATGAACATGCCAAAAGTTCCTGTGTAATGCAAACACAGGGAACACACAAAGAACTCGGTCTTCGGCAAAGTATAGAAATACAACAAGCAGACAATGGATAGATACATCATGTTACTAACAGCCTAGCAACAAGATCCATCAAGTTTACAAATTGGCTGCCACATGTGAAGTTATTGGACAATCTGTTGTATATTTTGTTGAAATCCTGGCACCAACTAGTTTTACTTTACGACACAAACATAGGGCAGTTGCTTAAGTGAGAACTGTGTTGGGAAAGAGTGACCTGACAGACGTCATGTCAACCTCGTCATATCAACCTAGCAATGTAGAACTGTGTTGGGAAAGAGTGACCTGACAGATGTCATGTCAACCTAGCAATGTAGAACTGTATTGGGAAAGAGTGACCTGACAGATGTCATGTGAACCTAGCAATGTAGAACTGTGTTGGGAAAGAGTGACCTGACAGACGTCATGTCAACCTAGCAATGAAGAACTGTGTTGGGAAAGAGTGACCTGACAGACGTCATGTCAACCTAGCAATGTAGAACTGTATTGGGAAAGAGTGACCTGACAGGTGTCATGTCAACCTAGCAATGTAGAACTGTGTTGGGAAAGAGTGACCTGACAGGTGTCATGTCAAGCTACCAATGTAGAACTGTGTTGGGAAAGAGTGACCTGACAGACGTCATGTCAACCTAGCAATGTAGAACTGTGTTGGGAAAGAGTGACCTGACAGACGTCATGTCAACCTAGCAATGTAGAACTGTGTTGGGAAAGAGTGACCTGACAGGCATCATGTCAACCTAGCAATGTAGAACTGTGTTGGGAAAGAGTGACCTGACAGACATCATGTCAACCTAGCAATGTAGAACTGTGTTGGGAAAGAGTGACCTGACAGACGTCATGTCAACCTAGCAATGTAGAACTGTGTTGGGAAAGAGTGACCTGACATGCATCATGTCAACCTATCAATGTAGAACTGTATTGGGAAAGAGTGACCTGACAGACGTCATGTCAACCTAGCAATGTAGAACTGTATTGGGAAAGAGTGACCTGACAGACGTCATGTCAACCTAGCAATGTAGAACTGTATTGGGAAAGAGTGACCTGACAGACGTCATGTCAACCTAGCAATGTAGAACTGTGTTGGGAAAGAGTGACCTGACAGGCATCATGTCAACCTAGCAATGTAGAACTGTACTGGGAAAGAGTGACCTGACAGACGTCATGTCAACCTAGCAATGTAGAACTGTGTTGGGAAAGAGTGACCTGACAGACGCCATGTCAACCTAGCAATGTAGAACTGTGTTGGGAAAGAGTGACCTGACAGATGTCATGTCAACCTAGCAATGTAGAACTGTATTGGGAAAGAGTGACCTGACAGATGTCATGTCAACCTAGCAATGTAGAACTGTGTTGGAAAAGAGTGACCTGACAGGTGTCATGTCAATCTAGCAATGTAGAACTGTGTTGGGAAAGAGTGACCTGACAGACGTCATGTCAACCTAGCAATGTAGAACAGTGTTGGGAAAGAGTGACCTGACAGACATCATGTCAACCTAGCAATGTAGAACTGTGTTGGGAAAGAGTGACCCGACAGACGTCATGTCAACCTAGCAATGTAGAACTGTGTTGGGAAAGAGTGACCTGACAGACATCATGTCAACCTAGCAATGTAGAACTGTGTTGGGAAAGAGTGACCTGACAGACGTCATGTCAACCTAGCAATGTAGAACTGTGTTGGGAAAGAGTGACCTGACAGGCATCATGTCAACCTAGCAATGTAGAACTGTATTGGGAAAGAGTGACCTGACAGACATCATGTCAACCTAGCAATGTAGAACTGTGTTGGGAAAGAGTGACCTGACAGGCATCATGTCAACCTAGCAATGTAGAACTGTATTGGGAAAGAGTGACCTGACAGACATCATGTCAACCTAGCAATGTAGAACTGTGTTGGGAAAGAGTGACCTGACAGACGTCATGTCAACCTAGCAATGTAGAACTGTGTTGGGAAAGAGTGACCTGACAGACGTCATGTCAACCTAGCAATGTAGAACTGTGTTGGGAAAGAGTGACCTGACAGGTGTCATGTCAAGCTACCAATGTAGAACTGTGTTGGGAAAGAGTGACCTGACAGACGTCATGTCAACCTAGCAATGTAGAACTGTGTTGGGAAAGAGTGACCTGACAGACGTCATGTCAACCTAGCAATGTAGAACTGTATTGGGAAAGAGTGACCTGACAGGTGACATGTCAACCTAGCAATGTAGAACTGTGTTGGGAAAGAGTGACCTGACAGACGTCATGTCAACCTAGCAATGTAGAACTGTGTTGGGAAAGAGTGACCTGACAGACGTCATGTCAACCTAGCAATGTAGAACTGTGTTGGGAAAGAGTGACCTGACAGACATCATGTCAACCTAGCAATGTAGAACTGTGTTGGGAAAGAGTGACCTGACAGACATCATGTCAACCTAGCAATGTAGAACTGTGTTGGGAAAGAGTGACCTGACAGACGTCATGTCAACCTAGCAATGCAGAACTGTGTTGGGAAAGAGTGACCTGACAGACGTCATGTCAACCTAGCAATGTAGAACTGTGTTGGGAAAGAGTGACCTGACAGGCATCATGTCAACCTAGCAATGTAGAACTGTATTGGGAAAGAGTGACCTGACAGGCATCATGTCAACCTAGCAATGTAGAACTGTATTGGGAAAGAGTGACCTGACAGACATCATGTCAACCTAGCAATGTAGAACTGTGTTGGGAAAGAGTGACCTGACAGACATCATGTCAACCTAGCAATGTAGAACTGTGTTGGGAAAGAGTGACCTGACAGATGTCATGTCAACCTAGCAATGTAGAACTGTGTTGGGAAAGAGTGACCTGACAGACATCATGTCAACCTAGCAATGTAGAACTGTGTTGGGAAAGAGTGACCTGACAGGCATCATGTCAACCTAGCAATGTAGAACTGTATTGGGAAAGAGTGACCTGACAGACGTCATGTCAACCTAGCAATGTAGAACTGTATTGGGAAAGAGTGACCTGACAGACGTCATGTCAACCTAGCAATGTAGAACTGTGTTGGGAAAGAGTGACCTGACAGGCATCATGTCAACCTAGCAATGTAGAACTGTGTTGGGAAAGAGTGACCTGACAGACGTCATGTCAACCTAGCAATGTAGAACTGTATTGGGAAAGAGTGACCTGACAGACGTCATGTCAACCTAGCAATGTAGAACTGTATTGGGAAAGAGTGACCTGACAGACATCATGTCAACCTAGCAATGTAGAACTGTATTGGGAAAGAGTGACCTGACAGACGTCATGTCAACCTAGCAATGTAGAACTGTATTGGGAAAGAGTGACCTGACAGATGTCATGTCAACCTAGCAATGTAGAACTGTATTGGGAAAGAGTGACCTGACAGACATCATGTCAACCTACAATGTAGAATTGGGAAAGAGTGACCTGACAGACGTCATGTCAACCTAGCAATGTAGAACTGTGTTGGGAAAGAGTGACCTGACAGGCATCATGTCAACCTATCAATGTAGAACTGTATTGGGAAAGAGTGACCTGACAGACGTCATGTCAACCTAGCAATGTAGAACTGTATTGGGAAAGAGTGACCTGACAGATGTCATGTCAACCTAGCAATGTAGAACTGTGTTGGGAAAGAGTGACCTGACAGACGTCATGTCAACCTAGCAATGTAGAACTGTATTGGGAAAGAGTGACCTGACAGACGTCATGTCAACCTAGCAATGTAGAACTGTATTGGGGAAGAGTGACCTGACAGACATCATGTCAACCTAGCAATGTAGAACTGTATTGGGAAAGAGTGACCTGACAGGCATCATGTCAACCTAGCAATGTAGAACTGTATTGGGAAAGAGTGACCTGACAGATGTCATGTCAACCTAGCAATGTAGAACTGTGTTGGGAAAGAGTGACCTGACAGGCATCATGTCAACCTAGCAATGTAGAACTGTGTTGGGAAAGAGTGACCTGACAGACGTCATGTCAACCTAGCAATGTAGAACTGTATTGGGAAAGAGTGACCTGACAGACGTCATGTCAACCTAGCAATGTAGAACTGTGTTGGGAAAGAGTGACCTGACAGACATCATGTCAACCTAGCAATGTAGAACTGTATTGGGAAAGAGTGACCTGACAGACATCATGTCAACCTAGCAATGTAGAACTGTGTTGGGAAAGAGTGACCTGACAGACGTCATGTCAACCTAGCAATGTAGAACTGTATTGGGAAAGAGTGACCTGACAGGCATCATGTCAACCTAGCAATGTAGAACTGTATTGGGAAAGAGTGACCTGACAGACATCATGTCAACCTAGCAATGTAGAACTGTATTGGGAAAGAGTGACCTGACAGACGTCATGTCAACCTAGCAATGTAGAACTGTATTGGGAAAGAGTGACCTGACAGACATCATGTCAACCTAGCAATGTAGAACTGTGTTGGGAAAGAGTGACCTGACAGGCATCATGTCAACCTAGCAATGTAGAACTGTATTGGGAAAGAGTGACCTGACAGACATCATGTCAACCTAGCAATGTAATACACACATGTAAACAATGTTACAAAGGCAACTCTTGACAGGAGTCACACACATAATTCAGCTTGTGACATCAGTTAGTGGATTCATCAACTCTGTATTATAAAAAATATGGTTCTCTGTCTGTCTGTCTGTCTGTGGAGCCATCATAGCTCTGCAAGTTTTGCATGTATGGGGCTGACATTTTTTATGTGATCTAATGGGCAAATTGGAGTAGTTCGTAGTTTTACATTTTTCAAAATTTGTCTGGGGTGGTTATCTCGGGGTCTATATATACATTATATATATGACTAATTTATTTATTTCAAGTTTACTTTGACGTTACGAGATTCGTAACTACGAGGTCAGTAACTGACCAATGTGATCAGAGGACTTACTTGGATGGCTCAGGTAGCCCGGCACACAGTTCTAGGAAGACTGACAGGTAGTTGCCCCGCACTACCCCGTTGCCATCCTAGAAATACAACACAAGTCATTCCGTCAGCTTGTTTGAAACAGCACATTGTCGCAAGTGACAATAAGCAGATAGGGAGACTACAAATCAACTACCTTCTTTAATTAACACAGGTAAAGTGGCACTGTGTAGGTGGGAGGTGAGCCCAAATAACACAGCACAGTTGACACACCTTCCTGCCCAGCCCAACAGATGTGTTGTGTGCAGGTGTGTAGTGTGTACTCACAGGGTAGAACTTGAGTCTCCAGCCCAGGCAGTTCACATGCAGTGTGTGACTATAGACGTGTAGTGTGTGACTATAGACGTGTAGTGTGTGACTATAGATGTGTAGCGTGTGATTATAGACAGGTAGCGTGTGATTATAGATGTGTAGCGTGTGACTATAGATGTGTAGTGTGTGAATCTAGATGTGTAGCGTGTGACTATAGACGTGTAATGTGTGACTATAGATGTGTAGTGTGTGATTATAAACGTGCGTGTAGTGTGTGACTATAGATGTGTAGTGTGTGATTATAAACGTGCGTGTAGTGTGTGACTATAAACGTGTAGTGTGTGACTATAGATGTGTAGTGTGTGAGTATAGACGTGTAGTATGTGACTATAGACGTGTAGTGTATGACTATAGAGGTGTAGTGTATGACTATAGACGTGTAGTGTGTGACTGTAGACATATAGTGTATGACTAAAGACGTGTAGTGCATGATTATATAGGCGTAGTGTGTGACTATAGATGTGTAGTGTGTGACTATAGACGTGTAGTGTGTGACCACAGATGTGTAGTGCGTGATTATAGACATGTAGCATGTGATTATAGACGTGTAGTGTGATTATAGATGTGTAGCGTGTTACTATAGATGTGTAGTGTTTGACTCTTGATGTGTAGCGTGTGACTATAGACGTGTAATGTGTGACTATAGATGTGTAGTGTGTGATTATAGACATGTAGTGTGTGACTATAGATGTGTAGTGTGTGATTATAAACGTGCGTGTAGTGTGTGACTATAGACGTGTAGTGTGTGACTATAGGCGTGTAGTGTGTGACTATAGAAGTGTAGTGTGTGAGTATAGACATGTAGTGTGTGACTATAGACGTGTATTGTGTGACTATAGACGTGTAGTGTGTGACCATAGACGTGTAGTGTGTGATTATAGAGGTGTAGCATGTGATTATAGATGTGTAGCATGTGATTATAGAGGTGTAGCGTGTGATTATAGATGTGTAGCGTGTTACTATAGATATGTAGTGTGTGACTAGATGTGTAGCGTGTGACTATAGACGTGTAATGTGTGACTACAGATGTGTAGTGTGTGATTATAGACATATACTGTGTGACTATAGATGTGTAGTGTGTGATTATAAATGTGCGTGTAGTGTGTGACTATAGACGTGTAGTGTGTGACTATAGACATGTAGTGTATGACTATAGACGTGTAGTGTATGATTATAGAGGTGTAGTGTGTGACTATAGACGTGTAGTGTGTGACTATAGATGTGTAGCGTGTGACTATAGACGTGTAATGTGTGACTACAGATGTGTAGTGTGTGATTATAGACATATACTGTGTGACTATAGATGTGTAGTGCGTGATTATAAACGTGCGTGTAGTGTGTGACTATAGACGTGTAGCGTGTGACTATAGACGTGTAGCGTGTGACTATAGACATGTAATGTGTGACTATAAACGTGTAGTGTGTGACTATAGATATATAGTGTATGACTATAGACGTGTAGTGTATGATTATAGAGGTGTAGTGTGTGACTATAGATCGGTAGTGTGTGACTTTAGACGTGTAGTGTGTGACCATAGATGTGTAGTGTGTGATTATAGACATGTAATTATAGACGTGTAGCATGTGATTATAGATGTGTAGAGTGTGAATATAGATGTGTAGTGTGTGACTCTAGATGTGTAGCGTGTGACTATAGACGTGTAATGTGTGACTATAGATGTGTAGTGTGTGATTCTAGACATATAGTGTGTGACTATAGATGTGTAGTGTGTTATTATAAACATGCGTGTAGTGTGTGACTATAGACGTTTAACGTGTGACTATAGACGTGTAGCGTGTGACTATAGAGGTGTAGCGTGTGACTATAGAGGTGTAGCGTGTGACTATAGATGTGTAGCGTGTGACTATAGACGTGTAGCGTGTGACTATAGACGTGTAGTGTGTGACTATAGACGTGTAGTGTGTGACTAAAGACGTGTAGTGTGTGACTATAGATGTGTAGTGTGTGACTATAGACATGTAGTGTATGACTATAGACGTGTAGTGTATGATTATAGAGGTGTAGTGTGTGACTATAGGTGTGTAGTGTGTGACTATAGACGTGTAGTGTGTGACTATAGACGTGTAGTGTGTGACTATAGATGTGTAGTGTGTGATTCTAGATGTATAGTGTGTGATTATAGACATATAGTGTGTGACTATAGATGTGTAGTGTGTGATTATAAACGTGCATGTAGTGTGTGACTATAGACATGTAATGTGTGACTATAGATGTGTAGCGTGTGACTATAGACGTGTAGCGTGTGACTATAGATGTGTAGCGTGTGATTATAGACGTGTACCGTGTGACTATAGACGTGTAGCGTGTGACTATAGACGTGTAGCGTGTGACTATAGATGTGTAGCGTGTGACTACAGACGTGTAGCGTGTGACTATAGACGTGTAGCGTGTGACTGTAGAGGTGTAGCGTGTGACTATAGACGTGTAGCGTGTGATTATAGACGTGTAGCGTGTGACTATAGACGTGTAGCGTGTGACTATAGATGTGTAGCGTGTGACTACAGATGTGTAGTGCGTGACTATAGACGTGTAGTGTGTGACTATAGACGTGTAGTCTGACTATAGAGGTGTAGTGTGAGACTATAGATGTATAGTGTGTGACTATAGACATGTAGTGTGTGACTATAGACGTGTAGTGTGTGACTATAGACGTGTAGTATGTGACTATAGAGGTGTAGTGTGTGACTATAGACGTGTAGTGTGTGACTATAGACGTGTAGTGTGTGACTATAGACGTGTAGTGTGTGACTATAGAGGTGTATTGTGTGACTATAGATGTGTAGTGTGTGATTATAGACATGTAGTGTGTGACTATAGACGTGTAGTGTGTGACTATAGAGGTGTAGTGTGTGACTGTAGACGTGTAGTGTGTACTCACAGGGTAGACCTTGAGCCGCCAGCCCAGGCCGCTCACATGCAAGGTCTGACTATAGACGGGGTCAGCTCGCTGCCGTAGCACGCTGTAGTGGTTCATCACAAAGGTACTGCTGTCGTACTGCGGCACTATCTCACTGAAACACACCAACCAATCACATGTTTACTGCTGTCGTACTGCGGCACTATCTCACTGAAACACACCAACCAATCACATGTTTACTGCTGTCGTACTGCGGCACTATCTCACTGAAACACACCAACCAATCACATGTTTACTGCTGTCGTACTGCGGCACTATCTCACTGAAACACACCAACCAATCACATGTTTATTTCCAACGATTAAATAGTAAAATACATGACTATTACAGAAATACAGCTGTAGTGATGACATAAATAAAGTATAGTAACAAATGACTATAAATGTATGTGTTGGAAATGGGATGAATAGAAGTATGATCTATGGTTCACCTCTCAACTGATATAGTTATCTTACAAATATCTTATTTACAAATGATTACAATTTCATGTTTTATTATTCCTACACATAGAGCAATGTTGACATCTCTTGCTTGATGAAATTCGCTATAACAAGATGTAACATGTTTCATAGAAAATCTACATGAATGACTACCTCAATAATAATTACAGAAATGTTGTTATAATTCTACTGTCTTTCTTACATCTGATAAATTTGCTGGTAAAATAGCAGGATACTCATTCAAATTTGCTATGATAACGTGCTACATGTTTCATACAAAATCATTATTTCAATAACAATTTGAGAACTTTCATTACAAATAAAGTTTTTATGTAGGACAAACTTTCTGGTAAAAACAAGATCTCTTTTTGATATTATAACAAGATACAACACATTTCAAACACATTCCAGAGAAACCATTCCCTCAGTATCATGAAAATTGCAATTATACCTTTTACATCTGATAAATTTACAGGATCAACAGATCAAGATCCCTGTTTAAATTTCCTATGACAAAATGCAATACATTTGATAAAAAAATCCAGACTGCAGAAAATATCACAGAAAGTGCCTCCATCTACTGTGACTGACAAAACTACTTCTTGCACTACAAGAAACTGAGAATCATTTGTACCATGCTGTAAATGTTTCATCTAACTAACTGGGCACTAGTGACAAACAACATACCTGGTGAAGTTACTGGTGACAAACAACATACCTGGTGAAGTTACTGGTGACAAACAACATACCTGGTGAAGTTACTGCTAACAAACGACATATCTGATGAAGTTACTGGTGACAAACGATGTACCTTGTGAAGTTACTTGGCACTGGCGCGGTGACGAAGGAGGCCATAGGCTTGCAATGGACCTGCTCAAACATGCGCAGGAGGTCGGCACTCTTCAAGATGAGCTCCTGCTTGGAGCGTGTCCTCTTCTGGTGCTCCACTTCCTGGAGCACGGACTCCAGCAGCTCCGTCTCCTGGGTCAGCTGGTTCCGCTGACCTGACAGTGGACATCAAGTGGACACTGGTTACACTGACCTGACAGTGGACATCAAGTGGACACTAGTTACGTTGCCCTGACAGTAGACATCAAGTGGACACTGGTTATGCTGACAGTGGACATCAAGATTAACTTGACACTGATTACACTGACAGTGGACATCAAGTTGACACTGATTACACTGACATTGGACATCAAGTGGACACTGATTACACTGACAGTGTACATCAAATGGACACTGGTTACACTTACAGTGAACATCAAGTTGACACTGGTTACATTGACAGTGAACATCAAGTGGACACTGGTTACACTGACAGTGAACATCAAGATGGCACTGGTTACACTGAGTGTCATCAAATATACAACAGCCAATCAGTTCTATCAGAGAACAATATCATGTAACCTTCCACAATGAATCGAGTCTCATTTCACCTACACATTTTGAGATGCAGGGCAAAAGAAAGCCGAGGAGTTTATTTTGAGATTTTAACTGCTGCCAAGAAATTATTATACAAAGTTAAACTGTCTATTTTGTAAACATATGTTACTGAGAACTACCTAAAAGTACTAGAATGTGTTTTTAAAGTAGACTACCTTCAAGCAAACATATGAATATTGCTGCTATTAGAAAATTATTTTTCAGAACTGCTTTTCTGTAAATATCATAAGTTCCAAGACACTGTATCATTGGTGTTGTTGGAAAGCACCTTTCTCTTCATTTACAAGGTACCAATAATTAGAAAACAATGCATGGTGCCACTAGACTCAGGCACAACATTTTTGATTGGTGAATATCACCTTAAATTTAAAATAGAATGCTTTTTATATCTATAAATGTTATTGTCTTGCTTGTATGAATGTGCACTCTAGGAAGGATTCTGTTTATAAATATGGAATGCTAAGCCACTCACCCATTAGTATAAACAGTTTACTTTTGAGTTGAGATTCAAGTCTGGCAATCATTTGCTCAACAGCATTCCGGATCTCTCGAACACGTTCATCCTTTGCCGTTTTCACACTGTCGACATTACGTTCCTGGTGATGAAATACGTTATAATTAAACCACCATTTTCAACATTCACTAAATTTGTAATTATTCAAAAAAAGGAAAATACACAGCGTGATGTGTGTGTGTATGCATACGGTGCACCATTAGAGCACCACCCACAGTGGTGCATGCACCATTAGAGCACCACCCACAACCAGCAGTGCATGCACCCTTAGAACACCACCCACAACCAGCGATACATGCACCATTTGAGCACCACCCACAGCCAGCGGTGCATGCACCATTTGAGCACCACCCACAGCCTGCGGTGCATGCACTGTTGGAGCACCACCCACAACCAGCAGTGCATGCGACGCCAGAGCACCACCCACAGCCAGCGGTGCATGCACTGTTGGAGCACCACCCACAACCAGCAGTGCATGCGACGCCAGAGCACCACCCACAGCCAGTGGTGCATGCACTGCCAGAATACCACCCACAGCCAGTAGTGCATGCATCACTAGAGCACTATGTACCACTTCCTGGACGAGACTGATGAGTTCGACATGGCGCCGTTTCAGCTGAATGACCTCGTCGTTGATGCGTGACACGTGGTTCTCATAGACGTCATTCAATGGCTTGAAGGTGTGGCCGGAATGCTGCAAGATGGACGGTGGTCAGTCAGTGGTCAGTGTGTGAATGTCGCCAATGTTTACTGGAGGGAGGACACGGGGTGTTGTACATCAGGTGGTTGTCACAGTGAGAACAAACAAACGATGGACCAAACTAAAAAGTAACACGTAAGTTGCTATATAGCGCAGTGTCCAGCCCTCAGGACTGCTCAAAGCACTTCACACTGTTCTCCCTCGCACTTCAATAGAACAACATCTCGACTTATCTGGGAAACATTCAGCCATGCTGCAATTAATGCACAAAGACAATTTGCACACAGATATAACCACAGTTTATAACCAGGTACTCATTCATACACCTGAGTGAACTGGAACTACGTAGAGAGAAGAAACTTGCCCTAGGTTCGACACGGCACCACAGGATTCAAACCTGGGCTCTCTCGATTGACAGTCCAACACTCTATCACTGTGCCCCACAATGTTTGTTAGTAGGCCCTACTCTAGACAGTCTGTCTAGGTTTAGACGCTACAACTGTCCAGTTTGTCTACGGTCAGTGTCGGTCACCATCAGGACTGGGCCAAAGTGACGTGAATAGCGAGGTGACTTTATTTGTGGGAATAATTTCATACCCTTTATTTTTATGGAAATTATTTTGCACTGTCCTAGGGTGACCATAATTGTGAGGTGGCTGTATTACGGAGGTGACTGTAGAGAGAGGTTCGACTACGTCACAATGAGGTAATAAACAGTCAGAACCCTACGGCAACTATACAAGACCAATTATTGCCCAAATTTCCCCTCACACCATCCGCTCACACTGACCTTACTGTCCCAGAAGGCACAGTGGTGACAGATAGTGTTGACACTGACCTTACCACATTGGTGACAGATAGTGTTGACAGTGACCTTGCCGCCCCAGAGGGCACAGTGGTGACAGATAATGTTGACACTGACCTTACCATACTGGTGACAGATAGTGTTGACACTGACCTTACCACACTGGTGACAGATAGTGTTGACACTGACCTTACCACATTGGTGACAGATAGTGTTGACACTGACCTTGCCGCCCCAGAGGGCACACTGGTGACAGATACAGCTCCTGCAGGTCCAGCAGTAGACACTCAGTTTCTCCTGGTGCTGGCCACACCTGCAAGCACACGGACACTGGTCACTCAAGGTCAAGTCATGTCAGGTCACTGACGTCAGACGTGGGGATGAATACAATTTTGTTTTTTATTTCAAATACAAATATGGTCTGTTTTAACATGTTATTTACAAATATTCATGATAATATATATATATATATAAACTCTACTAAAATTTCAAAGGTAAAGGTACAATTAAATATGCTATATCGGTCTTAAGAGTGGAGAGGGGTGGAGAGAAGGGTGGAGAGAAGGGTAGAGTGAAGGGTGGAGAGAAGGGTGGAGTGAAGAGTAGAGTGAAGGGTGGAGTGAAGGGTGGAGAGAAGTGTGGAGTGAAGGGTGGAGAAGGGTGGAGAGAAGGGTAGAGTGAAGGTTGGAGAGAAGGGTGGAGTGAAGGGTAGAGTGAAGCGTGGAGAGAAGGGTAGAGTGAAGGGTGGAGTGAAGGTGGAGAAGGGTGGAGTGAAGAGTGGAGAAACGTGGAGAGAAGGGTAGAGTGATAGGTGGATAGAATGGTGGATAGAATGGTTGAGAGAATGGTGGAGTGACAGGTGGATAGAATGGTGGATAGAATGGTGGAGAGAATGGTGGAGTGACAGGTGGATAGAATGGTAGAGTGATGGGTGGAGAGAAGGGTGGAGTGAAGGGTGCTGAGAAGGTTGGAGAGAATGGTGGAGAAGTGTGGAGAGAAGGGTGGAGAAGAGTGGAGAGAATGGTAGAGAGAAGAGTAGAGTGAAAGATGACGTGAAAGGTGGAGAGAAGGGTGGAGTGAATGATGGAGACAAGGGTGGAGAGAAGGGTGCAGTGAAGGGTAGAGAGAAAGGTCAAGAAAGGGCTAGAGACAGATGGGTAGAGAGAGGGGCGTAGGGTGAAGGGTAGAGAGGGAGTTGAGATAGGGGCGGTGCACTGACTTGTCCTTCTCCTGCTCCTCCTGTGTGCTGGACGGGGTACACGCCTGCAGGTTGTCCAGCTGCTGGGTGACGTCCTCAGCCCATCGACAGTTCACCAACTCATGCAGGTGCAGCGACGCCCTGAAGCACAAGACACACACAACTCCTAGTCAAGGGGTGCAGCGACGCCCTGAAGCACAAGACACACACAACTCCTAGTCAAGGGGTGCAAAGAACAGTCATACTAATGGCTGCAACAGCAAAGACGTTTTGTACTAAAATACAATGATATTTGAAAGAATTACACAAATTAATTGTTTTTATTAATGTAGAATACTACTTACTTATGGATTTTGTGATTGACCAATCCTTTTGTTTAGATGCGCCTCTGAGCTTGGTTTCCAAGGATTTAGGCGCAATAGAAGTTATCTTATTATTATTATTAGATCCCTGTATTTAATTAGAGAATTTTTAAACAGAAAAACAGACAATTAGAAAACACTTAAGCATAAAACACATAAAGTTAGTGACAAACAATTTCAAAACCAAAAATTACACATCTTAGCAAGGTTTTTATTTTGGAAGTCCAAAGCAGGTTATCACGAGAAGTACAGCATGTAACCAACAACTTGCGAATGCTATAGCATGATAAGACAACGGACTGGGTCACAATGTCTGCATATTTCCTGCATTATAATTTCATAGAAGCACTAATCTTGACCAATGTATTTGAGTTCTTGCAATTTTACGCAAATATTTCTGATGATTACACATGATTATGCTTACTGAGTAGGTCATCTGTGACACCCACATGAATATACACGGGGTGTGGTGGTCAAACGGTCAAAGTGTCTGACTGTTGATTGGAGGAACCGGGATTAGAATCCTGCTATTGACCGATTGGTGGTTCGGTACTGATAACTGCCGCTGTGTCGAAACTTAGGCAATTTCAAATACCCTACGTTGCCTGTGTCTTTAGGAAGAGACACTATAAGCCTTTGGTCCCTTCCATCTGGTGTCTGTCAGGGGAAGTATAAGATTCCATACAGGGAAACTGAACAAACCTCTCGCAGACTCACAGAAGAAGAAGTAATCATGTAAGCCTGATCATGTAAACCTACACACAGCCGATATGACCTGCACTCACCTGCAATGGGGGCATTGAGATCTCTGCTCTGTCAGCCAACGCTGCAACAAACAGAAACTTCTCACTCTCCCACCAGTCCCACCCTCTCTCTCCCACATAATGTAACACTGCATCAGTTGCAACTAGCGGATCAATCACAGTGATCCAGAGAAGAATGTGTTGCACCAAAGACGACACGCTTTCACTGTACTTTTATTCTTTACTGTCAAGCATCAAGAGATGTCGCTATTAGCATTTTAATCAACACGGCAGGAATTCTTTTTTTAACTGCATGCATAGAATTGCTGTATGCAGCACTCGGGGATTGCTGTGGAAAAAGAAATGCATGTGCCCTTCGAGCACACCAGAGGTAGAACTATGCGCCTCTTTTGAAATTTTATGTGCCCCAAACCCGATTAAAATTGTATTATTTTGCATATGACAGCATGGTCGTTTAAATAACCTTGCAAATGTGAGCAATAAACGTTTTTTATATCAAGCATGTAATATTATTGCTACTAATTTGTTTGAATTATATCCAGGACTGTGCGCGACATATTTCTAAGGGACGTAATATATAAGTATCAATATCAACAACATGCTTGGCGACGACGTCTCGTCGGTTACACCACCGACTACATCCTCATTCCCAAATGATAAAATCGCAGTAATACAATTCTCCCCCGCATGTTTGCAGTCAAGCAAGATAGGACCTAATTTTTCTCAGATAAACAGACTGTTTTTGTATGCGGCATTTGGGCACATGTGGCAGAAAAGAATGCGGCATTTCAGAGAAAGATGCATCATTGACGCAAAGCCGCACGCTAGGGGAATCCCAGAGCACTGCATCCAGTTCTTAGACTCCTTAGTGAGGATCACTCAAAAACGTTTTACACTGCAGCGCTCCCCTGTCAGAAGAGCATTCCAAAAACAACTATTCTCTTGGAAACATTAAGCATCAGTGTAATTACTGCATAAAAGCTATACATTTTCCTCACTGTCTAGGTACTCTGTTGTATACGGTGAGTGAACTGGGGCAAAAGGAGTGAACAAAATTGCCCAGACTTAACATTTTTAGTTATGTTTTACTGATGCATACAAATCATATGAGATACGTGTTCAAAGCATCAAATGAATCAAATATCGCGTTGCTTAACAACACTTTGTTGTGTGCCATTTGAAACTGATGAATCAAATATTGCGTTTGTTAACAACACATTGTTGTGTGCCATTTGAAACTGATGAATCAATTATTGCATTTCTTAGCAACACATTGTTGTGTGCCATTTGAAACTGATGAATCAAATATTGCGTTTCTTAACAACACTTTGTTGTGTGCCATTTGAAACTGATGAATCAAATATTGTGTTTCTTAACAACACATTGTTGTGTGCCATTTGAAACTGATGAATCAAATATTGCGTTACTTAACAACACATTGTTGTGTGCCATTTGAAACTGATGAAACAAATATGAGTTTCTTAACAAAACTTTGTTGTGTGCCATTTGAAACTGATGAATCAAATATTGCGTTACTTAACAACACATTGTTGTGTGCCATTTGAAACTGATGAATCAAATATTGTGTTTCTTAACAACACATTGTTGTGTGCCATTTGAAACTGATGAATCAAATATTGCATTTCTTAACAACACATTGTTGTGTGCCATTTGAAACTGATGAATCAAATATTGTGTTACTTAACAACACATTGTTGTGTGCCATTTGAAACTGATGAATCAAATATTGCATTTCTTAACAACACATTGTTGTGTGCCATTTGAAACTGATGAATCAAATATTGCGTTTCTTAACAACACATTGTTGTGTGCCATTTGAAACTGATGAATCAAATATTGTGTTTCTTAACAACACATTGTTGTGTGCCATTTGAAACTGATGAATCAAATATTGCATTTCTTAACAACACATTGTTGTGTGCCATTTGAAACTGATGAATCAAATATTGCGTTTCTTAACAACACATTGTTGTGTGCCATTTGAAACTGATGAATCAAATATTGTGTTTCTTAACAACACATTGTTGTGTGCCATTTGAAACTGATGAATCAAATATTGCGTTACTTAACAACACATTGTTGTGTGCCATTTGAAACTGATGAATCAAATATTGCGTTACTTAACAACACATTGTTGTGTGCCATTTGAAACTGATGAATCAAATATTGCGTTTCTTAACAACACATTGTTGTGTGCCATTTGAAACTGATGAATCAAATATTGCATTTCTTAACAACACATTGTTGTGTGCCATTTGAAACTGATGAATCAAATATTGCGTTACTTAACAACACATTGTTGTGTGCCATTTGAAACTGATGAATCAAATATTGTGTTTCTTAACAACACATTGTTGTGTGCCATTTGAAACTGATGAATCAAATATCGCGTTACTTAACAACACATTGTTGTGTGCCATTTGAAACTGATGAATCAAATATTGCGTTTCTTAACAACACATTGTTGTGTGCCATTTGAAACTGATGAATCAAATATTGCGTTACTTAACAACACATTGTTGTGTGCCATTTGAAACTGATGAATCAAATATTGCGTTTCTTAACAACACATTGTTGTGTGCCATTTGAAACTGATGAATCAAATATTGCGTTTCTTAACAACACATTGTTGTGTGCCATTTGAAACTGATGAATCAAATATTGCGTTTCTTAACAACACATTGTTGTGTGCCATTTGAAACTGATGAATCAAATATTGCGTTACTTAACAACACATTGTTGTGTGCCATTTGAAACTGATGAATCAAATATTGTGTTACTTAACAACACATTGTTGTGTGCCATTTGAAACTGATGAATCAAATATTGCGTTTCTTAACAACACATTGTTGTGTGCCATTTGAAACTGATGAATCAAATGTTGCGTTACTTAACCCATTTCATTCGGGATACGCCTACGGGCGTAGTTAACCTTTTCATTCGGGATACGCCTGCAGGCGTAGTCAACGCACGTGACGGCCTTATCGGGTATTTATAGAAACTGTGTGCATCGTAGCAAGCTTTTACCATTTTTCCCATGATGCAGTATGACCACACTACCGGTTTGGAAGCCATTTGCAAATTTTCAACTGCGTGTTTATCTGCAAGTTTGGAGTGAATTTCGAGTTCAATATTTTGGAGATTTTTGGCATTTAAAAATGGCGGATGATGGTGCAGTTAGTGATGGAAGTGATATCGACGTGGAAGACAGTGAAATCGGCAGTAGTACGAGCAGTATTTCGACTGAAAACGACGCAGACGAATCTGTTGTGTCCAGTGCCAACAGCTTGGAGTGTGTCTGTACACACTTCCACAGCCTGTTCAACTTGTGA
Source organism: Paraescarpia echinospica (assembly GCA_020002185.1). Taxonomy (NCBI): domain Eukaryota; kingdom Metazoa; phylum Annelida; class Polychaeta; order Sabellida; family Siboglinidae; genus Paraescarpia; species Paraescarpia echinospica. The sequence continues at coordinate 6,887,839 of CM034539.1, read as the reverse complement.
GTTGGCACTTGGCAGTCAGTGACGTGAACAATATGAACTGTGACATCGCCGATGTCATGAACAGTGTCATGGACATTATTACCTTAGTTCGGTGAAGGGTTATTGTTTCATTAAATTTTATTATGCACATTATATCTTGTGTTGTAATTCGTTTTCATTGGAAACTGCAATGCCAAGGCAATGGCAATGGTGAATTACTGTAAGGAAATTACTAATTTTGTGTACGTGATGACTTCCATTCTAAAAACTATAACTTTGGACTGACATATGACATTTACATCAAATTTTTACCACTGTTTGAAGAAATTAATTTGGGAGGTTTCTCTCACTGGATATATGATATGTCTAAGTGGCTATATATAGGTAAAACTAGCCCCAAGTCTGTGTACACATTTTGTTTTTATTTTATTTCTTTCATTCTTCTTCTCCGTGAGATAACTTCCTCCATGTTCACTCTACAGAAACAGTTTCAACACCATCATGTAGGCAATTCTCTTCTGATTCCAGAAATGTATGGGTTTATACACTTTTCTTCAACAGTTGCCTGAAAAATATTATAATTGAAGCGTTGGTGAATCCCTGTCAGGAAAGATATCTTTTCACATACTCGACAACATTCATTCAGAAATGTGTAACTTCCGACTGAAACAAGATATTTACATGAAATTTTTACCACTGTTTGAAGAAATGAATTTGGCAGATTTCTCTCATTGGATGTATGACCATCCTGAGTGGTTGTATACAGGTAAAACAAGTCTAAAGTCGATGTACAATCTGTTTTTATTATTATTGCTTTTCAGTCTTCTTCTTCACCTTGAGATAACTTCTTCTATGCTCACTCTATACAAACAATGTTAACACCATCAGTAGGCAATTCTCTTCTCATTCCACAAATGTAAGGGTTTATACACTTTTCTTCAACCAAAACCTGGCAAAAAATTAGTATGTGATCCACCCGTTGAAATAATTTATCACAACTGTAAATTGGTAATTTTGTCCAGATCTGAGCAATGTGGCCAGCTAACTAGCTGTCAGAATGAAATGGGTTAACAACACATTGTTGTGTGCCATTTGAAACTGATGAATCAAATATTGCGTTACTTAACAACACATTGTTGTGTGCCATTTGAAACTGATGAATCAAATATTGTGTTTCTTAACAACACATTGTTGTGTGCCATTTGAAACTGATGAATTAAATATTGTGTTTCTTAACAACACATTGTTGTGTGCCATTTGAAACTGATGAATCAAATATTGTGTTTCTTAACAACACATTGTTGTGTGCCATTTGAAACTGATGAATTAAATATTGTGTTTCTTAACAACACATTGTTGTGTGCCATTTGAAACTGATGAATCAAATATTGTGTTTCTTAACAACACATTGTTGTGTGCCATTTGAAACTGATGAATTAAATATTGCGTTACTTAACAACACATTGTTGTGTGCCATTTGAAACTGATGAATCAAATATTGCGTTACTTAACAACACATTGTTGTGTGCCATTTGAAACTGATGAATCAAATATCGCATTTCTTAACAAGACATTGTTGTGTGCCATTTGAAACTGATGAATCAAATATTGCGTTTCTTAACAACACATTGTTGTGTGCCATTTGAAACTGATGAATCAAATATTGCGTTTCTTAACAACACACTGTTGTGTGCCATTTGAAACTGATGAATCCAATATTGCGTTTCTTAACAACACATTGTTGTGTGCCATTTGAAACTGATGAATCAAATATTGTGTTACTTAACAACACATTGTTGTGTGCCATTTGAAACTGATTAATCAAATATTGCGTTTCTTAACAACACATTGTTGTGTGCCATTTGAAACTGATGAATCAAATATTGCATTTCTTAACAAGACATTGTTGTGTGCCATTTGAAACTGATGAATCAAATATTGCGTTACTTAACAACACATTGTTGTGTGCCATTTGAAACTGATGAATCAAATATTGTTTCTTAACAACACATTGTTGTGTGCCATTTGAAACTGATGAATCAATATTGCATTTCTTAACAAGACATTGTTGTGTGCCATTTGAAACTGATGAATCAAATATTGCGTTTCTTAACAACACATTGTTGTGTGCCATTTGAAACTGATGAATCAAATATTGCGTTACTTAACAACACATTGTTGTGTGCCATTTGAAACTGATGAATCAAATATTGCGTTACTTAACAACACATTGTTGTGTGCCATTTGAAACTGATGAATCAAATATTGCGTTACTTAACAACACATTGTTGTGCGCCATTTGAAACTGATGAATCAAATATCGCGTTTCTTAACAAGACATTGTTGTGTGCCATTTGAAACTGATGAATCAAATATCGCGTTTCTTAACAACACATTGTTGTGTGCTATTTGAAACTGATGAATCAAATATTGCGTTACTTAACAACACATTGTTGTGTGCCATTTGAAACTGATGAATCAAATATTGCGTTACTTAAGAACACATTGTTGTGTGCCATTTGAAACTGATGAATCAAATATTGCGTTTCTTAACAACACATTGTTGTGTGCTATTTGAAACTGATGAATCAAATATTGCGTTACTTAACAACACATTGTTGTGTGCTATTTGAAACTGATGAATCAAATATTGCATTACTTAACAACACATTGTTGTGTGCCATTTGAAACTGATGAATCAAATATTGCGTTACTTAACAACACATTGTTGTGTGCCATTTGAAACTGATGAATCAAATATTGCGTTTCTTAACAACACTTTGTTGTGTGCCATTTGAAACTGATGAATCAAATATTGTGTTTCTTAACAACACATTGTTGTGTGCCATTTGAAACTGATGAATCAAATATTGTGTTTCTTAACAAGACATTGTTGTGTGCCATTTGAAACTGATGAATCAAATATTGCATTACTTAACAACACATTGTTGTGTGCCATTTGAAACTGATGAATCAAATATTGTTACTTAACAACACATTGTTATGTGCCATTTGAAACTGATGAATCAAATATTGCGTTTCTTAACAACACATTGTTGTGTGCCATTTGAAACTGATGAATCAAATATTGCGTTACTTAAAGGGAATAAAAACATCTATTGCTCGAATTCATGTTATATTACATCCTGCTATCTATTTCCACGTCCATTAACCAAAAAATTCCAAAAAATTCAATGAATTAGAAATTCCACATTTTATGGTGTGCACCCGGACATTTTCAAATATGCATATTTTTGGCGTGCTTTTCGGGATGTCGAGATGTGACGTCACTTATGACTCAAACTCGCATCAGGCCGACCCTTTCCATGCATTCAGAGCATGTTTACAAGTATAGCTTTTGGGTCGAAACGAGCGTCAGAACGAGTTATTGTGCAATATTCCGAAGTAATACAAACACTAATCATCATAGAGGAACAAACATTTATCTTACGGTTCCACATGAATCGAATTTTATTCAAAACAACGAATGCGAATGGGCCTACAAGTTGACTAGGTTTCGCCGAGCTTGGGCTCGTTTTCAGAATAATTATATCGCACGGGAGATAATCTACACCAATAAACATACATAGCAAACATATATTGTATCCAGCTACATAAAGTAATGTGTATAATCTCATAATATCACTAGAATATTGATATATGACGGAGTTGTACAATTTATCATAACAACTTAAATCAGTCAGAGAGTTTCAGTTGGTCCTGCTAGCTCAGTGGGTAGGCGCGTTGGTTACTTGTCATTTATTTTACAATCGGGCGACGCCGGTTCAATCCTGACAGCATGCAAACCTTTGATTTTCTAAACACTTTTTTTTAAAATGTTTTCACGAAGTAATATAAACAAAATCATTTTATACTATAATGCACTGTTTGTAAATAATTTTTATCTTTGTAGTAACTATTTATTCGCCACAAAAATGAAAATATGGTCATTATATAACGATGTTTCTAAATTTCATTTATCCAAACAAATATAATGTAATGGATATATAATTTATTAATTGTAAATATATTGTACGGTAATATATTGTAATTATATATGTGAAAACAGACTGAGATCTGTCTGGATAAATACAATTTAGAAACATCGTTATATATAATGACCATATTTTCATTTTTGTGGCGAATAAATAATTACTACGAAAAAAAAAAAAATATTTACAAACAGTGCATTATAGTATAAAATGATTTTGTTTATATTACTTCGTGAAAACATAAAGAAAAAAGTGTAAAGAAAATCAAAGGTTTGCATGCTGTCAGGATTGAACCGGCGTCGTCCGATTGTAAAATAAATGACAAGTAACCAATGCACCTACCCACTGAGCTAGCGGGACCAACGGAAACTCTCTGTGTGATTTAAGTTGTTATGATAAATTGTACAACTCCTTCATATATCGATATTCTAGTGCTTTTATTAGATAATACATGTTATTTTATGTAGCTGGATACAATATATGTTTGCTATGTATGTTTATTGGTGTAGATTATCTCCTGTTGGTTGCATTTGATATAATTATTCTGAAAACGAGCCCAAGCTCGGCGAAACCTAGTCGACTTGTAGGCCCATTCGCATTCGTTGTTTTGAATAAAATTCGATTCATGTAAGATAAATGTTTGTTACCTCTATGATGACTAATGTTTGTATTACGACGGAATATTGCATAATAACTCGTTCTGACGCTCGTTTCGACCCAAAAGCTATCCTTGTAAACATGCTCTGAATGCATGGAAAGGGTCGGCCTGATGCGAGTGTGTGTCATAAGTGACGACACGATACCATGTGATCGCCTAGCTCATTAAAATTTCATTTTCCGGGGGAATCGCTTCATAGATGGGCTTAAAATCGAATTTATGTTACAAATGTATTTTTCTGTATTTGTTTAATGTTGTCAAATGTTACATACAATGTTAAACTTTGTGTACACGTGAAAAAAGGATTTTAACTAATGCCTTATTTTTATTTCCTTTAACAACACATTGTTATGTGCCATTTGAAACTGATGAATCAAATATTGCGTTTCTTAACAACACATTGTTGTGTGCCATTTGAAACTGATGAATCAAATATTGTGTTACTTAACAACACATTGTTGTGTGCCATTTGAAACTGATGAATCAAATATTGCATTTCTTAACAACACATTGTTATGTGCCATTTGAAACTGATGAATCAAATATTGCATTTCTTAACAACACATTGTTGTGTGCCATTTGAAACTGATGAATCAAATATTGCATTTCTTAACAACACATTGTTATGTGCCATTTGAAACTGATGAATCAAATATTGCATTTCTTAACAACACATTGTTGTGTGCCATTTGAAACTGATGAATCAAATATTGTGTTACTTAACAACACACTGTTGTGTGCCATTTGAAACTGATGAATCAAATATTGCATTTCTTAACAACACATTGTTGTGTGCCATTTGAAACTGATGAATCAAATATTGCGTTTCTTAACAACACATTGTTGTGTGCCATTTGAAACTGATGAATCAAATATTGTGTTACTTAACAACACATTGTTGTGTGCCATTTGAAACTGATGAATCAAATATTGCATTTCTTAACAACACATTGTTGTGTGCCATTTGAAACTGATGAATCAAATATTGCATTTCTTAACAACACATTGTTGTGTGCCATTTGAAACTGATGAATCAAATATTGCATTTCTTAACAACACATTGTTGTGTGCCATTTGAAACTGATGAATCAAATATTGCATTTCTTAACAACACTTTGTTGTGTGCCATTTGAAACTGATGAATCAAATATTGTGTTACTTAACAACACATTGTTGTGTGCCATTTGAAACTGATGAATCAAATATTGCGTTTCTTAACAACACATTGTTATGTGCCATTTGAAACTGCGACATTTATTTTGGCAGATCGGACTAGATCCATAACAGGTGATAATAACATCACCACTGGTTCAAGATGGTAGGATTAATTACCAAATATGGCAAGAGTGGGGTACTTACCCTGAAGGCAAGTGAGGGGTACTTACCCTGATGCACATGAAGCAGCAGAGTTTGGAGCAGTGAGGACACAGTCTTGCATCCTTCAGTTTCTCCATGCAGATGAAACATCGGAACACCTCGGCCAAACTCTGAAAGGACAAAACATATACAAATGATTTCTTTTTGACATAACCCAATATGTGATTTTACTTTGTAGTTAAGCAGTCTTTCCTCTGCAAAGCACACTAACTTCTTCAGCACATGATGATGTCATAAGTCATAGGTTTCAGCACTAAAACTGCTGTTTCTATAATTGATGTGTTGTAAATTAAGATTTTTCTTCTATTATAACACATTATTAAATAAGCATTCTAACTCTCTGATGATTGACATCTGGTTGTTTCAGGTCTGAAAATACTAGCGATCACAATGTCAATGCGACACAGAAGCTATATGTAGGATGATTCCAGCAACCAAGGTAGAAGTCTTACAAAGCTGTGTTTGGTGCCTATATTTGTACCAAGTGAACTGATTTACAGTATCATGTCTAAGCAAAGCATAGTAAAGTGTGGCGAGAACAGTACGTAGTATGTAATGATGTCAATCAAATGTTGCCAAGATGTTCCTTTTTACAGTTGTTATTAATTTTCAATGTTTGACACCTATAAATGGGAGAATGACAACATATATTTAGCTAATACACATCAAAGTCGAGGCATTTTAAAGATAATTCAATCAATATCAAAGTAAACATAACTTGCAATTATAAAAAACGTCAATAGTTCTGAAGATGTAGCTTTAACTTGTCTTTGTTAAAACCTGCAGCCACAAAGGAAAATTTAAATATGTGGCAGCAGCCTGTGGAACAGGGACGTATAACAACTTAACTGGCACTCTTATACATCCATATTATTATTATACCGTATACTCATGACCTAACGCTCTAATGCTCTTGGCCTATTTTTTACGCTAGCGTCTTTTCCGAGATTTGGATTTTGTAAATAATTCACTCAAAATTATTTTTCTAACCGTTTGTTTGCAGAAATTTGACAGAATAGGTGTTAGGGGTTTAGCACAGATATCTTACAGAACATTTTTATTAGTTTTTGTTAACCCTACAGGCGGCCACTGGGCCAATTCGGCCCGTGTGATCAGTGCAAAACTGCTCCCGGCCAATTTTCGGCCTGATTCAGTATCACTCTTTTAACAAAATGTTCGTTTCCTTCACTAGCAACTGACAGGGGAATGCGAGGTATCATTGGAAAGCTGAATTCTTCTTCTTTCTGTGGCATTTTTATCAACGAGTTGTATCGCATCATGATTCAGTAATAGCAAATCACAACCAAGCTTTAAAATGTTGTAGTAGTAGATGCCCAAATATGGCCGATTTTACTATGCTCTGCGTCAGGATTTTACATTCCCATTCATATGGTCTAAACAGGGAAATGGAGGTACCGATGGAAAGCCCAACGATTGGTCTATCCAAATAAATTTACGTCAACGGTCAACCAATCAGCGCATGGCTCTAAAACGTCTTCTTGTTGACGCTAGTTTAATTCCATCACGACGAAAGTGCGCCATGTTTTTTGCCTCGCTTCGATTATAAGTTGAATTATTTCAAATGTCCGAGGCAATATATAAGCAAAATACATGACAGTATTTGTGGATCAAGTTATTATACTAGTTCAGACAGTTACACAGACTTTGGGGGCTGTTTTGAAGTGGATATTATGCAAGTTGTTGGCAAGCCGGACATCTGTGTCTTGCACTCGGACATGGGCCGATTCGGCCGGCCTACTCGGTCCGCCAGCGAAGGATACGATGCATTCAGAATTTAAATACTGTCCTATAACCTGATGACATATATATGTGTGTAATTAGGAACTGTAGGTATTACTTACTTTATTGATATGTAAGGAAATTGATAATAGACACGTCATGTTATCGGACAGGTGCGCCACGGTGCGCAACGGTAGGCCTACGAGGCCTATTGCCGTATTGGTTGTATTTGAACATTCTACGAATAATACAATAAAATGAAAAGTTCTGAATATATTTGAGTGTAGTTTTCATTATCACACAGCTGAAATGTACAGCTACATTTGTCACACTGCATGCATGAACATACAACCGCACAATAATTATTTTGTCACTGGGCAAACTTGGGTTTCTACTTCACCCTCGTTCTGACGTTCATGAAGAATAGTGTAAATTTTATATGGGTCTACCTAAAAAAATTCATATAAAAAAACTTCTGAGTATATTTGATTAATTTTTTCTGTATGCATTAGCTTATAGACATGGCTACATTTCTCTAATTGGACATTGACACATACAACCACTCGGAAATTAGATAGTAGTAGGACGAAAAACATTTTTTTGGTATTTATTTTATATAAACTTTAAACAGTTATATCTTCATGATTATTTTATGTTATGCAAATATCACTGCATACTAATAAAGGGTCTTTTTGACAACAAAATGATAGCTCAATCATTTTTTGTGATACGTATTAGCGAAGTTGTGATTTTTTAAAAGCACCCCTACAAATAGCTCCAAATTGTGTACACCGTGGAAGTTTACCATTGGTCACCTGCAGGGTTAAGGCCAGACACCCCAGGTGAAATGGTGTTTTTTACCAAAAATACTGAAAATGGTTTTCTGCCAGATTATTATACCTTTGTATGCATACTATCAATAAAGTTCACTTCTATGACAATTACGTACCTCTAAGTGAGTTTTAATCATGGATCAAGCATGTCGATATCATGTAATAAAATCCATTATGCAATCTTTGACAGCCATTTTCTCAAAAACATTTTTCTTCAAATTTCTGCATTTGGAAACAGGATATCTCTTGGAATAATTATGCTATATAAATAATGTTTTCAGTGTTGCATTCAGCATATTCTACTGTGTGCAATGATCAGACACTTTTTTTAAATCATGAATAGTTTGAAAGATATAGCCATATTTGTTTGTATTTTACCAAAAAATTATTTAAAAAATAAAAACACATTTCAAAAAATGCTCTGATCATTGCACAATAGAATCTACAGAGAACATGGATTTGCAAGAATTATAACTATATATGGATTCAATAAAAAATGGCAGTGTTTCCAAATTTGCCAATATTTGCTCAAAATGGCTGCCATTTTGTTTATTACCAGGGAAACGGGGCGTCTGGCTAAAAAAAGTTCAATATATATTTTACTCAGTAAGACCCATTTCATGCATTGGGCAGAAAAAATTGAACTGTTTGCACAAATAAAAAAATAATCCTATCTACCTGCCGTGTCTGGCCTTAAAACAGCAAAATACGATTGAACGCATAATTGGTGCCCTCACCAGTATAATTTTGGCAACAGACTAGTGAGTGAAATACGGTATACTGTGTGACTGTGAGTTAGTGTGTAACACTTTTATTTCCTTAGCTTAGCCTAGCCTAGGCTAGGCCTAGTTTTGTATTTTTGTTTGTCTAAATAATATCATGTGTAATAAAGAATAGTCTGAAAACACATGAATATCATGTTGTCATCGTGCACGATTTATATCCCGAAGTATTACAATTTGACAAGTAAATGACAGCTAGTGATTCCGATGTTGTTGTTATCGTCAGTGGAACGAGACGGCGAGTGGTCACAACCAAACAATGAAACATGACAACGTCACAACTAACTAGTAGACGCTTAAAGATGAAGTTACACTGCGCTACCTCAACCATATTTTCTTCGATTCTTCTATCCCGTTTGTTGTCTCCTGACGCCATAGTGACTGGAAAGCTGACAGCTCTAAAAAGTACACATAAAAATTATTCGTCCCACTGATCTTCACATTGTCGTTTTGACTCCATTCTTTTCCGTAATTTGTTATCTCAATTCTAATTGGCCACGTCGTTTAGGGGGGCACTCGGATTATTTATGATAAAGTTGTGTATGTTCATTTATTCTTTAATATATCAAGGGTAATTGGGCGGAACAATATGTTACCCGAAATATGCATGTTTTTATAGAAAATATGCACAGTATATATTTTAATTCAATATTTACAGCCGCCATCATGGATAGCCAATCACAGCCGTCGCTACATTTATTATAATATTCGCGCATGTCAGCAGCGATCGGGCACAAACGTTCTAGAAAAAGGCACGTGTTGTGTAAAATTCGTTATGAAACATCTATTGTCCAGTTAACATTAATTTATATAATCTAGAAGCATGTCTCAGAACGTCGGCAAGAATAATAACAAGGTGTACAGGCTGGTTCTCACTGGAGGTACGTGTATTATAATCTAGTATTCGTCCCCTCTTGTTGACCCTTGCGAATGACAGCTATTCCACGTGCGTGTTGTTGTGCTTCGTTGACGTGTACCTGGGACTGCCTATAACACGGTTGTTTATTTTGTACTGTCATAACAACGTATAAATGCTACCAGCATATGAAGAGGCTACATCGAATATGAAATAAACATTGCACTATCTACTTTAGTTATATAAAATCACGCATTGTCTTGTCAGTGACTGGATCGATTCCATGCCCATGCCATGGCCTGGGGCTGAGCATGTCATGATCAGCTAGGCACATACAGCCTGTATTCTACCCGGGAAGACCTAATAGGCTATAATATAATATATGATATTATCATACATATCCATGACCATGATATAAACATAATAATAACGATTTTGTAGCAACTAAACTTTAATAGATGCTACAGTTGTAACCAGCTTTCATCTGTATTTCATATGCACGGTTGTATTTATTGTTTTGGACTTTTTGACGTGCTTCTCATTTATTTGTTTATGCTGAATGTTACCACCTTGTGCATGAATAATAAATAGGATAATTACATTAAATAATGTATACTTGTAATCGATGACACTCACATTTGTAATCATAATCAACTTTTTTCTAAGGCAGTGTATTCGTAATTGTAATCATAATCGTGTCCTGTAATTGTGTAATCAGACTCGATTACACATGATTACACCTAATATATTTTTTTTAAACTGAATAAACATGTCATAATACTTTTGATTCCAGTATATGAAATTCATGACTAGAAACCACTTGTAAGTCAATAATCACAGAAACTCTGTTCCACTGGTCAGTAATCCCAGAACATGGGCCATGGCTAATTGCAATGTACTGTTATTGATATCTCACTGAGCACTAGCCAGTCACTCAGTTGTTTGCACAGATCCTTCTGAAGGATTGTATCCTTTGATTTCATTCACAGTTTGTTAGAAGAGTCTTCATTTGCCTGGTTCAGATCTGGCCTGGTCATACCTGGACCATGGCTAATTGCAATTTACTTTTATTGGTTTCCAACTGCCAGTGTTTGCACAGAATCATACAAATCCTTCTAAAGGATTAAATCTTTTGGTTGTATTCAGCATTGACCAGTGTATGTTGCAACTTACTAGTATTTGTTGCACAATGAACGGAGTTCAACAAACGTCATGTTTCAGGCCATCAGGTAATAATAGCCATTTATAAGTGTTAAGTTAAATGTGGTATGTAGTGAGTGCACGCGGATGTCACCTTTATTACCCTGTGGCTTGTATTATGTCTTATACAGAAAGTAACAATAAATTTATACCCTGATAGTCTACGGCACAAAAATAAAAACAAATTGCATGATAACATGTTTAATGATAGGACAGTGCAGTTAATTAAAATGGCTACGTGATTAATAATTTTGTCTTTCAGAAGACTCAAACACAAAGCAGATGGTTCCCTCTAACTCGCATCTAGCTCTGCCAAGGGAGTAAAAGATCTCACCCAGGGGCAATGTGTAACCTGTTGTGGACTTGCCAACTATAGAGAAGTCTAAAGACGTTCTAACCCATACTATATGTGTAATTATAGAAATATCCATTTAATATCATTGCAATTTAAGGGCATCCAGTTGATTATAAGCTGTTTCAAAATGATGAGCCATTAAGGCATATATTGTCTTGGTTTCTTGTGTCATTTGTGTGATTTCAAGGAGTAACAATTTGACAAGAGTCGGTTATAAATATGTATTGCCTGTGTCCTTAGGCCAGATAAGGTATGGTCAATGCTGTGTATCTGTTTATTGCCGCCCACCTAACCACCTGTGCAGGTATACAGCAATCAACTAATTATCTCATTAAAAAGTAATTATCTGATGGCAGGCTGCAGCAGAACATAGTAGAATAGAGGCATGCTCACCACAAACTGCAATGACAAATTGACTAAAATAACTCCTACATTGAGGTTGACAGACATTGTTAATGGGAAGGACCACCCAGTGAAGTGCTAACAGGTTGAGTAAACTCTTTTGTTTGCTTGTGTCTTTGTGTGTATGGCTTTGAACTGCTGTACTGTGCCACCCTCCATTGTATGCAGTGAAGGCAGGGTAAATAACTTGCAGTGTGTTTGTAATCAACCCAGTGAGTGAGTGAAAGTGATTGATTAATTGATTGAATGATTGAGTGTGGTTGAGGGAAGGAGTGCTCCTGTTACTGTGGTAAACAGTGTGTTACTTGCTTACAAGTATTGTGTTCCTACATTTTTTCCTCTTGCTGTAAGTTGGTAAAGAACTACATTTGCCACAATGGACAACTAAACAAGTAATTTTTGCACCAGGATGACAAAGGTTAATTCAACATTTGTATAAATTAGATTATTTTAAAGCCATTGGCCCATTTCAAGTTGGAGTTGCTCACTCTCCATCACTGTGTTTCTGCATCGCTCCTCTACTTTATGTTATTTCACCCTGCTAAAGTGTGGCTGTTTCCTCTACAGGACCATGTGGTGGAAAGACTACCGGCCAGGCCCGGCTATGCAGCTTCTTTGAGAACATCGGATGGAAGGTAGGTTCACTCATTACATCCATGCCACATGCCTTACATATGCCTACTGACGGTATGTATTACATCCATGCCACATGCCTTACACATGCCTACTGACTGTATGTACTACATCCATGCCACATGCCTTACATATGCCTACTGATTGCATGTATTACATCCATACTACATGCCTTACACATGCCTACTGACTGTATGTATTACATCCATGCCACGTGCCTTACATATGCCTACTTACTGTATGTATTACATCCATACCACATGCCTTACATATGCCTACTGACTCATGTATTACATTCATGTCACATGCCTTACATATGCCTACTGACTGCATGTATTACATCCATGCCACATGCCTTACATATGCCTACTAACTGCATGTGTTACACCCATGCCACATGCCTTACATATGCCTACTGACTGCATGTATTATATTCATGCCACGTGCCTTACACATACCTACTGACTGTACGTATTCAAACACTAAGTTGAAAGGTGTCTCCAGGGTTGAGTTGTGGCTAGCACTATCTTGTGCTCCTATAATGCTGGGCCTACACTACTAAGCTTTTGTTGCGAGACATCTGTTTGATCAATAAGCAACGACAATGTCTCGTCTGACACCATCGTACCTTACGTGACTTTTGTTGCTGCGATTCAATTTTTGAATGATGAATCGGTTCAAATCGAAACACAACTCGAGTTTTGTTGAGTTGCGGGCCATTGTACATTCCACGGCTGGTCAGCGTTTAGTCGATCAAACAGACGATTCACAACAAAAGTTTAGCAGTGTACAGCTAACCTGTGGTCCTACAAGTATAAGACAGCTATCCTGTGGTCCTAAAAGACAGCTATCCTGTGGTCTTGTAGGACAGCTATCCTGTGGTCTTGTAGGACAGCTATCCTGTGGTCCTACAAGTATAAGACAGCAATCATGTGGTCTTATAAGAAAGCTATCCTGTGGTTCTGTAAGACACCTATCCCGTGGTCCTGTTAGACAGTTATCCTGTGGTCTTATAAGACAGCTATCCTGTGGTCCTGCAAGACAGCTATCCTGTGGTCCCATATGACAGCTATCCTGTGGTCCCATATGACAGCTATCCTGTGGTCCCATAAGACAGCTGTCCTGTGGTCCCATAAGATGGCTGTCCTGTGGTCCTATAATACTGCTATCTTGTGTTCCTATAAAACGATTATCCTGTGGTCCTATAAAACGATTATCCTGTGGTCCTATACAACTGCTATCCTGTGGTCCTATAAGACGGCTATCCTGTGGTCCTATAAGGCAATTATCCTGTGGTTCTATAACACAGCTATCCTGTTGTCCTATAAGATGGCCATCCTGTGGTCGTATAAGACAGTTAACACTTGGTCTTATAAAACAGGTGTCCTGTGGTCCTATAAGACAACTATCTTACGGTCTTATAAGACAGCTATCATGTGGTCCTATATGACAGCTATCATGTGGTCCTATATGACAGCTATCCTGTGGTCCTATAAGACAGCTATCCTGTGGTCCTATATGACAGCTATCCTGTGGTCCTATAAGACACCTGTCTAGGAGCAGTAGTTTTTTTACTTAGTGGACTTGGTGCGAGGCACCGGTTGCTGTGGTGCGAGGCAACGGTTGCTGTGGAGATGCAACAGGGATGCTGGCAGCATCGGGAAGTGTTAGAGACACGGCCAGCTTCTTTGTTTACATGTGCCTCAGTGCACAAGGCCAGACAAAAAGTGATTTTGTTTCACGGCTGCGTGCGCTGGGCATGATTTATGTGCTGGTGTTTTTTTAAATATCCATTACAGTTTTGATCACATACAATATAGCAGTATCATATGTGCAAGACTAGCTTAGGTTAAAGTAAACTAAAAGAAAGTGGTTTCAATATTTATCTTTTGAAAATAGGTGAGCACTGTAAACAGATTTATTTTTAAAAATCTTGTAAATACATTTCCCCAAGTAATAAGCACTAATCATCATCTGAAATCCAAAACAGCCAAATTATTATTTTACAGCTTCAGTGTTTTAATAGAGAAGTACACAGGTGGGGTATACTCGGGAGAGAGAGAGAGAGAGAGAGAGAGAGAGAGAGAGAGAGAGAGAGAGAGAGAGAGAGAGAGAGAGAGAGAGAGAGAGAGAGAGAGAGAGAGAGAGAGAGAGAGAGAGAGAGAGAGTGATTGGTGTAACAGTTTACACCTCTGGCAGCATACTAACAAATTGGAATCTGTGAACATTTTTCATTTATTTTTACAACTGTATTACCTCTACAGTTCTCACAACAGCAGTCTCTCAGTGCGTAGGCTTACTTGTGTATTTCAAGAAAAGTGCGTGCAACATAAAAGCTATAAAAATAGTACATAGAACTTTCTTTTGAGTTTTCTGATTTACACCTTTACCAACGTGTGTGCAGAGCCCCGTTTAATCCCTGTCTACACAAGCATTTTGTAGAAACGCTTGGCCGTTTTAAGCCATTTATTGATAAAGCATGGGACTGTGAAAAGTATATGTAACATAAGCAATTACAGTAGGTGGAATATGACATGGCAGCCATAAGCAATTACAGTAGGTGGAATATGACATGGCAGCCATAAGCAATTACAGTAGGTGGAATATGATATGGCAGCCATAAGCAATTACAGTAGGTGGAATATGACATGGCAGCCATAAGCAATTACAGTAGGTGGAATATGACATGGCAGCCATAAGCAATTACAGTAGGTGGAATATGACATGGCAGCCATAAGCAATTACAGTAGGTGGAATATGACATGGCAGGTATAAGCAATTACAGTAGATGGAATATGACATGGCAGGTATAAGCAATTACAGTAGATGGAATATGACATGGCAGGTATAAGCCGCAGACCGCCTGCTGTAGCTGTCACATACTGTATTCTGTGTCACACATGTCGACCAGGTTCAAGGTAACACAACAGTTTTTTTATTAGTTTCTTTGAAGTGGGTGAAATGCTATATATGGAATTATGTGCTACACAGCGAGGCCATGCTGCACCATTCAGCAACGGAGTTCACGCACTGACACCTTCATTCAATCTGTACGCTGTGTTAGTGTGCTAAAGAGTGCATTATGGAACTCTAGAGCACCTAGTTGGGTTCTAATGACAGGTGACTCCAGATCACTATTGATTCCCCATTGAAACTGATACTAACAGTCGACTTATTTCAAGCAGCGTCCAAAATGTATGATTCAAAATTTCAAATCCAATAAAATTGAAAAAAAATTGTTGATTTTGTCACCAGGCTAATCCTACAATTGACAGACCCAGAAACTGATGTCATATCTAAGTTCTTCAGAGTATTGTCTGAAAATCACTCACTTTATTCATCTGCTCGGGAGTAAAATAGTGATCTACCCCTAGGTGGTGCCATCAATCCGGGTGGTGCCATCAATCCCCAGGTGCTGCCATCAATCCAGGTGCTGCCATCAATCCGGGTGTTAAATAGTGATCTACCCCCAGGTGCTGCCATCAATCCGGGTGGTGCCATCAATCCGGGTGGTGCCATCAATCCTGGTGCTGCCATCAATCCAGGTGGTGCCATCTATCCGGGTGCTGCCATCAATCCAGGTGGTGCCATCAATCCGGGTGTTAAATAGTGATCTACCCCCAGGTGCTGCCATCAATCCGGTGGTGCCATCAATCCAGGTGTTGCCATCAATCCAGGTGTTAAATAGTGATCTACCCCCAGGTGCTGCCATCAATCCGGGTGGTGCCATCAATCCTGGTGGTGCCATCAATCTGGGTGTAAAATAGTGCCATCAAATCTAGGTGTTGCCATCAATCCAGGTGTTAAATAGTGATCTACCCCCAGGTGCTGCCATCAATCCGGGTGGTGCCATCAATCCTGGTGGTGCCATCAATCTGGGTGTAAAATAGTGATCTACCCCCAGGGGCTGCCATCAATCCAGGTGGTGCCATCAATCCGGGTGGTGCCATCAATCCTGGTGGTGCCATCAATCTGGGTGTAAAATAGTGATCTACCCCCAGGGGCTGCCATCAATCTGGGTGTAAAATAGTGATCTACCCCCAGGTGCTGCCATCAATCCGGATGTTAAATAGTGATCTACCCCCAGGTGCTGCCATCAATCCGTGTGTAAAATAGTGATCTACTCCCAAGTGCTGCCATCAATCCGGGTATAAAATAATTATCTACCCCCAGGTGCTGCCATCAATCTCGGTGTAAAATAGTGTCTACCCTCAGGCGCTGCCATCAATCCAGGTGTAAAATAGTGATCTACCCCCAGGTGCTGCCATCAATCTCGGTGTAAAATAGTGATCTACCCCCAGGTGGTGCCACCAATCCAGGTGTAAAATAGTTATCTACTCCCAGGTGCTGCCATCAATCTCGGTGTAAAATAGTGTCTACCCTCAGGTGCTGCCATCAATCCGGGTTTAAAATAGTGATCTACCCCTAGGTGCTGCCATCAATCCGGGTTTAAAATAGTGATCTACCCCTAGGTGCTGCCATCAATCCGGGTTTAAAATAGTGATCTACTCCCAGGTGGTGCCATCAATCCGGGTTTAAAATAGTGATCTACCCCCAGGTGCTGTCATCAATCTCGGTGTAAAATAGTGATCTACCCCCAGGTGCTGTCATCAATCTCGGTGTAAAATAGTGATCTACCCCCAGGTGCTGCCATCAATCCAGGTTTAAAATAGTGATCTACCCCCAGGTGCTGTCATCAATCTCGGTCTGTCATCAATCTCGGTGTAAAATAGTGATCTACCCCCAGGTGCTGCCATCAATCCAGGTTTAAAATAGTGATCTACCCCCAGGTGCTGTCATCAATCTCGGTGTAAAATAGTGATCTACCCCCAGGTGCTGTCATCAATCTCGGTGTAAAATAGTGATCTACCCCCAGGTGCTGTCATCAATCTCGGTGTAAAATAGTGATCTACCCCCAGGTGCTGCCATCAATCCAGGTTTAAAATAGTGATCTACCCCCAGGTGACACAAGTGTAGCAGGTGATGATTGCAGCCATGTGTATTTAATGAACCACCAAGTACACAGTGGATGCTAGAGACACAGGAAGTCAGACAGTAACATGATTTGATTGGGAACTTACACATTAGTCAAGCTTCTAGTATCACAGCCCTCACAAGCCATAGGTGGTAGTTGACTACACTGCCATTTAATCCCATGCTAGATGTATACAAGTTCTCTGAATGGTCGGTCCTCAATTCTCTTTGTCCCGTGATTCTAGGAACCAATTCAACTTCAAACAACAGTTCAAGTAAATGCCTGTCATTATTCATCTGATAAGCAGCCAGAGGTAATATTTGGTAAGTAATCCTAAGACGGCCAAATCTAAAAGGTAGTTAGATGACAGACAGAGCAATAAATCAACGTTTCCACAAGTCGACAATCCACCAGTATTGACAGTGGTAGTCAGCAGCCCCCCCTGGCTAGTGAGGATGAATTTCCTCTATAATTGACCTTTCCATCATGTGATCTGTTGCCTAGCAACTGCTCCGTCAAGCCATCCAAACTGGTGTTCGTGCATTCCGTCGTATATTTTGTTGAAATTTTGGCCACAAAAGTGTTTCTATATGACAAAACTATAAGGCAAAGTTTTTAAAGTGACAACTGTATGCCAGAATGTTTGATTTACAAGATGTCATTCAGCAATTCAGTAATTCATGTATATATATAATCGTTATCAACATTGGTGGCAAAGCTTGACGGAAGTCATGCAGAAATGTTGAATGTGACGTAGGCGAGCTGTGATGTACTGGGTACATCAGTAGAATGTGATGTAGGCGAGCTGTTCTGTACTGGGTACATCAGTAGAATGACGTAGGCGAGCTGTGATGTACTGAGTACATCAGTAGAATGTGACGTAGGTGAGCTGTGGTGTACTGGGTACATCAGTAGAATGTGACGTAGGCGAGCTGTGCTGTACTGGGTATATCAGTAGAATGTGACGTAGGCGAGCTGTGATGTACTGAGTACATCAGTAGAATGTGACGTAGGCGAGCTGTGATGTACTGGGTACATCAGTAGAATGTGACGTAGGCGAGCTGTGATGTACTGGGTACATCAGTAGAATGTGACGTAGGCGAGCTGTGCTGTACTGGGTACATCAGTAGAATGTGATGTAGGCGAGCTGTGATGTACTGAGTACATCAGTAGAATGTGACGTAGGCGAGCTGTGATGTACTGAGTACGTCAGTTGCTGCTCACATTATCTTTGTTCAGCTATGGTAGCTTGTTGTACATTTCATAAAGTCCATCATAAGTAGCACTCACAGATGTAGTTTACCTGCCATCTCTACTGATATTTGAAATGTACTCTATTCTCAAAATGGGAACCTTCACAAAACTGTGTTGCATATTATCAGTATCACATCCTTGGTTTACATGCAAATACGTAACTCAGTTATGTTCTTCAGCTGTTACCAGGACGTTATCACTATCAGCCATAGACATCCCAGTTAGGTTCTAGGTGATTCAATATATCTTGCCGATAAAATGGCAAAATGCTAATGACATAAAATTGAAGCAAATGTGACAGGTGTCTGTCATTTATTTGCACCAGTTTGACCTTGCGCTGTCATCAATGTCCACACATTTTCAAGTCTTTAAACAAAGGTGACAGGTGTGGACCTAAAAATAAGACCTTACAATTGACATACATGTCAGATGTGGGCGTTTGGCACGATTTTCGTTTCCTTCCTGTAATAAAAAATCATGTTAAATGCGAGGCTGTCTTGTCCATTACGTAACATGGGAAATGAGATAAGCTCTCGAATGAGTTATTAATTCACAAAAAGCCTCACCATGGTTGCTTGATAGACTGCCAGAACAGAAATGTGTCTCATATAAAATGGTTTATGTCCAAGACATTGTGGGAAGTAGCATAAGTACCTAACATTGGAACACAGGTTTGGCTGTGGCTTTAATTGTACTTTGCTTTGGATGATTAGATGATTAGATGGGTGGTCTTTTGACGTAGGTAGTATGATATGGAAATCTGACAATGTGAAGAATGTGGACCAGCTGAGGTAGACTACGTGTAGTGCTCTAGAGTATATATAGTGCACTAACTCGGCTATGGTAGACTACGTGTAGTGCTCTAGAGTATATATAGTGCACTAACTCGGCTATGGTAGACTACGTGTAGTGCTCTAGAGTATATATAGTGCACTAACTCGGCTATGGTAGACTACGTGTAGTGCTCTAGAGTATGTATAGTGCACTAACTCGGCTATGGTAGACTACGTGTAGTGCTCTAGAGTATATATAGTGCACTAACTCGGCTATGGTAGACTACGTGTAGTGCTCTAGAGTATGTATAGTGCACTAACTCGGCTATGGTAGACTACGTGTAGTGCTCTAGAGTATATATAGTGCACTAACTCGGCTATGGTAGACTACGTGTAGTGCTCTAGAGTATGTATAGTGCACTAACTCGGCTATGGTAGACTACGTGTA
The DNA here is from genome assembly GCA_020002185.1 of Paraescarpia echinospica. NCBI lineage: Eukaryota > Metazoa > Annelida > Polychaeta > Sabellida > Siboglinidae > Paraescarpia > Paraescarpia echinospica. The sequence goes on along the minus strand of CM034539.1, from coordinate 6,867,582 downwards.
GTGCTCTAGAGTATATAAAGTGCACTAACTCGGCTATGGTAGACTACGTGTAGTGCTCTAGAGTATATAAAGTGCACTAACTCGGCTATGGTAGACTACGTGTAGTGCTCTAGAGTATATAAAGTGCACTAACTCGGCTATGGTAGACTACGTGTAGTGCTCTAGAGTATATATAGTGCACTAACTCGGCTATGGTAGACTACGTGTAGTGCTCTAGAGTATATATAGTGCACTAACTCGGCTATGGTAGACTACGTGTAGTGCTCTAGAGTATGTATAGTGCACTAACTCGGCTATGGTAGACTACGTGTAGTGCTCTAGAGTACGTAAAGCGCACTAACTCGGCTATGGTAGACTACGTGTAGTGCTCTAGAGTAGTATAGCGCACTAACTCGGCTATGGTAGACTAAGTGTAGTGCTCTAGAGTAGTGCACTAACTCGGCTATGGTAGACTACGTGTAGTGCTCTAGAGTATGTATAGTGCACTAACTCGGCTATGGTAGACTACGTGTAGTGCTCTAGAGTATGTATAGTGCACTAACTCGGCTATGGTAGACTACGTGTAGTGCTCTAGAGTATATATAGTGCACTAACTCGGCTATGGTAGACTACGTGTAGTGCTCTAGAGTATATATAGTGCACTAACTCGGCTATGGTAGACTACGTGTAGTGCTCTAGAGTATATAAAGTGCACTAACTCGGCTATGGTAGACTACGTGTAGTGCTCTAGAGTATATAAAGTGCACTAACTCGGCTATGGTAGACTACGTGTAGTGCTCTAGAGTATGTATAGTGCACTAACTCGGCTATGGTAGACTACGTGTAGTGCTCTAGAGTATATATAGTGCACTAACTCGGCTATGGTAGACTACGTGTAGTGCTCTAGAGTATGTATAGTGCACTAACTTGGCTATGGTAGACTACGTGTAGTGCTCTAGAGTACGTAAAGCGCACTAACTCGGCTATGATAGACTACGTGTAGTGCTCTAGAGTACGTATAGCGCACTAACTCGGCTATGGTAGACTAAGTGTAGTGCTCTAGAGTACGTAAAGCGCACTAACTCGGCTATGGTAGACTACATGTAGTGCTCTAGAGTACGTAAAGTGCACTAACTCGGCTATGGTAGACTACATGTAGTGTTCTAGAGTACGTAAAGCGCACTAACTCGGCTATGGTAGACTACGTGCAGTGCTCTAGAGTACGTATAGTGCACTAACTCGGCTATGGTAGACTAAGTGTAGTGCTCTAGAGTACGTAAAGCGCACTAACTCGGCTATGGTAGACTACGTGTAGTGCTCTAGAGTACGTAAAGTGCACTAACTCGGCTATGGTAGACTACGTGTAGTGTTCTAGAGTACGTAAAGCGCACTATCTCGGCTGTGGTAGACTACGTGTAGTGCTCTAGAGTACGTATAGTGCACTAACTGGGCTATGTTAGACTACGTGTAGTGCTCTAGAGTATGTATAGTTCACTAACTCAGCTATGGTAGACTACGTGTAGTGCTCTAGAGTACGTATAGTGCACTAACTTGGCTATGTTAGACTACGTGCAGTGCTCTAGAGTACGTATAGCGCACTAACTCGGCTATGGTAGACTACGTGTAGTGTTCTAGAGTACGTATAGCACACTAACTCGGCTATGGTAGACTACGTGAAGTGCTCTAGAGTACGTTTAGCGCACTACCTCGGTTATGATAGACTACGTGTAGTGCTCTAGAGTATGTATAGCGCACTAACTCGGCTATGGTAGACTACCTGTAGTGCTCTAGAGTACGTATAGCACACTAACTCGGCTATGGTAGACTACGTGTAGTGCTCTAGAGTATGTATAGCGCACTAACTTAGCTATGGTAGACTACGTGTAGTGCTCTAGAGTACGTACAGCACATTAACTCGGCTATGGTAGACTATGTGTAGTGCTCTAGAGTACGTATAGCACACTAACTTGGCTATGGTAGACTACGTGTAGTGCTCTAGAGTAGGTATAGTGCACTAACTTAGCTATGGTAGACTACGTGTAGTGCTCTAGAGTACGTACAGCACACTAACTCGGCTATGGTAGACTACGTGTAGTGCTCTAGAGTACGTATAGTGCACTAATTTAGCTATGGTAGACTACGTGAAGTGCTCTAGAGTACGTACAGCACACTAACTCGGCTATGGTAGACTACGTATAGTGCTCTAGAGCACGATATGCACTAACTTAGCTATGGTAGACTACGGTAGTGCTCTTCTAGAGTATGTATAGTGCACTAACTTAGCTATGGTAGACCACGGTAGTGCCTAGAGCACGACAAGCACACTAACCGGCTATGGTGGTATCACGGTAGTGCCTCTAGAGCACGATAGTGCACTAACTTAGCTATGGTAGACTACGTGTAGTGCTCTAGAGTACGTACAGCACACTAACTCGGCTATGGTAGACTACGTGTAGTGCTCTAGAGTACGTACAGCACACTAACTCGGCTATGGTAGACTACGTGTAGTGCTCTAGAGTACGTATAGTGCACTAACTTAGCTATGGTAGACTACGTGTAGTGCTCTAGAGTATGTATAGTGCACTAACTTAGCTATGGTAGACTACGTGTAGTGCTCTAGAGTACGTACAGCACACTAACTCGGCTATGGTAGACTACGTATAGTGCTCTAGAGTACGTACAGCACACTAACTCGGCTATGGTAGACTACGTATAGTGCTCTAGAGTACGTATAGCACACTAACTCGGCTATGGTAGACTACGTGTAGTGCTCTAGAGTATGTATAGTGCACTAACTTAGCTATGGTAGACTACGTGTAGTGCTCTAGAGTACGTACAGCACACTAACTCGGCTATGGTAGACTACGTGTAGTGCTCTAGAGTACGTATAGTGCACTAATTCGGCTAATTTTTAATGTTTGTACAGCAGGATATAGTATTATCAATGTTGGTGAAAAGGTGACGACCGTGGCTCACTTGAAGGACATGACGGACTAGTTTCCAGCCATGCCTGATTTAACCAAATAACATGTAATTTACTAACGAAGGTGTGTTCTCACAATGTGGGTGTTTAACCTCTAACTCCCCCACATAAAACTTGTTCACATCGTCTGTGGAAACCAAATGGGTACTAAAAGTTTGGCGCAAGGTGTACTTGGCTGATCTGAGAAAATGGACAAAATATGTTCGCGAGGTAAAGAATACATTTCTTTTAAACATTTATTATCAGTTTGAATGATGCAGGTTGGAATTAATATCTTGGAAAAAGTGTTTTTATTGTGTGTACTGGATTGAATAGCACATGATTTGAAACGTAAATATCTAATTGTTATTGATTATTACATTTTAAAAGAAAAACTATATATACAGCACTAAGTTTACAGTATGGCTTCAAATAAGTTTGCAAAATGTCATGTCGTGTGAGTCGAATCTGGCTGCTATTGTAGAAGCCATTTTAGATTGCTCAAAATGCAAATGCTGTGGCATGTATTCTTGGGGAGTCATTGGGACAGGCGCTGGTTTGAACCAATGTTTTATCCAATATGAACTTATTACCGGACAACCCCTAAACCTTTGTGTAGTATCAAACATCATTGTCTTAGCAGCTTCACTAACAGCTATTGAGACATTTGTTTATGTGGAGTCATGCAACTGTTGTCACACTTGTTGCTTCTCACCACATCTTATCACTATCAAGTTCTTACTTTGCTGTGAAACCTCAATGCAGTGACGAATATGATTGGATTAAGTTAGTACATTGTGAAACATGACATCAGTTTGCGTGTTTACGTGCAATTTGTGGTTGTTATTCTGATGTTTATGAGTTTACGCACTCTTGTTGACATTGAAATGTCACACTGCGGCAGTGGCGTTGTTTATTCCCAATGCAGTGACTTATGCTATGTGTAACGATGCCTAAAAAGTACACTTCCACTTGTATAATTTAGTGCCAATGGAAACTGTGGGGGTTGGCTAAGCTGCACTTGTTTTTGAATTCTTGCCAAGTTGATTTTATTAACTTTTTTTTTTGGTAAGATTGAAAGCTGTGGCAAAGTTCGCTGTTGTCAGAACATGGCACTGCACAGACTGTAGTTGAACAAGTGCAGCAGTGTTCATATTAACGCTGGTTTTGCAGTCTGAGGTTGGCTCTAGTCTAGGCCCGAGTTAGTCTGGTGGTTTTTCTATATTTACAAAGAAATAAATGCAAATAAAATTGTCTGGTTATTTCAGGTAAGTTTAGTCTCTGTTTTTATTGTAGGACCTGGTTTCTTTAGACCCGTGGGGTCCCAGAACCCTACTTTTTTAACCTGGCACAAATACAGACCTGTGTAGAGTAGATTTATGTTTATCCTACTCACCGTTGAGCCTACTCACCGTTGGGCCTACTCACCGTTGGGCCTACTCACCGTTGGACCTACCCATGTTGGGCCTACTCACTGTTGGGCCTACCCACCATTGGGTCTACTCACTGTTGGGCCTACTCACCGTTGAGCCTACTCACTGTTGGACCTACCCATGTTGGACCTACTCACTGTTGGGCCTACCCACCATTTGACCTACCCATCGTTGTGCCTACTCACCGTTGAGCCTACTCACCGTTGGGCCTACTCACCATTGGGCCTACCCACAGTTGGGTCTACCCACTGTTGAGCCTACTCACTGTTGGGTCTACCCACCATTGGGCCTACCCACCATTGAGCCTACTCACCGTTGAGCCTACCCACCATTGGGCCTACTCACCGTTGGGCCTACTCACCGTTGAGCCTACTCACCATTGAGCGAGTAACTCACCGTTGTCTTGTCTGTTTCAGGTGTACCGAGTGCCGGAGACAGCCACCGTGCTTATAGGGTCAGTACACAGTCTTTCTCGGAATCTGGTATTTCTTCTGTGTCATAATATCTGCACGTGTCACGAATCACAATATCCATGGATATGTTTTCCTTTGTCATAATATCTGTCTAGATATTTTCTCCTGTGTCATAATGTCATGAATCATGTGGATGTGTAATATATATATATATATATGTATGTATGACCCTAAATTATGTCAAACAAATATTTTCTCTACCGGGGTCATTATTCATTATCCTAAGTTTGTATGGGTATAAGTTCAGTGTCACACTGGGCAATTAGTCCCATGGGACTGTTGGCATGGGTTCCCCTGCAGGTGGGCTGCCTTCCCTGGTATCCCTGGGTTGTTGAACCCAAGGTAAGGCAACCCCATCTGGGAGCGCTGGGGCCTGAGGTCGCTGTAATTTATTCCCCCGTCAGCTGTTGCCATCTGTCTCCCCTGCTGCTGGTTTCCTATGGTGTTTATATAGACAAGTATGTGTGTTTCTCTGGTGCAAGGTGGCTCTGGTGGTTCCCATACTCTCCCCTGCTGCTGGTTTCCTATGGTGTTTATATAGACAAGTATGTGTGTTTCTCTGGTGCAAGGTGGCTCTGGTGGTTCCCATACTCTCCCCTGCTGCTGGTTTCTTATGGCGTTTATATAGACAAGTATGTGTGTTTCTCTGGTGCAAGGTGGCTCTGGTGGTTCCCATACTCTCCCCTGCTGCTGGTTTCTTATGGTGTTTATATAGACAAGTATGTGTGTTTCTCTGGTGCAAGGTGGCTCTGGTGGTTCCCATACTCTCCCCTGCTGCTGGTTTCCTATGGCGTTTATATAGACAAGTATGTGTGTTTCTCTGGTGCAAGGTGGCTCTGGTGGTTCCCATACTCTCCCCTGCTGCTGGTTTCCTATGGCGTTTATATAGACAAGTATGTGTGTTTTTCTGGTGCAAGGTGGCTCTGGTGGTTCCCATACTCTCCCCTGCTGCTGGTTTCTTATGGCGTTTATATAGACAAGTATGTGTGTTTCTCTGGTGCAAGGTGGCTCTGGTGGTTCCCATACTCTCCCCTGCTGCTGGTTTCTTATGGTGTTTATATAGACAAGTATGTGTGTTTCTCTGGTGCAAGGTGGCTCTGGTGGTTCCCATACTCTCCCCTGCTGCTGGTTTCTTATGGCGTTTATATAGACAAGTATGTGTGTTTCTCTGGTGCAAGGTGGCTCTGGTGGTTCCCATACTCTCCCCTGCTGCTGGTTTCTTATGGTGTTTATATAGACAAGTATGTGTGTTTCTCTGGTGCAAGGTGGCTCTGGTGGTTCCCATACTCTCCCCTGCTGCTGGTTTCTTATGGTGTTTATATAGACAAGTATGTGTGTTTCTCTGGTGCAAGGTGGCTCTGGTGGTTCCCATACTCTCCCCTGCTGCTCCAAGGTCTAATTACTAAGTAACAGAATGGTTCACCCCCCCACTCCCCCCCCCCCACCATGTGTTTCCATTACTAGGGGTCCGTGGTAGTGTCGTGCAACTCAGATTTATTTGGTTCAGCATTTATTTATTTCAAAACTGAAGCACTTATAAAGAAATGTTAAGCGATTTGAGCAATCATAAGGACTTCATGGATACTGTGCTAGAGAAGAACTTAGCTTTTTGTACATAGAAGTGGATAACAAAATAGACTGATATCACAAAAGTCTTCTCTATATCATAATTGCATTGACCATCATGCATGCTATATTAAATAAATGTTTTATTTACCGAACAGTAACAAATTAATTACAAAACTATTTTTTTTCTTGCATGTTCTCTCTTTGTAGACCGCTGCTAGTAAATGACCAAATATGGTGTCGTCGGGCTGGTAAAAATATTAGGTTTTATTTCACTTAAGAGCATAGGGTCTGTTTAAGAGTGGTTTTATTCAAGTTTGCAGTTATATCATTTTGAGAGGAGGTTAAATGTCAGCTGTGCGTGTGTGTGTGTGTGCGTGTGCGTGTGCGTGTGCGTGTGTGTGTGTGTGTGTTATTAGCAGTGCTCAGCACAGTTGAGACGGCAGAATCCAGACACAAACACGCCAGCAGAAATGGAGGTGCGAAGCAGATTTGTTGAATTTGCATTGATTAATCTGCCCTGTGGATTACAAGAGATAGCAGCTAGGGTGTAAACAGGCACTTATCCATTGACGCACTGATATAGGTCAAGCAAAACAAACAGAAGCAAACACGGATTAACTGATGTATATATAATATATGTACCACACAGGACATTAAGTTGGGAAGAAAATTGTTTTCTCAAGGTCGAGTAATTCAGGTAATTTTAATTACTGTCAAAGTGGATTATCATCGAATTTGACCTTCCTGCAAGAAGCCTGAAAAATAGTGATATTTGAACTTTGTGAAGTGTATTATTGAGGCTGTAGTAATTAATTAATCATCTAGAAATATTTGTTGTACTAAATATCTAGCAAAATATCATTTTTATTTTTTATATTTGGAGGATTTGAGGTTTAAGGGGACGATCAGGGAAAATTTCAGGAAATGTAAGAAAGTTATCAAGTTAGTAAGTTAGTAACCTGCAAGAACCCTAAATGTGGATCAGTGTCTTATGCAGATTACATTAATGTCAAGGTTGTCTGTGTATTGTGAAGATGGCAGATTGTAAATAACAGGGTACAAGGGACGCGACGACCAGACCTGATACAAGACGAACACACAGCTTGGTGGAGCCGTCCTGATCAGTCGAGAACTGGGTCAGGGTTAGAACAAGGGTTATGATCATGTGACCTGTAGTGGTCAGCCACAATCTGGGTTATAGAAATGGCTGGGTGTGTTGGCTATAAATACCTTGTTATTCAGGTGTATAAGGGAAAGTCTGACGTCAGTGGGAGTAGAATACTTAGAGGCAAGTCCAGGTCCGTTTATATAATGTCTCCGTGCAAACAGTGCATCCTTGAATATGGGAAGGCACTGGTTTATGTAGGCCATTTCAGCATCATTATATATGTATAGTTTGCAACTTTGCGTGTGTGTATGTACATGCATGCATGCGTGCGTGCGTGTGTTTATTTCTTATTTGCATTGCTAGATAGTTGGCATGGTAATGCATCATCGTAAAGGTGCAGTTTAAAAATGGATGTGTGGTAGGGGGTTGGTGGGCTATAAGAGTCCACTTAATATCACCCCAAACATTAATCGGTTCTCCATTCACTGTAATAGAAATGCAAGTGAAGGGCTTCAGGACAAGACGTGATGTATCCATTTTCTTCATTTTGAGAAAAAGCCACTTTTATGCTTATCTCCAAAGTTTAAATAACAACTTGTAAATTAAGTTGATCTATACTTTTAGAATCCCAAATCATAGAGAATGGTGGCACTCTGAAGTATTTGTTGCACATTTGTTACGCAACATGTGATTTTCAATGATTATTTGCTGTATATTCCTACAGCGTGCACCATCACTCCGCAGGTGCGGCAAGGCGGTGTTGATTGGCTGAACAAGGATATATCGCGTTTTGATAAAAAAAGACGGATGTTGCTTATTGCGTTTCGAAAACAAACGCTCTTTTGTGAATGTTGTTTCATGGGGATTTATTGCAATTTGTATATAAATTAGATAGTACCCTAGTTCAACATGTGTTTAAACAAATGTTTAATCCTGGTTTGGGTGAAATTTCAAAAATGATGTTTATTGCGTTTTATCCTGAAACCCTTCGGCTTCATGTACAGTTCCTTGTTTCTGTATAGAGGGAGGGTGGGGTTGTCAGAGGGAGGGTGGGGTTGTCAGAGGGAGACTGGGGTTGTCAGAGAGAGACTGGGGTTGTCAGAGGGAGGCTGGGGTTGTCAGAGGGAGACTGGGGTTGTCAGAGAGAGACTGGGGTTGTCAGAGGGAGGCTGGGGTGGTCAGAGGGAGGGTGGGGTTGTCAGAGGGAGGGTGGGGTTGTCAGAGGGAGACTGGGGTGGTCAGAGGGAGACTGGGGTTGTCAGATGGAGGCTTGGGTTGTCAGAGGGAGGCTGGGGTTGTCAGAGGGAGGCTGGGGTTGTCAGAGGGAGACTGGGGTTGTCAGAGGGAGGCTTGGGTTGTCAGAGGGAGGCTGGGGTTGTCAGAGGTAGGCTGGGGTTGTCAGAGGGAGGCTGGGGTTGTCAGAGGGAGGCTGGGGTTGTCAGAGGGAAGGTGGGGTTGTTAGTTGGATCCAGTTTGTTGAAATTATGTGAATCTGTTATCTTTACAAAGCCTCTTATTCAACGAGCCACACTGAAGTAAACATAACTTGTGAGGTGACACTGTATGATCTGTGTCTAATGATGTGCCATCTGTTTCTGTGCCAGACATATCTCATCTGATCCACAGGTCAATTAGTTGATCAGTGTTCGTGTTTCATGTGAGATCGTGGACAGAGCCTGCGGCTGTTCAGAGCATGCACTACCTGCTTAATTAGGTGATAACTTCAAACACTGGTTTCAAATCCTAACTGCATGCTGACGTTTGCATTTTCGTATATTCTTTTCAAAAACCCTGATACTTGACCTATCCCTCATGTGACAAGCAAAAGATCCGTCAACCCATGAAAAAATGGATGCAGAATTTGTGGACAGTTCAGTCATTCCGTTGTATATTTTGTTGACCTCAGACGTTTATCTTTATGAAAAAAGTGTTTGAAGCATCAGTTGTTTGCAGGAATGTTTGATCTAGCAGATGTCATGCTGCCCAAGTAATATAATACACATAATATTACAATTATCAACATTGTAGACAAAGCAAAGTAACAGATCCATCAAGTAGGTCTGTTCATTATAAATGTTTGTAAATTGTCATTTTTAAAATAATATTTTTATTTTTATTATTTAAATGTTATTAATAATTATTTACCATATTAATTTTATTATTTACCATGCCATCTTAACAAGAACACAATACTGCCTAGCAGTTCTACGACACATTGCCCTTGAACATGTGAAACAGTTTTGCACCTGATATTGTAGTAAATAAATAAATTATCATAATTATCTGATCACCTGAAATGACACAGGGATTACTGTGACACTGATGAAGTGAATTTATGGATTCGGTTGCCTAGCAACAGAGGTTAACTGGGGATGGCAGTTTACCTGATGAGTTCAGTAATTGAGAAGGCATCATGTCCAGAGGCACACTTGGGTTGTGGACATGGCTTCCTGCATGGCTAATTGGGGGACACACTAGGGTTAATGTCTCACTGGTGTCCGTATGGGTTGTGTCGGGAATGAGTTTGTGCTTTTTGAGGAAGAGTGAACTAACAGGGGGGGTGTACATGTCATACAATGGTAAACTAACATAGGGGGGTGTACATGTCGCACAATGGTAAACTAACAGAGGGGGGTGTACATGTCATATAATGGTAAACTAACAGAGGAGGGGTGTACATGTCATATAATGGTAAACTAACAGAGGGGGGTGTACATGTCATATAATGGTAAACTAACAGAGGGGGGTGTACACGTCATATAATGGTAAACTAACAGAGGAGGGGTGTACATGTCATATAATGGTAAACTAACAGAGGGGGGTGTACATGTCATATAATGGTAAACTAACAGAGGAGGGGTGTACACGTCGTACAATGATAAACTAACAGAGGGGGGGTGTATGTGTCATACAATGGTAAACTAACATAGGGGGGTGTACATGTCATATAATGGTAAACTAACATATGGGGTGTGTACATGTCATATAATGATTAAATCACTATTTATTAGTATTTATGGGATTTGTCAAAATAAAAATCCAATAATAAAAAAAGTTATACTTAAGATTGACCTCCGTCTTCTAACAAGTGGATCAGTCGTATACACTGTGCCAATGGAAGGTCAACTATTACCCATTTTCAACTGGTCAGGGATTTGTTAATACGTAAATTGGAATTTATGTGATAATCCATGTGCACCAGTAACCCATCAAATCAGCTTATTGACTTTGTATTTACGAAGCGCTAAAGCCATCAAGTATTAGTTGCTAATTATGATAATTTTAAAATGCTCGCTGGTTGCATTGTATGAGTAAATAGTAACTTTGTTTTCAAAATGATTAACAATCAATGGTCCACAGGTTACAGGGCTTGTTCTGCAGCTCGTCTGTGAGTTGATGCGTCATGAACCTCCTGAATAAAGAACATGGATATCTAAGATCTAGATGTCAGTTTATTGACATGTTAGCTGCATAACGGCTGGTTCTATAAGGGCTGGTCGTATAAGGGCGCAAACATAACATTACGTATGGAAGGGTGTTGTTAGTTTAATTGTCTCCATGTATGGTAGCGAAACTAAGTCACCCACTGAGTGGAACAGTTACTAATGCACATTGAAGGTTCATGTGTACTGTTGATATGAGAACTGTGCAGCGTGGTCGGTGACGTCTTGGCAGCTATGTCAGTTGAATCCGACGGCTGTTGGCTGTGGTTTTGGAATCCATTTCAGATTGCTAAACATGCCAAGTCCCACACATCACTTATTGGTGGGTGGCGGTTTATTTTGAACCAATATGAAACGCTATACTACTTTGATTTTACAAGCTTATAAGATCACTCCTAAGATGTTTGTGAGTTGTGACACTTGCTGTCTGCTATCTGTTTCATTCCTAGTAAAATACATGAAACATATCATTTGATGTATCAGTCTTCAGTACTTGACAGGGCATCGACAAAGGATCAAGTGTTATCTAGACAGCAGGGATTCATTAAGACACCTGAGAGGGAGTACTTAGATGTCTATCATGATACTGCTACACTTTGGAGATACTGACTTCAAACCTGTCATTGGTGTGGCTTTGCATGTAGATTGCATTGTTAAGTTGGTTGTCACATGACACCAAAGATAAGATGATAATGCTATGAGTAATCTTCATTGAAAGAACATTCTTTGAGAATCTCTGATATCACAGATGACTGGACAAGTATTAATATGAATTACTAATTTCAAAGCACTCTTTTCCAGTCTGCAACAATTAGACACTATATCAACATTTTTCAACAGGTATTTTGTTGCGTTTTGGTTATTAGTGAAAATAAATAGCCAGCCGTTTTTAGAGGATGTCTCACTACTAAGTAAAACCAATGTCACCCTGACAGAAGAATTCTGTGTTTGGACATTTAAAACATTAACTAGGGCATTGAAATTGTTTTTGCAAAATGTTTTATGGAATGCATTTATTGAGGAAATAAAAGGTTGTTTTGTTAGTGAGAACGTTGCACAGGCAATGTATGTGTAAAGAGAAAACCATATCTACCAGAAATCTGTAACTGAAACATAGCAAACTGTAATTAACAGAGTCCACACACAGGGGTACTAGTTATGTAACTGAAACATGGCAAACTGTAATTAACAAAGTCCACACACAGGGGTACAAGTTATGTAACTGAAACATGGCAAACTGTAATTAACAAAGTCCACACACAGGGGTACAAGTTATGTAACTGAAACATGGCAAACTGTAATTAACAGAGTCCACACACAGGGGTACTAGTTATGTAACTGAAACATGGCAAACTGTAATTAACAAAGTCCACACACAGGGGTACAAGTTATGTAACTGAAACATGGCAAACTGTAATTAACAAAGTCCACACACAGGGGTACAAGTTATGTAACTGAAACATGGCAAACTGTAATTAACAAAGTCCACACACAGGGGTACTAGTTATGTAACTGAAACATGGCAAACTGTAATTAACAAAGTCCATACACAGGGGTACTAGTTATGTAACTGAAACATGGCAAACTGTAATTAACAAAGTCCACACACAGGGGTACTAGTTATGTAACTGAAACATGGCAAACTGTAATTAACAAAGTCCACACACAGGGGTACAAGTTATGTAACTGAAACATGGCAAACTGTAATTAACAAAGTCCACACACAGGGGTACAAGTTATGTAACTGAAACATGGCAAACTGTAATTAACAAAGTCCACACACAGGGGTACAAGTTATGTAACTGAAACATGGCAAACTGTAATTAACAAAGTCCACACACAGGAGTACAAGTTATGTAACTGAAACATGGCAAACTGTAATTAACAAAGTCCACACACAGGGGTACAAGTTATGTAACTGAAACATGGCAAACTGTAATTAACAAAGTCCACACACAGGGGTACAAGTTATGTAACTGAAACATAGCAAACTGTAATTAACAAAGTCCACACACAGGAGTACAAGTTATGTAACTGAAACATGGCAAACTGTAATTAACAAAGTCCACACACAGGAGTACAAGTTATGTAACTGAAACATAGCAAACTGTAATTAACAAAGTCCACACACAGGAGTACAAGTTATGTAACTGAAACATGGCAAACTGTAATTAACAAAGTCCACACACAGGGGTACAAGTTATGTAACTGAAACATGGCAAACTGTAATTAACAGAGTCCACACACAGGGGTACTAGTTATGTAACTGAAACATGGCAAACTGTAATTAACAAAGTCCACACACAGGGTACAAGTTATGTAACTGAAACATGGCAAACTGTAATTAACAGAGTCCACACACAGGGGTACTAGTTATGTAACTGAAACATAGCAAACTGTAATTAACAAAGTCCACACACAGGGGTACTAGTTATGTAACTGAAACATGGCAAACTGTAATTAACAGAGTCCACACACAGGGGTACAAGTTATGTAACTGAAACATGGCAAACTGTAATTAACAGAGTCCACACACAGGGGTACTAGTTATGTAACTGAAACATAGCAAACTGTAATTAACAGAGTCCACACACAGGGGTACTAGTTATGTAACTGAAACATGGCAAACTGTAATTAACAGAGTCCACACACAGGGGTACAAGTTATGTAACTGAAACATGGCAAACTGTAATTAACAGAGTCCACACACAGGGGTACTAGTTATGTAACCATGCTACAAGTCTTGTAACTCAAGCAGTAACTGATATTTGCCAGGACACTTGGCCCAGATGCCAGAAGTAACAACAAAAGGTGACACTTGTCAGTTTTACCAGCAGCGAGAGCAGATTTATGTCGAACCTGTGCCATAAAATACGTTTTAAAACCTCACCAAGCACAAGAGAACAACATAAACCTTGAGCTCTTTTCAACAAGTGTTCATTTTGCAATGTCCTTTTTCAGTAGCGCTTGGTTCATTTATGTATTTATTAATAAATTATGTGTATGTTGTTTTGACTGGAGAACTGAATGTTGAGTTTGTTGACACCTGTGAACTATAGACTACTCTTGTGTTCATGTTAAAATTAGGTTAGTTCCATTACCTGAATCAGCAAGGTTGGTAATCATTAGCAGGAAGTCCACTGAATTGTCTTGAATGTGGGAATGCGGCTGTTTATAATCTGAAGAGTTTTTTATAGTTTAAAAATGTCACGGGTGCAACATTCAAAAAACACTTTCAGGATTTTTAAATGCAATTTTCCAAGCAGTATATGTTCAACATATTTATACTACCGGTAGTATTACTGGTAGCTTAAGAACATTAAATTAAAAAAATGAGAAACAGTAAAATACACAGTTTACTGAATTAATTTATTACACATTTTTTCACATCATATGTCTGTCTAATTTTCATTTATGTTTTTCAACATCATAAACATGTCATTTACCCTAAAGTTCTCAAACATTTGTGCTTTTCAGCATCTTTAAAATATCTCTGCTGTCATTCTTTGAACCATTCTTAACACTTCTATGGTTGAAATGTTCACTGGTGTTTGTTGAATTTAATGGTGTGACCAACCCCCTGCAGAAACTGCAATTATGTTAAATATTTATAATACCAACCAGCGAAGCACAAATATCTTAATTTTTTCAGTCAGTTTTTCAATAAATGTAATATATTAATATAATGTAATATTATAGCACCAAAGTACTTCTATAATGTCTAAAATTAAACTCATAAATAAAATGATGTGTTAGTTTTGTCGGTTACTTTCCTGTTATTTTTTGTGTGTTACTTTCTTTCCTGTTAATTTCTTCCGGAGCTGTCCACGTGACCCATGCACTGGCAGTCACATGCAGCCTATGCTAGAGGCACTGGTCACTGGTCAGTCAGGGCTCAGCACACTGTTAATTTTCCCATTGGCGACCACGTTAACGTTTTGTGTGATTATAAGAAAATGTGACTTAACAAATTTCTTAAACTTCTCACCTGCTGTTATTATCATCTCATTGACATGCTGGTCGAGTTTAGTCAAAATGTAATATTTCTAGCTCTCATAAAATGCCTGTATGTATGACACCCGTCAATATTTACGAATGGATGCAGGCAGTAATCCGGCTAAAGGGTCAACTAGCCAAATTGCTGCCAGATACCCTTCCACTTAGTAAAATCAGCTACAAATACACCATTTTACTGTCAACAGCTTCTACAATCAGACCGGGAAATCTGACTACTCAAATGCACTTATGTCAGAGCAGGTGAATTTGGTAAAAAATCTCAAAATTTCTCAAAAATACATTGCACTTTTTGTGTGTGTAACAAAGCAGGAATTCCAACTGCGTCCTAACCCTATTAGTTGTAGTGGACATGAGAGTTCTGCTCAGGTCACACAGTACTTGGGTAGTGCCGAATTGCTTCTGGCAGCCAGGTGAATTCATGGCCTTGAACCTGGCATGACCCTTGGACCAGATGTGTTCCAGAGTACCTCGCTATTATTATTATGAGTAGCTTGAGCCATGTAATTAGGGTTGTTTGGGTCGGTAGCCCAAGAAGCTAACAAACCCAAGTTGACTGGTCCATTCTCTAAGGTGATTGTGTCCATTCTCCAAGGTGGTTCTGGTCCATTCTCTAAGGTGGTTCTGGTCCATTCTCTTTGGTGGTTCTAGTCCATTCTCTAAGGTGGTTCTTGTTCACTCTCTAAGGTGGTTTTAGTCCATTCTCCAAGGTGGTTCTTGTCCATTCTCCAAGGTGATTCTAGTACATCATCCAAGGTGGTTCTTGTCCATTCTCTAAGGTGGTTCTAGTCCATTCTCCAATGTGGTTCTACTCCATTCTCCAAGGTGGTTCTTGTCCATTCTCCAATAAGGTTCTAGTCCATTCTCCATGGTGGTTCTAGTCCATTCTCCATGGTGGTTCTAGTCCATTCTCCAAGGTGATTCTTGTCCATTCTCTAAGATGGTTCTTGTCCATTCTCCAAGGTGGTTCTTGTCCATTCTCTAAGGTGGTTCTTGTTCATTCTCCAAGGTGGTTCTTGTACAATCTCTAAGGTGGTTCATGTCCATTCTCTAATGTTGTTCTGGTCCATTCTCTAAGGTGGTTTTTTTATTCATTCTCTAAGGTGGTTCTTGTCTATTCTCCAAGGTGGTTCTTGTCCATTCTCCAAGGTTGTTCTTGTTCATTGTCTAATGGGGTTGTTGTCCATTCTTCAAGGTGGTTCTTGTCCATTCTCTAAGGTGGTTCTTGTCCATTTTTCAAGGTGGTTCTTGTCTATTCTCTAAGGTGGTTCTATTCCATTTTTTAATGTGGTTCTTGTCCATTCTCTAAGGTGGTTCTTTTCAAATCTCCAAGGTTGTTCTTGCCTGTTCTCCAAGGTTGTTCTTGCCTGTTCTCCAAGGTTGTTCTTACCTGTTCTCCAATGTGGTTCTTACCTGTTCTCCAAGGTTGTTCTTGCCTGTTCTCCAAGGTTGTTCTTGCCTGTTCTCCAAGGTTGTTCAGTCCACCTCCCAGAATTTTTTGAGACAGGGATTTTGTATTCTGTGTTTTACGTAACGAAGCATCAACAAATGACAATGGTACAAATTTGTACATATTTTCTTAGACATTTGTTAAAACAAGATTTCCTGTTTTATTATATTTTTGCCATTGTTTGTTTTAGGGGCGGCATTCGGTTTGCAGAGCTCTCTTCTCAGGAAGGTATGTATATTAAATAATATTGCTAATTACAATAATAACTTTGCTTATGGTAGACAGTTTGTAATGATAATGTATTTTGTGGGCTTCAACAACTGCTGCAGGTGCGTAAACTCTGTTCTGTATAATTGGCTGATAACTTTGGCTGACTAGTTCCATATATGTCCATTTTACTGTGGCTAACTTGTATAGACTTGTAGATCACACCCACATTAATGAACATTGCTGGACATTGATTACTCAGTAACCAAGGTGACTAATTGATGTCCTCATAACCTGGTCAGTGCAATTAGGGTTTCATAATTATCTAACGTACTTCTGAAAATGTCGGCAAGTTCAAGGAATTGGCAACAGGTAATTGGTGTATGACAAAATACAATTTGGAACTTCAAAGTAATCACAGAAAATGCATTTATGAGCTCTTAGAAAAATTATGACTCATGGTCAGTTTGTAGAATTTTATGTTTGGATATTTTTGCTACTTTTCCATATTTGTTATATTTTTATGTAGATGGTCTAGAGAGCAAAATTGAAGGAACACATGATTCTAGGGACTGTACAATACGTCAGACCGTAAATCCAGTTCTAAGAAGAAATAAACAATTACATATTTATACAATGGTAAAGTAGTGCAAGCACATCTAAAATGTAAAGTAATCATATCGGCTAATGTAGTAGTTAAGCCCATCTGCCTGGCATGCCAACACTCTGAGTTCAAAACCCAGACCGGGCAGGCATGTATTTGGTGTAAAAACCTGGCTCTCAACATTGGGGACTGTGTATCCCTCGTGACTCGGAGATCACGTTAATGTCGGTCCCGTCTCAATTTGGGACGTAAAAGCACCCTGGCAGTGACCACCCTCAGTGCCAGCATAGACAGGTCGGCTTGGCGATAATGTTCTGAAAAAGGCTGACTACCCGGTAGTTGAATGAGACCTCATAAGACCAAAACATTGTAACCACAATAATACAGACTAGTCAGTTAATAGAACGTTGCCGAGCGCTGAAAACTTCTAGAACTCGAATCAAACAAAAAACATGAGATATTTATATGATACGACAAGCACAACTTAAATTCAAAGTAACATCCATTTTAATAAATTGTGACAACTCCTTAGAACCATCGAGGATGCCAACCATCTCCAATCTGACACAGTAGAAGCCTGTTCCCTGACTGGGTTTAGACGGAAATGCCTCCTCTCCTGCACGGTTATTGCTGATGTCCAACTGTGAGTTATAGAGGAAGGACGCGGCACACGCAGATATGTCCTCAGGCTTGGTGCGTGTCTGGTGTGACGAGCAGGCACATACTGGGGACATCAGTGCCTGTTAGTGACGTCTGATGTTGATCATTGAGTAACGCACACAGTGAATGGTCCCAATGTGTAACACAGTACACATGTATTCATGTGCGTGTATTCATGTGCATCAATGTGGTATTGTGCCAAATGTGATTGGACAGTTTACTCTATCACCATCAGTATTTTGAGACGTCGGTGGTTCTTGCATAAACAGAATTTCCGCTATTACAAGGTCGCTGAGGTGGTATTACATTACCTCGATATCCTGCGTAGATCCGTCGCATTAAACCAGATTGCTTTGTCATGTATCTGAATGCAACTGGCTTCTGCTAACCTGTGTGTTTGCAGCGTGTAAATAGGCAGATTAAATAGGCAGATTCTGGTTCTTTTGTGATGAGGCAAACGTCTATTTTATTTTAATGAATGTGTGCTGTTACATTTTTTTTTAGTGTATTCCAGTACCCCTTGCCAGCAGCGTATGTACACGGTATATACATATATTTATATATATATATACCGAGTGGGGGGTATTTATACTGCTTAATTCTCCACATTCTGTTCACATTTGTTGTGAAACCAGCATTTAAAATGACCTGGGATCACAGCATAGGTTCTATGTCTCTCAAGAATACAGCTTGCTTTGCCTGTCAGAGGAACTCCTTACTGTAGTCAAGGACCTCTCCAGGGGGTTCTTCCGCAGTGAAGTAGTCTTTTTCTGGAGAGGTAATTTCATGGAGCTCTTTGGCCTAATGAGTATGCGTCTTCTATTACAGCCCATGAATCTCTGTTCGTCATATTTGTGTAATTGGAATTTATTTTACTTTAGTGAGCAATGCCGTTTTACTTGCAATCATATGATACTGTACTATCAGCATTTCTAATGGAACTCAGCCAGGAGTAGACTTGTCTTAATAATGCCTCAGTCTAGACTGGCCGTGTCTTGTTTTCATAGAATAAAGTAGAGCAAACTTAGTGTCCTTGAAAGGATTGACTGGGCCAGATCAAACTGACGTCTTATCTTCATAATGGGTTAATTCTATGTCTGTGTGTGTGTTTAAGACTAATGGCGATAACAACCATGATAACACACTGGCATACTCTCTAGGCAAACTGTCCCAGTCTCATTTGATGTGTCTTCTGGATTACTTTTATGTTTATATAATGAAAGAAAGTATAGTTGAGACTTGGTTGTAATCAAAGTAACTAATAAATGAAAGTATAGTTGAGACGTGGTTGTAATCAAAGTAACTAATAAATGAAAATAGTGTCTCTTATGAAGTATTACTTTCATTTAATAGAACAAAAACAAGAAAAGAATATTTATTTTAGTTCTTATCTAACATGAATTATATTCCACACAAAAAGCTTGGAGTTGTATAAATTTTGCCTACCAATCATATTTATTGACTATAACTCGTGGTTCAACTGAAGTGGTCTTAACAGTAACTGCATAGTAAAAGATACGGTTAAAACCTGGTTTTGACAGCTTGAAGTTGTAGATCAACCTTGCCGTAATGCAGCTTAGCAAAACCAGCTGCTCACAAACTCTCGTGAACAATGATAACAAATTTAAAAGGGAAGTTGAAATTTTTTTACGAAATGTTTTATGGAATGTATTTATAAACAAAATAAAAGGTTATTTTGTTATCAAGTTGCCACGGAATCTTAATAGAGAATTTCTCGCAAGTAATCTCTGTGTGAGCAAACCCATCTACCAGAAATCTGTAACTCAAACACAGCAAACTGGAATAAACATTAGTCCAGACGCAGGGGTACATGTTATATAACGCTGCCAGTCTTGCATCTCAGGCAGTAAATACACACATTGACCTTGACACATCCTCAGCCCAGTTGCAGAAGGGAATAGTGGAAGGTGACACTGTTACCCCCCCAAGCAGTGACAGAATAGTTTCATGTTGACTCTCTTCTGTTACGTATTTTCCAACCAACCCATCAACTTAACATAAACATGGAGGTCTTCAACAAGTGCACAATTTGCATTTTTCAATAATGAGATTATTGGCTCTTTTGTGTGTTTTCAAATAAATTAATGGTGATTTAAATTTGGTAAACTAATATTTTAATGAACGTGTAAAACTAATATATTCGGGAAAACACATCAGTCTGTGTCATAAAACAAAATGTGTTAATCCCCCGCAAATGAAACCAATGTTATTTATGTAGAGTCCCGCACCGATGCACTGAGCTTATCCCTTCGTAGACTCATGGTAAAGTCAACGCTTCGGTACATTTCATTTTTATTAATTTCTATTAAATTTCAATTCATGTATTTACAAAGAATCAATTCCAGTGCAATTCAGTGTACTATCAAAAAGGTCCAATTCAAATTCAGTTGGTTATTTGTGATTTCTAACTCAATTCACAATTTGGCAACATTGACAGTTTTGTTGTACCTTGCGACTAAACAAGTTCAGTCATTTATTTAAAAAATGAATTATTTATAAAATATAAAGTGTATCAATAGGTATTAGGAAGTGTATCAGTCTTGCCAAAAATTGATATTAAAAAACGTTGCACATTTATTTGTTGTTTTTACTTCAGGAATCACCAGTTGCCATTTGTTTGTAGTGTTTGACTACCTGGAATCACCTGTTGCCATGTATTTGCAATGTTTGACTTCGAAGAATCACCAGTTGCCATATGTTTGCAGTGTTTGACTTCCAGGAATCACCAGTTGCCATGTATTTGTAGTGTTTGACTTCCAAGAATCACCAATTGCCATATGTTTGCAGTGTTTGACTTCCAGGAATCACCTGTTGTCATGTATTTGTAGTGTTTGACTTCCAGGAATCACCTGTTGTCATGTGTTTGCAGTGTTTGACTTCCAGGAATCACCAGTTGCCATATGTTTGCAGTGTTTGACTTCCAGGAATCACCTGTTGTCATGTATTTGTAGTGTTTGACTTCCAGGAATCACATGTCGCCATGTATGTGCAGTGTTTGACTTCCAGGAATCACCTGTTGTCATGTGTTTGCAGTGTTTGACTTCCAGGAATCACCAGTTGCCATATGTTTGCAGTGTTTGACTTCCAGGAATCACCTGTTGTCATGTATTTGTAGTGTTTGACTTCCAGGAATCACATGTCGCCATGTATGTGCAGTGTTTGACTTCCAGGAATCACCTGTTGTCATGTGTTTGCAGTGTTTGACTTCCAGGAATCACCAGTTGCCATATGTTTGCAGTGTTTGACTTCCAGGAATCACCTGTTGTCATGTATTTGTAGTGTTTGACTTCCAGGAATCACCTGTCGCCATGTGTTTGCAGTGTTTGACTTCCAGGAATACCTGTTGTCATGTGTTTGCAGTGTTTGGCTTCCAGGAGTCACTTGTTGCCATATATTTGCAGTGTTTGACTTCCAGGAATCACCTGTCGCCGTGTGTTTGCAGTGTTTGACTTCCAGGAATCACCTGTTACCATGTGTTTGCAGTGTTTGACGTCCAGGAATCACCTGTAGTCATGTGTTTACAGTGTTTGACTTCCAGGAATCACCTGTTGTCATGTGTTTGCAGTGTTTGACTTCCAGGAGAACCTGCTCAAGACAATGATGCAGATAGAGAACACATACTTTGATCTGGCGTCCAGTTGTAACTCCAACTGCCTCGTCATCTGTGACCGTGGCACTATGGACTCCTCCGCTTGTGAGTTGCCGTAGAAACACCTGTGCTCGCTTCTTGATGATAAACACCTGTGCTCGCTTCTTGATGATAAACAATTATTGTTCACTGCAGAAAGCGTGTTTTAAATATATTTGTTATTTACTTCAGAAGATATGTTTTAAATAATGTTTTCGTTGACTTTAGAAAGGCTGTCTTAGATTTTCATTTACACCAGACAGTGTGTTTTAGGTACTTTTAGTGAATATCAGACAGTGTAATTTAAATATTTTTGCTGGCTTCATAACGACTTCAGAAAGTGTGTTTTAAATACTGTTTGTCTGCACTCACTATCGTGTGTGCGTATGGTGTGGGTGTGTACGTGGCTGTATGGGTGTGTACGTGGCTGTGTGTATGGGTGTGGGTGTATACGTGGGTGTGTGGTGTGTGTGTGTGTGTGTGTGTGTGTGTTTATGGGTGTGGGTGTATACGTGGATGTGTGTGTCTGTGTATGGGTGTGGGTGTGTAGGTGGGTGTGTGTGTGTGTGTGTATGGGTGTGGGTGTGTACGTGGGTGTGTGTGTGTGTGTGAATGGGTGTGGGTGTGTATGTGTGTGTGTATGGGTGTGGGTGTATACGTGGGTGTGTGTGTGTGTATGGGTGTGGGTGTATATGTGGGTGTGTGTGTGTGTGTGCATGCATGTGTGTTTGTGTAGACATTCCAATATTTTAATGAATATAAATACAGTTGTTATGGGTTTGAGTTAAGTGCAGTAAACATTGAGACCATACACAGACATTTATATGGCTCTCATTTGTAAACAATTTCATAAAGATATTCTCACCATTATCATTCATGAAGTTTAT
The DNA here is from genome assembly GCA_020002185.1 of Paraescarpia echinospica. Lineage (NCBI taxonomy): Eukaryota > Metazoa > Annelida > Polychaeta > Sabellida > Siboglinidae > Paraescarpia > Paraescarpia echinospica. The sequence goes on along the minus strand of CM034539.1, from coordinate 6,845,144 downwards.
GTATCATAATTCACAATAACTGCAATATTCTTGTCATAAATCTGTGTTAGTTTAATCGTACACATTTCATGAAACTGGCCCCTTGACTGTGAGAGCCTACAAGTTGGGTTCAGACCGCTATTTTATGGTGCATTCAGATCTGAGCCCAGAGCAGTGGGAGAAGATGAAGAGTAAGAACAAGTGGAACAACGTAGAGCTGAGGGACAACCGCTACAACCAGGTCAGCAGTGTCTAGGCAAATGTGTTCCCTTGTAAAACTGATGTGTCAGTGTTTGTGTCTGTGCTGACATGTCATGTTGCTGTGTCAGTGTTTGTGTCGATACTGATGTGTCATGTTGCTGTGTCTGTGTTTGTGTCTGTGCTGACGTGTCATGTTGCTGTGTCAGTGTTTGTGTCGATACTGATGTGTCATGTTGCTGTGTCTGTGTTTGTGTCAGTGCTGATGTGTCATGTTGCTGTGTCAGTGTTTGTGTTGATGCTGACGTCTCATGTTGCTGTGTCAGTGTTTGTGTCAGTACTGATGTGTAATTTTGCTGTGTCATTGTTTGTATCTGTACTGACGTGTCAGTGTTGTGTCTGTGCTGACATGACATGTTGCTGTGTCAGTGTTTGTATCAGTACTAATCTGTCATGTTGCTGTGTCAGTGTTTATGTCAATACTAATGTTGCTATATCGATCGATGTTGCTGTGTCAGTGTGTGTTGATGCTGATGCGTCATGTTGTTGTGTCAGTGTTTGTGTCTGCTGATGTGTCATGTTGCTGTATCAGTGTGTGTCGATGCTGATGCATCATGTTGCTGTGTCAGTGTTTGTGTCTGCTGATGTGTCATGTTGCTGTGTCAGTGTTTGTGTCTGCTGATGTGTCATGTTGCTGTGTCAGTGTTTGTGTCTGCTGATGTGTCATGTTGCTGTGTCAGTGTGTGTCGATGCTGATGCGTCATGTTTTTGTGTCAGTGTTTGTGTCTGCTGATGTGTCATGTTGCTGTGTCAGTGTGTGTCGATGCTGACGTGTCATGTTGCTGTGTCAGTGTTTGTGTCTGCTGATGTGTCATGTTGCTGTGTCAGTGTGTGTCAATGCTGATGCGTCATGTTGCTGTGTCAGGTTATTCACATGGTGTCTGCGGCGAATGGTGCCGAGTTGTTCTACTGCACTGACACACACACAACGCGATACGAGGGTCTGGAACACGCACTCGACCTCGACCGCTCCACAGCACAGGTAAGTGAACCCACGTCTACGGTTGCCCAAATCTGGGGTCCCAGGACCAACCACTGTACATCTGGGGTCCCAGGACCGACCACTGTACATCTGGGGTCCCAGGAACGACCACTGTACATCTGGGGTTCCAGGACCGACCACTGTACATCTAGGGTCCCAGGACCGACCACTGTACATCTGGGGTCCCAGGACCGACCACTGTACATCTGGGGTCCCAGGACCGACCACTGTACATCTGAGGTTCCAGGACTGACCACTGTACATCTGGGGTCCAAGGACCGACCACTGTACATCTGGGGTCCCAGGACTGACCACTGTACATCTGGGGTTCCAGGACTGACCACTGTACATCTGGGGTCCCAGGACCGACCACTGTACATCTGGGGTCCCAGGACCGACCACTGTACATCTGGGGTTCCAGGACTGACCACTGTACATCTGGGGTCCAAGGACCGACCACTGTACATCTTGGGTCCCAGGACCGACCACTGTACATCTGGGGTTCCAGGACTGACCACTGTACATCTGGGGTCCCAGGACCGACCACTGTACATCTGGGGTCCCAGGACCGACCACTGTACATCTGGGGTTCCAGGACTGACCACTGTACATCTGGGGTCCAAGGACCGACCACTGTACATCTGGGGTCCCAGGACCGACCATTGTACATCTGGGGTTCCAGGACTGACCACTGTACATCTGGGGTCCCAGGACTGACCACTGTACATCTGGGGTCCCAGGACCGACCACTGTACATATGGGGTTCCAGGACTGACCACTGTACATCTGGGGTCCCAGGACCGACCACTGTACATCTGGGGTTCCAGGACTGACCACTGTACATCTGGGGTCCCAGGACCGACCACTGTACATCCGAATGAGTGTCATAATGAGGTGGTAATAACAAGGGTACACTGGAGCCAAGTGTGTCACACTATGCACATCCATAGTACTTATCAGTGTTTTGTACCTTGTAGTGTAAAAGGTCTGGATACATCACATACCAGTGCAGATATTGTAACTTGATAATCATGATGCAGGTGCAACAAAGTATCAGATTTATTTCATGTTGATTGTATCAATGTAATTACTTGAAATATCTGATTAGACTGGGCAGTTATAACAATGTACATCAGATCTATTGTGATTATTATATATCTCGCCCTATACAGTGGCACGAATGCAGTGTTTGGCTACTATAAATAAATGCTGTATACATTATAAATGCTTGTTTGTAGGTTTTTCAGAATTACATTTGTGTTTCCGGTTATCTTACTGTCCCTGTTAAATATAGCCACGCCAATGTGTTTTTACGACATGACATGGAAAGTACATTATGTTTGCAACCGTGTATAAATCCAAGGAAAACCAGAAACCTTTGCTACCCAATCCAGTATGAAGCTGTCATGATATCGGAGATATGTTTCTCTCACATCGGTCTGAAGAAATTGTGGCGACATCTTCATAACAATAACGAATTACTCACAAAATACTAAAGTGCCTACCTACTGTAGCACGGTCGAACCTCGCTTTACGGTCACCTCGGTAATACAGCCACCTTGCAATTAAGGTCACCCTAAGACAGCCCCAAATCATTTCTGTAACAGTAAAATGTAAGAAATTAGTCCCGCTAATACGGTCACCTTGCTGTTGGGGTCACTTTTGTCCAGTCGCACGGCTGACCTTAATGGTGAAGTGCCACTGTACTTATGCTAAAATGTCCCCCCAGAAAAAAAGAAAAAAGAAATCTGACCTACCTAGATAACCTATAATTTGATAGCAGGTAATAGGAAACACAAATGGCATTGAGAAAGGTGTTGTTGACTTTGATTGTTGCTAGGCATGGGTCGGACATCCATACTTTGATGTGATTGACAACACAACTGACTTTGAACGCAAGGTGATGCGCATGGTGGCCGTAAGTGTGACAGTTAGTGGCAACATGATGAGTTCTCTCAACATGGTGGCCGTAAGTGTGACAGTTGGTGGCAACATGATGAGTTCTCTCAACATGGTGGCCGTAAGTGTGACAGTTGGTGGCAACATGATGAGTTCTCTCAACATGGTGGCCGTAAGTGTGACAGTTGGTGGCAACATGATGAGTTCTCTCAACATGGTGGCCGTAAGTGTGACAGTTGGTGGCAACATGATGAGTTCTCTCAACATGGTGGCCGTAAGTGTGACAGTTGGTGGCAACATGATGAGTTCTCTCAACATGGTGGCCGTAAGTGTGACAGTTGGTGGCAACATGATGAGTTCTCTCAACATGGTGGCCGTAAGTGTGACAGTTGGTGGCAACATGATGAGTTCTCTCAACATGGTGGCCGTAAGTGTGACAGTTGGTGGCAACATGATGAGTTCTCTCAACATGGTGGCCGTAAGTGTGACAGTTGGTGGCAACATGATGAGTTCTCTCAACACGGTGGCCGTAAGTGTGACAGTTGGTGGCAACATGATGAGTTCTCTCAACATGGTGGCCGTAAGTGTGACAGTTGGTGGCAACATGATGAGTTCTCTCAACGTGGCCGTAAGTGTGACAGTTGGTGGCAACATGATGAGTTCTCTCAATGGTGGCCGTAAGTGTGACAGTTGGTGGCAACATGATGAGTTCTCTCAACGTAGGTGTGACGGTTAATTTGGCAACATGATGAGTTCTCTCTCCAACATGGTGGCGTAAAGTACTGTACTGAAGTTGGTGGCAACATGATGAGTTCTCTCAGCGTGGTGGCGCGAAGTATGTTTGTTGGCGGCATGGTGAGTTCTCTCAACATGGGAAGGTGGCGTAGAGATGTGACAGTTGGTGGCAACATGATGAGTTCTCTCAACATGAGTTGTACGTAGAAGTACGTGACGGTTGGTGGCAACATGATGAGTTCTCTCAACATGAGGTTACCGTAGAACAGTTGGTGCTTGGCGATGAGTTCTCTCAACATGGTGGCCGTAAGTGTGACAGTTGGTGGCAACATGATGAGTTCTCTCAACATGGTGGCCGTCAGTGTGACAGTTGGTGGCAACATGATGAGTTCTCTCAACATGGTGGCCGTAAGTGTGACAGTTGGTGGCAACATGATGAGTTCTCTCAACATGGTGGCCGTAAGTGTGACAGTTGGTGACAACATGATGAGTTCTCTCAACACGGTGGCCGTAAGTGTGACAGTTAGTGGCAACATGATGAGTTCTCTCAACATGGTGGCCGTAAGTGTGACAGTTGGTGGCAACATGATGAGTTCTCTAAACATGGTGGCCGTAAGTGTGACAGTTAGTGGCAACATGATGAGTTCTCTCAACATGGTGGCCGTAAGTGTGACAGTTGGTGGCAACATGATGAGTTCTCTCAACATGGTGGCCGTAAGTGTGACAGTTGGTGGCAACATGATGAGTTCTCTCAACATGGTGGCCGTAAGTGTGACAGTTGGTGGCAACATGATGAGTTCTCTCAACATGGTGGCCGTAAGTGTGACAGTTGGTGGCAACATGATGAGTTCTCTCAACATGGTGGCCGTAAGTGTGACAGTTGGTGGCAACATGATGAGTTCTCTCAACATGGTGGCCGTAAGTGTGACAGTTGGTGGCAACATGATGAGTTCTCTCAACATGGTGGCCGTAAGTGTGACAGTTGGTGGCAACATGATGAGTTCTCTCAACATGGTGGCCGTAAGTGTGACAGTTGGTGGCAACATGATGAGTTCTCTCAACATGGTGGCCGTAAGTGTGACAAGTGGCAACATGATGAGACAGTGTAGTGGCAACATGATGAGTTCTCTCAACATGGTGGCCGTAAGTGTGACAGTTGGTGGCAACATGATGAGTTCTCTCAACATGGTGGCCGTAAGTGTGACAGTTGGTGGCAACATGATGAGTTCTCTCAACATGGTGGCCGTAAGTATGACAGTTAGTGGCAACATGATGAGTTCTCTCAACATGGTACGATTGTAAAGTAACGTAAAGGTAAGTTCTTATATAGCGCAGTATCCAGTCCTCAGGAGTGCTCAAAGCGCTTTACACTTTACTCCCTGGCAGACCTGCTCAATCGAACACCATCTCGACTTCTCTGGGAAGCATCCAGCCACGCTGCAATTAATGCGCAAAGACTATTCGTACACAAATATCCACCACTGTCTATAGCCAGGTACTCATTCATACAGCTGTGTGAACTGGAGCAACGTGTAGTGAAAGAACTTGCCATATCCCATTGTATAGTTAACAATTTGTATGATCTACATAGGATCTCGATTTTTTGTGGAATAAATGCATGAGGTGTCAGTCTGAATCAAATAGTTGAATTTGGCATTATCTAGTGAAGTTAATTACAAAGATAAATGAGAGTAACATGTACATGACAGGCCTTGACATTAAGGTTGTGTCCAGTAGCCCAGGGGGCCAGTCAATTTGAAAAGTTGCTGGCCCACCCAAAAAAGTTACTGGCTCAGATTTTATTTAAAAAAATATGTTGATACCGAGGTGCCTGTTGGTCACTTCACAAATAGTTGACAAAGATAAAGGTTTGCTTGGAGCGACGTCATGCTGACCTATCCAAAGTTCTTCTTTGTGCACATCGTTTACGAAATTAAGATAGCGACTATAAGAAGTGATAACGCAAAGTTAAATGAAGATTTTTAATCGTGGTATCACTCTGCAGTCTGCAATTAATGCAAAATCAAGATATGTCACCGACATATTTTCAGCTTGGGACTAGATACTTTAGCTGGCTGTCCTCAGCACATTAAAAGCATTTCTAGGTTTTGGCTGTGCCTGAGGCTCAATACTAAGGCGGGTATTGCCAGGATCAGGAACATTACACCATGATATTTGTGCATCTGAATGCTGATACCATGTATATCAAGTTATCATTATGATTGGTGATGGCCGATGCTGATGTAAAGAACGTCTAGGTGTGCGACAATGTGAACGCTGTCCAGAGTCCTTGCTCTCATTCCACCCAAGGCACAAATTTCCTTGATGCCTTCCCACTATGGAATATTATATGCACTAGTGTTTTATCAGGCAGACGACAGCTGAGATTGCCTGCCATCCGTAGCCAACGTGCAACTAGACCACTTAATCAGTGAAGAATTAATGGATCATTAATTATTATGGACAATTCACCAATCACGAGGGTGGATAAAGATGAGTTTGGCAGTGCGTACATGTTATTGTATACGCATGGCTGAGTTAAGCTGCCGTTATTTAATTAGTTATAACAAAATGTAACAAAACAAACATTGATTTAAATATCAAATAAAAAGATTAGGCTTTAGGGTTGTCCTATTTTTCTAGGTAGGGTCGGGTTACCGGAAACATGACGGTGGTCAATCGGATTGAAACCAGTGGCTCGGAGGGCCAGTAAAATATGAAAACTGCTGGCCCGACATCCTCAAAAAAGGCACCGGGCCAGCATGGCAGTATTAATGTCGAGGCCCGCATAACTGTTCAAATCAAAGAATGCTCTGTAATGTGGTGGTTTCTCCATGACGGCACCGCACCTTTGGAACGATCTGCCTTTGTTTATCCATGTCACTGACTCTCTTGAACTGTTCAAATCAAAGAGTGCTCTGTAATGGTGTGGTTTCTCCATGATGGCACCGCACCTTTGGAACGATCTGCCTTTGTTTATCCATGTCACTGACTCTCTTGAACTGTTCAAATCAAAGAGTGCTCTGTAATGTGGTGGTTTCTCCATGACGGCACCGCACCTTTGGAACGATCTGCCTTTGTTTATCTATGTCACTGACTCTCTTGAACTGTTCAAATCAAAGAGTGCTCTGTAATGCGGTGGTTTCTCCATGACGGCACCGCACCTTTGGAACGATCTGCCTTTGTTTATCCATGTCACTGACTCTCTTGAAATGTTTAAATCAGAGTGCTATGTAATGTGGTGGTTTCTCCATGACGGCACCGCACCTTTGGAACGATCTGCCTTTGTTTATCTATGTCACTGACTCTCTTGAACTGTTCAAATCAAAGAGTGCTCTGTAATGTGGTGGTTTCTCCATGACGGCATCGCACCTTTGGAACGATCTGCCTTTGTTTATCTGTCACTGACTCTCTTGAACTGTTCAAATCAAAGAGTGCTCTGTAATGTGGTGGTTTCTCCATGACAGCACCGCACCTTTGGAACAATCTGCCTTTGTTTATCCATGTCACTGACTCTCTTGAACTGTTCAAATCAAAGAGTGCTCTGTAATGTGGTGGTTTCTCCATGACGGCACCGCACCTTTGGAACGATCTGCCTTTGTTTATCTATGTCATTGACTCTCTTGAACTGTTCAAATCAAAGAGTGCTCTGTAATGTGGTGGTTTCTCCATGACAGCACCGCACCTTTGGAACAATCTGCCTTTGTTTATCCATGTCACTGACTCTCTTGAACTGTTCAAATCAAAGAGTGCTCTGTAATGTGGTGGTTTCTCCATGACGGCACCGCACCTTTGGAACGATCTGCCTTTGTTTATCTATGTCATTGACTCTCTTGAACTGTTCAAATCAAAGAGTGCTCTGTAATGTGGTGGTTTCTCCATGACGACACCGCACCTTTGGAACGATCTGCCTTTGTTTATCCATGTCACTGACTCTCTTGAACTGTTCAAATCGCAACTTAGACACGTCTTTTTAAGTCGGCATTTGAAGATTATAAAATGTCTTAATTCTAGCTATTAGATATTTTGGTTTGGTTTATTTTATATTTCATTTGAAATATCTATTTAATTTTATTACATGATTGATTTTAAAGCAGTAAATAGTTAAATTTTAGATAGTTAAGTGTAGTCAATATTTAGCCGATACTTTATGTTACATAAGTAAGTTACGTAAGTTATTTATTTATAGATGCATATTTAAATTTCATATTATATACGTATTATATTATATACGTAAAATAATTATTGTATTATAGCAATTATGTTTTAACAATATTGTATTTTAAGTGCCTGTGAACAGGTTTTTGTATCCAGAGACACTATACAAATAAAAGTTATTATTATAAATTTATTGTTATATTATTATGTTGATGTGTTTGGTGCTGTTGTCCTAGGCTGTGTGTAACCGGTTGGACATAGACGCTGGAGACAGGCTCGCCCTAGACAGTCACAAGCGCAAGTTCCTTGTCCACACCCTGCCTTCAGACTTGGTACGTCATACATGACTGACCACAGAACTGTCACACACGACTGACCACAGAACTCACACATGACCGACCGCAGAACTGTCACACATGAATGACCACAGAACTGTCACACATGACCAGTCACAGAACTGTCACACATGGCCAACCACAGAACACATGACCGACCACAGAACTGTCACACATGGCCGACCACAGAACACATGACCGACCACATAACTGTCACACAACCGACCAAAAAACTGAACTGTCACACATCACCAGTTTCAGAACTGTCACACATGTCCAACCACAGAACACATACATGACCGACCACAGAACTGTCACACATGGCCGGCCGCAGTACTGTCACACAAGAACAGATACAGTGGTCACGCATGATCAGATACAGTGGTCACGCATGATCAGATACAATCATCATACATGATCGACAACAACTGTCACACATGATCAGCTACAGTGGTCATACATGATCGACCACAACTGTCACACATGATTGATTACAGAACTGTCACACGTGAAAGTTGGGCCACATTTATAAAACATTGAAAAGCTCTTAAATCACTTAAATTGTTTATTGCTGAAGCCAGTAAAAATAAATTGTAAAAATTCTGAGCAATTCTTAGTCTTCCTAGCAAAAAACAACTGATCTATTTTGTGAATAACAGTATCATTATATTGGCACACAATAGCTAACATGCTGAGAACATGTTCGGTGACTCTCTGTTAATGGTTCATGTTTCTGCCACCAGGTGTTCCCTCAGTTCCAGGACTTCATCGTCGTACATGACTACCTCGTTACCCCGAACCGTCAGATGCAGGCTCGTATCCGAAGACGCGGTCAGAATGGTACGACTCATGCCGCGGCTTGACCTTGGGGTCTCGGTGAAACGGGGTCGAACAAATCTGGTGCAGTTTGGTTGTCTCAGGACAGTGCCATTCAAAATGTATGTTTTTAATAATAATATAAATATAGATTATTAATATATCTTAGAGGTGTAGATCCGGAATATAGATATTCTGTTCAAAGGCACATAAAATACATTCATATATATCAAAATATATACATACGTATGTGTGTACATACTTATGTATGTATGTATATATATATGTAATAAAAATGTCCAGTATATAATTGTCATGCTTACACAGTAAACATTTGAGTTGAGATGTTGTGACGGTTGTGATGTGACGGTTGTAGTGCGGTGGGACCAGACCAATTGTTGCTGGGACATGGAGACAGGCAACTGGACGTACACCCACACGATCCGACGGCCAGAGATCAACAACGAACGCCCGGAGCTGAAGATGCAGATCAGTGCCCGCGAGTACAAGGTGGGAAAGAGGGTGGGGAGAGAGGGAACAGGGTAGGGAGTGGTGAGAGAGTGGGAAGACAGGTGACAGGGAGAGGAGAGAGGGGTGGGAGGGGAGAGAGAGTGGGATGGGAGGGGTGGGAGACATGGAGGGAAGACGGGGAGGAGAGAGAGGGGGTGGACTGGGAAGGGGGAGAGGGGTGGGAGACAGGGAGGGGAGAGACGGATGGGAAACTGGGAGGGCAGAGGGGTGGGAGATTGGGAGGGGAGAGACGGATGGGAGGCAGGGAGGGGAGAGAAGGATGGGAGACTGGGAGGGGAGAGATGGATGGGAGACAGGGAGGAGAGAGAAGGATGGGGGACTGGGAGGGAGAGACGGATGGGAGACAGGGAGGGGAGAGAAGGATGTGATACTGGGAGGGGAGAGACGGATGGGAGACTGGGAGGGGAGAGACGGATGGGAGACAGGGAGGGGAGAGACGGATGGGAGACAGGGAGGGGAGAGAAGGATGGGAGACTGGGAGGGGAGAGACAGATGGGAGACTGGGGAGAGGAGAAAGCGGGATGGGGGAGACAGGGGAGGGGGAGAGAGGGGTGCTGGGGAAACTGGGGAGGGGAGAAGGATGGGATACTGGGGAGGGGAGAAAGGATAGGGGGCAGCTGGGAGGGAGAGCGGATGGGAACAGGGGAGGGAGAGAAGGATGGGATACTGGGAGGGGAGAGACGGATGGGAGACTGGGAGGGGAGAGACGGATGGGAGACAGGGAGGGGAGAGAGGGGTGGGAAACTGGGAGGGGAAAGACGGATGGGAGACAGGGAGGGGAGAGAAGGATGGGATACTGGGAGGGGAGAGACGGATGGGAAACTGGGAGGGGAGAGAGGGGTGGGAAACTGGGAGAGGAGAGACGGATGGGAAACTGGGAGGGGAGAGAGGGGTGGGAAACTGGGAGGGGAGAGAGGGGTGGGAAACTGGGAGGGGAGGCAGGGGTGGAAGACAGGGAGGGGAGGGGGGGGGGGGGAGATTGGGAAGAGGGGAGAGAAGGAGTTGAGGAGGAAGGAAACGGGAATCATTTAAAAATTACATGTGCATAAATTGTTAGAAAAACAACCCCCAACCCTGGACTCAGATGAACGCATTTTACAGAATAGTCTGCCAATTGTGTTCACTAGCAAAATTTCCCTAGATCTATTTTGCACACAAGCCAAAAGCTGCTGTCAAGGCCATGACCTATCAGCTTTGTGACCTTGGCACAAATGCACACCTTACAATATCATTTTTCAGTGTCCAGTTTAATTTCCTCAACAAATAACAAAAAATTTGTAAAATTCATATTTTCAGAGCCAAGGATTAAAAAAAAACAAGTTTAATTTTTACATAAATTTTAGCAACGAATCAAAAAACTATTGAAGAAATATCAACAAATTAGGTATCATTTAAACATATTTTTAAAGCTAATGATAAGTGGAATCCAAAAAGGTACAAAAGTCCATTTCACAATTTTGCGACTTAATACCCACTGTGCTGTGTGAGGTCAGAAATATGCACAGTCACAGAAGATGGCTTCCCGAAGTATTTGTAAATTTTGCTATGACGTAAAGTTGAACAGTTTTTTGCATTAATGCAAGCTATGTACACTTGCCTAATTGATTGGTACTTCTTGGAACAACCGCAAGTCGCAACAAATATGCGTAATAGTATGAACAATCGGTTTACATCCATCCAACGTACGGTACGAACCCTAAGACTGGTAAGAACCCTAAACTGGTAATAACCCTAAAACTGGTAAGAACCCTAAAACTGGTAAGAACTCTTAACCAATGAGACATTTCGAAAAAATAAAGACACCACCTTTCTTACAAAGGGTAGTAGATTGATCACTGAAAGTTTGTTGCCCAGGATACAAACTGTCTAGGAGGAAACCATTAGCATCCTCCACATACACACGCACGCATGCATACACATGCACGTGCACGCGCTAGTTGGAGTGGTTAGATTGAGACTTGGTATGTTTCAGCTGTTGCTGGCCCAGCGAGACAAGGATCATCACACTGTGTACAAGAAACGTCGCTGCTTCCTCTGGAACAACCAGTACTTCCAACTGGACATCTATGAGAAACCCTGTGTGCCAAGGTTAGGACGACTATATCATACTCTGATTACTTCTGTACTTCCCGTTAAAAAAAACCAGGCAAGTGATAAATCACTCGCCTAAATATGCCAACTAATTTAACACAAGCGATTTGTTAGTTTTATTTTTATCCGCTAGGTGGCATTCCTGTTTGTCAGCAGTGTAACGACGCTGATGATTAAGTTGTTTTGTTTGTGGGACGGACGCTAGATGTTGGCACCGCGGCTACTGCTGCACACCCATGACCTGAGCAGAGATCGTGCCAATGCTCATTTACGTGACAAGAACAGACATTCTTTCAAACAAATGGGTGTATATTTTGCCACTAGAGGGCACCACATGCAGCAGGTCTGGTGATGCGACCGATAATGGCAATTAACGCGAGTGATAAATCACTCCTGAGATGAGCGATTAGCACGAGCGATAAGGAGGAAGAGCATAGGGAGCAAGAGCGATAGGGAGCAAGAGCGATGGCTCACCTCAAATATAATGCACTGCTTACTTTCTTCAGGATAGTTCGGTATAGGTAACACAGTTATATTTAAGACCATCATACATTAATTTAACTATAATCAAGTTGGATGGCAGCATCAGTACAACTGATGTCTGTGTCTGATGACGTCAACTTACGGTAGGAGTTCAAATGTAGGGGTAACTATCGGGGATAGTTTTACTATCATGATACTATCGCGATTCTATCTCGATAGCTGTAATTACTATTGCAATAGTCATGTCTATCACAATAGCCACGTCTGTCACGATAGTCATGTATGTTAAGCTACATATCGCGTGGATGCAGATTTGCTAATTTGACCTACAACTGTTGACGTTGGATAGGTGGACTTGGTAAATAAGTAAATATTGTGTAATAAAGTTGAAAAATCATGTCTGTAAACAGCATCACAACAACACAAATAAACCTGCTGAAGTGATTAGCCAACTATCGATAGTTCAATGTGATATCGTAGTTAACTATTGATAGTTAAATTGTATTGGTTAGATTGAGTTAACTATCGATAGTTAAATTTACTATCGATATTATTGCATCGCGACATCAACTATTGTGATGCATCAATATTTTGATGTATTGTTCCATCCCTATTCAAATGGTAGACAGGGAGACAAAGAGAAGGTGAAGACATGGTAGACAGGAAGACAAAGAGAAGGTGAAGACATGGTAGACAGGGAGACAAAGAGAAGGTGAAGACATGGTAGACAGGGAGACAAAGAGAAGGTGAAGACATGGTAGACAGGGAGACAAAGAGAAGGTGAAGACATGGTAGACAGGAAGACAAAGAGAAGGTGAAGACATGGTAGACAGGGAGACAAAGAGAAGGTGAAGACATGGTAGACAGGAAGACAAAGAGAAGGTGAAGACATGGTAGACAGGAAGACAAAGAGAAGGTGAAGACATGGTAGACAGGAAGACAAAGAGAAGGTGAAGACATGGTAGACAGGGAGACAAAGAGAAGGTGAAGACATGGTAGACAGGGAGACAAAGAGAAGGTGAAGACATGGTAGACAGGGAGACAAAGAGAAGGTGAAGACATGGTAGACATAGAGACAAAGAGAAGGTGAAGACATGGTAGACATAGAGACAAAGAGAAGGTGAAGACATGGTAGCAGGGAGACAAAGAGAAGGTGAACACATGGTAGACATAGAGACAAAGAGAAGGTGAAGACATGGTAGCAGGGAGACAAAGAGAAGGTGAACACATGGTAGACATAGAGACAAAGAGAAGGTGAAGACATGGTAGCAGGGAGACAAAGAGAAGGTGAACACATGGTAGACAGGAAGACAAAGAGAAGGTGAACACATGGTAGACAGGAAGACAAAGAGAAGGTGAACACATGGTAGACAGGGAGACATAGAAAAAAAGCAAACAGAGAAGCAGCCATCAGCCGAGATGAACACAACTACCATCTGCAGTTGTACGATGGCGTCATAGTTCCACGTAAAAAGTGTGCATTTAAAAGCTATCAAAGGAAGGTTGCTGTATTGAGGAATTGGACCAGCAGTATTATGTTATTGTAATGGTTTTGCATTAGCACCAGATATATCAAAATGTGATTACCTGTTTACAGTAATCAGTATGACTTTGATCAGTGTTATGAAGATTCATTTATTATTTTTGTATTTGTCCACAAAGTAATTGGTGTGTGTGCGTGCATGTGAAGGTCTTGTACTCCTGGAGAATATATTTGTCCACAAAGTAATGCTCTAATAGACCTGAGCGTCTCGTGTGTTCTAGATGCGAGGGTCTCGTGTGTTCTAGATGCGAGGGTCTCATGTGTTCTAGATGTAAGGGTCTTGTGTGTTCTAGATGTAAGGGTCTCGTGTGTTCTAGATGTAAGGGTCTCCTGTGTTCTAGATGCGAGGGTCTCATGTGTTCTAGGTGTAAGGATCTTATTTGTTCTAGACGTGAGCGTCTCATGTGTTCTAGATGTGAGGATCTCGTGTGTTCTAAATGTGAGGGTCTCGTGCGTTCTAAATGTGAGTGTCTCGTGTATTCTAAATGTGAAGGTGTCGTATGTTCTAGACGTGAGGGTCTCATGTGTCCTAAATGTGAGCATCTCGTGTGTCCTAAATGTGAGGGTCTCATGTGTTCTAAATGTGAGGGTCTCATGTGTTCTAGACGTGAGCGTCTCATGTGTTCTAAATGTAAGGGTCTCGTGTGTTCTAGACGTGAGGGTCTCGTGTGTTCTAAATGTGAGGGTGTCATGTGTTCTAGACGTGAGTGTCTCATGTGTTCTAAATGTGAGGGTATCGTGTGTTCTAGATGTGAGGGTCTCATGTGTTCTAGATGTGAGGGTCTCGTGTGTTCTAGATGTGAGGGTCTTGTGTGTTCTAAATGTGAGGGACTTGTGCGTTCTACATGTGAGGGTCTCGTGTGTTCTAGAAGTGAGCATCTTGTGTGTTCTAAATGTGAGGGTCTCATGCGTTCTAGACGTGAGCGTCTCGTGTGTTCTAGATGCGAGGGTCTCGTGTGTTCTAGATGCGAGGGTCTCGTGTGTTCTAGATGCGAGGGTGTCGTGTGTTCTAGATGCAAGGGTCTCGTGTGTTCTAGATGCGTGGATCTCGTGTGTTGTTTCGTGTGTTCTAGATGCGAAGGTCTCGTGTGTTCTAGATGTGAGGATGTCGTGTGTTCTAAATGTGTTCTAGATGCGAAGGTCTCATGTGTTGTCTCGTATGTTCTAGATGCGAGGGTCTTGTGTGTTCTAGATGCGAGGGTCTTGTGTGTTGTCTCGTGTGTTCTAGATGCGAGGGTCTCGTGTGTTCTAGATCCGAGGGTCTCGTGTGTTCTAGATGCGAGGGTCTCGTGTGTTCTAGATGCAAGGGTCTCGTGTGTTCTAGATGCGAGGGTCTCGTGTGTTGTCTCGTGTTCTAGATGTGAGAGTCTGGTGTGTTCTAGATGCAAGGGTGTTGTGTGTTGTCTTGTGTTTTCTAGATGTGAAGGTGTCATGTGTTCTAGATGCGAGGGTCTAAATGTGTTCTAGATGCGAAGGTCTCATGTGTTGTCTCATATGTTCTAGATGCGAGGGTCTTGTGTGTTCTAGATGCGAGGGTGTCGTGTGTTCTAGATGCGAGGGTGTCGTGTGTTCTAGATGCGAGGGTCTCGTGTGTTCTAGATGCGAGGGTGTTGTGTGTTCTAGATGCGAGGGTCTTGTGTGTTCTAGATGCGAATGTGTTGTCTCGTGTGGATGCTTCGTGTGTTCTAGATGCGAGGGTCTTGTCTCGTGCATTCTAGATGCGAGGGTCTCGTGTGTTCTAGATGCGAGGGTCTTGTGTGTTCTAGATGCGAGGGTCTTGTGTGTTGTCTCGTGTGTTCTAGATGCGAGGGTCTCGTGTGTTCTAGATCCGAGGGTCTCGTGTGTTCTAGATGCGAGGGTCTCGTGTGTTCTAGATGCAAGGGTCTCGTGTGTTCTAGATGCGAGGGTCTCGTGTGTTGTCTCGTGTTCTAGATGTGAGAGTCTGGTGTGTTCTAGATGCAAGGGTGTTGTGTGTTGTCTTGTGTTTTCTAGATGTGAAGGTGTCATGTGTTCTAGATGCGAGGGTCTAAATGTGTTCTAGATGCGAAGGTCTCATGTGTTGTCTCATATGTTCTAGATGCGAGGGTCTTGTGTGTTCTAGATGCGAGGGTGTCGTGTGTTCTAGATGCGAGGGTGTCGTGTGTTCTAGATGCGAGGGTCTCGTGTGTTCTAGATGCGAGGGTGTTGTGTGTTCTAGATGCGAGGGTCTCGTGTGTTGTCTCGTGTTCTAGATGTGAGAGTCTGGTGTGTTCTAGATGCAAGGGTGTCGTGTGTTGTCTTGTGTTTTCTAGATGTGAAGGTGTCATGTGTTCTAGATGCGAGGGTCTAAATGTGTTCTAGATGCGAAGGTCTCATGTGTTGTCTCATATGTTCTAGATGCGAGGGTCTTGTGTGTTCTAGATGCGAGGGTCTTGTGTGTTCTAGATGCGAGGGTGTCATGTGTTGTCTCGTGTGTTCTAGATGCAAGGGTGTCATGTGTTGTCTCGTGTGTTCTAGATGCGAGGGTGTCGTGTGTTCTAGATGCGAAGGTGTTGTGTGTTCTAGATGCGAGGGTCTCGTGTGTTCTAGATGCAAGGGTGTCGTGTGTTCTAGATGCGAGGGTCTCGTGTGTTGTCTCGTGTTCTAGATGTGAGAGTCTGGTGTGTTCTAGATGCAAGGGTGTCGTGTGTTGTCTTGTGTTTTCTAGATGTGAAGGTGTCGTGTTCTAGATGCGAGGGTCTAAATGTGTTCTAGATGCGAAGGTCTCATGTGTTGTCTCATATGTTCTAGATGCGAGGGTCTTGTGTGTTCTAGATGCGAGGGTCTTGTGTGTTCTAGATGCGAGGGTGTCATGTGTTGTCTCGTGTGTTCTAGATGCAAGGGTGTCGTGTGTTCTAGATGCGAGGGTCTCGTGTGTTGTCTCGTGCATTCTAGATGCGAGGGTCTCGTGTGTTCTAGATGCGAGGGTCTTGTGTGTTCTAGATGCGAGGGTGTCGTGTGTTGTCTCGTGTGTTCTAAATGCGAGGGTCTCGTGTGTTCTAGATGCGAGGGTCTCGTGTGTTCTAGATGTAAGGGTCTCGTGTGTTCTAGATGTGAGGGTCTCGTGTGTTGTAGATGTGAGGGTCTTGTGCTGCTCGAGACGTACACAACCCATCTGAAGAAAGACGACCTCCAACTGCCGACCTTCCTCAAGATCGAGCGCGAGGTGACACAGGAGCATCACTACTCGATGTACAACCTCACAAAGCTGCCAAATGAGGATAGTGTGGTGGACAGCGACGCCGACCATAAAGAAACAATAATCTCCATGTTCACAACACCGTCTAAGACACATCTCACCAACGGCACGTGTTAGAACATTGTGTGTATGTGGCAGAATCGTTGCTGACGTTCCAAAAGGTGGCTCCCTCTGGCGGTGTCGTCGGCAGAAGAGAGTGTAATACGAGAACTATTTGCTGCGTTTGTTTTTCGTGAAGTCGTCTTTGGTCGGATGGAGGTGGTTTGTCCAGGTCACTCACGTGGTCTGGTCTTTTTAGGTTATTTTTAGTGTTTTAGATTTGTCAGTGTGTTGATGTGCAATGTTGTCATGATATACATTTGTGTCATGTCATACATTGGTGTCATATCATTCATTGGTGTCATGATATACATTGATGTTGTAACGTACATTGGTGTCATGACATACATTGGTGTCGTGACATACATTGGTGTCGTGACATACATTGGTGTTGTGTCATACATTTTTGTCGTGGCATACATAGGTGTCGTGACATACATTGATGTCGTGTCATACTTTTTTTGTGACATACATAGGTGTCATGACATACATTGGTGTCGTGACATACATTGGTGTCGTGACATACATTGGTGTCATGACATACATTGGTGTCGTGACATACATTTGTGTCGTGTCATACATTGATGTCATGACATACATTGGTGTCGTGTCATACATTGATGTCATGACATACATTGGTGTCGTGTCATACATTGGTGTCGTGTCATACATTGGTGTCGTGTCATACTTTTTTGTGTGACATACATAGGTGTCATGACATACATTGGTGTCGTGACATACATTGGTGTCGTGTCCTACATTGATGTCATGACATACATTGGTGTCGTGTCATACATTGATGTCATGACATACATTGGTGTCGTGTCATACATTGATGTCATGACATACATTGGTGTCGTGTCATACATTGATGTCATGACATACATTGGTGTCGTGTCATACATTGATGTCATGACATACATTGGTGTCGTGTCCTACATTGGTGTCGTGACATACATTGGTGTCATGACATACATTGGTGTCGTGACATACATTGGTGTCGTGTCATACATTGATGTCATGACATACATTGGTGTCGTGTCATACATTGGTGTCATGTCATACAATGGTGTCATGACATACATTGGTGTCATGACATACATTGATGTCATGACATACATTGGTGTCGTGTCATACATTGGTGTCATGTCATACAATGGTGTCATGTAGTACATTAGTGTCACCATTTGTTCCTCCAGTAGTCATGCACAAGCCCGGTGTTTACAAACCCTTTTGTTTTTGATGAGGGGTGACATGATAACGATATTCGGCAGCTTGTTTTTAAGAGCATGTTTTTTGTGTTGTTATTTACCATCTGATGACGTCATTTTGTTTTTCCAATGACATCTGAGTGGTTTTGTTTTCCTCTACTTCTGCTCCAGAGCGCTGCTCACACATCTTAATAGTCAGCGCGTGGAAAGAAACACTAATCCAACTTACCTGAGCAGCCGGGTGACTTTTTCACCCCTTGACGATACAATTAATGTTAACAAATGTTAAAAGAAGCACAAACGTGATATGGACTGCGAATCTTCACGTGACTATGACATAGATTTATGGACATTGTTTGCAAACCCAGGACGGCAACGGTTGTTTGGTAGCTAACTAACAAGACCTTGTGATTATCTCTAATATGTTGAGTTTATATTAACTAGTCTGATTACATTCGTTTTTGATGTGGTTCAAGCTAAGATGACTATCCTGTAGTACATTTAGACGGGCTCTGTCGCCTTCGGGTGTTGGTTCTTTGTGTAGCGGAGCGTGTGTGCACTTTCTTGTACGCATTCATTTGTAATGTCTATCTCTTTTCGGTTGTATATAAGTAATCTTAGTTATAGATATATATAAACGAGCCGTGTAGTTACATCTTATATTTTTTAATTTATATATTTCCAGTGGTTGGTATCAGTTTGTATTTTAATAACCACGATTAGCGCTTAAATTGTGGTTTTGCTATCACCCAAACGGTGGCAGGCATTGATGTGCCAGTACAATAAGTGCGGACACCTAGCGGATAAACTGGGGTATTTCTTTGAATCCAGCGGACTTATGGGTCTGTTCTCGTTTGACTAGTCTAAAAACAGCCCTTGTAACACATTCTGTATCCGTGGGAATTATGATATTTTATCAGAGATACCTCCTATGCGATTTTTGGATCGATCTTACGCAATAGATTTTTATAAAGCAAATTTATAGCAAAATTACTAAGATCTCCAGACTTAATTAAGATCTTGTTTTCATTCTGAGCTTTTTATATTACAAACATTGCCACACAAAGAGGTTCATCTCGCCCAGTTTCGACACTATTGTTCTTGCTGCAATGTTCTTGTTTCGTTTTTACCAGTTTAAAGAGCTCCCTATTTTTTCAAACCTTGAAACCGTATGTAATATGACCAAGTCCCCCTGTGGTAGGCCATAATGAACGCGTAGATATATTCACCCTCTTAAAAAACAATCAATGGCGATTTTCAGTGATGTTTTGTATGCATCGGTTCTATTAACTTATTGATCTCAATTTACATCTACATTAACAATATTATACTACATGTTTAGTCTGTTACTATGTTAAATGAAAAGATGGCATCATTTGGCAATCGGGGAAGCCCGGTATTTGTGCTATTTTCCGAATTCCCGTTTTATAACATTTCTGGCAGTAACTATGCTACACTAATCTGGATTAGAAGATGAAATAGAACATTGTTACTTTATTAGTTCTCGCTGTTGATTAGTTAACTGGTAAAATTGTTGTAGTTTCCATTATGGAAACGATGCATATTATAATAATATAACATACCCGTGTTGAAGATTATGACGTGATGAAGCATGACGGTACAGAATAAGTATTTTATAAGTTAAGAATTGTATGTTAACGCAATGGAACTGGAGTCTCAAAATGTGTAATATTCTAGTTTGCTTGATTTGCCTAGTCAGAATTAAATTGGTTTAACTAGTTCCCGGTTGTAAAATCCGAGCACTGGTAGAAACTAGGCAGCTTTGTGACGTCATAGCAAATATGTGGTCACGTGCGATTCTAAGCAAGCGGAAATACTTTGTCGCGCACAATTTCCATTGAACGCTGGCGTAAGTAATGATTGGGTGTGTCATTTCGATAAAGACCAGCCAGAGTCACAACTCGCCGAAGAATGACATTTTCTTGTTGCAACCACGTGACGTGTTTCGGGTGTGGATGCGACTAAAACAGTACAAACCGTGTCAGATAACTGGGCTTGCCGCTAATAATAAAGGTTGTAAAGTTTTTATACGTTCATGTGACGTTTAGTTAACTGTGTTTTGCGATATTGTGTTTTATATAACTAATCAAAACCTTTCAGCTCAGGTCGGTGGACGCTGGTTGCATAGCATCTTTATAGAGACCATTACCGCCGCACGAACCATCGGCATCACCTGTCAGCTTCGGTGATGTTTCAGTCTATAGAGCGTGGATAGTGTACGTAATATGCGCTGTTGATTGAATAAAAGTGTTACGGAATCTACGTTAATTAAACACAATGAATAAATTATAAGTGTTTATTCAATTTGTGTGAATACGGCGGTCGCCATCTTTACCGGAAGTTACCAGTGTCAAACGAAAATACGAATTCGGAATTTATAAACACATTTGAAAATTAACATTTGCGATGGCCGACGGCAATACTGTAACATCCCAGAGGACACCAACTCGACAGGGATGTCGAACAAACAAAAGTCACTGAATATCATTAATGTCACAAATGTCACTGAATGTCAAGTCTCTCATTCCTCTTCATCAGGAGAACCAGCTTGGTCACCGGACGCTTCAATGGATGGTCATCTGCAAACTTGACCTCGACGACCCTCACGAGGTCATCATTCCCGACGTACGTCTTGACGACTTCGGCCATCTTCCACAGTCCACGCTTGGAGTTCTCATCCACGACAAGAACGACGTCTCTCTCAGTAAGGCTGTCGCAAGTATTGGACCATTTCTTCCGAGGGGAGAGCCTGTGAATGTTCATCATCCAACGGCGCCAGAATCCTTCAACCATTGAGGTGCAAAGTTCGCGTCGTTTTCGTGTGTTGCCGACATATTCCTCACATGGCACTTGAGGACTTGGAAGATCGCCCCTACCAATGAGAAAGTGGTTGGGCGTGATAGGCGGTTCATCGAGAGGCGACGACGACGAGGCAGTGATAGGACGACTGTTTAGGTGACCGGCGATTTGCGAAAAAACAGTCTCCCACTCAATGAAGGTTAGTTTGTCGGTTTGTACTAAGTGCTTCATGGACTTCTTCACTTCTTGTACCATGCGCTCCACTAGACCTTGATGATGCGGACCACCAGGAGGTCCAAACTTCCAATCGATCTCGAACTTCAGACCATGGTTGTAGAGTTCGTCGTGATTCAAGCGAAGATGAAGATCACGGATCTCGTTGTCAGCACCACGGAAGCACGTTGCATTGTCACTGATGATAAGAGCCGGAGCTCCTCGGATACTAATGAAACGTTCAAGGGCTTGCAGGAACGCGGATGTCGACAAGTCTTGAACACACGTCAGATGTACTGCTTGGACAACAGCACAGACGAAGACTGCACACCATCCCTTGGCAACGGTGTTTCTGGTAAGTTTCACTTGGATCGGTCCCAGGTAATCCAATATCGTCGTCTGGAAGGGAGGTGAAAAAGGCTTGATGCGGAAGTTGGGCAAATCGGCCATCTTTTGCTGTAAAGGTTTTCCTCGATGACGGTTGCAAACCTTGCAATCACGAACCACTCGTTTGCAGAGGTTCGTATCGCCAACAATCCAGTACATCTTCCTGATTTCAGCGGCAGTACTGAGATGTCCTCTGTGAAGAGCATGCCTGTGTTTGTCACGGGCGATGAGCAAACTGATGTGAGTTTTCCGCGGCAGGAGACACGGATGACGGATGTCGAAGGACAGCGGAGCGTTGCGAATACGACCTCCTACTCTGACGACTTGTTTGTCATCGGCGAATGGATTCAGCTTGGATACGTGCTTATAAAGCCTACAAAAAGACTACATAAAACTACTTTGAACATAAATAAATTCTGATATGGCACCTTGCAAGCGGCAACTCAGGGCAAAACGACACCTAGTTTGCAACGACTGCCAGAGCTGGGTGGATTTTGCGTTGTCTGGCTGTCCAAAATCATGGGCAGAGACCAAAGATGGCGGATTCACCTTTCGGTGTATGGGGTGTTTGAGGGTGGAATGTCTGATGAAGGAGGTGTGTAAGTTGACGGATATAGTGAAGGAGATGGAGGCGAGACTCAACATAGAAATAGATGGAGCAGAGAGGGATGACGCGGAGAGAGTTGAGAATTCTACAACACAGAAGGAGCAGAGTTGTGACACGGAGACTGAAGAAAGGAGACTGAGAGGAAGGAAGGTGACCGGTGTGAAGGAACAAGACATTGAGAAAACAGAGGGACGGAGGAAAAGTGTTCGGCAGAGGAAAAGAAAACGGGCCAGTGGGGATAGATCAGCAGGTAGTCAGACTGTAGAGAACGAGGAGAGACACGACAGCGATACAGGTGGTGAAGAGGTAGATACCACAGAGGCAGTTGGTAAGACTGTGAGACAGAAGACTGATGGAAGAAGACAGTGTTCAGCAAAAAACAGAAAACATGACAGGCGTGAAGGTGACAGGGGAGAAAGTGACCGTAGTGAAGGAGGTAGCCGGGGAAAAGGGACGGGAGAGGAGAGAAGAAAATGTGATGGGAGGAAAGAAGAAGGGACGAAAGGAAGTGAGAGTAAATGTGAAGAAGAGAAGATGACAGGAAAGAAGGGAAGGAGAATGTGACAGGAGAGAAGATGAAGGAGAGAATATGCAAACCGGAGGAGCTACTCCGAGGCAGTGATTGAGGGGGCAAAGAGAAAAGAGAGAGTGTTTATGGGCGATTCAATTCTGAGAAAAACAGACAAGACTATATGCGAGGGGAAGGACGTTGTTGTATGTCTACCGGGGGCTAGGATAGAGCATGTGACCGAAAGGGTAGAGAAGGTATTGGGGCATGGCAAGGGAGGGTCTATACTAGTACACGTTGGGACAAACAATGCAGACAAGGAGGGAACAACTGGTATAGTTCAGAAGTACAGACATCTAGTGAGGAAGCTAAAGAAGACAAGAGTGGAACAGGTTATTCTCTCAGGAATTTTGCCAGTAATGGGAGGAAGGGGGGCAAGATACAGAAACTGTAAGAGGATGGCGATCAACGCACTAGTTGAGCAGATGTGTGAGGAAGAGGGCGTGGGATTCATAGATTTATGGGGGTACTTTGTTGGGAGAGAAGATATGTACATGAGAGATGGCCTCCATCTAAGTGGAAAGGGGGCAGCAGTATTCTCAGAGAATCTGCTGCGATCTGTTGACAGTGGGACAGGTTGCATCTATTTAAACTAAATTCGCAGGGGGGACTCGCAGAGAAGCCTGAAACTGGAGGCATAGATAAAGGCAGCAAAAATAATTCAGCAAAGAACAGTCTGGAAAACTGTTCTGAAGCTGGGTATAAATGTGTTTGTTTAAATGCAAGGAGTATAGTAAACAAAAGAAATGAACTAAACATTATGGTAGAAGATATTGACCCTCACATAATAGGTATAACCGAATCATGGGCAACCACCGATATATCAGATGCCGAATTGGGACTGACAGGATATGTAATGTTTAGGAAAGATAGAATAGGAAGAAGGGGAGGTGGAGTTATTTTATATATTAAAGAATCTATCCAGGCTTATGAAATAAAATTAGACAGAGAAGCAGATTGCGAAGAAGCTGTTTGGTGTAACATAGTTACAGGAAACTCAACGTTAACGGTTGGATTAGTTTATCGAAGTCCAAACATAAGCATAGAAGAGAATGAAAAAATACAAAACGCTATAAGGGAAGTGAGCAAACGGGACTGTGTTATTATGGGGGATTTTAACCATGGGCATATAAAATGGAAATCTCTACAGAGTATGGGTAGTGAGGACCACAAGTTTTTAGTTTTAGTACAAGATAGTTTCCTTTCTCAACATGTGCTAGAACCAACCAGGGGAGAGAATGTGTTAGACTTAGTTTTGTCCTCACAGAATGAATTAGTTGACAATGTTAAATTATGTGAGCCTCTGGGAAGTAGTGATCACAACCAGATACATTTTACCATTAAAGTAAAATCAGAAAGAAATAATAAAAAGCAGTTGAGGAGAAATTTCCACAAAGGAAGATATAAGGAAATGAGGAAATATTTAGCAAAGATAGACTGGAATAATACACTGAAGAATAAGACAGCAACAGAATGCTGGAATATCTTAAAGAATGAAATAGAGTGCATCGTAGATAAATTTGTTCCCTTCAAAAAACAAGGGAAACGGACCAGAAAGAAATACTTATCGAAAGAAGCCATTAGAAAAATTAAGTATAAACAAATGATGTGGAAGTCTTATAGACGTACTGGCAATGACGAAGACTACAACATTTATAAAGAAGCACTAAACCAAGCTACAGCTGAAATTAGAAATTCAAAGAGAAGCTATGAACATAAATTAGCTTGTAATATAAAACATGACAGCAAGAGTTTTTATGCGTATGTTCGAAGCAAACAGAAAGTTCAGGATAAGGTCGGTCCTCTAGAAGATAGCGCTGGAAATATAATATCAGAAGGATTCTTAATGGCTGAAGACCTAAATGAGTATTTTAGTTCAGTGTTTACCAGAGAAGACACTAGTTCACTGCCAGTACCAGAGGCTAAGTTCAAGGGGCAGAATCAGAATATTTAAGACAGTTAATTGTAACCCCAGAAATGGTAGCTAAGAAAATTAGGGCTATGAAGGAAAATAAATCACCTGGAGTGGATGGTATTCCACCCAAACTACTAGTGGAAATTGTAGAACAAATTAGCATACCGCTTGCAACAGTTTTCAACTTGTCATTAGAAGAGAGAGTGGTTCCTTTAGAATGGAAAGAAGCAAACATTATACCGTTATTTAAAAAAGGTTCGAGAAACAAGTCAGAGAACTATAGACCAGTGAGTTTAACATCAGTGATTTGTAAATTATTAGAAAGACTAATTAAAGATCACATGGTGGATTTTCTTGTTAAACATAACTTGATAAACCCATCTCAACATGGGTTTCTAAAAGCGAGGTCATGCTTAACAAATATGTTATGTTTTTTGGAAGATATCACTAAGTGGGTAGATGATGGATCACCAGTAGATATCATCTACTTAGATTTTCAAAAAGCTTTCGACAAAGTGCCACATCAGAGATTACTGCTTAAACTAAAAGCCCATGGCATAGGAAATGGTATAATTAACTGGATAGAAAAATGGCTGATTGACAGAAGACAACGGGTAGTTGTTGATGGGGAGGCTTCAAACTGGAAATCAGTTTTGAGTGGGGTTCCACAGGGATCAGTACTGGGACCTATATTATTCTTAATATATATAAACGATTTGGACGATGATATAGCTAGCAAGGTGTTGAAATTTGCAGATGATACAAAAGTGTTTAGAAGGATTGAAAGTGATGGTGATAGACAGCATTTACAAGATGATCTTGACAGGTTGATCAAATGGTCTGAAAAGTGGCAAATGTTGTTCAATTTTGGGAAATGTAAATGCCTTCACACAGGACATGGGAACGAATATGTAGAATATACAATGGGGGGAACTGTACTAAGTACTACTGTAAAAGAAAAAGACTTAGGGCTGACAATTAGTGCTGACATGAAGGTTTCAGAGCAGTGTGGAATTGCAGCTTCAAAGGGAAATCAAATCCTTGGATTGATTAGGCGAAATATAGCATATAAAGAAAAAGAACTAATAATACCGCTGTACAAAACAATAGTTAGGCCTCATTTAGAATATTGTATACAAGCATGGAGGCCATACCGCAAGAAGGACATAGATATGCTAGAAAGAGTACAGAGGAGAGCGACTAAAATGATACCAAAACTGAGGGATCTTAGTTATGAAAAACGCCTAAAAGAATGTGGTTTAACAACACTAGAGACCAGGAGATTGAGAGGAGATCAGATAGAAGTGTTTAAAATATTGAATGGTTATGAAAATATTGATAGAAATATGTTTTTTTCAGTTAAGAAAGATAGAAAGACTAGAGGACATAAAGTTACATTAGTAAAGGAGCAGTGTAGATTAGACGTGAGAAAGTTCTCATTTTCACAAAGGACTGTAAATGAATGGAACAGATTATCTGATGATTGTGTGGGTGCTAGTAGTGTGAATATGTTTAAAAATAAAATCGACACATACCTCAGAAGGGCTGGATATATGTAGATAAAAGGGTTGGACTCTCGATAAGCCAAAGGGCTTCCTTGTCCACCTGCCATCTAGAGTTAATTCTCTGGATGGCAATCTTGTTAAATCTTGTTAAATCTTATCTTCCAGGTCAAGGTCCTTCTGAGCATATCGAATCCAGTACAGTTCAGCTTCTTTAATTCTTCGACGTGACGGAAGTTGACAGATCTTTGATACGAATTGCTTCAACCACTGGGTCCTGGGTAAGTCTTTCAGAGACATCACCCGGGCTGTCATCATTACCAAACGAGGCCAACTGGAGAACTTTGTCGGATCGACGATATGATCAAGCCGAGTCACATTCAACGTCAGCACTTTGGCATTGCGGATGTGAAACTTCTTTTGCTCAGCATCGTCCTTGTCAACTGGGACGTTCTTTGGAGTTGTAGGCCAGTAGACGGGAGGTAATTTCAGGAAGCCAGGTCCATCATTGACTTTCTGCAATTGACTGACATCAACACCACGGGAGACGAGATCTATGACATTCTGACCACTCGGTACGTAAGCAATGTCAGTGACGGGATCAAAGTCATACGTTATTTCCCCGACTCGACTGGCCACGTACGAACGGAAGGATTTCGATTGTCCCTGAAGCCAGCTAATGGCTGTCATGCTGTCTGTCCATATCCTTTTGTAGGCGATCTCAATCCGAAGAGAATTTTCCACAGTGAGCATCATGCGACTCAGGAGAAGAATTGCCTGAAGCTCTTTACGCGGCATACTTGTCTGCTTCAACGGAGTCAATCTTGCTCGGGTGCAAACGAACGATAGCTCAGCATCATCATCTTCTTTCGCAGACCATCTCAGCCAGACTCCAATCCCCATGGCATCTTCGGAAGCATCGCTGGCTCCATGGAGGGATACTTCTGGCAATGGCGACATTCCGCGGAACTTTTCTGGGATCAGACAGCGTTCAATCTTGACGGTGCCAACATCTTTCAGGTCCTGCTTCACACTTTCCCACATCTGAAACAAGTCACTGTCTGGACTAACTGGAGTGTCCCAATCAAGACCAAAAATCCAGAGCTTCTGAAGCAACATCTTTGGTTGGACGAGGATTCCTGACAGCATTCCGTAGACATCGTAGTAGGATGCAGTCGTCTTGAGAATGTTGCGTTTCGTCGGAGTACATTCGTTGAGGGTTACTTCTTTGACACTAAGTGTGTCCTCTACTAGGTTCCAACGTGTACCGAGTGCCATAGCGATGTCATCCTTAGGATAGTACTCGGTGTCACAAACATCTGACTTGTTCGACAACCATTTCCGGATCTTGAAGTACCCTCTATCAAGAGCGACGGTAAGATTATGTTTCAGGCGGAGAGTGCCCTCGATCGATCTCTGGGAGTCGTTCAGATCATCCACGTAGAACTGGTTGGCGACAATACGCTGGATCTCGGAGTCGTTGGTAACATTATTTGCAGCAACATGACGGAGAACGACAGTTGCTTCTGTAGGAGAAGGTTTGTCACCAAAGGTAACTGAGCAGTTCATAAACCTGAATCGGGTCATTTGGATGTTTGCAAAACACGTAACGATGGAAGCGGGCATCTTCTGTAGTGACTTTGACAGCTTGGAACATCTTACTAATGTCAGCGATCACACCCACTTCGTACTCTCTGAAGCGAAGCGCAACATCAAAGAGGTTTACATTGTGATTGTCACCTTTGGCAAAGTAGTCATTCAGACAGTGTCCTTGGTACCTAGCCTTGCCGTCGTAGACAACACGTACTGGAGTAGTAACGGAGTCTTTCATCACTGCGAAATGAGGCAAGAACCAAATTTTTTTGCCCTGGCTGATGTCTGCTTCGAATTCTAAAGTCGGCACAAGACGAGCAACTCCACGGTTGAGTTGATCGTCCATCACTTTCGAGTAAACTTCCCATTCGCGAGGTTTGTTCCGGAACTGCTTCTCCAGGTTCATGAAGCGTTTGACAGCGTAATCGTAGTTGTTCGGCAAACCTTGCGGTGACTTCCTCCATGGGAGGCGAATCTGGTAGGTACCATCGGTTAGTTGGACTACGCTTTCCTTCATAGTTTGCGTCGCTAAGTGATCTTGTTCTTCAGTTACACATTTGCAGTGTCTCGGTTCCATGCCCACACGTTCGATGCCTAAGAAATCTTCTACATCACTGATAGCGGACACTTGTGTGAAGTTGACTATTGCGTTAGCAAGAATGTCCTCTGTACCACGACCTCCTTGAATGTACCATCCTGGGCATCTAACAGCAACTGGATCTTCGAAGTCTGTACCCATGACACGTTCTTCTGATGTGAGTATGTCACCATTCTCCACACCAAGCAAGACATCAATTTTCTCATCGTGAGCTTCAGCGATATCGATGTCTTCAAAATGAGGATAGCGGCGGAGTTGTGAATTGGTGACAATCTGAGCATCACCACAAGGTCTCTTCATCTCGGTAAGTCGGACTTCTCTGTTAAATGTTCCATCTAGACTTTCGAGGGTACATTCAACGACACGAAGTTTGTGGTTCACAGTATCACTTCCAACCGTTGTAAGGTTGAAATCTTGCATGTAACAAGTGTCTGACTGAGGGATGATTCCTTCACGTATCAACGATATCTGACTTCCGGTGTCGAGGAGTATCCGGACCTTGGTCTTCTTTGCACCAAAACGTATATATCCCATGACGGTTGGCAGAGCACATGTGACACGTTCCTTGCCTGAACTGCTGGATTCAACCATAGGATTTGAGTTTCTGTAGATGGACTGAGATTTCGAAGGATGGAAGTTTTCAGCATCAGCATTCAAGGCATTGGCACTGATAGATTTCCTATCGAAGTGGTTGTAACCGTCTAGACCATACACACGTGGGCAAATCGATGAAAAGTGAGTGTTCATACCACAAGTCGGAATCTGACAGTTCGCAATGAATTGACAGTCATCATAGTTGAATGGATGTTTTCCAGCGACACAGTTGTTATGTCCACATCGGTGACATATTCCATGAGTGTTCATCAAGTCAATTTTCTCGGCTTGTGGGAGATTGCGAAACTTGTAGCAGCCTTTCAAGATGTGATTCGAGATTTGAGAATGAATCGGGCACTTCGGTGTAGACATGGTGTTATATTCCTTCCGAGTATTCACAAAGTCAGATTTCACGCCATAACCTTTTCTTCCTCTAGCTCCAGAGGACACCGTAGACTGTCCTGCACTTTTCGATTTCGGTAGAACCGGAGATTGGTTAACACATTCGATTTGCGACTTTGTCTTCTTGAGAATAATGAGGTGGGAGTTCAACCATTTGGCTAAACCATAGACTGAGTCTTCCGACTTTCCATCCATCTTTGTAGAAATAACAGGCAGTGTTCCTCCGATAACTTTCGGCGGATTTGTGTGACCAATAGTCGACCGTTTAAGTCTTGCGTCATATGAATGCCCTCTACTTGAGTGATAAAGTTCTGGATGGCTTCAGTGAACTTTTCCATTTCAGCGAGATTGACTTTTCCTTTTGTAGCGTACGAGTTCAAGTCCTCAAGATCATGTAGAAGAGTATCGACGAGGCGGTCGTCATCCCCATAGGTTTCATCAAGAATTTCCCAATTTGAAATGAATGAAGAGTTCTTTGAACCGCTTGTAGTCACGGATGTCTCCAGAAAATGTTGGAAACTTGAGCTTTTGCATTTGAGCTGCCGGAGCTGGGGCGAGCGGCGCTGGTAAAAGTGGTATCGGTGGTAAGTCTCGGCGTAGAACACTTTCAGCTTTCTTGATGAGTTCATGGATCATAGGTATGGCTCTGTCTCTAACTTCATCAAGGTAGTTGCTTTCAATATCTGCAATTACTTGTTCTTCAAAGTCCCTTCTCTCATCAGTAGATTCATCATCTAACACTAACGCACTGCATTTCAAGGTGATAAAATGTTCGTTGTCGACGTGTAGAACATCTAACTCTTTTCGAATACGTTCAGCGAGATATCTAAATTCAGTACTTGGAAGTCCCTCATCAGCTTTCAATAACGAATCACTTTCCTTGATGAAATTCGTAATTTTGCGTTTGGTACTGGCACGGT
The DNA here is from genome assembly GCA_020002185.1 of Paraescarpia echinospica. Taxonomy (NCBI): domain Eukaryota; kingdom Metazoa; phylum Annelida; class Polychaeta; order Sabellida; family Siboglinidae; genus Paraescarpia; species Paraescarpia echinospica. Next base: position 6,814,688 of record CM034539.1, on the reverse strand, counting down.
CGCTCTTAGCTTTATTCAAAGTCTTAGGAACAGTCTCTATTTCACCGTGATTCGGCGATGACGGCGCACCATACATCGGAAATCGCTGAACGCTTGGCGTCGATAAGCTTGAGAGTGGAAAACGAAGGCTAGCGGTGAATTTCCACCCACAATGACAGGCCAGGGTAACAGACCTTCAAGCGGCGAATGTACAAAGTACAAATTGAATAAGATGTTACGGAATCTACGTTAATTAAACACAATGAATAAATTATAAGTGTTTATTCAATTTGTGTGAATACAGCGGTCGCCATCTATACCGGAATTTACCAGTGTCAAACGAAAATACGAATTCGGAATTTATAAACACATTTGAAAATTAACATTTGCGACGGCCGACGGCAATACTGTAACAAAAAGAATGAGTACTTTTGTTGAAATCCCCGACAGAGTTGAATTTGATCATTAGCGTCGAGTAGCTTGTAAAAGTTATAACTTAGTAGCTATACATGCCGGTATGTATAACCCCCGTTTCGCTAGTTTCCAGTGTAATTAATTAGTAAGAATATATAACAGCTAGTTCGACGATTTCATTAAAACTAAACGTTTTTACAGTTGAATTGGCAAATAGTTATCAATATTAGATAACTTGGTTACTTAGCAAAGTGAGTCTGAAGTGAGGAGGGCAAAAATGAAATTACTGAATAAGTTTTAAGTAGGTCCTCTGGCATGTACTATTATGTGTTATTCAAGTGGAAAATATAGCACAGCGTTGCAAGTCCGAGAACTGTCGGCATGTCGGTTGTAATCTGCGCATAAGTAGTTGTAATTAATAACAACTACCAAGTCTAGTCTCCGTGTACCCGTTTGTTTCAGGAGACCTAGTTGACTTTTGTAGAGACACTCCGCAGGAAACGTCGCTTATTTTCACATTTCAAATCGAATATTAAATTTTTGTGCGTGAATGCAGGAAACATCGATCAATTGTAGTAGGGTCGCTATGATAGTCATTCTCGGCAAACGATCGCGTCTTGGTGAATCAACGTCGTCTGGTGGACATGCATACTGCCCGTGTATCCGTAAGATGTCACCGCTGGCACGACTAATCCGTCGCTAGAGGGCATCACTGCAATCATATATCGTGTTGGTTGGCCCTAGTGCTCACTTTCTCTCGCTCCCTCCCTCTCTCCCTCTCTCTCGCTCTCTCTCTCTCTCTCTCTCTCTCTCTCTCTCTCTCTCTCTCTCTCTCTCTCTCTCTCTCTCTCTCTCTCTCTCTCTCTCTCTCTCTCTCTCTCTCTCTCTCGCTCTCTCTCTTTCTCTCTACCTCGCGCTCTCTCGTCCCCCCTTTCTCTGTGTCTCTCCCCCACTCCCTCCCTGCCTCCATCCCTCCCTATCTCCCTGCCTGCTCCCTCCTTCCCTCCCTCCCTCCTTCCCTCCCTCCTTCCCTCCCTCTCTCTGCGGCGATTAGTTCATCACATGGGCGGGGAAGCAGCACTAGTCCTACATTGGAATTGACCGGTCATTCACGATGCTGCAGGCTAAATACGTGTAAAATAAATAAATCAACTTTACAAGCAATATTATAATCATTAGCTCATTCAGTCAAATATTTGATCTTGAGTGTAAAACATTATGTACGACGAAAGCAATTATATTTGAAGTTTTGAACCAAAAACAATGCTATTACAGACATTCTTGCTAACAATTCTATCAAAGTTTTATGGCTTGATTAAAATATTGGACGCGGGGAGGGAAAGTAGATAGTTGAGTTAACACAAGTAAGTACACTTTTGAGAATTGTTTTCGATAAAGTGATAACACTTAATTTGGGAATTTTTCTATTCAAAGTTTATACTCAAATGATACATTGATCTATGTGAATGTTAAATCAACAAGAATTTTCATATTAGAGCTGCGCCTAGAACAACAGGGTGGATACGAGGACCCTGAACTAGCAGCGTTGTCATCTCTAGACGACAGCCACTGTAATTCCCGCAGTGTTCAGCCAATTCATCCAAGTATCATTGTTATCGAGGGCACGTATCGGGGTGACATTAAATCACGTCTAGGGATAAACGACACGTTAACGCAGACATGGCACGGCCAAATTCCAAACGTCTGGGAGAGCACGTGCCCCCAGTCCCGCCCTGGATTCGCCTATAAGCTTTTACGACATCACTATGAGGTGGGCGAAGCTGGATACATAATGTGGATACATCTTATCCCTCCATCTTCCACCATCCCAACCGATGTCCCCAAAACTCGTGATGATGACTAGAATTGAGACCACTGATGTGTCCACTACTGTCACTGACGATGACGGCCAGTCCCTGACGACGCTCGCCGTCGCTGCAGTCTGTGTTGGTGAACGTCACCCGTCCGTGCCCGAGTCGCTCTGTCGTCGCTACAGCTGTGTCGCCGGCCTAGACCCAGGCGTCGGGCCCACGCCCATCCATGGGTCGGTTCTTGCGGCTGTTGCTGTTGTTTCCGCCGATCTGGCTGCGAATGTTGTTGCCGCTCCTGATCATGTTGTTTGCTGTTGCCCTTGCTGCAGCTCTTGTTGTTGCTGCTGCGGTTGTTGCTGCTGCGGCTGCTGAGCCGGAGGTTCTCGGACGCTGAAAGTGAATCGACATAAAGTTATTAGTAGCATCCCCGGGCGCTGCTGATTACACCGGTCTCAGTACCCGCAGGCAGAGCGCCTTGCGAAACGCCGAGGTTAAAGTTCAGCCAGTGATATCATCAGCAACAGTGTTCGGCTCGTCTTCGTTTCAACCAATCGTGGCTCATATTGCATGTTTGGGAAGTAAAATGAATTATACGAATACAAGGTACCGCTCAGCTGCTCGCGAGAATGGTCGAACGAGTAATAATAATGGGATTTCCCGTGACTGCTCTTTGATGTGCGAGGCCGTTTGTACATCACGACATTTCACGGTTCCCACAGTAAGACCGGCGGAGACTGTACAAATGATTCAGCGAACTTCTGGACTTTGCATAGTATATCTGTCAGCAGTAATGTATAGTTACCGCCCCTGGCGTAGTATATCTGCCAGCAGTAGTGTAAGGTCACCGCCCCTGGCGTAGTAGATCTGTCAGCAGTAATGTATAGTTACCGCCCCTGGCGTAGTATATCTGCCAGCAGTAGTGTATAGTCAGCGCCCCTGGCGTAGTATATTTACCAGCAGTAGTGTATAGTCACCGCCCCTGGCGTAGTATATCTGCCAGCAGTAGTGTAAGGTCGCCGCCCCTGGCGTAGTATATCTACCAGCAGTAGTGTATAGTCAGCGCCCCTGGCGTAGTATATCTACCAGCAGTAGTGTATAGTCACCGCCCCTGGCGTAGTATATCTACCAGCAGTAGTGTATAGTCACCGACCCTGGCGTAGTATATCTGCCAGCAGTAGTGTATAGTCACCGCCCCTGACGTACTATATATACCAGCAGTAGTGTATAGTCATCGCTCCTGACGTAGTATATCTACCAGCAGTAGTGTATAGTCACCGCCCCTGGCGTAGTATATCTACCAGCAGTAGTGTATAGTCAGCGCCCCTGGCGTAGTATATCTACCAGCAGTAGTGTATAGTCAGCGCCCCTGGCGTAGTATATTTACCAGCAGTAGTGTATAGTCACCGCCCCTGGCGTAGTGTATCTACCAGCAGTAGTGTATAGTCACCGCCCCTGGCGTAGTATATCTACCAGCAGTAGTGTATAGTCACCGCCCCTGACGTAGTATATCTACCAGCAGTAGTGTATAGTCACCGCCCCTGGCGTAGTATATCTACCAGCAGTAGTGTATAGTCACCGACCCTGGCGTAGTATATCTGCCAGCAGTAGTGTATAGTCACCGACCCTGGCGTAGTATATCTGCCAGCAGTAGTGTATAGTCACCGCCCCTGACGTAGTATATATACCAGCAGTAGTGTATAGTCACCGCCCCTGACGTAGTATATATACCAGCAGTAGTGTATAGTCACCGCCCCTGACGTAGTATATCTACCAGCAGTAGTGTATAGTCACCGCCCCTGGCGTAGTATATCTACCAGCAGTAGTGTATAGTCAGCGCCCCTGGCGTAGTATATTTACCAGCAGTAGTGTATAGTCACCGCCCCTGGTGTAGTATATCTACCAGCAGTAGTGTATAGTCAGCGCCCCTGGCGTAGTATATCTACCAGCAGTAGTGTATAGTCACCGCCCCTGGCGTAGTATATCTACCAGCAGTAGTGTATAGTCAGCGCCCCTGGCGTAGTATATCTACCAGCAGTAATGTATAGTCACCGCCCCTGGCGTAGTATATCTACCAGCAGTAGTGTATAGTCACCGCCCCTGGCGTAGTATATCTACCAGCAGTAGTGTATAGTCACCGCCCCTGGCGTAGTATATCTACCAGCAGTAGTGTATAGTCACCGCCCCTGACGTAGTATATCTACCAGCAGTAGTGTATAGTCACCGCCCCTGACGTAGTATATCTACCAGCAGTAGTGTATAGTCACCGCCCCTGTCGTAGTATATCTGCCAGCAGTAGTGTATAGTCACCGACCCTGGCGTAGTATATCTGCCAGCAGTAGTGTATAGTCACCGACCCTGGCGTAGGATATCTGCCAGCAGTAGTGTATAGTCACCGCCCCTGACGTAGTATATATACCAGCAGTAGTGTATAGTCACCGCTCCTGACGTAGTATATCTACCAGCAGTAGTGTATTGTCACCGCCCCTGGCGTAGTATATCTACCAGCAGTAGTGTATAGTCAGCGCCCCTGGCGTAGTATATTTACCAACAGTAGTGTGTAGTCACCGCCCCTGGCGTAATATATCTACCAGCAGTAGTGTATAGTCAGCGCCCCTGGCGTAGTATATCTACCAGCAGTAGTGTATAGTCAGCGCCCCTGGCGTAATATATTTACCAGCAGTAGTGTATAGTCACCGCCCCTGGCGTAATATATTTACCAGCAGTAGTGTATAGTCACCGCCCCTGGCGTAGTGTATCTACCAGCAGTAGTGTATAGTCACCGCCCCTGGCATAGTATATCTGCCAGCAGTAGTGTATAGTCACCGACCCTGGCGTAGTATATCTACCAGCAGTAGTGTATAGTCACCGCCCCTGCCGTAGTATATCTACCAGCAGTAGTGTATAGTCACCGCCCCTGGCGTAGTATATCTACCAGCAGTAGTGTATAGTCACCGACCCTGGCGTAGTATATCTGCCAGCAGTAGTGTATAGACACCGACCTTGGCATAGTATATCTGCCAGCAGTAGTGTATAGTCACCGCCCCTGACGTATTATATATACCAGCAGTAGTGTATAGTCACCGCTCCTGACGTAGTATATCTACCAGCAGTAGTGTATAGTCACCGCCCCTGGCGTAGTATATCTACCAGCAGTAGGGTATAGTCAGCGCCCCTGGCGTAGTATATTTACCAGCAGTAGTGTATAGTCACCGCCCCTGACGTAGTATATATACCAGCAGTAGTGTATAGTCACCGCTCCTGACGTAGTATATCTACCAGCAGTAGTGTATAGTCACCGCCCCTGGCGTAGTATATCTACCAGCAGTAGTGTATAGTCACCGACCCTGGCGTAGTATATCTGCCAGCAGTAGTGTATAGTCACCGCCCCTGACGTAGTATATATACCAGCTGTAGTGTATAGTCACCGCTCCTGACGTAGTATATCTACCAGCAGTAGTGTATAGTCACCGCCCCTGGCGTAGTATATCTACCAGCAGTAGTGTATAGTCAGCGCCCTATGCAGTATATCTACTCAGCAGTACGTATAGTCACTGCTCCTGGCGTAGTATAAGCCTACCAGCAGCAGTGTATAGTCACCGCCCCTGGCGAAGTGTGTATCTACCAGCAGTAGTGTATAGTCACCGCCCCTGGCGCAGCACATATCTACCAGCAGTAGTGTATAGTCACCGCCCCGGCGTATTATATCTGCCAGCAGTAGTGTATAGTCACCGACCCTATGCAGTATATCTACCAGCAGTAGTGTGGTAGACACCGCCCCTGACGTAGCATATCTTACCAGGCCGCGCATAGTCACCGCCCCTGGCGTAGCATATCTACCTTCCAGCAGAAGTGTAGTCACCGACCCTGGCGTAGTATATTCCAGCAGTAGTGTATAGTCACCGCTCCTGACGTAGTATATCTACCAGCAGTAGTGTATAGTCACCGCCCCTGGCGTAGTATATCTACCAGCAGTAGTGTATAGTCACCGACCCTGGCGTAGTATATCTGCCAGCAGTAGTGTATAGTCACCGCCCCTGACGTACTATATATACCAGCAGTAGTGTATAGTCATCGCTCCTGACGTAGTATATCTACCAGCAGTAGTGTATAGTCACCGCCCCTGGCGTAGTATATCTACCAGCAGTAGTGTATAGTCAGCGCCCCTGGCGTAGTATATTTACCAGCAGTAGTGTGTAGTGACCGCCCCTGGCGTAATATATCTACCAGCAGTAGTGTATAGTCAGCGCCCCTGGCGTAGTATATCTACCAGCAGTAGTGTATAGTCACCGCCCCTGGCGTAGTATATCTACCAGCAGTAGTGTATAGTCAGCGCCCCTGGCGTAATATATTTACCAGCAGTAGTGTATAGTCACCGCCCCTGGCGTAGTGTATCTACCAGCAGTAGTGTATAGTCACCGCCCCTGGCATAGTATATCTGCCAACAGTAGTGTATAGTCACCGACCCTGGCGTAGTATATCTACCAGCAGTAGTGTATAGTCACCGCCCCTGCCGTAGTATATCTACCAGCAGTAGTGTATAGTCACCGCCCCTGGCGTAGTATATCTACCAGCAGTAGTGTATAGTCACCGACCCTGGCGTAGTATATCTGCCAGCAGTAGTGTATAGTCACCGCCCCTGACGTACTATATATACCAGCAGTAGTGTATAGTCATCGCTCCTGACGTAGTATATCTACCAGCAGTAGTGTATAGTCACCGCCCCTGGCGTAGTATATCTACCAGCAGTAGTGTATAGTCAGCGCCCCTGGCGTAGTATATTTACCAGCAGTAGTGTATAGTCACCGCCCCTGGCGTATTATATCTACCAGCAGTAGTGTATAGTCAGCGCCCCTGGCGTAGTATATCTACCAGCAGTAGTGTATAGTCACCGCCCCTGGCGTAGTATATCTACCAGCAGTAGTGTATTGTCAGCGCCCCTGGCGTAGTATACCTACCAGCAGTAATGTATAGTCACCGCCCCTGGCGTAGTATATTTACCAGCAGTAGTGTATAGTCACCGCCCCTGGCGTAGTGTATCTACCAGTAGTAGTGTATAGTCACCGCCCCTGGCGTAGTATATCTACCAGCAGTAGTGTATAGTCACCGCCCCTGGCGTTGTATATCTGCCAGCAGTAGTGTATAGTCACCGAACCTGGCGTAGTATATCTACCAGCAGTAGTGTGTAGTCACCGCCCCTGAAGTAGTATATCTACCAGCAGTAGTGTATAGTCACCGCTCCTGACGTAGTATATCTACCAGCAGTAGTGTATAGTCACCGCCTCTGGCGTAGTATATCTACCAGCAGTAGTGTATAGTCACCGCCCCTGACGTAGTATATATACCAGCAGTAGTGTATAGTCACCGCTCCTGACGTAGTATATCTACCAGCAGTAGTGTATAGTCACCGCCCCTGGCGTAGTATATCTACCAGCAGTAGTGTATAGTCACCGCTGCTGACGTAGTATATCTACCAGCAGTAGTGTATAGTCACCGCCCCTGGCGTAGTATATCTACCAGCAGTAGTGTATAGTCACCGCCCCTGGCGTAGTGTATTTACCAGCAGTAGTGTATAGTCACCGCCCCTGGCATAGTATATCTGCCAGCAGTAGTGTATAGTCACCGACCCTGGCGTAGTATATCTACCAGCAGTAGTGTATAGTCACCGGCCCTGCCGTAGTATATCTACCAGCAGTAATGTATAGTCATCGCCCCTGGCGTAGTATATCTACCAGCAGTAGTGTATAGTCACCGACCCTGGCGTAGTATATCTGCCAGCAGTAGTGTATAGTCTCCGACCCTGGCATAGTATATCTGCCACCAGTAGTGTATAGTCACCGCCCCTGACGTAGTATACATACCAGCAGTAGTGTATAGTCACCGCTCCTGACGTAGTATATCTACCAGCAGTAGTGTATAGTCACCGCCCCTGGCGTAGTATATCTACCAGCAGTAGTGTATAGTCAGCGCCCCTGGCGTAGTATATTTACCAGCAGTAGTGTATAGTCACCGCCCCTGGCGTAGTATATCTACCAGCAGTAGTGTATAGTCAGCGCCCCTGGCGTAGTATATCTACCAGCAGTAGTGTATAGTCACCGCCCCTGGCGTAGTATATCTACCAGCAGTAGTGTATAGTCAGCGCCCCTGGCGTAGTATATTTACCAGCAGTAGTGTATAGTCACCGCCCCTGGCGTAGTATATCTACCAGCAGTAGTGTATAGTCAGCGCCCCTGGCGTAGTATATCTACCAGCAGTAGTGTATAGTCACCGCCCCTGGCGTAGTATATCTACCAGCAGTAGTGTATAGTCACCGACCCTGGCGTAGTATATCTGCCAGCAGTAGTGTATAGTCACCGACCCTGGCATAGTATATCTGCCAGCAGTAGTGTATAGTCACCGCCCTGACGTAGTATATCCACCAGCAGTAGTGTATAGTCACCGCTCCTGACGTAGCATATCCACCGCGGTAGTATAGTCACCGCCCCCTGGCGTAGCATATTATTCACCAGCAGTAGTGTATAGTCACCGATCCTGGCGTAGTATATCTGCTAAAAGTAGTATAGTCACCGCCCTGACGTGGCATATATACCCAGCAGTAGTGTATAGTCACCGCTCCCTGACGTAGTATATCTACCAGCAGTAGTGTATAGTCACCGCCCCTGGCGTAGTATATCTACCAGCAGTAGTGTATAGTCAGCGCCCCTGGCGTAGTATATTTACCAGCAGTAGTGTATAGTCACCGCCCCTGGCGTAGTATATCTACCAGCAGTAGTGTATAGTCAGCGCCCCTGGCGTAGTATATTTACCAGCAGTAGTGTATAGTCACCGCCCCTGGTGTAGTATATCTACCAGCAGTAGTGTATAGTCAGCGCCCCTGGCGTAGTATATCTACCAGCAGTAGTGTATAGTCACCGCCCCTGGCGTAGTATATCTACCAGCAGTAGTGTATAGTCAGCGCCCCTGGCGTAGTATATTTACCAGCAGTAGTGTATAGTCACCGCCCCTGGCGTAGTATATCTACCAGCAGTAGTGTATAGTCACCGCCCCTGGCGTAGTATATCTACCAGCAGTAGTGTATAGTCAGCGCCCCTGGCGTAGTACATTTACCAGCAGTAGTGTGTAGTCACCGCCCCTGGCGTAATATATCTACCAGCAGTAGTGTATAGTCAGCGCCCCTGGCGTAGTATATCTACCAGCAGTAGTGTATAGTCACCGCCCCTGGCGTAGTATATCTACCAGCAGTAGTGTATAGTCACCGCTCCTGACGTAGTATATCTACCAGCAGTAGTGTATAGTCACCGCCCCTGGCGTAGTATATCTACCAGCAGTAGTGTATAGTCACCGACCCTGGCGTAGTATATCTGCCAGCAGTAGTGTATAGTCACCGCCCCTGACGTAGTATATATACCAGCTGTAGTGTATAGTCACCGCTCCTGACGTAGTATATCTACCAGCAGTAGTGTATAGTCACCGCCCCTGGCGTAGTATATCTACCAGCAGTAGTGTATAGTCAGCGCCCCTGGCGTAGTATATTTACCAGCAGTAGTGTGTAGTCAACGCCCCTGGCGTAATATATCTACCAGCAGTAGTGTATAGTCAGCGCCCCTGGAGTAGTATATCTACCAGCCGTAGTGTATAGTCACCGCCCCTGGCGTCGTATATCTACCAGCAGTAGTGTATAGTCAGCGCCCCTGGCGTAATATATTTACCAGCAGTAGTGTATAGTCACCGCCCCTGGCGTAGTGTATCTACCAGCAGTAGTGTATAGTCACCGCCCCTGGCATAGTATATCTGCCAACAGTAGTGTATAGTCACCGACCCTGGCGTAGTATATCTACCAGCAGTAGTGTATAGTCACCGCCCCTGCCGTAGTATATCTACCAGCAGTAGTGTATAGTCACCGACCCTGGCGTAGTATATCTGCCAGCAGTAGTGTATAGTCACCGACCCTGGCATAGTATATCTGCCAGCAGTAGTGTATAGTCACCGCCCCTGACGTAGTATACATACCAGCAGTAGTGTATAGTCACCGCTCCTGACGTAGTATATCTACCAGCAGTAGTGTATAGTCACCGCCCCTGGCGTAGTATATCTACCAGCAGTAGTGTATAGTCAGCGCCCCTGGCGTAGTATATTTACCAGCTGTAGTGTGTAGTCACCGCCCCTGGCGTAATATATCTACCAGCAGTAGTGTATAGTCAGCGCCCCTGGCGTAGTATATCTACCAGCAGTAGTGTATAGTCACCGCCCCTGGCGTAGTATATCTACCAGCAGTAGTGTATAGTCAGCGCCCCTGGCGTAATATATTTACCAGCAGTAGTGTATAGTCACCGCCCCTGGCGTAGTGTATCTACCAGCAGTAGTGTATAGTCACCGCCCCTGGCGTAGTATATCTGCCAACAGTAGTGTATAGTCACCGCCCCTGGCATAGTATATCTGCCAGTAGTAGTGTATAGTCACCGACCCTGGCGTAGTATATCTATCAGCAGTAGTGTATAGTCAGCGCCCCTGCCGTAGTATATCTACCAGCAGTAATGTATAGTCACCGCCCCTGGCGTAGTATATTTACCAGCAGTAGTGTATAGTCACCGCCCCTGGCGAAGTGTATCTACCAGCAGTAGTGTATAGTCACCGCCCCTGGCGTAGTATATCTACCAGCAGTAGTGTATAGTCACCGCCCCTGGCGTAGTATATCTGCCAGCAGTAGTGTATAGTCACCGACCCTGGCGTAGTATATCTACCAGCAGTAGTGTGTAGACACCGCCCCTGACGTAGTATATCTACCAGCAGTAGTGTATAGTCACCGCTCCTGGCGTAGTATATCTACCAGCAGTAGTGTATAGTCACCGACCCTGGCGTAGTATATCTGCCAGCAGTAGTGTATAGTCACCGACCCTGGCGTAGTGTATCTGCCAGCAGTAGTGTATAGTCACCGCCCCTGACGTAGTATATATACCAGCAGTAGTGTATAGTCACCGCTCCTGACGTAGTATATCTACCAGCAGTAGTGTATAGTCACCGCCCCTAGCGTAGTATATCTACCAGCAGTAGTGTATAGTCAGCGCCCCTGGCGTAGTATATCTACCAGCAGTAGTGTGTAGTCACCGCCCCTGGCGTAATATATCTACCAGCAGTAGTGTATAGTCAGCGCCCCTGGCGTAGTATATTTACCAGCAGTAGTGTGTAGTCACCGCCCCTGGCGTAGTATATTTACCAGCAGTAGTGTATAGTCACCGCCCCTGGCGTAGTATATCTACCAGCAGTAGTGTATAGTCAGCGCCCCTGGCGTAGTATATCTACCAGCAGTAGTGTATAGTCAGCGCCCCTGGCGTAGTGTATTTACCAGCAGTAGTGTATAGTCACCGCCCCTGGCGTAGTGTATCTACCAGCAGTAGTGTATAGTCACCACCCCTGGCGTAGTATATCTACCAGCAGTAGTGTATAGTCACCGCCCCTGACGTAGTATATCTACCAGCAGTAGTGTATAGTCACCGCCCCTGGTGTAGTATATCTACCAGAAGTAGTGTATAGTCACCGACCCTGGCGTAGTATATCTGCCAGCAGTAGTGTATAGTCACCGACCCTGGCGTAGTATATCTGCCAGCAGTAGTGTATAGTCACCGCCCCTGACGTAGTATATATACCAGCAGTAGTGTATAGTCACCGCCCCTGACGTAGTATATATACCAGCAGTAGTGTATAGTCACCGCTCCTGACGTAGTATATCTACCAGCAGTAGTGTATAGTCACCGCCCCTGGCGTAGTATATCTACCAGCAGTAGTGTATAGTCAGCGCCCCTGGCGTAGTATATTTACCAGCAGTAGTGTATAGTCACCGCCCCTGGCGTAGTATATCTACCAGCAGTAGTGTATAGTCAGCGCCCCTGGCGTAGTATATCTACCAGCAGTAGTGTATAGTCACCGCCCCTGGCGTAGTATATCTACCAGCAGTAGTGTATAGTCAGCGCCCCTGGCGTAGTATGGCATCTACCAGCGGTAATGTAGCAATGCGCCCTGGCGTAGTATATCTACCAGCAGTAGTGTATAGTCACCGCCCCTGGCGTAGTATATCTGCCAGCAGTAGTGTATAGTCACCGACCCTGGCGTAGTATATCTGCCAGCAGTAGTGTATAGTCAGCGCCCCTGACGTAGTATATCTACCAGCAGTAGTGTATAGTCACCGCCCCTGACGTAGTATATATACCAGCAGTAGTGTATAGTCACCGCTCCTGACGTAGTATATCTACCAGTAGTAGTGTATAGTCACCGCCCTTGGCGTAGTATATCTACCAGCAGTAGTGTATAGTCAGCGCCCCTGGCGTAGTATATTTACCAGCTGTAGTGTGTAGTCACCGCCCCTGGCGTAATATATCTACCAGCAGTAGTGTATAGTCAGCGCCCCTGGCGTAGTATATCTACCAGCAGTAGTGTATAGTCACCGCCCCTGGCGTAGTATATCTACCAGCAGTAGTGTATAGTCAGCGCCCCTGGCGTAATATATTTACCAGCAGTAGTGTATAGTCACCGCCCCTGGCGTAATATATTTACCAGCAGTAGTGTATAGTCACCGCCCCTGGCGTAGTGTATCTACCAGCAGTAGTGTATAGTCACCGCCCCTGGCATAGTATATCTGCCAGTAGTAGTGTATAGTCACCGACCCTGGCGTAGTATATCTATCAGCAGTAGTGTATAGTCAGCGCCCCTGCCGTAGTATATCTACCAGCAGTAATGTATAGTCACCGCCCCTGGCGTAGTATATTTACCAGCAGTAGTGTATAGTCACCGCCCCTGGCGAAGTGTATCTACCAGCAGTAGTGTATAGTCACCGCCCCTGGCGTAGTATATCTACCAGCAGTAGTGTATAGTCACCGCCCCTGGCGTAGTATATCTGCCAGCAGTAGTGTATAGTCACCGACCCTGGCGTAGTATATCTACCAGCAGTAGTGTGTAGACACCGCCCCTGACGTAGTATATCTACCAGCAGTAGTGTATAGTCACCGCTCCTGGCGTAGTATATCTACCAGCAGTAGTGTATAGTCACCGACCCTGGCGTAGTATATCTGCCAGCAGTAGTGTATAGTCACCGACCCTGGCGTAGTGTATCTGCCAGCAGTAGTGTATAGTCACCGCCCCTGACGTAGTATATATACCAGCAGTAGTGTATAGTCACCGCTCCTGACGTAGTATATCTACCAGCAGTAGTGTATAGTCACCGCCCCTGGCGTAGTATATCTACCAGCAGTAGTGTATAGTCAGCGCCCCTGGCGTAGTATATCTACCAGCAGTAGTGTGTAGTCACCGCCCCTGGCGTAATATATCTACCAGCAGTAGTGTATAGTCAGCGCCCCTGGCGTAGTATATTTACCAGCAGTAGTGTGTAGTCACCGCCCCTGGCGTAGTATATTTACCAGCAGTAGTGTATAGTCACCGCCCCTGGCGTAGTATATCTACCAGCAGTAGTGTATAGTCAGCGCCCCTGGCGTAGTATATCTACCAGCAGTAGTGTATAGTCAGCGCCCCTGGCGTAGTATATTTACCAGCAGTAGTGTATAGTCACCGCCCCTGGCGTAGTGTATCTACCAGCAGTAGTGTATAGTCACCGCCCCTGGCGTAGTATATCTACCAGCAGTAGTGTATAGTCACCGCCCCTGACGTAGTATATCTACCAGCAGTAGTGTATAGTCACCGCCCCTGGCGTAGTATATCTACCAGCAGTAGTGTAGTATAGTCACCGACCCTGGCGTAGTATATCTGCCAGCAGTAGTGTATAGTCACCGACCCCGTAGTATATCTGCCAGCAGTAGTATATCTGCCAGCAGTAGTGTATAGTCACCGCCCCTGACGTAGTATATATACCAGCAGTAGTGTATAGTCACCGCTCCTGACGTAGTATATCTACCAGCAGTAGTGTATAGTCACCGCCCCTGGCGTAGTATATCTACCAGCAGTAGTGTATAGTCAGCGCCCCTGGCGTAGTATATTTACCAGCAGTAGTGTATAGTCACCGCCCCTGGCGTAGTATATCTACCAGCAGTAGTGTATAGTCAGCGCCCCTGGCGTAGTATATCTACCAGCAGTAGTGTATAGTCACCGCCCCTGGCGTAGTATATCTACCAGCAGTAGTGTATAGTCAGCGCCCCTGGCGTAGTATATCTACCAGCAGTAGTGTATAGTCACCGCCCCTGGCGTAGTATATCTACCAGCAGTAGTGTATAGTCACCGCCCCTGGCGTAGTATATCTGCCAGCAGTAGTGTATAGTCACCGACCCTGGCGTAGTATATCTGCCAGCAGTAGTGTATAGTCAGCGCCCCTGACGTAGTATATCTACCAGCAGTAGTGTATAGTCACCGCCCCTGACGTAGTATATATACCAGCAGTAGTGTATAGTCACCGCTCCTGACGTAGTATATCTACCAGTAGTAGTGTATAGTCACCGCCCTTGGCGTAGTATATCTACCAGCAGTAGTGTATAGTCAGCGCCCCTGGCGTAGTATATTTACCAGCTGTAGTGTGTAGTCACCGCCCCTGGCGTAATATATCTACCAGCAGTAGTGTATAGTCAGCGCCCCTGGCGTAGTATATCTACCAGCAGTAGTGTATAGTCACCGCCCCTGGCGTAGTATATCTACCAGCAGTAGTGTATAGTCAGCGCCCCTGGCGTAATATATTTACCAGCAGTAGTGTATAGTCACCGCCCCTGGCGTAATATATTTACCAGCAGTAGTGTATAGTCACCGCCCCTGGCGTAGTGTATCTACCAGCAGTAGTGTATAGTCACCGCCCCTGGCATAGTATATCTGCCAGTAGTAGTGTATAGTCACCGACCCTGGCGTAGTATATCTATCAGCAGTAGTGTATAGTCAGCGCCCCTGCCGTAGTATATCTACCAGCAGTAATGTATAGTCACCGCCCCTGGCGTAGTATATTTACCAGCAGTAGTGTATAGTCACCGCCCCTGGCGAAGTGTATCTACCAGCAGTAGTGTATAGTCACCGCCCCTGGCGTAGTATATCTACCAGCAGTAGTGTATAGTCACCGCCCCTGGCGTAGTATATCTGCCAGCAGTAGTGTATAGTCACCGACCCTGGCGTAGTATATCTACCAGCAGTAGTGTGTAGACACCGCCCCTGACGTAGTATATCTACCAGCAGTAGTGTATAGTCACCGCCCCTGGCGTAGTATATCTACCAGCAGTAGTGTATAGTCACCGACCCTGGCGTAGTATATCTGCCAGCAGTAGTGTATAGTCACCGACCCTGGCGTAGTGTATCTGCCAGCAGTAGTGTATAGTCACCGCCCCTGACGTAGTATATATACCAGCAGTAGTGTATAGTCACCGCTCCTGACGTAGTATATCTACCAGCAGTAGTGTATAGTCACCGCCCCTGGCGTAGTATATCTACCAGCAGTAATGTATAGTCAGCGCCCCTGGCGTAGTATATCTACCAGCAGTAGTGTGTAGTCACCGCCCCTGGCGTAATATATCTACCAGCAGTAGTGTATAGTCAGCGCCCCTGGCGTAGTATATTTACCAGCAGTAGTGTGTAGTCACCGCCCCTGGCGTAATATATCTACCAGCAGTAGTGTATAGTCAGCGCCCCTGGCGTAGTATATCTACCAGCAGTAGTGTATAGTCACCGCCCCTGGCGTAGTATATCTACCAGCAGTAGTGTATAGTCACCGCCCCTGGCGTAGTATATCTACCAGCAGTAGTGTATAGTCAGCGCCCCTGGCGTAGTATATTTACTAGCAGTAGTGTATAGTCACCGCCCCTGGCGTAGTGTATCTACCAGCAGTAGTGTATAGTCACCGCCCCTGGCGTAGTATATCTACCAGCAGTAGTGTATAGTCACCGCCCCCGGCGTAGTATATCTGCCAGCAGTAGTGAATAGGCACCGCCCCTGGCGTAGTATATCTGCCAGTCTTAGCGTATAGTTACCGCCCCTGACTTGCGAGGATGATTAGCACTTTCGAGATCATTGCCTGTCCGGAGGTCAGACATCGTCACCTTTTCGGTCGAACTGGCGATTCTCGTGCGTGCCGACTAGACCGCCATCTTTACAGCAATCGTTGACATACGTACTTCAATAAATGACAATGTTAATGATGTTTACATTTCCTATGTTAATAAGTAGACCGCCTACTTTCGAGATGGACCACCTACTATACACGTTGAACGTCATACTGACCACCAGTGTTTCATCTCAGGTGAAGAACATTGTATATGGTTTAGTTAGGCCTGCTCACATTTACACGGGAAGACTCGATCCTTGTAAACGCAATGACAACTATTTTATTAATATATTATAACCAAACTCGGCGTGATAACTAGGTTACGGTGCTTATGATAATTACGATATGTTGTCTACGATAATTATGAATTGTTTAGAAAAAAATTATATTAAACACCATGGAAGTGGTTTGTATTATTTTATATGCAGTAATAATGGCTCCATCCAAATTTCCTTTATGCATGACCATGATGTTTGACAAAACTAAACGTATAACCACCTCTTACAAGGTATATGAAAATGTGTATTTTAGTGATTTGTATCACAGCCGTAATGTAATATATACTTCGCTTATATTAACAAAAACACCTCATCTGTTAAGACGGTCATATTAGCGTTAAGAACATTCTTAGCCGCTTCATGAAACCGGCCCTTGGTGTTCTTGTTGGTTACTTTTGGACCAACTGACGTCACGCTTCGCCTACGTCACAATCATAATTTTGCTCGTAACTGCGTAACTGTCAAGCTTTGCTTTAATCACCAATGTTGATAACGTGAATGACATTACCATTGGTGCATAACACCTCATAAATCAGACAATCCCGCATATTGTTACTTCAGAAACTTTGTCTTATGTTTTTGTCATGAACATTTTTGAGGCCAGAATTTCAACACAATATACGACGGATTACACGAACGTGTTCGGTATCAAGTTTTTGACAGATTGACGAAGTTGTTGGTAGGCAACATATCACGTGATGGATAGGTCAGTTATATCGGACACACCTGAAGCTACTGAAGACGCTGGACCGTCGGCGTCTGAAGCTCCTTCTGGCGGACGCCAACGACGTCAGTCCCGAGCGGAACGTTCGCCAACTAAGCAAAATAAACATGAATGTGCAAACGTTCGCCAACTATGCAAAATAAACATGAATGTCCAAACATTTATTAACTAAGCAAAATAATTACAAATGTACAAGCAAACTAAACACGCAAAATAAACATGAATGTCCAAACATTTATCAAATAAGCAAAATAAACACGAATGTACAAGCAAACTAAACACCCAAAATAAACATGAATGTGCAAACATTCGCTAACTAAACCAAATAAAGTCAACATCCAGACAGTTGCCAATTAAACAACATAAAATGGAGATAAAGAGACAGGCAGATAGAGAAAAGAAGACACGCAATCAGATGCCTGTCTTTCCTTACCGTCTTACTTAGAACAGATAGAGCCACGTCAAAGTACAGGGTACCTGGTGCTGTAGATAAATCATGTACCTTATGGTGTAGATAAACCACGCAGGTGGTTGTGTAGATAAACTGCGTACCTGGTTGTGTAGATAAACCACGTAGGTGGTTGTGTAGATAAACCACGTACCTGATATTATAAGATAAACCACGTACCTGATTGTGGAGATAAACCACGTACCTGGTTGTGTAGATAAACCACGTGGTTGATTGTGTAGATAAACCACGTACCTGATTCTGTAGATAAACCACGTACCTGATTCTGTAGATAAACCATGTACCTGATTATGTAGATAAACCACGTACCTGATTCTGTAGATAAGCCACGTACCTGATTCTGTAGATAAACCACGTACCCGATAGTGTAGATAAACCACGTACCTGGTTGTGTAGATAAACTACGTACTGGTTGTGTTGATAAACCACGTACCTGATGTTATTGATAAACCACGTACCTGATTGTGTAGATAAACCGCGTACCTGTTGGTATAGATAAACCACGTACACGTACCTGATGGTGTAGTATATATATATATATATATATATAACTACATACCTGATTGTGTAGATAAAGGGGTTGAGCGAGGAGCTGATGAGCGGAAGGAACTCGATGACTGTGAACGCAAAGAAGCCGTTGCTGGGCAGCTCGCCGCCGAGGGCGATGTAGACGTTGCCGGCGAAGTTGGGACCCCAACACACGGCGAAGATGACGGCGACGCAGGCCATGGTGCGGGCGAGGCGACGTCTTGCTCGCATCCTCGAGTTGCTCACGTCCACCACGTCAGACTGGCTGCAAGGATACGGAGGAATAGGGTGGTATCTCCGCACGAAGTAACGGGTAAGTTGTATACCGATTTGGGTCTCGAACTGTTTGGTTCTAACGCGCCTCTTAACGGGAGGTTGTCTATTCGATTCATCACTGTGATGTTATTAAGACTAAAATATGCATGTTGAAGAGACTTGAATATACATGTTGAAGGTTTAGTGCGCGCCAAGTTACGTTTAATAAACACAAAACAGTATATGAAATTTGAATTGTTAGCCCACGAAAAGTAAACCAAATATCGGTAACGTAACAGGCCCTACCGATAAAATTAACAGGTCCCACCGATCAAATAACACACCCTACCGGTAAAGCGCCGTGAAGATGCGGGCGTGGGCCAGGGATAGCACCAACAGCGGCACGACGAAGTAGAAGACGCAGATCCCGGCCAAGTAGACGACGTCGGCCGTCGACCACGCATACACAACGCACTGCAGCACGGGGTAAGCCGCGCCTCGCAACAGGGTCGGCTACAGGGAAGAGGTAGGGAATAAAAGCACAAGGAAAATACACCACTCTCTCGCTCTCGCGTCTCTGTCGTCATTATCACTAGCTCGCTCTATTCCCCCCCCCTCTCTCTCTCTCTAGCTGTCTCTCCTTCCTCTCGCCCCCTATCTCTGTCTCTCTCTCCTCTCTCCTCTCTCCTTTCCTTTCTCCACTTCCCCTCTCTTTGTCTCTGTCTGTCTTTGTTTGTCTCCGTCTCTCTTCCTCTCTGCATCCCTGCTTCTCTGTTTCTCTGTCTATGTCTAATATTGTTTTTTTATTGTTTTCAATTATCAATGCAAATGATTTACTATTTAATTCTTCGAATACAATTACAACTTGTGTTTAATTTCTGTGACGTTTGCCTAGCCAAAACTCTGGCTTTATTTTCGCAACTATTTTTCCTTTGACGTAATTTCTGCCTACCTGTAGGACGGTGTAGCGGAGCGGCACCGGCAGCAGGCAGGCGACGGCACAGACCCAGACGGCGACGAGGAGGCGCCGTGCGCGTGAGGTGGTGCACACGGACCGCGCCCACAGCGGGTAGACGATAAGGAGGAGCCGCTCGTGGCTGATGGCGACGAGCGTGTGGAGGCCGACTGCGGCCAGCAGACACTGCAGGAACATCTCGGCCTGACACCGTCGCTCAGGCCACGTCAGGTCCGTCTGTCGGTGACAACAGGGAGGTCGACGTTAGACTTTACATTCACAGGACGATATTGCTACGCAGTGGAATCTCACCCAGGACAGGAAAAAAATGACTTGAATGAAGAGGTGACCATACTAGCGGGATTCATATCCTACAATTTTCCGTTACATAAATATTTTGGGACTGTTCTGGAATGACCTTAATTGAGAGGTGGCTGTATTATAGAAGTACCGTAAAGCGAGGTTTGATTGGATACGTATGCAACATTAAAAATGAAAACGTTTTACTAAACGGTGCCTTAGGCCACTGTTATGTGCCTAAACGAGCTAATACTCCATAACCATTTTCAACTATTGCAACTACGATCAAACGTGTCACGTTAGTGGTTTACCTAGAATGTGGTCTCAGAGAGGAAGATTCCGATAAATTGTCCGATATCCTGGAGGCTGACACTTGGTCGTGACGCAGAGGATTGACCAATACACGCTGAGCTGTGGAGACGGTTGTGACCCGCCCGGTACCTAGTTTTGCTCGACATGTATACGAATACGCCGACTCATTTATTGGTTTCTCTATTCCCTACGATTCAGAAGCCGAGTTACACTTTAATATGGGTTACTGAGCGTCATAAAGTAGATGACCATTCCCAGTTCGGTGACCAGCGAACTGGGAAGCGACTAGAGACAACAGAGACAACAGAGACTAGAGACAACACAGACTAGAAACAACAGAGACGAGACAATATAGACTAGAGACAACATATACTAGAGACAACAGAGACTAGAGACAACAGAGACTAGAGGCAACAGAGACTAGAGACAACAGAGACTACAGACAACGTAGACTAGAGACAACAGAGACTAGAGACAACAGAGACTAGATACAACATAGACTAGAGACAACAGACACTAGAGACAAAAGAGACTAGAGACAACACAGACTAGAAACAACAGAGACTAGAGACAATATAGACTAGAGACAACATATACTAGAGACAACAGAGACTAGAGACAACAGAGACTAGAGACAACAGAGACTAGATAAAACGGAGACTAGAAACAAGAGAGACGAGACAATATAGATTAGAGACAACAGATACTAGAGACAACAGAGACTAGAGACAACAGAGACTAGAGACAACAGAGACTAGAGACAACAGAGACTAGAGACAACAGAGACTAGATAAAACGGAGACTAGAAACAAGAGAGACGAGACAATATAGACTAGAGACAACAGATACTAGAGACAACAGAGACTAGAGACAACAGAGACTAGAGACAACAGAGACTAGATAAAACGGAGACTAGAAACAACAGAGACGAGACAATATAGATTAGAGACAACAGATACTAGAGACAACAGATACTAGAGACAACAGAGACTAGAGACAACAGAGACTAGAGGCAACAGAGACTAGAGACAACAGAGACTACATACAACGTAGACTAGAGACAACAGAGACTAGAGACAACAGAGACTAGATACAACATAGACTAGAGACAACAGAGACTAGAGACAAAAGAGACTAGATACAACAGAGATTAGAGACAACAGAGACTAGAGACAACAGAGACTAGAGACAACAGAGACTAGAGACAACAGAGACGAGACAATATAGACTAGAGACAACAGATACTAGAGACAACAGAGACTAGAGACAACAGAGATTAGAGACAACAGAGACTAGAGACAACAGAGACTAGAGACAACAGAGACTAGAGACAACACAGACTAGAAACAACAGAGACGAGACAATATAGACTAGAGACAACAGATACTAGAGACAACAGAGACTAGAGACAACAGAGACTAGAAACAACAGAGACTAGAGACAATATAGACTAGAGACAACAGATACTAGAGACAACAGAGACTAGAGACAACAGAGACTAGAGGCAACAGAGACTAGAAACAACAGAGACTACAGACAACGTAGACTAGAGACAACAGAGACTAGAGACAACAGAGACTAGATACAACATAGACTAGAGACAACAGAGACTAGAGACAAAAGAGACTAGAGACAACACAGACTAGAAACAACAGAGACTAGAGACAATATAGACTAGAGACAACAGATACTAGAGACAACAGAGACTAGAGACAACAGAGACTAGAGGCAACAGAGACTAGAAACAACAGAGACTACAGACAACGTAGACTAGAGACAACAGAGACTAGAGACAACAGAGACTAGATACAACATAGACTAGAGACAACAGAGACTAGAGACAAAAGAGACTAGAGACAACACAGACTAGAAACAACAGAGACTAGAGACAATATAGACTAGAGACAACAGATACTAGAGACAACAGAGACTAGAGACAACAGAGACTAGAGGCAACAGAGACTAGAAACAACAGAGACTACAGACAACGTAGACTAGAGACAACAGAGACTAGAGACAACAGAGACTAGATACAACATAGACTAGAGACAACAGAGACTAGAGACAAAAGAGACTAGAGACAACACAGACTAGAAACAACAGAGACTAGAGACAATATAGACTAGAGACAACAGATACTAGAGACAACAGAGACTAGAGACAACAGAGACTAGAGGCAACAGAGACTAGAAACAACAGAGACTACAGACAACGTAGACTAGAGACAACAGAGACTAGAGACAACAGAGACTAGATACAACATAGACTAGAGACAACAGAGACTAGAGACAAAAGAGACTAGATACAACAGAGACTAGAGACAACAGAGACTAGAGACAACAGAGACTAGAGACAACAGACACTAGAGACAACAGAGACTAGATACAATAGAGACAACAGAGACTAGATACAACATAAACTAGATACAACAGAGACTAGAGACAACATTAACTAGAGACAACAGAGACTAGAGACAACAGAGACTAGATACAACAGTGACAACAGAGACTAGAGACAACATAGACTAGAGACAACAGAGACTAGAGACAACAGAGACTAGAGACAACATTAACTAGAGACAACAGAGACTAGAGACAACAGAGACTATATACAATAGAGACAACAGAGACTAGATACAACAGAGACTAGAGACAACAGAGACAAGAGACAGCAGAGACTAGAGACAACAGAGACTAGAGACAGCATAGACTAGAGGCAACAGAGACTAGAGACAACATAGACTAGAGGCAACAGAGACTAGAGACAACAGAGACTACAGACAACAGAGACTACAGACAACATAGAGTAAAGAGACAACAGAGACTAGAGACAACAGAGACTAGAGACAACAGAGACTAGAGACAACAGAGACTAGAGACAACAGAGACTAGAGAAAACAGAGAGACTAGAAACAACGGAGACTAGATCAAACGGAGACTAGAAACAAGAGAGACTAGAAACAACAGAGACTAGAGACAACCGAGAGACTAGAGACAACAGAGACTAGAGACAACAGAGAGACGAGACAACAGAGATACTAGAGACAACAGAGACTAGAGACAACAGAGACTAGAGACAACATAGACTAGAGAAAACAGAGAGACTAGAAACAACGGAGACTAGAAACAAGAGAGACTAGAAACAACAGAGACTAGAGACAACCGAGAGACTAGAGACAACAGAGACTAGAGACAACAGAGAGACGAGACAACAGAGATACTAGAGACAACAGAGACTAGAGACAACAGAGACTAGAGACAACAGAGACTATAAACAATAGAGATTGCAAACAACAGAGACTAGATACAACAGAGACTAGACACAACATAGACTAGAGACAACAGAGACTAGAAACAATCGATATTATAGAGACAACAGAGACTAGAGACAACAGAGACTAGTGACAACAGAGACTAGTGACAACATAGACTAGTGACAACAGAGACAATAGAGACTAGATACAACATAGACTAGAGAAAATAGAGCCTAGAGAAAACATAGACTAGAGACAACAGAGACTAGAGACAATAGAGACTAGAGAGAACAGAGACTAGTGACAACAGAGACTAGTGACAACAGAGACAATAGAGATTAGATACAACAGAGACTAGAGAAAATAGAGACTAGAGACAACATAGACCAGAGACAACAGAGACTAGAGACAACAGAGACTGGAAACAACAGAGACAACAGAGACTAGAGACAACAGAGACTAGAGACAATAGAGACAACATAGACTAGAGGCAACATAGACTAGAGACAACAGAGACTACAGACAACATAGAGTAGAGAGACAACAGAGATAGAGATAATATAGACTAGAGACAACAGAGACTAGAGACAATAGAGACAACAGAGACTAGAGACAACAGAGAGACTAGAAACAACGGAGACTAGAGACAACAGAGACTAGAGACAACAGAGACTAGAGACAACAGAGACTAGAGACAACAGACACTAGAGACAACAGAGACTAGATACAATAGAGACAACAGAGACTAGAGACAACATAGACTAGAGACAACAGAGACTAGAGGCAACATTAACTAGAGACAACAGAGACTAGAGACAACAGAGACTAGATACAATAGTGACAACAGAGACTAGAGACAACATATACTAGAGACAACAGAGACTAGAGACAACAGAGACTAGAGACAACATTATCTAGAGACAACAGAGACTAGAGACAACAGAGACTATATACAATAGAGACAACACAGACTAGATACAACAGAGACTAGAGACAACAGAGACTAGAGACAGCATAGACTAGAGGCAACAGAGACTAGAGACAACATAGAGTAGAGGCAACAGAGACTAGAGACAACAGAGACTACAGACAACATAGAGTAGAGAGACAACAGAGACTAGAGACAACAGAGACTAGAGACAACAGAGACTAGAGACAACAGAGACTAGAGACAACAGAGACTAGATAAAACGGAGACTAGAAACAAGAGAGACTAGAAACAACAGAGACTAGAGACAACAGAGACTAGAGACAACATAGACTAGAGAAAACAGAGAGACTAGAAACAACGGAGACTAGAAACAAGAGAGACTAGAAACAACAGAGACTAGAGACAACCGAGAGACTAGAGACAACAGAGACTAGAGACAACAGAGAGACGAGACAACAGAGATACTAGAGACAACAGAGACTAGAGACAACAGAGACTAGAGACAACAGAGACTATAAACAATAGAGATTGCAGACAACAGAGACTAGATACAACAGAGACTAGACACAACATAGACTAGAGACAACAGAGACTAGAAACAATCGATATTATAGAGACAACAGAGACTAGAGACAACAGAGACTAGTGACAACAGAGACTAGTGACAACATAGACTAGTGACAACAGAGACAATAGAGAATAGATAAAACATAGACTAGAGAAAATAGAGCCTAGAGAAAACATAGACTAGAGACAACAGAGACTGGAGACAACAGAGACTAGAGACAATAGAGACTAGAGAGAACAGAGACTAGTGACAACAGAGACTAGTGACAACAGAGACTAGTGACAACAGAGACAATAGAGACTAGATACAACAGAGACTAGAGAAAATAGAGACTAGAGACAACATAGACCAGAGACAACAGAGACTAGAGACAACAGAGACTGGAAACAACAGAGACAACAGAGACTAGGGACAACAGAGACTAGAGACAATAGAGACAACATAGACTAGAGGCAACAGAGACTAGAGACAACAGAGACTACAGACAACATAGAGTAGAGAGACAACAGAGATAGAGACAATATAGACTAGAGACAACAGAGACTAGAGACAATAGAGACAACAGAGACTAGAGACAACAGAGAGACTAGAAACAACGGAGACTAGAGACAACAGAGACTAGAGACAACAGAGACTAGAGACAACAGAGAGACTAGAAACAACAGAGACTAGAGACAACAGAGACTAGAAACAACAGAGACTAGAGACAACAGAGACTGGAGACAACAGAGGCTAGATACAACAGAGACTGGAGACAACAGAGACAATAGAGACAACAGAGACTAGAGACAATAGAGACTATAGACAACATAGACTAGAGACAACAGAGACAACAAAGACTGGAGACAACAGAGACTAGAGACAATAGAGACAACATAGACTAGAGACAATGGTGACAACAGAGACTAGAGACAATAGAGACAACAGAGACTAGAGACAACATAGACTAGAGACAACAGAGACTAGATACAACAGAGACTAGAGACAACAAAGACTAGAGACAACAGAGACTAGAGACAATAGAGACTAGAAACAACAGAGACTGGAGACAATAGAGACTAGAGACAACAGAGACTGGAGACAACAGAGATTAGAGACAATAGAGACAACAGAGACTAGAGACAACATAGACTAGAGACAACATAGTCTAGAGACAACATAGACTAGAGACAACAGAGACTGGAGACAACAGAGACTAGAGACAATAGAGACAACAGAGACTGGAGACAACAGAGACTAGAGACAACAAAGACAACAGAGACTGGAGACAACATAGACTAGATACAACAGAGACGGGAGACAACAGAGACTAGAGACAATAGAGACAACAGAGACTGGATACAACAGAGACTTGAGACAACAAAGACAACAGAGACTGGAGACAACAGAGACTAGAAACAATAGAGACAACATAGACTGGAGACAACAGAGACTAGAAACAATAGAGACAACAGAGACTGGAGACAACAGAGACTAGAGACAACATAGAGTAGAGACAACAGAGACTAGAGACAACAGAGACTGGAGACAACAGAGACTAGAGACAATAGAGACAACAGAGACTGGATACAACAGAGACTTGAGACAACAAAGACAACAGAGACTGGAGACAACTGAGACTAGAGACAACAAAGACAACAGAGACTGGAGACAACAGAGACTAGAAACAATAGAGACAACAGAGACTGGAGACAACAGAGACTAGAAACAATAGAGACTTCAGAGACTGGAGACAATCGTGACGACAAACTTTCTATAACAAAGAAAGCTTCTCATATGTGTCTACAACAAAGATATTCTAGTGAGTTACTAGCATAATATTCTTGCAATAATAATACTGTACTAGCAAATGTTTACTTTTTATTAACTCGTTCAGATGCATAAGCCCAAACAATTGCCTTTTGTGTTTCCCGTTAACAACAAATAATATAATCATTATAATATATATATATATATATATATATATATATATATATAGGGTTCAGCTTGAGCTGACCATAAGGGTGGTTGGAGCTTTAGGTTGAAAGGAGGAGAGGTGTTTGAATGTTAGAAGTTTCAAGGTATGGAGGCAGTTGGAAAGGATGCAGCCACCACACACACACACACACACACACACACACACACACACACACACACACACACACACACACACACACACACACACACACACACACACACACACACACACTCGCACGCACGCACGCACACACACGCACTCACACACGCACTCACACACGCACAAAAACACATACACACACACGTACACACGCACACACAAACACACACACTCGCACGCACGCACACACACACACGCACAAACACACGCACTCACACACGCACGGCCACACATACACACACACACACGTACACACAAACACACACACACACTAGCGTTGCGTGTGTGTGACTGCACCCCTTCCAACTGCCTCCATACCTTGAGACTTCTAACATTCAAACACCTTTCCTCCTCTCAACCTAAAACTCCAACAATCCTTATGGTCTGTTCAAGCGGAACTATTTTCCGTCAAGTGGATCTTCAGCCAAATACTGTGTATCCATATTGTGTAAACATAGACAGACAAGCTGAAGATACGAAAACTCTATCCTGCGATGGATGGGTAATCAACGTAAGCTGGCGATATGTTTTCTCAACACAGAGGGTATATGTACATGTGCGTGTACACGTACAAGACAACCGTGGCCGCCATGTTCGCATGCGTTGCTGTTTATGAAGTTGTTCACGTGAACCGAGAGCAGCGCACCTCCGTCATCTAATCTTGAAATAACAAATGCGTCTTAGTAACGTCTTGTGTAAGGTAAAGCTTGTAATCCTGCTGTTGTGAATCAACAAATCACCGCGTTCACGTGATTTGTTGTGTTCCGTGAGACGTCGTATGCTATTTCGAGGTGTTTTTGTCGCTGGTACTGGAGACATCGTGTGGCTTGTAGCTCGTCAATAACATAGATGCTAGTCATCACCGTCAAATTTTAGAGAGAAGGAGAATTGTGCTACTGCAAAACCATACACACCGAATCTGCTTACAATTGAGAGATCGTTTATGCCAAAAGCGGAACTGGAATCATGCAACCTCAGCGCTAACCCCATGTCTGCTGGGAACACAATGTCAGTGTGTACTTGCTAAATGCAAGCTGTGTTTTGTTACGCTTCTTGTAAGAGAATTGTAGCAGCTCATACCGTCTATTTTCTTGAATGTAATGTGCCAGTTGTTTTCTTCCACTGTTTGCCGGCATTCCTTTCGTATTTAGATAACCAGATATAGTGTCTTACCGTTTCATTTAGCAGTTAGCTTTCCAAACCAAGACAGATTTGGAAGCTATGAATTATCGTTACCTTATCAACCTAACACGAGTAGCTATTGGGTTATCAACCTACCACGACTAGACATTAGCTTGAATAGCCACTAGTTTGATCAGCTACCGTGCCTTGGCTAGCCGTTAGCTTGACTAATCGTTAGCTTATCAACCTGTCAGTGGAGCGGTGGCTAGTCAAGGCCTTTCACCTCGTTCTCACCTGCCTGACTGATTTACACGCATTTCTTCCCCGGCTAGCCTTGTCCAGTTAACAGTGAATGGTCAAAACCTCTGTCCACCCACCAGCGAGTATATGCCACTGATATCTGAACGGTATCTTGGCCAGGCTACAAATTGCAGTTCAACGTGCAATGTAAATACGGTATTCATTATTCAGAAAAAAAACAGTCAGACGACAGTCTTATTGTATTTCCAAATTATAATGCACCTAAACCCATTTGAGTGTTTAAGTTGTTAGATATAGCGAACACAATAGCTCCTCTACTGCCGCCTGCTTCCGTCATCATCACCGCCTGTTTCCGTCATCATCATCACCCTTTATCTAACATTAAGTTGTTTGTGTTACTATAATCTGTATTATCAATTTTAGAAAATAAACATATTGATAATGATGATGATGATGACAGTCACAACCAAGATCATCTTCATATCGTCATCATCGTCATCATTATCATCGCCACTACAACCACGATCATCACCATCGCAACCGTCATAACATCATTATCATCATAACCACCAGCACTAGCACCATCACCACCATCACCACCATCACCACCATCACCACCATCACCACCATCACCACCACCATCACCACCACCACCACCACCATCATCACCATCATCATCGCCATCACTACCATCGCCACCACAACAACCACCATCACATCATCATCAACAACAACAACAGCAACAACACAAAAATAACACGAAACACGCTATAGATCATTCCCATCACTGTTCACCATGAAGAAGAACGTGGCAACCCGGTTACCAACAACATCACCACCATCACCACCACCAACACAACCACCACCACCACCAACAACAACAACAAAATACGCAGGAGCCGTCACCTCCGTCTGTCGACGAGCCGAGCCGTACCTGTGTGTGCAGACAGTCTCCCTCGAACCTGGCGAGGCGGGTGAGGAACACGGGCACGGCCGACACCCCCGAGCTAAGGTCGCACACCGCAAGGTTGGCGATGAGCAAGATGGCCGCGTTCCGGCGGAGAGAGCGTCGTCGCTGAGTGATCACAACAGTGATGTCAGCAGTACACAGGTGTGTGTGTGTGTGTGTGTGTGTGTGTGTGTGTGTGTGTGTGTGTGTGTGTGTGTGTGTACGTGTGTGCGTGTGTGTGTCTGCGCGTGTGCGCGTGACTGCGCGCGTGCGTGCGTGCATGCGTGCATATGTGTGCGTGTATGTTTGTATGTGTGCGTGTGTGTGTGTGCATATGTGTTTGTGTACCTGTGCGTGTGTATTTGTGTGTGTGCGTGAGCGTCTGTGTGTGCATGTGCGGTGTGTGCATATGCGTGTGCGTGTGTGTCTATGTCTGCGTATGTATTATGTGTATGTTTGTATGCATGTATATGTATGTGTGTATGCATGTATACACGTGCGTTTGCTAGTTTGTACATTAATTGACCACCTTCCCCGAATCGGCAGACTTGGCACATCAGTCTAAAACCATATGTTACCATACATTCATGCAGTGACATGTCACGTACCCGGATGACGAAAAGGACGAAGGCGTTGCCGACGACGGCAACGAGGCTGGCGGTCACGTGCAACACGATGAGGACTACCCGCACTGCCATATTGGAAACTGGGTCGTAATAGTAGACCGCCTCAGTCGCAGAGACTGCCGCGTATGTAGTGGCATTGTGTGCCGCTGACCACAATGACATCGATTCGCTGACCAAGAACTCGTGGGGATATTCAGTTGAATGGTGGTTGTGTCCCGTTGACATCTCCATGTTTGCAACGAACGGGAGTTGCAATTTTGGTGTTACAATCCACTGCTACATGGTTGCGAAGACGAACAAGAAAGATTGCAGTCAACGAAGCTATCCGCCATCATCGTTCTTCCTCTCCTTTTTCTATGAAATCAAGTAAAATGAATTACACGTGTTCAACACACGCAGGCACGCTCGCAGGCACACACACACACACGCACATACATACACACATACACGCACATGCATACATACATACACAGACACACACACAGACACACACACACACACACACACACACACACACACACACACACACACACACACACACACACACACACACACACACACACACACACACACACACACACACACACACACACACACACACACACACACACACACACACACACACACACACACACACACACACACACACACACACACACACACACACAGACAGACACACACACACACACATACACACACACCCATACATACACGCACATACATACACGCGTACGATACGCACACTCACTCACACTCCCTCGCACATGCGCACGCACGAACGCACGCATACACAATAATATGTAAATATTCTGTCAACTCGTAGACATTTACAGCAACGAGGGATCTTGGTAAGCTAAATTTAAGAGCTTAGATTATTATATATGGCACTGTACATTAAATTGTAATGCATACCAACATGTGTGGTACAATAATATACATATATGTACACTGTATATACATACATTATATATATATATACTGTATATACCTGGGTGTACATAAGCAGTGACAAATACTATACATGTGCACAACGGCAATGCCTGTTCAATGTTAATACGAGGATCGTGTATTATCAACCTACCCATTAGTTGGTGTTTTGTTTCTAAATAGGTAAGATTAAAGCTAGGATTCCATATATGTAGGTACGGATACAGCATGCGGACACCAGGAATAGTACGCATATGTATTATTCCACTGTGGTAACTAATATACATGGTAACATACGTGTTTAGACGCTTTAAATATCACAAGGAATACATTGAACATGAATGGTTTCAATAACATCATAATCATACGGATCAAGGGTACATTTACAATCACTTGACTTCGTATTTACAAACAAATATTATATCCCGTCATTTATGTGTGAATATATGTGAATATAGTTAAACTTGTTTGTCTCGTATGATGCCAGTGTTTTGAAAAACACCTTTAATTAATTAATTCATCAATAACAAATAAATTTACGTCATAACATGACATAAATTTAATGACATACATTTAAGCAATTATTTGCAACGCACGTTACGTGACACGTCCTTATCTAATCAGCGAACCTCGGAACAATAGCAGAAAACACGCGTGAAGTTGTGGATAATCGATTAATGTACGTCTAATCTCCGATTCGAACCATAACAATCGGTTGGAACCATTAACGAATGGGGAATTAAAAAATAGGCACGAAAGCACGCACACACACGCACAGGCACACACACACGTGCGCGCGCACACAAAGGTGCGCACGCACCCATATTTACTATTATTACTACTACAACT
This sequence comes from Paraescarpia echinospica, assembly GCA_020002185.1. Lineage (NCBI taxonomy): Eukaryota > Metazoa > Annelida > Polychaeta > Sabellida > Siboglinidae > Paraescarpia > Paraescarpia echinospica. The sequence continues at coordinate 6,783,050 of CM034539.1, read as the reverse complement.
ACTACTACTACTACTATTACTACTACTAGTACTACTACTACTACTACTACTACTACTACTACTACTACTACTACTACTACCACTACTACTACTACTACTACTACTACTACTACTACTACTACTACTACTACTACTACTACTACTACTCTAATTACAGTTTCATGCATCGTGTAGACCTACGTGAGATGTGCAAAGAAAGAAAGCAATCTCTAGTACAATCACTACTACTACTACTACTACTACTACTACTACTACTACTACTACTACTACTACTACTACTACTACTACTCTTTCTTTGCACATCTCGCGTAGGTCTACACGATGCATGAAACTGTTATTAAGTTCACCTAAAAATAACAACACACCTACCAATGAAGAATCACATCCAATGCACAATTCATAATTTCAACATTTGCAATGGCAGACTGATATGGACGCCAGATCATAAACTTGTCCATTTATGACATCCATACATCTTGCAAGTCGAAAGTACCGTAGCCATTCTTCAATACACTTCACCTTCCCCTCAAAGTAACCAACGGGACAACCTCACTTGAAGACAACTCATCGTGCCCGTCCTGTGTTGGGTTATGGCGATCTCTCTCGTTCCTGCTTATTCCGCGGCTCGTCTGCCAGCTGTGTAACCACTCCCGCACGAGCGACGATCTCTCGCAGAGTGTGCGTTATGCGCCTCGGCGAGTAGAGCATGCCGACTCCATTACACGAGTGTATTTAGACTGAGTTGACCCGTCCGACCTTATCTGTGAAAACATGTGCCGAGGTGCTCGTGGGAAATGCAATTGTCGACGGCAGTAATTCGATGGATTTTACGCAGCAGTTGTGTTGACTGTTGTCAGTGCTCGAAGCTCATTAAGAGTGACGGATTTTATATGAATGTTAATAGTTTTTCTGTTGGATATACATGATTTAATATCAGAATGGTGGTCGTGGTAGTGGTGGTGGTGGTGGTGGTGGTGGTGGTGGTGGTGGTGATGTGGGCGTGCCCGTGTGTGTGCATGCGGTTTTTTTTTTTTTTAAAAGAGTGTTCAAACTCACACAGGCGTCCTTTGACTTTGATTTCTGATCTACAAATTGGCGATATATTTGTAAAAAAGCACTGAGTTAGTTACTTAGAGTTATCTATTTTTTCAGTGGACACATTGAGTCGTCAGCCATTCCTCAGGTGGCGCCATTGTTCGTTGCTCCACGGATGAGTGTAAATTAGTGTGTCAGTAATTATCAAAAAGTATTCAGTTAATTTATTTTTATCGTTCCCTGATGGAATCAAATGAGAAATTCCAGTTGGCCCTTGTGAGAAACGTGTGCTTGTTTTGAGGGAATATAGGCGCTAAAAACTGTGAAATTTGTAAATGAAAAAGCTGTAAAAGTCAAGGCTCTTTACACACGGCCTGTTGTTGAACAGTTGATGTTCAGCAGTTCACTTCACAAAGATACATAGCTGTAAACGGTAGCAGCGTGATCAGAGATGGTTGGATACTTTTTTCAAATGCACCCAAAATACACCCAGAGGCACCCACCAGGCTGCATGATGCTTCGAAAGATTAAGCGACGGGAATCCGAATCCAGCTATTCTGCTCTATATTGATCAACTCATCGTAATGCTAAAGCATATTTTGAAACATCATGCCCAACTGTTCTTCCCCATTCAGCAGTTTCTTTCAGTCTGTATGTCACTGGTACATTTGAACATGTCAAGTGAGCCACGTTCTAACTCTCCATGGCAGCAGTTTTTATTTGAATTCATTTTGCATGTCCGTAGGTCTACCTGTTAACAAATTATCATCGTGACCTTACATTCTTCGATTAAATTATGCTATCTGCTCAAAGATGGCTGCCATTTTCTACCCAGTAATCGCCGTCTAACAACCTACCTGACATGCCGCTATATTATACATTGTTCAACATTAGAAACTAAACTGTTTTAACTTATCTCTCAGCTCTTGAATTGTTTCGATTGCTCTATGAGATAGCAAAAATAAAGACTGTCGATCGGCCTCGTCTCCCCACAAAGTATGGTCTGAGTAGTCATGATTTCACGAAATGTTATTAAGTTTGCCAAGGTACTTTCGCGTTGAATGAAAGATTGTGTGTGGCTTGAATACTTGCTTTTTATGTCGCACATTTGCTGCGCTCAGAAAGATATTGCGAACGTTACAATACGACGGTACATTGAGATTAAAATCACATCAATGTTGTTATTTTTCCTCTAATTACAAAAGTACTGCGGTTCACTTGAAACTTTGTAACGACACACCTGGCAAAGGAATTGAAAAGCACTGCGCAAATATGTACGATAGTGATATCGCAATATAGTTATAACTTATAGAAAACTATACAGTTCTTGTTGTGGTAACATTAAACACAACATATTGTCATTTCTATAAAAGCTAGGCTTAAGAACATGTATGCCGATCTATTCTTTTGTACGTAACACATTATCTCGCTAGCTTACATCTTTAGACGTTAATACGACCGTACGCCTTTGTAGCAATTCCAAACATTGTTACTTTTGAAGGCTACCTGTTTAATAATAACACACGAGTATATATAGTTGACAGAACAAACAGAAGATCGCATGATGAAGGAACGGTCCGATTTAGCAACAAGTAACAATGACGTCTTTGTGTAGAGAGCTTAGCAGTGCCAGTTGTGAACTGGTGGGTCACCACTCAGATATAATCTCTCAGCTCACTATCAGTCGTTGTCAACACTAGAATTCGCGCCGTGCAGTTTGTGCTGCGAATTTCTTCTTTTATTGGTGGCCGTCGGTTTACAACGCCTCGGTTTATGGTCTGCGTAAAGATAGCATACCAGCGAAAGCAGTGTTAAAGAAAACAATGGATTCACAAGTATAATCATGTCGTGTCATGGTTGAACCTCGCCCGGAAGACTAAATGTACATGAAGCAGTACTCGTCTAAACAGAGTTCAGTCCAGACTTTCAAATGATCGGAAATATTCATCGATTCGTTTATCGACTTATTATTTCCAAACATAAGGGGACTGTGTGTAAGTCTCTCACATTCTGTCACCAACAATGTTGTATATAGACCTACAAATGTTGTTTCCTAAGGTCCTCTAAGTTCTCCATTTGCATTTAGGAAGATACCAAGTGAATTACATTTCTCTTCGCAGTTAGGTTCAGGCTAAACCACTCATTTATGCAGGCGTAGGTGCTGTATTGTACTATTGCCGTGTTCTCGTTTTGGTAATCGTCACCGCGGTCGTCACCGTCAGTCGGGTTTTTAAATCTTAACATTCTTAACCGCCTAAAAGGGCATACTCGCATAGATAGTCGGGATCTTTGGTCTATTATGACTTGAATGGCGACATTTACTGCTTATACATGTTGTTGACCAGTGCATTGAAGCGGAGTTAATACTTCTGCCAGTTAGCGACGAAACAGTCCAACCGTCGCATTTACACAACAGGTGTGTTTTCGCAAGAGATTTAGTTTTAAGCGGCGTGGTGGAGTTATAGGGTCGGAGTTTATAGACAGCGGCCGCGTACTTGCTTAATGCCACGACACACGCCTTCTTGACGACTTCCATTTTGCCAGAATCGCCATGATGGACAGATCTCGCGTTAGCTGACAATATGAAAACGTCTGGAAACTACAGTTGACGACACGGATATACTATCGAATAAGTACGTACGCTTTGTATAGTCGGTCTAAGCCGTGTTTGCGTTTATGGTGGTGGCGGCGGCGGTTGTGGTGCTGATGGTGTTGGTGATGGTTGCGGTGATGGTGGTGGCGGTTGTGGTGGTAGTGATGGTGGTGGCGGCGGCGATTGTGGGTGGTGGTGGTAGTGATGGTGGTGGTGGTAGTGATGGTTGTGGTGATGGTGGTGTTGGTGGCAGCGGCGGTTTTGGTGGCGGTGGTGGTAGTGATGGTGGTGATGGTGTTGGTGATGGTTGCGGTGATGGTGGTGGTGGTGGTGGTGGTGGTAGTGATGGTGATGGTGGTGATGGTAATAGTGATGGTGGTGGCGGTGATGGTGGTGGTCACCACGCCATCGATAATATATATTACTAATGCATTTTATTTATGCCGCACTGTATATTCGGAAGAGACAGTCTGTTTAAACTGCTGTAAAATACTATCTATATCAATGCGCTAACTTGGAGGCTGTGTAAGTGAATCTCCTCCCAGATGCCGAGGTCCATACACCTATTGCTATGTTCACTCGCTTCCTTGGACCACTGGCCTCAGATCTACCAATTGGCGATCTATTAAACCACAACTGTAGTTATGTAAAGATATTTACTGGGCTTCCACATCCGGCGGAACAGGCGAGGAACTGCGCGACATTGTGAACGAACGGGCATAGCGTTCGGTGGGTACAACACGGCACTGGCACTGCGTGGGTAGATATCAAAATATTAGTAATTTCTTAGAATACAAATGCTCACCCAGTAAGTAGGAATTATATATAGATGAAGTTATGTTTTGTGTGACGAAACTACACGGAACGAAGTGTGTGTTCAGCAGCCGGGACGCCAAGACACGGTAGATGGTCAGCGTGAACGAGTTTAATGAAAATAAAAAACCCTATCGCTTGAATTCATAACATGTTACATCCCGCTGTATATTTTGTTTCCACCAAGGAAAACATATTAAGAATTCAATAAATTAATAATTCCACATTATACGCTGTGCAACTGGCCTTCATCGGATATGCATATTTTTGGCGAACATTTCGGTATGCCTATATGTGACGTCACACATGACATACTCGCATCAGGCCGACCCTTTCAATGCATTCAAAGCATGTTCACAAGGATAGCTTTTGGGTCGAAACGAGCGCCAGAATGACTTATAGTGCGATATTCCAATATAATACAAACACTAGTCAGCATAGAGGAACAAGCAGTTATCTTACGGTTCCACGTGAATCCAATTTTATTCAAAACAATGAATACGAATGGGCCTAAAAGCCGGCGAGGTTTCGCTGACCGACGCGTTGGTTTGGTGTCATTTGTTTTACAATTGGCCGGTTCAAGCCTAACATCAAACCATTGATTCTCTCAATAATTTGTTAAATGTTTTCACGAAGTAATATCAACCAAATCAATTCTATACTATGATGCTCAGTTTGTTTGTAAATATTTTTTAATTTCTGTAGTAATTATTTATTCACCACAAAAATGAAAATATGGTAATTATATATAACGATGCATTTGTATATTTCTAAATTTTATTTATCCAGACAAATCACAATTTGTTTTCACATATATAATTAAAATATATTACTGTACAATATATATACACTGTATATATAATTAATAAATTATATATCCACTACATTATATTTGCCTGGATAAATAAAATATAGAAATATACAAATAAAATGCATCGTTATATATAATGACTATATTTTCATTTTTGTGGCGAATAAATAATTATTACAAACATTTTAAAATATTTACAAACTGTGCATCATAGTATAACAATTATTTGACAAAAAAACAGTCGGCCCGTGTATGTCATGTGTGACGACACGATACCACGTGACCGTCTTGCTCATTAAATTAATTTTTTCCACGTGAATCGCTACACAGTCGGGTTTCAAATCGAATTTATGCTACAGATGTATTTTTTTTGTAGTTTTTAATGTTCTAAAATGTTACATACAATGTTAAACTTTGTGCACACATGGAAAACGGATTTTACCTAATGCCTTGCTATTATTTCCTTTAAGAAAAAAACGTATGTAATAATAGTAATAATAACAATAAAATAACTTCTATTGCGCCTAAATCCTTGGAAACCAAGCTCAGAGGCGCATCAAGACAAAAGGATTGGTGAATCTCAAAATGTAATGGTGATAACGACCCCCTTGGTTTGTTGCACCATCATCATCAATTAACACGTATAAAATTACAATTACAAGTTATATTAACCTACATCAATATCTAACATGTCAAAAGGACTACTATTGCAAATAATATCCGCACAATCAGGTGAATCTCAAATGATATTTAAACTTAGCCTGCGCCGCGTAAAATTTGAAATAATTCTTCGAACGCGTTTACTTTGTACGCGATCTATTAAACAGACCACTGACCGAATTTATGCGGTGTTTGCTGTTGACAAGATATCGATATTGGTAACACCATTAGTGCGTGGCGTGGCTGATGTAACTAAGTGGGTTATTATATTCAAATCCGGTTGCACTAACGGTATGTATATATATATATATATATATATATATATAGACATAGACACCCGTTGTAACGATGGAGGGTGCTGTCACGATTACTACTGGCATACAGTTGTTTGCTTTGTCGAGATCTACAAACTGACCTTTCCTAATAGACTCTCTATGTTTGCGTTGAAGTAGCGATACTTTCGGAATGCAGCGATTGGTATTTGCTAACTACATTTAGACAACGCAACAACAGTAAGAAGGAGCATGACAGAACAGTAGCTACGTGTGTGAATTCATTAATTAAATATCACCACACACTTAAATGGATGTTGCTTGTTCCCCGTTTTATAGTAACTAATGTAGATTATAATGTTTTCAGCACGACACTAAATGTGTTGAAGGTGTAATAGCCGCCATAAGCTCTAAACCGTGTTCGCAATTTGAATTTGTCTTACGCTGAATGTAAACAAAACGTTCGGATTATATATAGACCGTCTATATAGATAACATCCCAAACCTTGTTTGACCAGTTTTTATTACGTTTACGGGGCAACGACAGATTTTGCCCGTAACGCGTTGCTTTTACGTTATTCGATGCGCAATTGTCACCTCGACAATTATATAGACAACATGGCGAACCTCTCGCTTTCTCCTCATTCGCCAGGAGGCGCCCTAACTTTCTAGCATGCCAAATGGCGCGCACATACTCCCCCCATGGAGAGTCCAAAAACGAAACATTCAATCAAACTCTAAAGCGCCAAAACAATTAGGAGCATTAATTAAATTAATCACTAGAAAGTCCACCTTTCTGTTCAAAATTGAATCCACGGACGCAACGTTCAATAATCACACGACAATGAATGTCCAGGTTCATCAACAGATACAAATGAATTACACAGTAAACATTCCCACTTGAATGGAAACAAGCACCGCAGAACAGTTGCTGCTTTACAAATTGACTTAGATAATTCCAATAGTGCAATTATGAGTCCATTCACCGTGTTACTGACACTTGAACACACACACCCACAGCACACATCGCTGTGCATACTCAATACATTGAGTCTTGATACACAATGTGCTAACCCTCCGAGTCATCTTCTGCAGAATATCCACCACTGCTTTCCTCAAGAAGACACAGCTTCTGAACTGGCCGCACGAAATGCGAGCTTCTGGTCTTCACCTCTACTGTTCGTACGCAACCATCACGACCGGGGAATGTCCTGGTGATTCTACCCAACGGCCAATTTCCTCTGGAGACGTCGTCATCCGGTACAAGAACGAGATCGCCAACTGCTGCGTTACGAGTTTTCTGATGCCACTTGCTCCTCTCCTGTAGAGCAGGAAGACACTCCTTTAGCCATCGCTTCCAGAAGTGGTTCGCCAGAATTTGTACTTGTCTCCATCTCTTCCTGTGGTACTGGTCGGTGTCAAAGAAGACTCCAGGAGGCAACGACAACGCTCCCCGTTGGAGCAGGAAATGATTAGGTGTTAGCACTTCATCATCATTTGGGTCATCACTGCTCTTACACAGGGAACGACTGTTTAGGACTTTGTCTACCTCAACGAGTGAGGTGACTAGTACGTCTTCACTGGCAAGGCATCCTCCGAGAACGGCGTTCAAGGCGAGTTTCACCGACTTTACAAGGCGTTCCCAAACACCCGACATATGGGGAGCACCTGGCGGCTGGAAGTGCCAGTGAATCCCCTTCTGGTGGAGTTCTCGTTTGATCTGCTCTTGATTCCACTCAGAAATGGCTTGTTTTAATTCCCGCTCTCCTCCAACAAAGTTAGTGCCATTGTCGGACCAAATGTCCCGTGGATGTCCTCTGCGACCAATGAAGCGACGAAGGGCATTGATGAACGAGTTTGTGTCCAATGACTCGGCGACTTCGATGTGTATTGTCCTTACGTTCTTGCAGGTAAACAAAGCGCCCCATCGTTTTACAATGGATCGTCCTCTTTTGATCAGCATAGGTCCGAAGTAGTCCACCCCGGTTCTTGTAAAGGGGGGCTCATAAGGAGTGACTCTCATCCCAGGTAGGTCAGCCATCCTCTGCGTCATCTTCATAGCTTGGCGCTTCCGACATCCAATGCAGGACCGGAGAGCACGACGAACTGTAGATCTCGCCTTCGGGATCCAGAACTGTTCTCGCAGTCTAGCAAGAACATGTTCCTGACCAGCGTGGGCTGACGCTTGGTGAAAGTGTGTTATCAGTAAGGTCGCCACGTGATGACTCTTGGGGATGATAATCGGGTACTTCGAATCAAAGGAGAGCGGTGCCGCTGAAATCCTTCCCCCAACGCGTAGAACGCCATCGATCAAGATTGGGTTCAGTTTCTTTAAGGAGCTCGACGTCTTGACCCTGCTCAACTTCTCAATGTCGTCGACTTCATCTGCATATGACGACCTCTGGATGTACCTCACAATGGCCTGAGTTGCCCTTGTGAGATCTTCTGGACAGATCTCCCTTTCAAAACGGTCATGTTGCTGATCGGTGGCTTTCTGTCCCTTTGCTTTGATGTAACAACAGAACTTGATCAGAATGGCGATTTTCCTCTGAGTGGCAGTCCAAGAAGAATATCTTTTCAGTAGCTGATCAAGTGAAGACGGCGATGTCATCATCCCAACCAACTTTTCGTCCTTCAGTTCTGGGTCGCCATTCGACAAGGCTCCAATGTCAGCAGCAGGCCATGCATCTTCCGAACGCCAGAGAAAGTCTGGCCCACGAAACCATCGCTTGTTCCGAAGGAAAGACCACGCAGTCTGGCCCCTCGAAGCATCATCGGCAGGATTTTCCTTTCCTGGGACATGTCTCCACTGTTCTGGTTTTGAAGAATCCCTGATCTCCGTCACCCTGTTTGCCACATACGTTTTGAATCGTCGTGTCTCATTCCGTATGTACTGCAGAGTTATTCTAGAGTCTGTCCAGAAGACAACCCTTGCAATACGTAAATCAATCTCCCTCCTGATGAGACCATCCATCCTCGCGGCTACGACTGCTGCTTGCAGTTCCAACCTCGGCACAGTAACAAACGGCGTGGGCGCCGTCCGACTCTTTGCCGCGACGAAGGAGCATTCAATTTGGCCATCTTCATCCACCTTCCGCAAATAGGACACCGTTCCATATCCTATTTCCGATGCGTCAGCAAAGTGATGAAGTTCAATGTGAGCGGACCCTTCTCCTCTGAAGTAGCATCTAGGAACCCGAATTCCTTCCAAATTACCTAGGTTTGTTTTCCACTGCTCCCATTCTTGAAGCAGTTCTCCAGGCAATTCGTCGTCCCAACCAAGTTTCAACTTGCAACTCATCTGCAGAACTCTCTTAGCCACGAGTGTTACCGGTCCCACCATTCCAAATGGGTCATAGAGGGAACTTACAGCTGAGAGACATCCTCTACGCGTGTTTGCATTGTCCATGCTAGTGACAGTAATCCCGAGGGAGTCGGTTTCGATGTCCCATCTCACCCCTAGGGCTCTTTCAGTGGGCAAATGTTCAAGGTCGAGGTCTTTGCAGTCGGCTGCCCGTTCAGGTTCAGGTAGTGCGGCCAACACCTTCTTCGAGTTTGACAGAAATTTTGTAAATCTAAGTCCTGCTCGGTCTAGCATCCTCACCAGCTGCCTAGACAAGCTGATGGCTGCCTCGGCCGTTGGAAACGACTTCAGCAAATCATCGACATAGAAGTTCCGTTGTACGGCTGCTACTCGTGGGTCAAAGTCTTCCTTGTTGTCCATAGCACACCGTCTCAATCCATACGTGCACGAACTTGGGCTGTCTGTAGCACCAAAGATATGACGGGTCATCTGATAGGTTGCGGGGGCTTCTTCGAATCTATCTCTCCACCACAGGAATCTCAGAGCCTCACAGTCGTGTTTAGGCACCCTGAACTGATGAAACATCGCTTCGATGTCAGCAACTACTGCAACTTTATCCTGCCGGAATCTCAGGAGCACTCCTACGAGACTGTTATTCAGATCGGGACCCTGCATCAACTCCTGGTTCAGCGAAGTCCCTCCGTATGGCGATGCTGCGTCATAAACAACACGGACCTTTCTGGACTTATTTGAATTTTCAACTCCATGATGTGGTAGATACCACGTCCTGGGGCTAGTTTGAGCAGCTTCTTCATCGGACAGTAATCTCGCGTAGCCCTTAGTGATGTTGTCAGACATTGCCTTGCAGTACTTTCTTGCAAACTCTGGCTTCTGCTTGAAGCGTTTGCCCAGAAAATCGAGTCTCTTCTTTGCCACAACCCTGTTGTTTGGCAATGCGGGGTGTTCATCTCTCCAAAGCAAACCAATCTCGTACTGTCCATCGACCAATTTCGTATTCTTTTGCAAAATGTTCAACGCCCTTTTGTCCTCCACAGACATGGTCTTGCAGTCATCACTCTCGAACCCATGTTTCTCCAACTGCCAGAGCCGCTCCACTGACCTTTCCAAGGTCATTTTGCTTGAACGGATAGCATCACCACCCTGAACATATGTTGGATCTATGCTGTCGTGGTCACAATTCGGTGAGAAGAAATCTGATCGCTTGGTCAAGAAGTTTATGCTAACATCAGATTCCGAGTCATAGTGTGTTGGTCCAGCAACGCACCAGGCAAGCGGCGTCATTACGGCATACGGTTGAGTATTTGGGTCATCGCCATAGCAGCTTTCCAAAGCTGCGTGTGCCCACGGCACATCCTCGCCGATGAGTATAGACACCGAGTCCTCCTGAACGTCTATTTGCAAGTCTAGCCCCTCTAGGTGTGACCATACTGAAAGGTCCAGTGCGTTCGGCCTATAGCGAGCATCAATATGCAGATCTGTCACTATGTGTGCTCGTCTCACGGGAATCTGTGGATCTGCCACGTCAACGGGCGACAGGCTACATCCGAAGACCGTTACTTTTTTGTCTTGGCCTTTTGCTAGGATCGTGTTGACGCCGATAACTTCAGGTGTTCCCTGAACATCTAATTTCTTTGCTATCGACTGTGTAACTAGAGTCGCACTAGCTCCCGAATCCAGCATACCAAGTGTCGTCACAGAGTTTCCATTTTCCGCTGTTATACGAAGTGGAATCACCTTCAGGAGAACAAACTGCTTTGGCTTTGTTGCTACAACTGATCCGACCTGCATTTGTGGCAGCGCCTCCAACTTGGTTTTGTCAACAGATTTTTGTTGGTCCTGTTTCGGAATTGTCAGAGTAGGGTGGAGCAGCTGATGGTGCATCTTGTTGCATTCCTTCTCAGAGCAATTCTGCTTGTGTTCGCAGTCCCTACTGTAATGCCTTCCAAGGCAGCAGAAACATAGGTTATGGTTCCGTACAAACTTCTTCCGGAATTCCAGTGTCCTAGTTTTAAACCCAGCACAGTCTCCGATGATATGCCTGCCTTCACAGTAACTGCAGTCCTTACTGTCTCTAGTACGTGACGCGTAATACCCGTCTCTCTGCTTCTCCTTGCCATTCATACCTTCCACACCTTTGGCGACTTGGGTAGAAAGTGTAGTTACCCTGTTGAAGGTAGTAGGGACATATCCACCTTTCTTGAAGTCACTACACTTCCTGCCAATAGGTTTACTGGCATTGCTGCTACCGGTCGACCGAATGGCGAAGACTGCGTGATTTAGCGCTCTGGCTAAATAATGAATGAATCGCACCATATCCTCAATCTTCGGGCTCTGCCCTGTGCTTTCAAGATCCATTACACGACGCACCCATCCATCTTGCCAACTGACAGGGAGTCGGTCAAATATGGCTCTCAAATATGTTTGTGTGTTTGCTTCTGGAAGCAACTCTTGGTCCTCTAGCGTTTGGTATGTACACTTGAGCTGATCTGAGAACTCCAGTAGGCCTTTCCTGTCATACAATGACAACTGTGGCCTCTCGATAAGTCGATCCATACATGACTTTACAATCTGGAATGGACGTCCAAATCGTTCTTGCAGGATTGCAATTGCCTGTCGATAGCCATGCTCCGTCCCTTCGAAGTGCTTGGTTGCTTTGTTTGCGTCTCCTGTTGTACATGAAACCAATTGGGATAACTTGAAGCTATCTGAGAATGGCTTTGACGCAACCCGGTCTTCGAAGTTTCTCATAAACTTCGGAAATTCAACGGAGGTGCCATCAAATGTCATGGGTGGAGGTGCAGGCAGTTCTGATTGCGATATGATCTTCTCGAGAGTGTGTACAATCGCCATATTGATGTTGCTATCAGAACCGCTGGTAGTCGGACTTCCATGCACTGATGGCGGATTCCAACTTGTTCTTCCTGGCATACCTCTCATACCACTGAAGGTGTTCTGCAAACCTGCCGGTGCCCCCTGAGACACAAACGTGGAGGCATTTGGATCAAGATAACTGTGCGTTGTAGAAGCATACGCAAAAGGAGCTGCGACAGGATCGGTCACTGTACTTGTCGTGAATGCAACACCCAGTGGAACTGCTGTACTTATTTCAGTAGCGGTGTGCGAAGCATGTTGCGCTTCTTTGTCTTTGCATTTACTTGAAAAACTGGGGGCAAAGTCATTTAAATCAACATCCTCCCACAGTTTTGCCAGAAGTTCCTTAAGTTCAACTTCCTCCTGAACCTTTTCAAGATCCCCAGCTGCTTCGTTCTCTGCTTGCATCTGTTTGAACTCTGCTTGCTTACATGTCTGTTTTCGCTTTCGTTCTAGGTCCCGTTTGATCCTTTCCTCAGCCAACTCCAGTTTCCTCCTTGCATGTTCAGCTGCTACTTGGGCTTCTTTCGCCTTCAATGATACCGCAGAGCTTGTTCTTGAGTTTGACGATGTTTTAGACCCACGGGAGATTTGACTCGCACTTCCCATAGTATCAAGTTCATCGTAGGCTGCATGCATTGCAGCCTTAAGTGACCTAGTCACACCAGTCCTGTCAGTCTCACCACGTGAGGCCATATCGATGCCTAGCTTGGTTCTAATACCCCTTCGTATCATTGAACAACGTCAGACAGAGAGGGCTCCGACCAAACTGACCACCACACTACCGGTTCAAACTGCGCGTTCTTGCTACTCAACCGCCAAGCGGTGAGGCGGCGGCACGCCGAAACTTTCATGTTTTCACGTCGCGTTACAATATATAGACCGTCTATATAGATAACATCCCAAACCATGTTTGACCAGATTTTATTACGTTTACGGGGCAACGACAGATTTTGCCCGTAACGCGTTGCTTTTACGTTATTCGATGCGCAATTGTCACCTCGACAATTCTATAGACAACATGGCGAACCTCTCGCTTTCTGCTCATTCGCCAGGAGGCGCCCTAACTTTCTAGCATGCCAAATGGCGCGCACAGATTAGGCCTATAGTCAACTCTATTCACAATAGGCTTAATAAACACGACGACGGCGGCGGCGGCGACGATGACCAAAACACGAACATCGATGCCAATAATATTACACAAAATGGCGTATATGCCGATCAAAATTACTGGCTTGGCATGAACCTAACTGCGAAGATGATGTTCCAGATGTGGGATAATCGCGACCTTGCAGAACATCAAAGAAAGTTGCGGTTACAAGAACTGCCAATAGAGTTGTTTATAATCCAAAGATGTTGTTTTCATTTCGCAAATCAAATGGCAAAAACTGTGTCTGGCTTATTAAATGTAACTTTCCAGTTAATAACATACGTATCTCCTTCAAATCACTACATCATTCTTCTAATCTATATAGTTTATTTATAAAAATGTCCTCGTGTGATAAATCTTTAAATCCAAAAAACAGTTTTGTTGCTCTACGTTGTGATGTCTCAAGCATTAGTATATCTTTAGCGCAGTAGGGAGACAACGTTTGTGCACATCTCGGTCTCATCAAATCGACGAAAATCGACTTTCAGTTCATCCCAATTAACCACCTATGTTTTTATGGCAGAACACAATCATGATGGCTGATCGCAGCGCCACGAGTGGCGACGAGCCCAGCTACACGTTCGCGAGCAAGAAACACAAGGCAACTATGTTCAACGGCATTTCACATTTCCTGTTCAACGACGACTTCGCCGACGTGACGATAACCGTGCAGGACGACCACTTCCGGTGCCATCGCCTCGTTCTCGCATTGGCGTCGCCATATTTCCACCGGATGTTCTGCTGTGGCATGCGCGAGTCCCACCAGGGGGCAGCAATATCGCTGCATGATCTAAAGGTTTGTGATACATGTACCTAATCTTAAAAAGTGTAAAATAAAAAAGTAGTGTATAATACAAACGCTGCAATATCACTGCATGATCCGATGGTTTTGTCACATGCTTAAAACGAAGGTGTAAAAGCTTTCCTCAATTCGTATCAGAGGAAAACCCGTAAATTTTGTATGAATCTCCAAATGCACCTTTAATTATTTTAATAAAGGTGCATTTGGAGATTCGCTCTGTAACGTGATAACATGTTTGTCTTTTGCTTATCAGGAGAATAAAATACAGGAAGACTACAAGTAACAATATTTTTAAAGTTTTACCACCAATTACAAACATGGAGAGTGCGAACTCATTGTATTTGTTCACCCGTCCAGGTGAACGCTTCTGAAATCCAGTAACAGGTCTTATGCAAAACCCAGAGCATTAAACCAAATATCAGTTCTTTGATAGATATTTCGTTTGAATAATGCGAATTTACCTGTAGGAAAACCCGTGACGGGAATATATTTTAATAGCATATATGACATTGCACGTAGTCAACATATTGTATAGGAGTAGGCCTACTTATTGGTTGATGTTGTTATTTCATGGTGACATTATATAGGAGGAGGCCTACTTATTGGTTGATGTTGTTATTTCATGGTAACATTGTACAGGAGGAGGCCTACTTATTGGTTGATGTTGTTATTTCATGGTGACAGGCCTACTTATTGGTTGATGTTGTTATTTCATGGTGACATTATATAGGAGGAGGCCTACTTATTGGTTGATGTTGTTATTTCATGGTGACATTGTATAGGAGAAGGCCTACTTATTGGTTGATTTTATTATTTCATGGTGACATTGTATAGGAGTAGGCCTACTTATTGGTTGATGTTGTTATTTCATGGTAACATTGTACAGGAGGAGGCCTACTTATTGGTTGATGTTGTTATTTCATGGTGACATTATATAGGAGGAGGCCTACTTATTGGTTGATGTTGTTATTTCATGGTAACATTGTACAGGAGGAGGCCTACTTATTGGTTGATGTTGTTATTTCATGGTGACATTGTATAGGAGGAGGCCTACTTATTGGTTGATGTTGTTATTTCATGGTGACATTGTATAGGAGAAGGCCTACTTATTGGTTGATGTTATTATTTCATGGTGACATTGTATAGGAGTAGGCCTACTTATTGGTTGATGTTGTTATTTCATGGTGACATTATATAGGAGGTGGCCTACTTATTGGTTGATGTTGTTATTTCATGGTGACATTGTACAGGAGGAGGCCTACTTATTGGTTGATGTTGTTATTTCATGGTGACATTGTATAGGAGCAGGCCTACTTATTGGTTGATGTTATTTCATGGTGACATTGTATAGGAGTAGGCCTAATTATTGGTTGATGTTGTTATTTCATGGTGACATTATATAGGAGGAGGCCTACTTATTGGTTGATGTTGTTATTTCATGGTGACATTGTACAGGAGGAGGCCTACTTATTGGTTGATGTTGTTATTTCATGGTGACATTGTATAGGAGTAGGCCTACTTATTGGTTGATGTTGTTATTTCATGGTGACATGCAGGCAAGCACATTCCGCGACTTGTTAGAGTTCATATACACGGCCAGTGTTACGTTCACTGGCGGTAACGTACAGCTACTCTTCGAGGCTGCCACTCGCATGCAAGTCGAGGTAAGCAGTACCGGTTCTCAATTTCTCATTGGTCGTACGCGTAGGTACATGTGACACCCGTTCTGATTGGTAATTTGCAGGTACCGGAACACAGAATCAATTTATTTGACCTATAAATACGATACATATACAATGAATAACGATGTATATGCTCCCTCCGATCAGTTGGTCGCATTTAAATACGACAGTTAACACTAATAAATCTGACCACAGGTCAAATCATTTTCAGCGTCTTAACAACATATGTCATTATAAATGTGCAGGATTAGTATGTGATCAAACACCCATAATCGAAGTGTTTCTGTGGTGCCATCGACGCATATGTGTACCTTTTTCCGATTCTTAATCACTGCGTTTGATTAACATATCTGAGCAGCAGTATTATACTTTAAAGGGAATAAAAACACCTATTGCTTGAATTCATGTTATATTACATCCTGGTATCTATTTCCACGTCCACCAAACCAAAAAAATAATAAAAAATTCAATAAATTAGAAATTCCACATTTTATGCTGTGCATCCGGACATTTTCGAATATGCATATTTTTGGCGCGCTTTTCGGGATGCCGAGATGCGACGTCACTTATGACTCAAACTCGCATCAGGCCGACCCTTTCCATGCATTCAGAGCATGTTTACAAGTATAGCTTTTGGGTCGAAACGAGCGACAGAATGAGTTATTGTGCAATATTCCGACGCAATACAAACAGTAGTCATCATAGAGGAACAAGCAGTTATCTTACGGTTCCACATGAATCGAATTTTATTCAAAACAACGAATGCGAATGGGCCTACAAGTCGACTAGGTTTCGCCGAGCTTGGGCTCGTTTTCAGAATAATTATATCGAATGCGGGAGAAAATCCACACCAATAAACATACATAACAAACATATATTGTATCCAGCTACAGAAAGTAACGTGTATAATATCATAATATCACTAGAATATCGATATATGAAGGAGTTGTGCAATTTATCATAACAACTTAAATCAGTCAGAGAGTTTCCATTGGTCCCGCTAGCTCAGTGGGTAGGCCCGTTGGTTTCTTGTCATTTATTTTACAATCGGGCGACGCCGGTTCAATCCTGACAGCATGCAACCATTGATTTTCTTTACACTTTTTTGTTTCTGTTTTCACGAAGTAATATAAACCAAATCATTTTATGCTATAATGCACTGTTTGTAAATAATTTTTATGTTTGTAGTAATTATTTATTCGCCACAAAAATGAAAAATGTTATTTATCCAAACAAATATAATGTAATGGATATATAATTTATTAATTATAAATATATTGTACGGTAATATAGTGTAATTTTATATGTGAAAACAGATTGTGATCTGTCTTGATAAATAAAAATTAGAAACATCGTTATATATAATAACCATATTTTCATTTTTGTGGCGAATAAATAATTACTACAAAAATAAAAAAAACAGTGTCAAACAGTGCATATACTAAATGATTTGGTTTATATTACTTCGTGAAAACAGAAAACAAAAGTGTAAAGAAAATCAATAGTTTGCGTGCTGTCAAGATTGAACCGGCGTCGCCCGATTGTAAAATAAATGGTAAGAAACCAACGCGTCTACCAACTGAACTAGCGGCACCAACAGAAATTCGCTGATTGATTTAAGTTATGATAAATTGTACGACTCCTGCTTCATATATCGATACTCTAGTGATATTATGAGATTATACACGTTACTCACTGTAGCTGGACACAGTATCTGTTTGCTACGTATGTTTATTGGTGTACATTATATACCGTTGGTTGCATTCGATATAATTATTCTGAAAACGAGCCCAAGCTCGGCGAAACCTAGTCGACTTGTAGGCCCATTCGCTGTTTTGAATAAAATTCGATTCATGTGGAACCGTAAGATAACTGCTTGTTCCTCTATGATGACTAGTGTTTGTATTACGTCGGAATATTGCACAATAACTCATTCTGACGCTCATTTCGACACAAAAGCCATCCTTGTAAACATACACTGAATGCACGGAAAGGGTCTGCCTGATGCGAGTGTGTGTCATAAGTGACGTCACGATACCACGTGATCGCTTAGCTCATTTAAAATTTAATTTTTCGCGGGAATCGCTTCACAGACGGGCTTAAAATCGAATTTGTGCTACAAAGGTATTTTTCTATATTTGTTTAATATTGTCAAATGTTACATACAATGTTAAACTTTGTGCACACATGAAAAAAGTATTTTAGCTAATGCCTTATTTTTATTTCCTTTAAGTTGCCTTTATCGTTCTTGTATTACATAAATTATAGTACAATTATCCTAAATCGGTCATGTATTCTTCCTAGTTACGTTACATGAGCATTTATTTGACTATAGATGGTAACACAATCCCATTAAAACACTTTTTAAGCAGATTTCAATCCTTTTAATCAACCAATACAAAAATATAATTAAATATCATTGATGTGTTTCCCCAACATTTTTGTATTTATATCTCACCCATCGAAAAGTAAAACAAACAGACCTCGCACGTACATACACAGGATCGCTCGCTCGCACATACAGACACACACTCACAAACAAACACACACACACACACACACGCACGCACGCACGCACGCACGCACGCACGCACGCACGCACACACCCATACACTAGTTTATGTTTGTAGAACTGCAATAACCTGTAAACTAAACACAACGAAGAACTGACCTGTACAACACGTGGTCTGTCCTTGACACAGGGACTGCAGGAGGCCTGCGCCACCTTCATCACGACCCGCATCATCCCCGCCAACTGCCTCGGACTGTGTAAACTGGCGGGACAACTGTCGCACTCGGCCCTCGAACAGCGGGCCAACGAGTATGCCCTCAGGGTTTTCTCACAGGCCCGTATTGCCGTGTGGCATTCGTTCTAATAGGGGGAGAGAGAGGGGGAGGATGGAAATGGAGGGAGGAATGGAGGAGGGGAAGAGAAAGAAAGGCGGATGGAGAGAGGGAGGTAGGGAGGGCGAAAGAGAGAGAGAGAGGGGGGGGGGAGAGAGGGAGAGAGAGAGAGAGAGAGAGAGAGAGAGAGAGAGAGAGAGAGAGAGAGAGAGAGAGAGACGGATGGATTCGAATGGATGGACGGAGTGTGGGTGGCAGTTTGTAGAAATGTTCCATACAACTAAAAGAAGCATTTGGACATAATAATATAGTCGGCTACTCATTACGAATCATGTTAACACCACAACGGCGTTGTTGTTATATTAATAGCCGCTTGTTTCTTCCTCTGGCAGGTAAAAGACTGCGACGAATTCTTAGAGGTAAGTCACCCGTAATGTGGCAGGGGCGTACCCAGGATTGACATGTTGGGTGGTTTCCAAACGGGTATTACCAGTGGCGCGGGAACGAAAATCATATTGAGGAGGGGACTATCGGAGCTTCAGCACCCCTGAACAATTTTCGCCCCGCTCCGCCGCATATCTTCACATCTTCCTTCACCTTGTCTCGGCAGTGAATTCATGACATCCGAACATGGGGGTGCAGTTCAGAACCAAGTTATAACCCTAACCCTGTTCCCGCGCCCATGGGTATTACCGTCATCCTTCCGTGTACATTGCCATAATTTTGATCACACAGCAGTATTGGAGGGGTTTCCGGCCAACCAAAAAAAAACCTGGGTACGCCCCTGCTGTACGTTACCGTATGGATCAGACAACTGTGAGGAATATTTGGGGGGGGGGGGGGTTACGTGCAACCAAAGAAACCGCTGGGTACGCCATCGGGTGGGGTGCAGTGGGTGCATACGTACCCTCTCCGCCTGGGCGAAACGAGTTCCGCTTCAAAGGAAAATAGTTTCGCTTCAGGGACTCAACGGTGGGTGTAGTTGAAAACACGCACCCTCCAAATGAACCACGTTTTAGTCTGCCAATCACATACCGATCCAAGAAGCCCATTAAGCACCCACGACCCGTGTAAACCTGTAGAAGTAGCATCCGAATGTGACGCTTGGTGAAGGAATACAATTTCATCCTCTCCGTATTGTCTCCACTTACACTTTTGTATTAAATTTATTATAATTTATTTATTTAGTCCAACTAAGTTATCTTGTTCCGAGATATTGTTTAGTTGATAATCGTGTCTTTTCTGTTATCCTCCAGATGGCGCCAGCTGACCTATGCTCCTACATCGACAACGATCGTTTGAACGCGCAATCAGAGGAAGAGATCGCTGTCGCCATTCTGCGCTGGTTACGTCATCGCCCGGAAACGAGGCTGGCGGCCATGGAGCACGTGATGCAGGTGTGTTGTGTAGGAAAGCTCCTTCCTGTTATATAGGGGCCTACTACCAAAACAATCTGGAGTATTAACTTAGGATTCCGTATGTACGGAAGCGGCATACGGACCTGGCATGTGGCAAAACTATGAATATAGTGTCCAGCAAAAAGTATTAGGAGTAGTTCCGTAAGTATTTAGGCGGATGAGCTTTGTTGTTATACGCGGATGCTGCAAACTGAAGCGATTGTAGCGATTCGCATCGTATCCGCACAGGAATCGGATAGGAAATTCCCAAACGTGACGTCACTCAGAGGTATTCCCCATTCCGCACGCCGCATCCGTCCCTACACGTTACAAGTTATTCTGACTCCGCAAATATGTTTATGACGACATCAAAAATACAGCACATTCGGAATATGCAAGGATCTATGTGGATTCAACAGCTCAATTGCGTGCCAAACATTTAGCGAAGCTGTAAATACAACTCCTTAACATTTATGGTGAAGCAATAGTCGCACATTTAATATTCCTCGAAAATCATCGATGTAATTCCTCTCTCATTTGCCCAGTGCGTGCGACTGCCCAATTTCGACGCAGTCTACTTGAAGTTTGCGTTGCTCAACGACCCGGAAGTAGTCGCATCGTCGGAAGTCGTCAGCCAACTCAAAGACGGTCACGTGTTGTCCCAGACGCAGGAAGTGCTCGCGCATGAGCGGCGTCCTCGGCGGTCGACAGGGGCGGAGCGCCGTCTGGTGGTGTTGGGAGGCTGGTCGGAGGACAATCGTTTCGTCAACGACACCATCGACTGGGGCCTGGTGACAAGCAGCGAGCCGGTGCTGATGTCGCCGATGCCGGCTCGCGACAACGTCGAGATCGCGTCGTGTGTTGTAGGAGACGACATCTACGTGAGCGGACTGGGCAGAGGCGGGGACGAACTGTGGAAGTTTGAGAGCCAACGCAACAGGTGCCAGTACATCCCTTGATTGTCGTGTAGTTGTCAGCAACATGTGTCATACACATCTGTTGTTTATTAATGTGCAATGCCTGGAACTAATACCTACCTACCTACATACCTACCTACCTACCTACCTACCTACCTACCTACCCACCTACCTACCTAATATCGAGCATACGAAACATTGTTTTCGTATCTCATAATGTCATTTCCAAGCTAAGCAACATTTAGGTCAAAAGTGCCGTATTTTGAGGGTGTGTGGAATCGGTTTTTAAATCAGTACCAGTTATTTCATCAATGGAATACAAAACAATTGTTAGATTGTTTTAGTGAAATACGTGCGATTTTAGAAAGCAAGAAAAGCGGCCCTCGAATGTCATGATACACGGATAGGCCCTAGAACGTATTTCTGCCGAGTCGTGTTCAAAAAACCTTATTGTATGGCAAGACGCAACGCTACATCTAGGGGCCATCCATATACACATGTACACATCTCCTTAAAATTAACTTCGTTTTGACAAAGTTCTCGTACTGACAATTTCGCTGTAACTTTGTTCTACGCTCACAAATGTCGACAGGAGATTTCCTCTCGCAACCGTCGACATGCCATCAAAGAGGATGCAATTAACCCTAACCCTTGCTCCCTCTTTCACGCCGTAACTAATGAATGCACATTTCCCACCAGGTGGCTGCCGTACGCTCGTCTGGTGGTCGCCCGGCGGCGCCACTGCATGGTGACGACGGGCGGCGCAGTGTTCGCGGTGGGCGGTCTGGGTCAGCGCGGCCGGACCCTGGACAGCGTGGAACGCTACGACCGAGTCGCAGACGCGTGGATGGAGGTGGGACGCCTCGACCATGCCGTCATGTCGGCCGGAGCCGTCGGCTATAGCGGCCACGTCCTCGTGTTCGGCGGTACGAGGAACCAGCGAGACGCCGTCGACTGCGTCCAGTGCTTCGACCCAATCACTCGCCAGTGCTCGGCCCTGGCCGCCCTGCCCCGGCCGCTCGGTCTGTGTCGGGCCGTGCTGTGCGCCAACCACGTGATAGTTCTCGAGAAACGAGACACGTTTGTCTACGACTTCGGCGAGAACAGTTGGTCGGCGCGCAATCAACATCGCACGGGCGTCGACCAGTTCGGGTGTGCCGTCGACGCCGACGATGTCTATGTGATCGGCGGGCGAGGGATGGACGGTCGCTACAGCGCCGACGTCCTCCGAGTGTCGGCACAGAGTGTTATCGCGGGCACGGCCGAGACGTGGCACAGCATCGGGCAACTCTCCCGGCGCATGATGGTGTTTGCCACCGAGGTCGTTACCATGTCGAGACGTTAAATGGAGCCAGTCAGTTCCTCTGCCAGGAATTAGCAGGCGTGATAATTTGTAACAGGAAATATTCTGTATTGAACGTGGGAAAATGGGACGTTGTTGGACTTCAAAGGGTATTGCAGTTAGTTCAGCCCGAGTCGGCCGTATTACAAATAAAGCTTGTTTTGAAACTCCATGTTTTGTTTACTATTGGAACATACCCCGGGGTCGTACCTTACAAATTGTGAAAGTTGTTACAGGCATGCTAAACACAATTTGGCGGGCACTATACCTTCAACATAGTTAGTATAGTCTTATGAACATTATATTAATTAATAACTGAAAAACTAGGACCAGACTGCCTCCTCTTAACACTGTAGGGCTCCAAGGTGGTCACGATGTCTCAACTCAAGATACAACTAGGACCAGACTTCCTCCTCTTAACACTGCAGGGCTCCAAGGTAGTCACGATGTCTCAACTCAAGATACAACTAGGACCAGACTTCCTCCTCTTAACACTGCAGGGCTCCAATGTGGTCACGATGTCTCAACACAAGATACAACAACTAGGACCAGACTTCCTCCCCTTAACACTGCAGGGCTCCAAAGTGGTCACGATGTCTTAACTCAAGATACAACTAGGACCAGACTTCCCCCTCTTAACACTGCAGGGATCCAAAGTGGTCACGATGTATCAACTCAAGATACAACTAGGACCAGACTTCCTCCTCTTAACACTGCAGGGCTCCAATGTGGTCACGATGTCTCAACTCAAGATACAACTAGGACCAGACTTCCTCCTCTTAACATTGTAGGGCTCCAAGGTGGTCACGATGTCTCAACTCAAGATACAACTAGGACCAGACTTCCTCCTCTTAACACTGCAGGGCTCCAAGGTGGTCACGATGTCTCAACTCAAGATACAACTAGGACCAGACTTCCTCCTCTTAACACTGCAGGGCTCCAAGGTGGTCACGATGTCTCAACTCAAGATACAACTAGGACAAGACTTCCTCCTCTTAACACTGTAGGGCTCCAAGGTGGTCACGATGTCTCAACTCAAGATAAAACTATCCTAAGTTATTCGTTTTGGCCACTTCTGCAATTGGGATGATTTTGGTCCTGCCGTGCAAATGGTCTCTCGACTTATGTTTCTCTGCTTGCCTCCTTGCCTATTTGCATGGGCCAGCCTGTCTGTCTGTCTGCCGGTATGTCTGTCTATCAATATGTATGTATGTATGCCTGTCTGTCTACCTGTCTGTCTGCCTGTCTGTTTGTCTTTTTCTTTCTGTATCTCACCCCACTCTCTATCTCTGTCTATATTATTAATGCGCATACTTTGGAGGCCTTTGGTCCACTCTCTTCTATTGGGGCAGTGTGACAGTATCTCCTCCCTGGCGCCATGGTCCACTCGCCTCTTTCAACGTGCATTTGCTTCATAGGACCATTGGCTTCTGATCGACCAATTGGTAATGTATTTCAGAAAACACAATGATAGTTAGAGTCATTTACGTAAGTGTTTGCGATATGCTTTTCTCCCTGTCGTTGAAACGTTGAAACAGCGAGTGTTGAGCAACTCGCCAAAGAGGGCGCCACTGGTGTGACTTTACGTTCGCTTTAACGAAACTTCGTTAATTGGCGACAGCAGAAACGAAACGCTCCACGGGAACGATTTAAGATATTAAAACAATACTGCAGCCTTGGTCTGTGGATGCGTGGCTGGTGTAAGCTATTTTGAATTGTTCAATAAAGTCATAAACTAAAATGATGTTTCATTGTGTGGAAATCTCAAGTAAGTGATGCCCTGTTTCATACACATTGTAATTCGTCAAACATTTCGGGAACTTAAATATGTTGTTCGTTCTGTTCTGTTCCGCCACGGTGGTAATTGTTAACAGTAAGTTTTGTTCTGTTCTGTTCCGTCTCGGTGGTAATTGTTAACAGTAAGTTTTGTTCTGTTCTGTTCCGTCGCGGTGGTAATTGTTAACAGTAAGTTTTGTTCTGTTCTGTTCCGCCACGGTGGTAATTGTTAACAGTAAGTTTTGTTCTGTTCTGTTCCGTCGCGGTGGTAATTGTTAACAGTAAGTTTTGTTCTGTTCTGTTCCGTCGCGGTGGTAATTGTTAACAGTAAGTTTTGTTCTGTTCTGTTCCGTCGCGGTGGTAATTGTTAACAGTAAGTTTTGTTCTGTTCTGTTCCGCCACGGTGGTAATTGTTAACAGTAAGTTCTGTTCTGTTCTGTTCCGCCACGGTGGTAATTGTTAACAGTAAGTTTTGTTCTGTTCT
Source organism: Paraescarpia echinospica (assembly GCA_020002185.1). Taxonomy (NCBI): domain Eukaryota; kingdom Metazoa; phylum Annelida; class Polychaeta; order Sabellida; family Siboglinidae; genus Paraescarpia; species Paraescarpia echinospica. Next base: position 6,758,276 of record CM034539.1, on the reverse strand, counting down.
GTTCCGTCGCGGTGGTAATTGTTAACAGTAAGTTTTGTTCTGTTCTGTTCCGTCGCGGTGGTAATTGTTAACAGTAAGTTTTGTTCTGTTCTGTTCCGCCACGGTGGTAATTGTTAACAGTAAGTTCTGTTCTGTTCTGTTCCGCCACGGTGGTAATTGTTAACAGTAAGTTCTGTTCTGTTCTGTTCCGCCACGGTGGTAATTGTTAACAGTAAGTTTTGTTCTGTTCTGTTCCGTCGCGGTGGTAATTGTTAACAGTAAGTTTTGTTCTGTTCTGTTCCGTCGCGGTGGTAATTGTTAACAGTAAGTTTTGTTCTGTTCTGTTCCGCCACGGTGGTAATTGTTAACAGTAAGTTCTGTTCTGTTCTGTTCCGCCACGGTGGTAATTGTTAACAGTAAGTTTTGTTCTGTTCTGTTCCGCCACGGTGGTAATTGTTAACAGTAAGTTTTGTTCTGTTCTGTTCCGTCGCGGTGGTAATTGTTAACAGTAAGTTTTGTTCTGTTCTGTTCCGTCGCGGTGGTAATTGTTAACAGTAAGTTTTGTTCTGTTCTGTTCCGCCACGGTGGTAATTGTTAACAGTAAGTTCTGTTCTGTTCTGTTCCGCCACGGTGGTAATTGTTAACAGTAAGTTCTGTTCTGTTCCGCCACGGTGGTAATTGTTAACAGTAAGTTCGATGAATTGGTTATTGCCAAATGTGGAAAAACACGAACCCGCCAAACATCAAAGGTTCTTGCGGTTATCCAGGCCGGGATAATATTGTATTGGCAATAGTGCGTATTTAGAGTCTGGATAAAACATCCAGACTCTTTATAATACTTTTTTTTACATTTCGCGGACGCAACTTCTACATTGCGATAGCTGGTTCGGGGTTGTTAAACGCAATTTGGTGTGCAGTAGATATCCAGTATAGATATACCTTCAACAAATTTATTGTGGTATTAAGAACAACATGTGAATATATATTAATAAAACAGAAACGGATGTCACACCTTTAATTAAGCGAAACAATTAACGCAGTAATCTGGATATGACGACACCATCTGGGCAGTGACACGAGCGATGTCATTGCGTCTCGACAAGGCTACGCACTGCGGCGACGACTGCGAATTACGAAGACAGATGTTGCGACGAGGCCATACCCACTAGACAGGACTCAATTACTTGCGTCCGACGCGTGTGGTCAGTGAACCCCTCGCAATGGAATGACATTAAGGCCACAATTCCATCGTGTCACATGCCATTGTGCATTGCATTCTGCAAATGTCATCATGCTCGATGTTCTTCTATTATTGCAATTACAAATTTATAGTGCACGGTTGTTGTTCTAACATTCACGTTCTGGTTCTATGATTCTGTTTGTGCTTACTTCTAGAATGCCGTTTACTTGCCTTCCTTTGTTGAAATACGTTTGCTCAAACAGGTCAAACACGTTTGCTCTAATATAGTTTTGGTCAAATGCGTTTTGCTCAAATACGCACTGGTTTAACTTTTTGAGCTGGTGGCGTCCCTAGCGAACTACACCAGCTGCAAATACTGAAGTGTCCCTGGGATTGTTTGGAATATAATAGCTTCATAATTTCAGGTTAGGCATGCAGTGTTTCATGACAAGCACATAGTTCTGTGGCTAAGCAATAACCAAACATGAAATAGACAGAATTTAGCGAAGAAATCCGGAGTTGTTTGGCCTTGGACGCTGGCCGAGCCGCTGGGCTTCCAGCGCAGCCGAGCGGCCGGGAGCGACGTTGCTGAATATTGTTGAAGGCAATTTAGGGTCAGACTTGCTGCGTAGTTTTTTTAATGTATGTGAGTTATAATACTCAAATAAACCTTTATCATTGTCACAATTCGTTATATTTTTGGTCAGCGAACACAGTGCAAAGTATTGCTGAAGTACATACTATAACCGCAACGTATTCTTTGTGGGCGAGTGGTAGGCTTACAACGCGTCGGGTTTTAGTTTAGATATGTTTTTGGGTAGTCTGCTCGATCATCGCATTGTCTTTTCTTGTTATTGAATAAAAAAATTATCTGTTCACAAAATTATATCAGCCAAATAATTTTTACAATCTGTAAGTATATTTTCTTAAAACTTGTATCATGATGATCTGGCTGTTGGTATTCGTCCTGATACGGACGAGCCCATGATCGCCTATATACACTATTGGGACCATTAGTCGTACGATATTCCCCTTATTTATTGTCCGGTCGTCACGTTGATCCCAATCTTGGCTATACACAACCGAATATTGTGTATTGTTTACTGTTGAACCCAAACGATGCAGCGGTATTTTCATGGATAATGCCACCTGTAAAGCCCGCAGTAACATTTGAGTTCTTCAGGTGACCGGCTAAAGATGTGCTGCTAAATAAATAGTGGACTGTTGCCCTCGTTTTATTGTAATAGACGCTGACGCGCCTTCTCGCAGTTATTGTGTATAGCCCGACTAGGGCCGTTGCTAGGATACGAGACCGGACGTCACGTAATCGCTAGTCGTCTCAATTTGACCAGATAAATACGTACGGACAAATAGCCCATTGTCTATACGCTATTTGTCCGAATACTACAACGCCATTTGGCCGGATACGGACACAATTTTTAATAGTCCATGATTGCGTATAGGCTATTTGACCGGATAAACATACCATGGCAGCTTATATGCCAATGGAGCGGATATATAAAGGTGATATACGTAAACATGGATTATCTTATCTATGACAAACTAGCGCGAACTACTGCTTATCAACAATCTATGACGTAGGGGAAGGTCCGGTATATTGGACCATCCGCTAAATTGGGCTCCCCTTCTAAAATAAAATTTTGCAATCCGAGCGTATCGTGGCAACATCTATCGTATAACCCTTGACTTAAAAAGTTCACGATATCAAGAAAATGGCGATCAACGAGCATGCTTCGAAGAGGTGAGCAATAAATGCTTTCTACTACCCTTGATCTAATATCGCTATGCAAATAAAGTGTTGCAGGTCGTCAGCATTGCTACCTAGAAGTGGTATTATGATACAATGCGAAAGCTGTGGAACGTGTCGGGACACTATCAAAATATTAAGCAAAAACACTGTCGCATTCAAATGACTCACATCCTGAAACGTTAATGCTCGATTCTGCTATATTGGACCACCCGCGATCGGCTATATTGGATCACCGGTCCAAAATAGCTGAAGTGGTCCAATATAGAGGCATCGTACTTTGTATTTATATATATATATATATATATATATGTGTGTGTAATTATATACTTACTTTCAGATGAAAATATGGAACATGGTCGCAAAGTGAAATGGAGAAGGCGTTGGCTGCACTTCAAAATGGGGACATGAGATTAAACGCCGCGAGTCGCACATACCAAGTTCAAAAGGCCATTTTTAAACGGCATCTAGATGAAAATAACGCATACGCTAACAATGATGTTAGGCACTTTGGTCACCCGATAGTGCTCAGCGATCATTTAGAAAAATTACTTGTCGAACACGTATTGATATTAGATGCAATGTTTTTTCAGTGTGAACCGAATCGACCTCAGAGAAATGGATTACCAGTTGGCTGAACTAAACAACCTAAACGTTCAACAAGGAAAAATGTATGGCTGAAAAATCGTGGTACTACGATTTCTTTAAAATACACTCCCAGTTGTCTTTGCGTCACCCTGAGGCGACACCCCTGGCGCGTGCTCAAGGCTTCAACCGGGAAAGCGTCAGTGGTTTTTTGACTTACTCGAGAGTGAGATCGAGAAATACCAGTTCGATGGAACGTCCATATACAATATGGACGTGTCCGGTTTAACTACGGTGCTGAAGCCATTGAAGGTCGTATCAAAAAAAGGTAAAACGTAAGTTGGTAGCATCACAAGCGCAGGGCGGGGAAGCAACACTACTGTCGTTTGCTGTTTTCGTGCGGCTGGACGATACGTGCCACCGATGGTAATATTCAAACGGAAGCGGATGTTGGAAGAGTTGAAGGATGGGGCGCCTTCTGGAAGTCTTGTTGTCAATAACATCAGTGGATGGGTGGACTCTGATATGGTTAAGGCATGGCTTATCCATTTCAAAGCAGACGTCAAATTAACAAAAGAGAAACCAGTATTGTTGATGGTCATGCGTCGTATACAAAAAATCTCGACGCCATCACGTTCGCACGCAACAACGGAATTGTCATGATGTCACTGCCACCTCACACAACGCACAAACTTCAACCGCTGGACTGCGCAATTTTCAACCCACTGAAGTCGAACTACAATCAGGCAGTCGACAATTGGATGCGGAACCACTCTGGGCGTACCATTACAGTTTTCCAGATATGCGCACTTTTTGGTGAAGCCTACGTGAGATCTGCTACCATGTCGAATGCATTAAGTGGATTCTCAAAACGCGGAATATGGCCTTGCAACAGGGATGGATTTACTAATGATGGTTTCGTGACATCTGATCATTTTGTTGAGCGAGGAGAGGTGACGACATCTGCAAACGACGTTTAGTCTGCAGCCAACGACCTCCGGCCAGCAACGAACGACCTCCAGCCTGCAATGAACGGCGTTCAGTCTGCAGCCAACAACCTCCGGCCTGCAACGAACGACATCCAGCTCGCAATCAAGGACCTCACGCCTGCAACGAACGACACCCAGCCCGCAATAAACGACCTCCAGCCTGCAATGAACGGCGTTCAGTCTGCAGCCAACAACCTCCGGCCTGCAACGAACGACATCCAGCCCGCAATAAACGACCTCCAGCCTGCAATGAACGGCGTTCAGTCTGCAGCCAACGACCTCCGGCCTGCAACGAACGACATCCAGCTCGCAACCAACGACCTCCAGCTTGCAACCGAATAAGTTCAGCCTGAAAATTGCAGCCCATGTGCTAACGCTGTCAAATGTACTTCTGCATTAGCAAATTACATAACAATCATAAAAACTTGCCCTAACGACCGATGTATGTGAGAAATCGAGCATAATTGTGTTGATCTGTGCAGAAAAACAGGTGTGATAGGACGCTTATGGCAGACATGTACCGACAAACTTTGGAAAGCTTCGACCGTTCACTTCACCTGATGCTCGGACCGAGAGATCTCGCATGGTCTTGGGTCTCTTTGTTGCCTCTCCGAGTCACCGCCTGTGCGACCGACCATGTTCCACAAACTCTCCCTTGGCGTGTGCAATCAAGATGTGACGTTTGTTCGCTTCATAATTACTGGTGATACCGCTGATTCCATCAGAATATGTACCTGAATCTGATTTCGACTTGAGCCTCTTCATAGCTGTCTCTTCTGTTGTTTTGTCAGTATGGCAGCGGTTGCCTGGGATCTGCGATCTGGCAACACTGATAGCCCCGACACGCAGTATTTTATCTGAACCAGGGTGCGTTTTCGCAATGTGTTCCAGAAAGTGCCCGTACTATGTGACAAATCGAGCATAATTTTGTTGATCCATGCAGAAAAACAGGTCTGGTATGACGCATACGGCAGACTTGTACCGGTCGCAGTCGTTCTTTTGATTGCGTTGTTCAATGACATGACGAACCAGATGCAATCCATGTATTCGAACCAGAAGCGACCAGTTTCTCATAGTTCCCCATTCCTCACTGCTTGTCCGAACTCCTGGTATTTGGCTATGTGGTCAGTCACGTCAGCTGAGGAGAGAACTTCAGCGAGAGAGGACTCACTCAGGCTCAGTTTCTCGAGATAGGCAGAGCCTTAAGGAGAGAATGGTTCGTTCGGAAAACGGCGGCAACGTTGAATCACGTAACCATTTGTATGCCGTCACATAATATCCACTTGGTTTTCCTTCGCACAGTTTTTGGAAGTAGTTCGGTTTCTTGAGGGAACGAACGGTCGTGATTTATTGACGGAAAATAATTTCCTCTTGTTTCGGATGGTATAAAATACGGGAGTACGCCACAAAATAGTTGGAACGTAGTAAATCGTTTTCACAACTGTCCGAAAGTATCTTACAAGGCTGGTGGTAATAACAATGATATTTAATTGGTACTAATATTACGCTATGATCGCCATTGACGGAACGCATCCCGACCGTCACACACAATTTCTAGACTGTAAAAAATACGTTTTCCTTCATAAAACAAAGATCAAAACACATATTCATGAAGGATGTTGTATTTTATTTATTTACACCAGTGCATGCAAAACGAAACACTTTTTCAATGCTTTGATAGAACATTCAAAATTGGCACTTTTTATGTCACACTTTCAAACGTTCTTAAAGCCGCATTTTCTTCAATGTTCGATGACAAAATACAACCCAGTAGCACACATTATTGACTTTTTAAATTTGTTGTATATCTTTATGATGGCTATGACTGATGTATCCCAAAAATGGAACATATAACTGTTTGTTTTACCATCCAAATCAGCATTTCAAAATATTCCTTATAATGCCCAGTGTGGATATGCCCATATACTTGATTATATGAGGAGACAAAGTCTAGAATCGACATCTAGAGATGCAGAGCTTCAAAATGAGGTACTATATGCCACATGGTCAAGCACAGCTGCATTTTCGCGCCCGCGCCGACCATGCGAGGGTGGGACGCATTGACCTTGACCTTTATCGTTGACCTTGACCTCCAATAGAATCCAAACGTGCACAATCAAACTGAGCAACACTGAAAACCATCAAATCACCATAGAGATCATGGTTATTGTCCATGAAATAAAGATAGTGGCGCATCAGAAGACCCGAAGTTCGATAACTGAAATTTCACTGATTTGAGGGGTGCGTGAGGCTTTTTACCCATAGCGAGCGTAATATTCGAGATAGAGAGGTCATCTTGGTGTCAAATCGAAGCTTATGGACATGGAAAGTTTTCTAAATGGAAATGAGTCCATGACGGTCACTTCAAAGGGCTTGCAAATATTTGTTTCTGACATGAACTTTTCAGGCGGAGGGCGATTTTTCATCTTTTTGGGGAAGTTATGGCTCACACTACGGAATTGATTTGCGGCAAGCTCCTAAATACAAGAGAAGTGGGAAATCATAAAGAATGCATAGTATCAAACCAGCAAAGAGACACTGGGCATTAAAACCCGACAGCACAAAGAGTGGATCAGTACGGAAACATGGGAGCGCATACAAGAGAGAAAGCAACTGAAAATCGTAATTGGACAAACCAAATCTGAAAGACTGAAAGAAAGATTGTGAATACAATATAGTGAGGTGAACAAACTTGTTAAAAAGTCAGCTAGAAGAGACAAAAGAAAGCATTTAGAAGAACTTGCAAACAAAGCTGAATCAGCCGCTTTGCAGGCATGAGATGAGCACTGTGTACACGATAACAAAACAGATTTGTGGAAACACCAACTACAAGGTCAACCCCCCAGTCATGGACAAAGATGGACGGTTGCTGACCAATGAAGATGAACAAGAAAGAAGATGGATAGAACACTTCAATGAAATACTAAACAGAACAGACCCGCAGACATCCAGCCTGCAGAAAGAGACTTGGAATTAGAAGTGACCCCACCAACGAAGGCTGAAATTAAAGCAGCAATAGCCACACTGGAGAACAACAAGGCTCCAGGAACAGATGCATTATGTGCAGAAGTTTTCAAGACAGACCCAGAAACGGCAGCCGATATACTACACCCTCTCTTCACCAACATATGGGGAAAAGAAGAACTGCCTGGTGACTGGTCTTAAGGGAGAATAATCACGTTACCAAAGAAGGGAAATTTAGCAGACTGCAGCAATTGGAGGGGAATTATTCTACTCTCCATACCAAGCAAAATTTTCTCCAAGATCATCATGACACGAATGAAGACAACAGTAGACAAGCTTCTCCGTCCAGAACAAGCAGGCTTCAGAAAAGGGAGAGGAACAACCGAACACATTTTCACTTTGCGGAACATTCTAGAATAACGCAACGAATGGCAGAGAAAAATATATGTCAATTTTGTAGATTTTGAAAAAGCATTCGACATTATGCATAGAGAGAGCCTTTGGAAAATCCTGAGGCAATATGGGATTCCAGAAAAGCTGGTGAAACTCATCCAGATCTTCTACAGGAATTTCTCCTGCAGTGTCGGAAACTCAACAACAAAATTCACTGTGAACTCCGGTGTCCGCCAAGGGTGTGTCATGTCTTCATTTCTTTTCATCCTAGCCATCGATTGGACTACAAAAATCATGACCAACCAACAGCTGACTGGAATCAGATGGAACCTGTGCTCTTCACTCGAAGATCTAATCTATGCAGATGATCTTGCTCTACCTTCTCACACTCGAGATCAAGTACAAAAGAAAATAAGTAACCTAGAAGAACAAGCCAGTTCCATTGGTCTTTCAATTAATGCAAAAAAGACAAAAATATTGACAAACAACAACCTGACACAGCAACCTATCATGATTAACAATCATGCACTCGAATATGTGAACAAGTTCACCTACCTGGGCAGCATCATCATTCTCCAAGGAGGTGCAGAAGAAGACATTAAAACACGATTGGGAAAAACCAGGTCAGCATTTGCAAATCTTCAACGGCTATGGAAATCATCAGTATACTCCAGAAAAACAATACTAAGAATCTACAAGAGCAATGTCCTCTCCGTGCTCCTGTACGGCTCAGCGTGCTGGCGCATGACACTACAAGACACCAATAGACTCTCCAGCTTCCACAACACCTGCCTAAGGAAGATAATGAAAGTATACTGGCCCGAGACCATTTCCAACACAAGACTCCATCAAGCCACAAAACAACATCAGTTCTGCCTCACACTGAAAAAGAGGAGGTGGACATGGCTCGGCCATGTCTACAGGATGAGCAGCTACATTCCAGCAAAGACAGCATTGACCTGGACGCCAGAAGGAAATAGGAAAAGAGGCAGACCGAAAACAACTTGGCGACGAACAATTGAAGAACTAAAGAATGCTGGGCTGACCTGGGGCACAGCAGCAAGGAAAGCCCAAGACAGGGGGGTCTGGCGAGATCTTGTGCGAGCCTTATGTGCCACACGGCACGAAGAGGATAAGTAAGTAAGTAAGCTCCTAAATCCTACTCCCTCGCCTTCCCACTGTCTCAGGATGCTTCCTGCCAAATTTGGTGGCTCTATGAGTATGACTATGTTTGGCCCCACAGTGGCACAATATTCAAATTTACTTCATTTCACCAGAAACGCGCGCCAAAAAAGTGCCTCCGAGGGCAAACGGCCCCGAGTTGGGGGTAGGCATTGCCACCTTGCGATGGCCCAAGTTATAGGTTATCAGGAAATAATAGTGATAAAAAGGTAGCAGAAAACATCCCGAGAGCTGGACCTGGCTCCCGGCCTATATATGCGGTCAAACAGCCACTCCGTAATTATTTATTGGCGAACATTAAACCTGCAATATCAGTTCGATTGTCATCCTCCTCGCTTTTCTGACTAATTTCCCGAAAAAGCAAAGCTATCAAGTATCCCCTATAACATCCTAGTTCGTTGGTGCACTTGTGCTACTTCGTTTTGTTGAAATTAATAAACAAACTGCGAACTATTTCGAATTTGGTTTCGAGTCGAAGGAGTCGAAACTAGCAACACTTACTTGAACTTGGACATGCATCTGGAAGTGGAAACTTCATTTAATAGTATCGTGTTCGCGAATTTGAGCGAGACTGACCTCTGACCCTCAAGATTGGTGCCTCGATCAAGCCGTTTTTGTTGATAGTAGTGTTCGCAAGTGTTTATATAACACGTTCTTATTTTATGGCATTTACGCCGGCGACGGGACGTCCTCGGACATATGCCACCGACTCAGCGAAAAAGGGCCAAATTACGCATACAACGACAATATTCGCACCAGACGGTTTATTTGGGATAAACCAATATGGATTTGTAGAACGACACAACTTCACAAGTCACAAAAGAAATAGCTGGAGTAAGACGTACTAAGTCTAAGAACAGACGCTGCGTTCGCAAAACTTCTTCTAGAGACAGGTTAGTAATTTCAAAGGAGTCAGCCACGCATATTTATTCGTATCAATATAATATGAATTATTATGTTGCTTATTATGTTCAGAAAACCACCACCCCTCAATACTGTGAAAATGTCCATAACAATAACATGTATCGATAGCTTGCGACTGATTTATGTGAGAGAGCAGAGAATTACCGTTACTATACAAAGAATTGCAGCCCACGTTTTGTTAAGTTACAAATTCTTTTGTATATGTAAATTATAGAAGTTCTGTTTTTTGTTGTTTTTTATTTTGGTCTTTCACGAAAAAAAGCACATCCAAAACATTACAATTTATCAATAACGTTACATGCTATCAGGAAATTGTATGTCTCTTACAACAATATATTTCGAATGGTGTTAGGTTATGACAGATACTGTAGTGCTAGTGAAATGTTTGTTAACAATAATTTACCTAACTGTTCTGCTGTTATTATAAATTTAACATATATAGATCTATATGCCGACTGCAGTTCTCAAAAAACATATTGATTCGTAGCATTATTAATAGTAACGTGAAATTCATGTCTAGAATATGGAAATACTGGTTCAGTTCCCTGCATATACATTTTGTTGACGGGTGATTTTTATTCTGTACATTATAACTGTTGTTTATAACACAACTATAGAACTTGTATGTTGCATGGAGTCTGTGAATAAAGCAATTATTATACTTCTACATTCATACATTTCGTAGAACAATTTTGTAAATTTATTTTCAGTTTCATTTAATTAATTCACTTCATATTACTTTGCATGATTCAATTCAAATACAGTCAGGGTTGGCAGCTAGGTTTGTGGCAGTTTACAAATTGTTTGCACGTTGATGATACTGAAGCCACAGAGGCTTCGCTTCAAGGAACATACTTTTTCATCCAGAAACCTCTAGTTAATAACCACAGTTGCAAGTAGTTGAAAGGCCATAAGACAAGTTTAGCCAGCTTGCAGTGGAACCTTGCAGTCCAGCTAAAGAACAAAGGGTATATTGATCCTTGGATAGTAACAGGTGGTAATCCACCCTCTGAGTAAACAGTAGAACTTTGTGGATACTGCCAGGGGTTCACCCACTGCCAGCCAAATGTCCTCCTCATTAATTAGCCGTGTTAGGTGAATGACACATTGAGACCACAACTAAGGCATTGGGTATTTTGCATGGTTTACTATATAATTCCTCAGACTAAGTTTTGTTAAACTATCAGTGAAAAATTGCAAATTAAAAAGTTTACAAGTTACATACCACTCACACACACACATATACTATTATATATATATATATATATATATATATATATTGACGGGTAGTAGTGCTGTCAAACTATGTTCGTTTTCACAAATAATCTGACTCATTCCATATTCCAATTCATGACTTTGTTTGACAGCTTCAACACAAAAAAGCGAACTACCTCAACACCACTGCAGCCATCACATATGAGGGTTGCAGTGTGGCATCTAGTAATATAATAATTCAAGTGACGTATTATGTATTTATATATTGCGGTGGTGAGAATATATACATATATTGGTAAATACAGAATAATAGCTGGCATATGTCACTTGAAAGATATCACAGGATACCAATGAATGCATTACATACACTATACCCCACAATGAAAACAAGTGCGTGCATTTTCTTGTGTAATCCTTATATATGTAGAAAATTTAGAATGATAACGCATATGGTATCAATCTTCTTAATTGCTGAATGTTGTACAGGCTCCGAAAAGCCAATTTATTTGCAAATGACTATAGCTGGGGTGGGGGATTTGTTTACATTTGAGGCCATCTGGTTTTGGGGAGGCAAGAGCCCTATGCAGAGCGCCAGTATAGAAGGGAAAGACTCGATAACGACGAGAACATTTATTGAACAGACTTATCTCAAAACGGAAGTCGAGGCAAGAGAGCGTACAACAGGAACAAGGTATGGAATTAACCAACGCAATAATACAGGAAGCGGAAATGTGATGCTTATCCAATATGGCGTGACCACTTTCTTTTCTCCTTCACTAATCTAATAATAGCACATAAGCTTGTAAGGTTATAACGTGATAGTCCATATGACGTACAAATATGCAGCAGAGTCAATATGGGCATATGTCACACAAAATATGCAGTAGAGTCAATAGGTCCATGTATTACATGTATTATAACTCATAGTCTTGTAGATATGCAGGTTTATTACGTCTGCGGATGGGCCGAGTGGGCCTCACGTTGTCACTGGGTGTGGTTGGTGGTTTCGGTAGCGCGGTTGTAGGGGCCTCAGGTGGCGCTGTGATCGTCAGTGGAGCCTCGGGCGGTGCTGCGATCACTAATGGGATTTCGGGTGGAGTTGCATTCGTTTGGACATCAGGCGGGGTGTCGTCTTCGTATGGCGGGACGTCTTCCGTGTCATCTCCATCCTCACGATGGCGCGTGGGTATTGTGGTCGACACATGACCGGGTACTAAATAGCACTCGGATAGTCGCACCTTGTATGATGAAGTGCGTAGTTGAGATCCGCTAAATTTGCGAATGTAGCACCAGCTATCTTCGATAGAGGTGACTAGATAGCGGTCTCGAGCTTGCGACTTATTGCGGTCGGATAGTACGTAAACCAAGTCACCGACATGAATTATCGGTGCAGGCGCCTCTTTGCCGCGAGGAGCCTTCGACGTCTGGCTGTGTGCGTGATTTTGTAGGCGAGACTGATGTTGTTCAGCGATGATGGCACGATCTAAAATAGGCAACTGCGCGTTGGAAAACTGGTCTCGTTGGAACCATATTTCGCGTGCCGATAGGCCGCGACCGCGGATTCTGGAGTTGAGTTGAGAGGTAGCAATTGCCAGTATAAGAGGTGACACCGGTCCCCCGCCAGGCTCCTGTCGTAGCAGCTCATCTTCAACCTCTGACACAGCTTTCTCGGCTATGGGGTTTTTGTTAGAGTTTTTGATTCTCCCTATCTCCAAACGAATACCCAAACGTAGCAGAGTTGGGTCGTTCACGAGAGCGATGAACCCTGGGGCTGGATCCACGCGGATGATCGCAGGGGGCCCGTCGAGGGGTCGAAACTCTGTGCAAAGTCGAGCGAGGCAGTCACGTAACGCGTCATGGCGTTCGCTCTCGATGAAGCACGTAGAAGTGTATGAGCTAACGGTTTCGCGGATGACAAATATGAATTGTCGGTTACGCTTGATAACATATGCTGCAAACGAAACACCAATCGCTTCGGGAGCGTCGGTCGTTGTTTGTTCGATGAGTGTAGTCGGGATATTTTTTAGTGACATGCATGTATGGCATGCGTCGGTAACTCGCTCAATCGCGTTGTCGATGTCCAATGCGAAGAAGTTGCGCCGAACTACGAGTTTGAGTTGGTGTTTTGATGGGTGGCTCAGCTTTAGGTGGATCGCTGTTAGTAAGCCATCTAACACTTGTCGTGGAACTACGATAAGTTCTTTGGTTGGCGCGAATGGTATGTCGCACTTGACAACGATGACGCCGTCGCGAGCCAACGTTGTAGTAGATAAGTAACGTTTTACGTCCTTGGCGTTGGTTACTTTTTTGGATGGACGCGTGTCTTGTTTTAGGTGAGCTCTGACGCGCCGTAGGTCAGAGCACTCTGATTGTGTAGAGAGCCATGCGGACCTGCTCGTGAACGGAAGGCGAGTGGAGCCGGATATGATATCTTCCACAGCAACACTCATAACGACAGATTGTTCAATCTGCGATATGAAAGAACATATCTGGCAATGTGGTTCATGGCATTCCGGTGCGTTTCTGTTTGCGAAGTCGGATGGTATGTTTGATGAACCCGCCAGGTAGCGCACTGTGACTTGGTATCGGGCGACAAATGACAGAAACGATGTCACGCGAGGGCTAGATGAAAATTCGCCACGGCATAGTTTGTCAATGGCCTGCACACACGGTTTGCTGTCGGTGAGTAGACACGGCTTCGACTTTGATTGTATGATGTACGGGCTGAAGTGTTTGACTGCTGCAGCAATGCCTAACGCTTCGATTTCGCAGGGTAGCCATGTTGGTGTTTCTTTAGTTTGGCGCTGAAAAACCCGGCAAGACGGGTCTGTCCATTTCGCGAAACGTATAGTGTGGATCCGATGCCACGTTTGGTAACCGAACCGTTGGTAACGATCCATAGTTGGTCACTGGGCCGCGGTAATGTGATCGATCTGTTGGTGGAGAGTGTGTTTTGAGCTACACGGAACGCCTCGCGGATGTCATCAGTCCATGTCAATGTCTCCTGTGATTTCATGCCCGCAATGTACGACTCGAGGGGTGCAAGTACTTTGGAACACTGAGAGACGACGCGTCCCAACACTTTATATGCTCCAACGAAGGAACTAAGTCCCAGAACGGTTTGTGGCGGTGTGCACGATGCCAGAGTAGCGATGCGGTGAGGACTGGCATGTAGTGTACCTTCTGACCACACCCAGCCTAGGATGGTCGTTGATTTGGGGCAAACCCTAGTCTTCTTTGCTGAAAGTCGTAAGTCGCATCGAGCAAGGGCATCAAGGACACGACTCCAGTTGTCTAGTAGTTCTTGTGGCGAGTTGCCCCCGCAGTACAAATCGTCAGCCAACTTGGCGACGACGCCCTCTTGTAACAGATCACCAAAGACTCGGCACATGAGTTCTTCCAATGCCGTCTCAGAGCCGGGCATGCCCATGGCACATCGTGTGTACACGAGAACTCCACGAAAGGGTGTCGCAACTCCGCAGTATTGGAGTGAGTCCTTCGATAGAGGGATCTGATAGAATGCATTCGTCAAGTCTGATACAACGATGTACTTCCAGCAAGCTATGGATCTTAGTGTCGAATCCACGTCTGGCATGAGTGAAGGCTGCGGCTTGCTGTAACGTCCTACTTCCGTGAAGGCAGTGACGAGTCGTGATCCTCCATTAGCTTTGCGTACGAGAAATGATGGGTTAAGGTATTCGACCACCACCACCCCGATATCTTCTGGACGACGGAATACACCGGCCGCCTCCAAATCATCAAACTTTTCCTGAAGTTCGACGAGTTTGTCGCGTGCGTATTGCGGACATCTCCCCTTTCGCTGCGGGGGTTGGACTGGTCCTATGTTTACAGTTGCTGTGAATGGGTCCGCATGCCCGTTGTATCCTACGATTTTCGAGTTGAACACGGTGTCAAATTGTTGATGCAGATTGCGGAACTGGTTGCGCAAGTCGTCAGACAAGAGGTTGCCACTGTCTAGTTCGATAGTGTCTGGAAATTGCACGTCTGCTGCGTGTGTGCTTGTGTTTTTGATTACGATGTCTTCCACGTAGTTGGTGTCACATGCTGTGGTACCACGCACTTGGCAAAAGTGCTCGTTGAGTCCTATTTTCAAGGGATGTGAACACGTGTTTAGTAAACGGATTTTGTCCCCGACTGCCTCGACAATGGCAAGTTGGGGCCAATCTTGGTAGTGCAATGTTGACTTATGATCGTTACGAGGTTCGATCGCCACTACAAGATCGTCGAGTGCTGATGGAATAGACAGTTCTATGTAGTCGCCTGGCCAAACAGTAGTGGACGCGGGTGGCGCACGCAACACGTAGGCCTGCGCTCTGCGAATCGTGTGATATTGGGAACGGTTGACGTTCTCCATCCCGTAGTGTATCACAGTTTCGTCAATGCTGATCTGATTTTTGGCGGGACGAACGGATATGTCATTGGTTGTCATGAATGGTGTTCCCGCAAGTACATCGACAGCCAAGTCTTTAACGACAAGGGTATCGAGGTGTAGGTCAAGATTATCCCGCGATAACACGAGCCTTGTTTCTCCGACTACATTGAGTGGGGTTACACCATCAGCTTGTCTTGCGAGCTGGGAGCTTTTGGTGATTTTTGCACCAATTGACCTGGCCACCGTCTCTCTAATCATGTTGGTTTCGACCCCAGTGTCGAGGGTAAGACGTATTGGGTGGTGACGATGGAACGCCTTGAAGAATGGAGACTGTTTCGTATTTACGCGACAAGTCGCCGACACTTTTTGTACGTCATTGACATAGCCGTCATTCACCGGTGGTTCCTCGTCTCCGCTGTCTTCGCAGTTTAGTCCTGACACGTTGCGTGCCTTAGTCATGAACAGTCTGTCTTGCTCGGGCAAGTACTTGCAAGCGCTTAGATAGTGGTCTACTATCGGTCTACCAGCCTGCTTACAGAGTGGGCATTGTTCGTTGGGTTCGTTGGTAGCTTTGTGGGCGAGCGGGCCCAGAGCGTGTGCGTGGTTGGTAGTAGGTTGACTGTCTCAGGATTTTTGTCTCTGACATAGAATGGATCTCGTCCAGTAGGGACCCCAGGGCCTGTGAGATCTCTGGTTTAAGACTGGCTAGCGTGCGGCTCCGCAATTCGGTTCCGTAGCGCTGTTTTACGAGTCTAGGTAGCTCCTGATGGATAAGTCTAAGCCAGCTCAATACAACCATGTTCTCTAGCGACGGTGATAAGTCCTCATCTACGGTCGGGAACTCGTCGTGGTGTGATATACCGCCACCCACTGTCAGCAGACTATCACCAACGAACGCCTGGAGGCGTTGGAATAGGTCCTTGTGGTTTTCGTCTGATTCAAGTTTTATGTCGGCGAAATCTATGAAGTGAGCGCCGCTTGTCTGAAACCCGAAGTTAAGTCTGATTGCCTGCCATATGGAGTTGACGGATGTCGAGTTTTTGACGATGGTAATTCGCGATATGATCGGACAGAAGTTGGCAATCTGCCCAAGCATTAATTCTAAGTGCGCGACTTTTTGTTGTGCCGTTCGCCTAACCAAGCCTGGTGTGTCTTCGGTATCGTCAAGTAAGCCTCTGAGTGGAGAAGTGTTAGTTTTCTTTCCCCATGTTACCTGGTCGTGTAGGAATGGTGCGAAATTCGCGTCCAATGATAGAGTATATTGGAGGTTTTGGCGCCAGCTCTCATATGACGTCAGTGTTTCGTGTTTTGAAAGAGACCACTGTTTTGGAGCTCTCTGTGACTGAGCCATTGTCGCGTTTGACGTGTAGCTCAATCGTGTATGCAAATGCCGACAATGTTCAATGTTAATTACTGCGTACAGAAAGTAAGCATTCGTCGTGCCGTTTGTTTGGCTATACGAGTATCTATCCACTTCAGTAATGAAAACGCTGCCACCATGCCAGAATAGAAGGGAAAGACTCGATAACGACGAGAACATTTATTGAACAGACTTATCTCAAAACGGAAGTCGAGGCAAGAGAGCGTACAACAGGAACAAGGTATGTAATTAACCAACGCAATAATACAGGAAGCGGAAATGTGATACTTATCCAATATGGCGGAGGGCCTTTGTTCAGAAGGTTACTATAAGTTCACTGGCACCCTGACAAGATTTCTAGAGACCCGTAGACTTTGGGAATGACATAACTAAAGGGTCAGCGTCTCACCCAAGGCTATGGTTTTAACAGTATAAATAAGGGGTATTTGTGGATAATCGGGGCGACTACTGGGACACACTGCCGGAGGAACGTTTCTCGTGAAGCACTGTCACCGAGCGCCCTAGTACTAAAGAAGTACTAAAAGACTCTCGCAGTACACCCGTGGCAATCAGTTATTCGCAGACTCGGTGAGTAACTCGGTTGCTGTATATAAGCCGCCGCCGTCTGACTTATCGTTCTGACACCTATAATTCGGTTGCTGTATATAGGCCGCCGCCGTCTGACTTATCGTTCTGACACCTAGAATTCGGTTGCTGTATATAGGCCGCCGCCGTCTGACTTATTGTTCTGACATTTAGAATATATCGGTTATAATTCGGTAGCTGTAATAGCCGCCGCCGTCTGAAACTATTGTTCTGACATTTAGAATATATCGGTTACAATTCGGTTGCTGTAATAGCCGCCGCCGTCTGAACCTATTGTTCGGACATTTAGTATATATCGGTTATAATTCGGTTGCTGTAATAGCCGCCGCCGTCTGAACCTATTGTTCTGACGTTTAGAATATATCGGTTACAATTCGGTTGCCGTAATAGTCGCCGCCGTCTGAACCTATTGATCGGACATTTAGAATATATCGGTTACAATTTCGGTTGCTGTAATAGCCGCCGCCGTCTGAACCTATTGTTCGGACATTTAGAATATATCGGTTACAATTTCGGTTGCTATATAAGCCGCCGCCGTCTGAACCTAGTGTTCTGACCTTTATAACTGGGTAGTATTTAGCAGACATAGCCGTATACTGTGTATTAGATCTTGTATTGGTAGGGTTTTCCGCATATAATAAACTGTGAAAACGTATAACCTGACTTATCATTAGTACGACTGAGTGAGTGAACGTGTGCCCGTATGCTTCCCTGCCGACCGCTCGCCGCAAACGCTACAATTTGTGGCAGCGGTGGGATTTCAATTTAGGTATACCCGACCGTATTCCTCTACGTTTCGTAATAACGGTTTAGGATATTCTATGTTGGACATCCTATTTAAAAAGAAGACACACGGGCTACGTTTACTCGCTTCAGATACAATAAAGTAGGAGAAGTTAATTCTCTGGTGGCAGCGAAATATTGGCGAAATGTCAACAGAGGGTGAGAATTCGTCAGTGACTGATGTTTATCTTCGGGACACTGAGCAGACTCCCGATCAAGACAGCGAGGTTCTGTTACGATTCCTTCTTAGGGAGCAGGTGCAGTCGTCTACCAGGTCAGAAGTAGACATGTCTATTCAGGAGGCTAACGTTGCAGAGAAGCAGCATGCATTAGTGACTCTGAGGGATAGAAAGGCTAGTCTGGAAGATAGATTGTCAAAGATAAAATGGCAGGAGGAGCAGTTGAGATTGGAGAGGGATCAGTTGAGATTCGAGATGGATCAGTTGACAGTAGTAAATGATCAGCTGACAGGGGAAGAAGGTCTATTGTTAACGGCAATTAGTGGATCTGAGCTAGAAAGATCAGTGCTAAAACTACTTCCCTAAACTTGCGCAAGTGTGAGCACTAGAAACCGAGCGCAATCGCGGTTTGAGGACAGCAGAGAAACTGTTCGGCTCTCACTTGATCGCAAGGACAATGATCCGAGGCCATATTATAGTGTTGCTACCGTGGGGCATACCTCGGTAGCATTGGAATCGCAAGCGTGTGATACGTCCGATAATCTGATGTGTGATCAACGGGGTGCCGGCATGAAATATGTCTCGTCACCCTTGATTACTACATCCCCGGAAAAGATCCCAATGGGTGGTTTGTCCGGAACACTGCCAAAACATGTTGGCAGGCCAAGTCACGAACCTGTAAACTTTACAGGAGTCTATCGTGAAACTCCATTTGATGTAGGACATGTAGGGAAATATGGCTGGGAAGCTGGACCCAACCGAATTGTTCCACAACCTCAGATACCGGCGTCGAGTTATTCTCGGCGTTATCAAACCCCAAGGGGTGTGGACGGTTTGTTATCGGGTCACGAGACGCGCGGTGCAGGAAATGACCAGCCGATGTTTACCGCCTACCGTCCTGTATATGACACGAGCCGGAGGGAGGCTCATTATGGCCAGCGCAGGGAGCTCCAGCCAGATGGCTGGCCCGTTAACGACCGTTGGGGCAGTAGACAGGATTATGCAACTAACAACACGGCAGGTCAAGTGGTGTCACATCTACCTAGCGTTAGGTTCTCCGCGCCAACTAGTCAGGTCAACGCACCAAAACCAAAGAGCCCGGCGTTGTATGATGGCAAGAGTAGCTGTCGTGATTACCTGGTTCAATTCGAAATGGTTTCGGATTTGAACAGGTGGGACGAAGCTACTCGTGCTTTGGAGCTAGCCACCAGCTTACGTGGGCAGGCTCAGGGTGTGTTGAGTGACCTGGAGGCCCCGGACAGGGTGAACTACGAAACATTAGTACGGGCCCTGTTAAACCGGTTCGAGCCAGAACACCAGTCAGAGGCGTTTCGGGCTCAAATGAAGGCTCGGCAACGCCGGAGAGGTGAACAACTTGCCGAATTAGCTCAATATATAAAGCGTTTGGTACGAAAGGCGTACCCTGATGCCAGCGCCGATGTGAAAGAGGCGTTGGCGTGTGACGCGTTCACAGATGATGTAGGTGACGCGGACATAGAGTGGACGATTTTCCAGGGAAAATCAAAGGGGGTTGACGACGCATTAAGACTGGCACTCGAATATGAGGCTTTCCAAATGGGTCGGTCTCGGAGAGTGGGCCCAAAATACGCGTTGCGTTCCACACGCCACAATAAAGGGGATGATTGTGAAATGGTTGGGAATTATAGCAGTCATTCCGGCAGCCATGACGTTGCAACGATGTTGCAAAATATAGCTGAACGACTTTCTCTGGTAGAGACAAGGATAGATCGCCCACATATGCCAGAGGTGCGAGGAACCCATGCTGCTAATCAGACTGAGTGCCATAAAGTGAGAAAGTGTTACAGTTGCGGTGATTCTGGGCATTGGCAACATAGTCTAAACTGTCTCCGTAGAAAGCAGGCCATGCCTGGGAGGCCTGAGAAAGGTTTCTCCAGCCGATAGCATGGTAGACGTTCCAAAGAGATATATTATATCAAATGCATCTCTGATTACAATAAGTGTTTCTTTAGTTGTTTCCTTTCATGGAATTAGAGTAGAATGTTTGATGGATGTTGGATTCGCTATGACTGGTTTTACAGTAACAGTATTATGATTCGCTGTTCGAAGACAGCGCTGTCCGTATGTGTGCGGACTGTGAATGACAGTCGGTAATGAAGAATTTCTTGTTGTAACAGGTCCACAATAAACGAGGTCTGCTGAATTGCAGAACCGGGCAGAACAAATGTCACGGTGTAATCGTTCCATAACATTGTTTGTGGCAAGTCCACAACACACGAGGTCTGTTGTATAACCGAACATGGCAAATGCTTCGGTGTAATCGTGCACTTACTGTATTGGTGTGACAATTTTCACAACACACAACAGTTTAGTTTCAAGAATTGGCTAAAATTTGCTGCATTTATTTGTCCAGTCAAAGTGGTCGTAACCACACGTTGGCTCTGATACTGTTATTAGGGTTGTAGGGAATAATCCAGTCTACAACACAAGTTTGACCAGCCAGTGAACTGGTCAGTGTGGTTGATCCTGGCAGAGGGGCCATCTGGTTAACTTAGGTCAGTTTGTGTTGGTAAACATTGCAAGTGCAGCCTTGGGAGGTTGATTACTGACCCAAGGGTGTAATGAGAGGGATTAATTAGTATCCAGTGGTGTTGCCCACCCAGTTCTGTCCTGGGCAGCTTCTGGCTTAATAGATATTTAATTGCCACAGGGTGTGATCTGTTAGAACAGAGGGCAAAGTTAAATGGAAGAGAAAGAGTCACAGTTACCATTTCTCAAATTGATTGGTCTGTAGATTTCTTGGAAGATGATATTGTATTAGGTATACAGTAACACCCGGTGCTAAGAGCAGGTGGTTATTTACACGAATGATTAGTACTAAGAGCGGCATTTCATTTTGAGATGTATAGTTGGTCACTAAAAACTGGTATCAGTGGGGCAGCTCATAAAGAGACTATAGTCTCCATGAGTTGAAGGCCCTGAGGTACAGACGCTGTCTGAGGACAGAGATACTGGTTACCCTGGGCTAGGCCAGGCCAGGCCAGTGGACTTAATTAAGATGGGTTCTTAATAGGGGTGTCAATGCCACACTCAGTGTGTGAGGACAAGGAATGCATGATGTGTTCAGTGTACACACTGACCACAGAGATCAGTGTAAATGTGGCAGTGGTTGTCACTGATTCTCCTAACAAATGGCAGTATTTTGACATATGTCAGGTTAGGTGTTGCCATATGTAAACACCTCCAGCAGACGTGGAAGTCTGGAGCTAGGCCATCAGAAGTGTATGTCCTATACTGACCGAAGGTCACATATGATATCAACAGAAAGGTTATCTTGTTGGTTGATATAAATATCACAACTGACACACTGTGTATATTGGATTACGCAATCTAGCTGTTGAATCTGGTGCCAGTCTGATATTGAGAAAGTGAAAGAGAAGTTGTAATACGCTGCAATGCGCTGCATTGTATACCGACAGAGGTTGTACGTGTTGTCTCACGGATCTCTTACAATCGGACGCATTATTACAATTTATGACCGAAAAAAGGTCACATGGCACAAATTATGGCAACCACCATAACAGCGCAGATTACGAAATTTTAGTAATCTGAAAGAAAGTGATGGTTGCAAATACCAAATTTCAATCTGGACACAACCTGCTGCGCTGTTTGCAAAGAAGATGGAAGATGACGAAGACGACAATGAGCTGAGCGTCCACTACAAGCGGTGAACTGACGTCCCAGACGTGACACGCGAGGACCCATCCAGCCGTCGTGCGATGACGCGAGTTACGACGGAGGATACAGCCAACATGACGGATTCGACCGGCCATCGCGCAAGCAGACGTATGGCCCCATCATCGGACGTGAACATTTTAGAAAAATGAACTTTAAGTTATTCAGAGCCTGATTTATTACATGTTTTATTTCAGCATTACTATTGAAAGCTGTATATTGTATGTTGCACATGTGTTATCTGTTGTTGCATTTGTGTTATCTATTGTTGCATATGTGTTATCTATTGTTGCATATGTGTTATCTATTGTTGCATATGTGTTATCTGTTGTTGCATATGTGTTATCTGTTGTTGCGTATGTGTTATCTGTTGTTGCGTATGTGTTATCTGTTGTTGCATATGTGTTATCTGTTGTTGCATGTGTGTTATCTGTTGTTGCATATGTGTTATCTGTTGTTGCGTATGTGTTATCTGTTGTTGCATATGTGTTATCTGTTGTTGCATGTGTGTTATCTATTGTTGCATATGTGTTATCTATTGTTGCATATGTGTTATCTATTGTTGCATATGTGTTATCTGTTGTTGCATATGTGTTATCTGTTGTTGCGTATGTGTTATCTGTTGTTGCATATGTGTTATCTGTTGTTGCATGTGTGTTATCTACTACGATTTCTGGACGAAATTTTAAATGGCGGGGGGTAGTGTAGGGAATTTAGAATGATAACGCACATGGTATCAATCTTCTTAATTGCTGGATGTTGTACAGGCTCCGAAAAGCCAATTTATATGCAAATGACTATAGCTGGGGTGGGGGATTTGTTTACATTTGAGGCCATCTGGTTTTGGGGAGGCAAGAGCCCTATACAGAGGGCCTTTGTTCAGAAGGTTACTATAAGTTCACTGGCACCCTGACAAGATTTCTAGAGACCCGTAGACTTTGGGAATGACATAACTAAAGGGTCAGCGTCTCACCCAAGGCTATGGTTGTAACAGTATAAATAAGGGGTATTTGTGGATAATCGGGGCGACTACTGGGGCACACTGCCGGAGGAACGTTTCTCGTGAAGCACTGTCACCGAGCGCCCTGCGAGAAGTACTAAAAGACTCTCGCAGTACACCCGTAGCAATCAGTTATTCGCAGACTCGGTGAGTAACTCGGTTGCTGTATATAAGTCGCCGCCGTCTGACTTATCGTTCTGACACCTAGAATTCGGTTGCTGTATATAGGCCGCCGCCGTCTGACTTATTGCTCGGACATTTAGAATACATCGGTTATAATTCGGTTGCTATAATAGCCGCCGCCGCCTGAACCTATTGTTCTGACATTTAGAATATATCGGTTATAATTCGGTTGCTGTAATAGCCGCCGCCGTCTGAACCTATTGTTCTGACGTTTAGAATATATCGGTTACAATTCGGTTGCTGTAATAGCCGCCGCCGTCTAAACCTATTGTTCGGACATTTAGAATATATCGGTTATAATTCGGTTGCTGTAATAGCCGCCGCCGTCTGAACCTATTGTTCTGACGTTTAGAATATATCGGTTACAATTCGGTTGCCGTAATAGTCGCCGCCGTCTGAACCTATTGTTCCGACATTTAGAATATATCGGTTATAATTCGGTTGCTGTAATAGCCGCCGCCGTCTGAACCTATTGTTCTGACATTTAGAATATATCGGTTATAATTCGGTTGCTGTAATAGCCGCCGCCGTCTGAACCTATTGTTCTGACGTTTAGAATATATCGGTTACAATTCAGTTGCTGTAATAGCCGCCGCCGTCTGAACCCATTGTTCGGACATTTAGAATATATCGGTTACAATTTCGGTTGCTGTATAAGCCGCCGCCGTCTGAACCTATTGTTCTGACCTTTATAAGTGGGTAGTATTTAGCAGACATAGCCGTATACTGTGTATTAGATATTGTATTGGTAGGGTTTTCCGCATATAATAAACTGTGAAAACGTATAACCTGACTAATCATTAGTACGACTGAGTGAGTGAACGTGTGCCCGTATGCTTCCCTGCCGATCGCTCGCCGCAAACGCTACATATATATATATATATATATGATGTACTCTAGCTGTATTGATATTTTATGTATTTACACGTTTACATTTATATATTGAAGAAAATCACCATCATGGTTGTCATATAAAAATCTTAATAATTATTGTGCATAAAATACAATGCAAATCAACAATATTCTGCAGTAATAATATCAAAATATGAGTCACAAAACAATATTTTAATAATTACGACCACCAATATAATACTCCCCTGTTTGACGTTCTGTTGCACGAAATTGCGGATGCTCCCTGACTAAGTTAGTTGCACGATCAACAGGGGCCTGCTGCCAAAGCAATGTTTCTTGTCATTACGCACCTCACGCCATCTACTCTCTATATGTATTGTCGGAATAACATAGCTTAGTAACAAGATCCTGCGTTACCAAATACAATACATATCAAATATTATGCTCATTGACGTTGTCACTCTCTCAGTCTCTGACTGAATCTCTGGCTGATATCATATGCCAAGGCAATGGTGAGTGTCCGAGAGTCAGCCTCGAGTCGAGTGTACACTTTCGCAAGTTGCAATTCTCGTTGAATTAATACACGGCTACGCGTTCTTGTTGCTAACTGCGATAGTGTAATACGTACCTTCGTACAACCTTTTTGGAATCTTCATCTTGATACGCCAAAGCACGTGTGTGTTGTTATTGTTTTCGCATGCGAGGGATGTCGATCTCGCGTAAAGCACGTGACCGAAATAGCGCAGTAGGTCGACAGCGCAATTGGCTTTCGCCAGCTATACCCGGTGTAACGACAAATCTTTTTTTAGGATTACAAAAACAAGTACGCATTTTTTTATTAAACCGACTGTGAGCACTAGTTAAACTATCCACACATTACACATCTGGACATAAAAGAACAGGATTGGCGATGGGCAAACGAACTGACTATGCACCTTTAAAAAAATGACATTTATATAAAAATGATCGATAGCTTTCATAGGCACTATATTAAGTATATCACAGCAAAGAGATTAATTTCAAAATGAATCAACGTAAAAAGCCACATTAGCAACAAGAAAAAACATTTATTTGTGCATATTTTAATGATAATTTAATATGACATGATGATGCAAATCAAATTATTTCATGAGGGCATTGGTCCTACTCCTAAATTTTTGTTTTACGGTATACCCGATAAACTAAGTCACGTGACAATTCCTGCACGTGTGTGTATATAATATATAAAAAAGGGCATGACGCCATTACTGCTTCCTGCTTCGAAGTTGTCACGGAGAAAAGGTATACCATTTGTCTCTGCGTAACGTTGGTACCCCAGTACGTTTGTTCCACCATTCAACATAATCCCAAGAAAATTTACGTTTAAGAATATTAGACCCGTCTACGTCTTACCGCACTTTTGAGCACTGGCGATATGAGCAACACGAAGTATGTATGAAATGCATAACACTGGGTAGTCCTACTCGGTTTCTGCCCTATCTGAGTTTCTGCCTCATCCTAGTTTCCTAGTTATTTCCAGCACTCGGCAACGTTCTATTAACTGACTAGTCTGTATATATTATGGTTACAATGTTATGATCTTATGAGGTCTCATGATTCGACTAGTCAGCCTTTTTCAGAACATTATCGCCAAGCCGACCTTTCTATGCTGGCACTAAGTTAGACTAAGGGCGGTCACTGCCAGGGTGCTTGTCGTCCTCAGTGGTTCTTTTACGTCCCAAATTGGGTCTGCCTCATTACAGTTATATAGCTGGATCTCATATTAAATACATCTTTAGTAAGATATATCGGACACAATGAGCAAAGGACGTCTACAAACGTGCAACAAAGTTATTTGTCTCAAATTAAAATGAGGCAAACATTTTTTGACATATATTTTGATCGACAGCTAACGAACGTAGACCACGTGACTACAGTGCACCACATCGGTGACGGTGATGTAAACAACCGTAATATTTAAATTTATCTGGCGAAATTGTAAGCAACTATTCACCCTGAGCACCACACAAAAGTTAACGAACAGCCCGTGGAGTTTATACAGTGAATGCGTTACGATTTGTCGCAGAGTGTCGGTGATGATTTAGCCTTTTAGGGTACTTTTGCAGTTTAGGCCCGCACCTCGAAAAAAACATGATAACGGTCACCTAGAGTCACCAAACTTCACGTCGTACACCTACAACACCTATTCTACACATATACACTTGTCACGTGATCAACCAATTAAACTTACTGTCTTTTATCGATCAAAATGTACAAAATATTCACCCGTTTTTGCGTGTATTTATTAGTTGCACCGGAAACTCCGGTAGGTGGCGCCACTTTATGGTTGACTTCAGACGGGGATAGATCACAATTCAATAATATTGTAAAATAAAGTCGATAAAATACGCGATATTTAATTAAATAAGATTACCTTAAATTCAGTATTGACAGTAAGTGGGGGTTTTATTATGACTATTGGTTTGTATAAATACTGGTGCATTTTAATATTGTTTAATAGCTATATCAAACTACTTTATTATAATATTGACATAGTATTAATGATCATGAAAACCTTTGTATGAAATATTATTTGGCAGATTATTGTATTTATTGGTAAAACATAATAATGTTTGTAAATTTCTAATTGATGTGTGTTACGTGACAATGTGCCCTTTTTAAAGATGCATTGGTGAATGTTTGGAGAACTTATACTTATGAATAAACTCACATGTCTCAATATATTTTGCAAAGTGTTGGTCGGCTCTGAAAAGAACCGTGTGTTGTTGTTGTTTCTTCCGATAGCTGCAGTCCACCATGTTCGTGTAGCTGGTCAAACTGGATAAACCCTTCAGATGTCCAAGAGGATGGATGTCCTGGAATGGATCCATCATGAATTTGCTATCTTGCTGTGCCATACTCTTGCTTGTTTTGACATTTCGCCTTCATCTACATAAAGTTCAAACCATATATGCAATTCTACACTATCACGACAAGGGCCTATCGATTGACGTGAACTTCACATTCTCTCCGACCTTTGTCATTTTAGGCAAACAACGAATACCTGCGAACGCGTTATGGTATTTATATAACGATGCTCTGTGTTTTCTAACGTTTGGTAAAGATCACTTTCAAGACTGTCTTTTACCAAGGCATCCCGTCACATGACGGGCATTTTTCCTAGTGGTTATAAATGGTAGATTATGTAATTACTGCATCTGTTAGATGCATAGACTTGTGTTGGTTGATTTGCATACAGTTGTATTCCTGGTATAACTTGTATGACAATAATATATTCTTTAAATAACTTGTCATTACACTGGATTCATTATATTGCGCTTGCGTGCTGTGTAACGTGGGTCTGTGCATCATATTCATTTTTCTTGTATCTGTATGTACTGTTAACACCACATTGACCCACTGCTTACTTTTGTGTTGTGGTTTTTAGTCCTTTGGCCGAAGGTCCAAGGGACTATTGCCATCACTCTGCGTCCGCCGTTAGCTGCCGTATCTCAGAAACCGTTCAGCAACTTTTTCTCTAATTTTGCATATACATTTCTTAGGGCACTGCCATTATGCACGAGAAATCTGTATTTGATTTAATCATTTTAAGGGCTCCCTAGGGCCTCCAAGGACCCCAAAAGTGGTAAAAATTTCACATTTTGTTTATTTTTTCAAAAACTGTTCAGCAATTTTTTATTTTATTTTGCATAGATGTATCTTAGGGTGCTGCCACTATATACAAAAACATCTGTATTTGATTGAATCATTCTAAGGGCACCTAAGGGGCCACCAAAGTGCAAAAGTTTTACATTATCCAGTGATGTGGTTTTGAGAAGGGCCCTTGAGAACACCAGTAGATTTTGTTTAATGTGCCACAAAGTCAACAGCCTGACTAATCTCTGCAGCCTAGTGCTACTGTTCCATTGAGACCTTGACTAATCTTTAATTGGTCACAGCACCCAGGCAGAGTAGACACACTTGACCCCTGTTAGACTGAACAGTTGCCTAACACTTTTTATCTTCAAAACTATTGATTTTCTATAATTGCAAGTTGTGTTTATTTTGATGTTCATTTAATTATTATAAAATGGTGTGACTGTGGTGTCTATTGGTTAAAGATGTATTGTCTGTAGAAACCTGTAGGTGACAAACATAGAAAATTAATATTCTGTCAACTGTAGGTGACAAACATAGAAAATTAATATTCTGGACAACTATAGAGTGAAATATCCTACACTTTATTGATATAAAATGTATTCAACTGTTCTGTTTACGCTTGCCATGCCTTGTGTAGACATGGTACTGTGTAAATCAATTGTATCAATATAGACTAATAATTACAGATTCACAATATAGTTGACACCTGAAACAATCAAATGTCAACCATTAGAAGAGTTGACATAGGTCCGCTATACACAAGCAAGAAATCTGTATTTGATTGAATCATTCTAGTGTCATCAGCATATAGTAGAACATACATTTTCTATATCATCATCACTAAGGTTGTTGTAAATTTCACCAGCTGCCATGTCAAGTCTGTTATAATTGTGACTAACAGTGTTCAAAATGATTCAGGTAAATAGCAAATAACAAAGGACACAAGTTTTCTCTTTGCCATACCTCTACACATGAGAAGAAGGCTGACACAGCCTGGCCCTGATTTATACATGCTTTAGCATTTTTGTATATGTTGTATACAACTTTCAACACAATACCATTAATATCGCATGAAATTATCTTAGACCACAGGGAGGACCGGTCTACTAAATCAAATGCTTTCTTATAATCGATGAAAGCACAATAAAGCCTTTTGCGTCAAGACAAATACAATTCAACCAACACCCCTATTTGAACACTGCCTGTTCTTCACCTATTACATTCGCTTTGTTTAGGTATGTGGTCAGTCTGGTGTTCTGAACAATCACTAAGGATTAATGAACACTTGTGCAGAATGTCACCCACTTGGCAGGTTTAATTGATCTTTTCAGCAATGAGGACACTGCTTAGGCCTCACACTGGACACTGTCACTCACAGTGTTGTGTATTGTCTTAGTTGGTGCATTGAGCTAATCTACTTAACCATGAATCAGTGGTGGCTCTGGTTGTGTATTACACCCAGCTGTGGAGCTAAGATTCTCTGCCTGCTATTGTTTGATGGAAGCTGTGACTAATCTGTAATTGGTCACTGGCAGTAGCTTGTGTCAACAGACAGCATTAAGCCACTAGACCCCTGTTAAACTGCCTGTAGGTTTTAAACTGTGTCAAACAGTGAGTCTACCTTTTGCTCTCAAATAATCTGTCCTCTTAGTTTTACACTTGAAGACATAATCTGGCATAACTTGATAAGTCTTTGTAGCAGCACATTTGTACTTCCAGTGTATCATTGCAACATAACACATAATACATACTGTGTGCCACATTTGAATGTTGTGCATGTAATATTTCCATGCAATCCATTTGCATATATAATGTAAAACTTCAACAGCCGTTTTCTTAATTTTCACTTTTTGATCCCTACCATGTTCAATGCTCCATAACTTTGCCAATTTTTGTAGCAGTCATAATTTTTGAAACCGTGTAAAGCACCCTACCAAACCTTTACAAGGATGTAAGAAAACAATGTTACAATTTTTCTGACTTATCACTCATTTGGTCAGCCGGCATATTAGTCCAAAGGACTTCAGGGCCACTTGGCCCATTTTTTAGGCTACTATTCTTTGCGTTGTTTTAGTCTGAAATAAGACCACAATTAAAGAACAATTACCATTCGAGCCGAAAATCCCCACCACGTCACTGGGCCCTTCCAAACTGTATTTGTTTGGTGGGAGTAATTGCTTCCTTAATTGTCCCGTTTGAACATTTACACAATTATTTATGTACTTGTAATATGCACCTAACATTTACACATACAAGTCCAATTACGCGAATATTCCGCGGCTAATGTTGCACAGTTCCGACACGAGAACGAATGAACTCATTTAGTCAGCGTGATGTACTGACTGTCACTGTTTCGCCGTCTACTCTCAGTTTTCCCAAAACAGCAACGCCGCAACTATCTCTTAGCAAAGTGTAGTTATTTGTCGCCAGACTCCAAGGAGACACCAGCTCTGTGAGCCAGATGCAAGAGACCGAGATGCCAGACTGCCCGTCGACAACTACGTCGCTGCAACACGGTGACGCCGGAGATGAGATGAGCGAGCCGAACGAGATGAATGAGCTAAGCAAGCCGAGTGAGCCGAGCAAGCAGTGGAGTCGCGCCTTCTGGACGTTCTGTGAAATGACAACATTTCACGGATTGCGATATATCGCCGAGGCGACCAGCAACGTTCGTAGGTAAGGGAGTTCGTGCCGTTTAAAGACAATCGTTCCCCTTGCCCTTGAGCACCGATAGTGTGAGGCAGGATTGGGGTCAGTTATAATTGTAATTGTGTAATTAATTACAGTTACGGTGTAATTGTAACTGAAATATTTGAAAGTATCGTAATTGTAATAATTTTTTGTCCTTTGGGCCGAAAGTCCAAGGGACTATTGTCATCACACTGCCGTCCGCCGTTAGCTGCCGTATCTCAGAAACCATTCAGTAACTTTTTGTCTAATTTTGTATAGACGTAACTTAGGGTATTGCCACTATGCAGGATAAATCTGTATTTGATTGAATCATTCTAAGGGCCCAAAGAACTGGTAATTTGTCACATTTTGCCAATTTAAAAAAAAACTGATTTTGCATAGACGTATCTTAGGGTGCTGCCACTATACACAATAAATCTGTATTTGATTGATTCATTCTAAAGGCACCCCTGGGGTCCCCAAAGTGCAAAAGTTTTACACTATCTAGTGATGTGGTTTCGAGAAGGGCCCTTGAGACCACCCCCAACAGTAGATTTTGTGTATTGTGCCAGAAAGAGTGCCCAGCCTCACTCCAATCTGCAGCCTAGTGCTATTGTTCCATTGAGACCTTGACTAATCTTTAATTGCATAATCACAAGCAGAGCAGACACACTTGACCCCTGCTAACTGAATAGTTGCCTGCCGCTTTTAAACTGTATCATTAAAACTATTGATTTTCTATAATTGCAAGTTATGTTTATTTTGATGTTCATTTAATTATTATAAAATTGTGTGACTGGTATCTATTGGTTAAAGGTGTACTGTCACCCGTAGGTGACAAACATAGAAAATTAATATTCTGGACAACAATAGAGTGAAATATCCTACACTTTATTGATATCAAATTCATTCTACTGTTCTGTTTACACTTGCCATTCCTTGTGTAGACATGGTACTATGTAAATCAATTGTATCAATATAGACAAATAATTACAGATTCACAATATAGTTGACACCTGAAACAACCAAATGTCAACCATTAGAAGAGTTGACATAGTTCCACTATATACAAGAAATCTGTATTTTATTGAATCATTCTAGTGTCATCAGCATATAGTAGAACATATATTTTCAAGAAAAGGTGTACATCATCATCACTAAGGTTGTTGTAAATTTCACCAGCTGCCATGTCAAGTCCATTATAATTGTGACTAACAGTGTTCAAAATTATTCAGGTAAATAGCAAATAACAAAGGACAAGTTTTCTCCTTGCCGTACCTCTACACATGAGAAGAAGGCTGACACAGCCTGGCCCTCATTTATACATGATTTAGCATTTTTGTACATGTTGTATACAACTTTCAACACAATACCATTAATACCGCATGAAATTATATTAGACCAGAGTGAGGACTGGTCTACTAAATCAAATGCTTTCTTATAATCGATGAAGGCACAATAAAGCCTTTTGCGTCGAGACAAATACAATTCAACCAATGAGTACAAAAAATATATGATCAAGAGTGGAATACCCCTACTTGAACCCTGCCTGTTGTTCACATATTACATTCGTTTAGGTATGTGGTCAGTCTCGCGTTAATGGAGGCTGTAAACAACTTGCACATGTAGCTTAATAGTGTAATGTTACGATAGTTGTCTGGGTCATCTATTGACCCCCTTCTTTCTGTATATAGGCTTAATGATCCCAATACACCAATCTGTTGACACAATGCCAGATAATAGAACTAGGTTAAACATCTTAACAATAACTATAATTAGTTTTGTTGGGCTGTTTAGGGCCGCCCAAAAGCTAAATTTTCCTAGTATTTCCCTACTGCACTGGGCAGCTGTAAGCTTGTGTATTAGATTTGCTTCTGCCACTGATGTATATTGATAACTGGATAGTGAACAACGTTGGCAAGTTTAACCCGTCCCCGGCTTAAACCCGGGTTTAACCCGGGTTGGGCTAAACCTCCATTTTGGGCTAAACTGGGTTAAACCCGGGTTAAACTATATTTAACATTTAGAACTATGTAGCATTTCTGAACCATCACTAAGGATTAATGAACACTTGTGCACAATGTCACCCACTTGGGACTGAGGGGCAGGTTTAATTGATCTATTCAGCAATTGGAGGACACTGCTTAGGCCTCACTCTGGACACTGTCACTCACAGTGTTGTTTATTCTCTTAGTTGGTGAGTTGAGCTAATCAACTTGACCATGAATCAGTGGTGGCTCTGGTAACTTTAGAGGATGGAGGATGAATCCAGTTGTTGGCAGTGAACACTAGTGCTGAGAGGGTAGATTACCACCTACCAGTCTCCAACTCTATATTTTCAAAAACTGCTCAGTAACTTTTTTCTAATTTTGCATATATGTATCTCAGGGTACTGCCACTATACACAAGAAATCTGTATTTGATTGAATAATTCTAAGGGCACCTCAGGGCCCCCCAAAATGCAAAATTGTCCTGTTGTTTCTCTGCTGCTCCCTCCTGCAGCCCTACTGATCCCTCCTGCAGCCCCACTGATCTCTATTTATAACAGACAGACAGACAGACAGACAGACAGTGTTTTGTTGACCATCATAAGCACATAAACTACAATATATTCATTGTAGGGTCAGGGAGGCTCCCATTAAGACAATTATATGCAGCTATCATGGAAGCCACCCTACTGATGTAACTGGATAGTGGACTTTGCTGTGATCACTGGGGTGGCTCTGAGTTGAGTGGCCAGCTGTAAATCTGTGTATTGGTCTAGCCTAGTTAATTTTCTTTAGTTTATCTTTTGCTCTCAAATAATCTGTCCTCTTATTTTTATACATTAAAACATAATCTGGCATTACTTGATAAGTTTTTGTAGCAGCACATTTGTACTTCCATGTATCATTGCAACATAACATACATACTGTGTGCCACATTTGAATGTCATGCATGTAATATTTCCATGCAATGATTTTGCATATATAATGTAAAACTTCAACAGCTGTTTTCTTCATTTTTACTTTTTGACCCCTATCATGTTCAATGCTCCATAACTTCACCAATTTTTGTAGCAGTCATAATTGTTGAAACCATGTAAAAGCACCCTACCCAACCATTACAAGGATGTAAGAAAACAATGTTACAATTTTTCCGACTTATCACTCATTTGGTCAGCCGGGGTCACATATAATCATATTAGTACAAAGGACTTCAGGGCCTCTTGGCCCATTTTTTATTGTAATTGTAACTGATTTGTGTGTGTGTGTGTCATAATTGTAATTGCCTTAATTATTCAATTACAATTCAGTTACTTTCCCATAGTTTCTCCAATTGTGGGTGAAACTCCCAGAACTGTTTATTTTATTTTATTATGAAAACCAAGGCTGTTTCCCTCTGAAATCACCTTCCCTCTCATACTCCCCATTTTTGGGGGTGTTATAATCAGACAGTGACTCTTTCTGGTGACCATGGGCAGATAACAGTTGTCCTGGCACAGGCATGTTGCATAAAGCATTTAGCAGTGTCTTTCCAAACAATCAGTCACCCATGAACAGGCACAGTGCCAACTAGTCTTTATTTGCCTTATTGATTTGGCACATTGGAAGCACTGATAGAGAGATAAAAACATGGCTTCTCTTCCATTGGGGAGGACATATAGAGCTGATCCATTGAAGCACTAGCTCTAGCAGTAGCAGGCTTTAGCAGTTGACAAGTGTCAAGTAGGAGGCCAAGAACAAACAATAGGCCTGTGGTTCAGTGCTACACAGGCTAGCTGTACTAATTGTAATTATAATTGTTATTGACAATTATAATTGTAATTGAACATATTTTGGGACGGTAATTGTATTTGAAATGAAAAATAATTGTAATTGTAACTGTAATTGAAAATTATCCAGTCATGTAATTGTAATTGATCAGTGTAATTGAACCCAACCCTGGTGTGAGGTAATGGAATTACTGAATTTGAATGATGCATACGTCATAGCTAGCGTATGTATGTTATCATTTTTTTCCTAGATGGTTTGCATCATGGGCGCCAACCATTCAGGACTTCTTCTATGGCCACACAAAAGGCTTGCAACACTTTTACTTCTTCTGAGTATTTCACTAAAAATACTTTTTCAACAACTTGTATGCACGCCGTTAATGAGACAACTGGAACTAATTGAAAATTTCTATCGAATCCATGAGCAAACGTTTCTCTAGATTTTTGTGAAAACGGCCTTATTCGATTTATGCATGCTCGGCATAAACTGCTTGGACCGGTACATGTAGGCTGTAGTGCATCCGAAGGATGAGCTTTTTGCAAGTAGAGGGTAACTGATGGCTAGACAGACTTCCTCGTCAATGAATAGGCCTATCCCCAGACAGTAACGTTAAACGTAGTCTTGATAGGCTGAACACGGCTTGTGATTTCTCTCAGATGCGTTGGTGTGGATGCTGCTCCTAAGTATTTGCTGGTGCTGGTGTAAATATTTCCAGGTGAGTGTTGAAACTAAAATCAACCTACCAGGCCCATTCCAACTAAAATGGACTTTTTTCAAGGAGTCGAACGTAGAATCACTCTCTGTGTGGCTGTGTGGATAGCTAGACGCTGACGCGAGATGTGGAGTCGACTTCAAATCTGACGTTAGCCAATGGTGTTTATTATTGCTGCTGCACTCGTGGCTGTTATCGTGCAGTTAACACTCGTAACGCCCCCACACCGCGTACTTGTCCCTTAGAGGGAAAATGGCATTTTAGGCTTATACACCAAAATGAGTTAAAAATAAGTAATCATTTCCTACTACTATCAAGAATACTATGTCAGTAGTTTACTACAATAACTTTGTTGGAGAGACGCCATTTTATCTGCAGGGACAGCGCCGTTGTGATAAAAAGCTTGGCGACAGTTTATTTAGTTCGTCGGTCGCCGAACTGGGAACACAAGTCTAGTTTTGCGTTGTTCAATAACCCACATGTCTTGCTAAACGGTTGTAATAATTCTTAACTGTGTTATTTCTGCTGATTACGCCGAAGTTGTAATTTCGCGTGGTGCACGGTATGACCTTATAACTGTTTCTTGAATGAACAGAAGGTCCGGTTACTTGGTTGTTGACACTGCATCGTTACCTTGTTTTTTGTATATTTTAGCCGCATCCCGCGGTGTTCTTCAGCAGACTTGAGGTTATGTCTACCTTATTTGCACACTAATGATGTGAAGCTGGTTAATAACTGGCATTGCACTAAATGCATGTCTTCTATTCTGCCATTTAATCACTTTGAAAATGACTATGGTTTTCTCAATGCCATCGCTAATGACTGGTTTGATCTTACTAGTATATCGTTTTGTGAGTTACAAAATAAGTTACTTAATCCTTTTGATTTAAATAATAATTGTCATAATTTGCCTATGTATAATAATGATCCAGATCTACAATACTTTAATAATGTGTATGCAACTGTACTAAATAACTGTGACTATTTTGTTGAAGACACTTTTATTAAGAAATGTTCTCAATTGTCACCAATGAACAACATGTTTTCCTTACTGCACACTAATATTCGAAGTATTGGCAAGCATCTACATGAATTAGACCAATATCTCCAGGTGCTAGATCATAAGTTTTCTGTTATTGGTGTTAGTGAAACATGGTGTCAAGACTACAATGTCAACTGTTGTGCATTACCAGGATACAAAGCAGAACATATTTATAGGCATACTAAAACAGGTGGTGGTGTCGCATTGTATGTTAAAGATAATATTGCATACCACACTTGATTAGACATTACTAAATTAAATGAATTCATAGAGTGTCAGTTCATAGAGATTCATAAAGATAGTACTGCATATGGTAAAGATATTGTAGTTGGTGTCATATACAGACCACCGAACAGTGATATAAATACCTTTATTGATGAAGTGTCTAATATACTAGACATTCTCAACAATGAAGACAAATTATGTTATATCATGGGAGACTTTAATATTAATCTTTTCAATATAATGATATTTATATTGAAATATACCAAAGGGAGTATAACATTGTATAATGTTCTTCCCTTGTTGTGCTCATTGTGTTATATATGATTTGTCTTAATTTGATTTGTATTGTATGTATTGTATTGTAATGAGTTACAATAAATTTGATTTGATACGTTTGTGTCACATGACCTATGCCATGAGACATGAGCTGGAGCAGGACTGGTGGGAGCTCCTGGCCAACATCTCTGTTCAATGAAGGCTTCCCTCTGCGGATGTTATCGTCTCCTTTATCTTCCTCCTGTTCCAGTTCTCCTCGTGGTCTAATATCTTGACATCCTTCGTTTAGAAATTGTGGCCTGTGTTTAATTTGTGTTCATTTATAACTCATAGTGGTTGTCGACAAGATAGATGTTCTTTGATTACTGTTCCTATATGCTGCTGCTTAAACATGCAGATCACCAAAACAAGTTTCTTAAGAGGTAACTATGTACACCTGTATAGTATTGTAACTGTTGTTCATGCATACAAATGACTCGGTTTCTCCATCAAAGGGAATATGCGTATTCGTATTTACAGGCCAACTAGAACGATAATTCTATTCATAACAACAAAATTCTACGTGTCACTGGTAAATTATCGGGGACTTGTCAGCCGTAAGATTTCACCAGAACATACCACTTTTGGAAGACATTCTGAGTAAACCACTGGTATGGTTTTGGTGATTGAATTTGCAAATGGTTAATTTGTATGAAAGATTTTTGATGTATGGTTTCAAACAATTGCACGCAACATGGCAAATTTATTTTGGGGAAGGTGCGTTTTATGGCCTAAAATTACAAATTTTCAACAAACATCCATCAGATTTGAGTGTTTAAGATTTATTTTGGTTGGGGGTACTCTAAGAATGTAGATGGTCGAGGAGGGTAGTGTTGGAAATATTTCGTGGTCAATGGTGGTAGTGTTGGGCATTGTACATTTTTACGCTACGATTTAAAATCTAACACAATTAGTTCCGTTCAAGCGGAACGACTTTCCCTCAAGCGGAAATCTGGTCTCAACCCGCGTGGGGGGGTTCATACGCATCTATCGCACCCTCTGCGTACCTGCCATTGTGAATATATAGACGCCTATATATTGAGTTTACAGTTGGCCGGATCTTCCGTAAGGTTGAATTATCTACCAAAAATAAATGACCCGATACTTTCGATTTGAGAAGCTGCGTTATTTAATTTAGCACGTTTGACTGTTGCAGGTGTGTCTGGGTGACAATCGTTTTATTCAGCACTGTGATGTTCATCTGGCAGTGTTACAACTTGGGGGGCTACTACTTGAGCCGACCTGTCAGAATGAAGTTGTCGATGTCACGACAAGAACCAGTCGTCTTTCCTGCCGTCACCATTTGCAACCATAACGCCTTCAGGTATCACGTATATCTGTTCCTTGTCATCGGTTTACAGAAATTAGACAGAGGGACAGAGAGAGAGAAGGGGCAGGGAGAGAGAAAGACAGAGAGGGGGGGGCGGAGGGAGAGACAGAGTAAGTGTGAGTGGAGGAGGCAGGTAAGAAGAAGAAGAGTGGAAGAGATACATAAGTAGAGTGTGAGAGCGAAAGAGGGCGAGGTAGAGGGAGACGGAGAGAGAGAGAGGGCTAGAGGAAGCGAGAGATAGACAGAGTAAGTGT
The DNA here is from genome assembly GCA_020002185.1 of Paraescarpia echinospica. Lineage (NCBI taxonomy): Eukaryota > Metazoa > Annelida > Polychaeta > Sabellida > Siboglinidae > Paraescarpia > Paraescarpia echinospica. The sequence continues at coordinate 6,720,085 of CM034539.1, read as the reverse complement.
GAAAGAGGGACCCAGAGGGGACCAACAGGTGATTGAGAGTGAATTCGTTGTTTATCTAGGCTGTCTAGTTATCAGCAACAGTTGATGCTTAAACGTCTCAAATGGCTAAAAATATGATAAAAACAGACTCGTGTCTAGTTTGTGGGGAATTTATAAATACTCATTTTGTCAAATGTGGACTTTGTGAGTCTACCTTTCATAAAGACTTGTACCAGTATAACACAGTATCAGTTTATGTTAATTGTCAGAAAAAAACAAATTTACCGATGTTCATCCTGCTGTGAAGTTTCCTTATTTGAAGATATGAGCGATGATTAACTTATTTTTGAGAATTCACCAAATGAACAAGATTACAAAATTTACAAATTAGTTAATACTTGTTCCCAATTTGAATTTTCCTCTTCTAGTTATACTGATTATAATAGTTTCGACTTTGAAAATGATATCAATCCAAATAACAACTTTTGCGACAATTCAACATCAAAATGTAACTATTACACTGATTCAGAATTCAATAATAATATGTGTAAGCTTAATGGCTTATCATTCATTCCTTTTAATGCCAGAAGTCTTAAGAAAAACTTTCTGAAAATTAATTACTATCTGCAAGACTTACATATGAAATTTGATATCTGAAACATAGGCTGAACTGGATGTTATAGATGATTTGAATCTGATTGGCTACAGTGCTTATCATGTAACTAGAGAATCCCGCAAGGGCGGTGGTGTAGCATTATATATACGAAATGAATTGTGCAGACTACTTGAAACAAAATCCATGGAAGTTGAACATACTTTTGAATGTGTTACAGTAGAACTTGCCATAAAGAATCACACTAATGTTATTATCAATTGCATGTACAGAACACCTGGTTCAAATTTAGATATATTTTGTGAACAAATAGAACACATGTTTAGTGATGTAAAAGCACACAAAACGATATTGCTGTGTGGTGACCTAAATATTGATTTGGTAAAACATGAACAACACAGCAGTACTAAACACGTTCTTGATTTGATGTATAGTCTAGGTCCTTACCCTCTAATTGATAAGCCAACCAGAGTCACTGACATTTAAGCTACTCTGATAGTCAGACAACATATTCACAAATGAATTGCAACACAATCTCACCTGTGTTATTCTGTATAATGATATCAGGGACCATCTGCCAAAATTTGCAGTATGTGAGTATCAAATATGTAGAAATACTAAAATGAATACTCAAGTACATTAGAGTAATAAATAAAGACACCTTAACTTCACTCTCACATGAACTAAGTCTGCAATCATGGGATGATATTTTGAACTTACGTGATGTAAATCAGGCGTATGATCTATTTAAAAAAAAAATTGTAGGCTTGTTTAGCAAGCATTGCCCCATAAAAATTATTTCAAGAAAAAGTGACATTTATAAGAAACCTTGGTTCACTAAAGGTTTGAAATGTTCTTGTGCCAAAAAGAAGAACCTTTACAAAGCATTTGTTATATCCCGCTCACATGAAGCTGAACTAAAATACAAACAATATAAAAATAAATTAACATCTATATTAAGGTTCGCTGAAAAAGCATATTACTGCGCAATGTTGGAGAACAAAAATATATATAAAGGGCATATGGAAAATTATAAATAGGGTAATCAACAAACAACTCAGTACTCCAACATATCCTGCCTATTTTATGAACAGTGACAAAGAGATACACGAAAAGAAGGAAATTGCAAATGGATTTAATAATTTTTTTTACAAATGTTGGACCCAATCTTGCAAAACAAATTAATTTTCCTAAAAATGATGTAGATATATTTGATTATTTGGGAAAAGAACTTGATAAAAGTATGTTTCTAAGTCCTGTTGATGATCAAGACATTATCAGAACTGTTCAAAATGTTAAGGGTAAAATGTCAACAGATTGTAATGATTTAAACATGAGCATGATTAAGATCATTATTGCTCACATTGTAAAACCGTTGAAGCTCATATGCAATGTTTCCTTTATCACTGGAATATTTCATAATCAAACGAAAACAGCTAAAGTCATTCCAATATTTAAGTCTGGTGATAAGGTGTATTTACAAATTACAGACCTATTTCTTTGTTGCCCCAGTTCTCAAAAATACTGAATAAATTATACAGTGAGAGGTTAGATAGTTTTCTAGATAAGTATAATATACTCAGTTCTAGTCAATATGGATATAGATCAAGCATGTCAACATCTCATGCCTTAATAGAATTGGTCGAAGAAATTACTAATTCTCTTGATAATAATAAATATGCCATTGGCATATTTGTTGACCTTAAGAAAGCATTTGATATGGTTAACCATGATATATTGGCAACAAAATTATATTTTTATGGTATTCGTGGTGTTGCACATCAGTGGATTATGAGTCACTTGAAAAACAGAAGTCAGTTTGTTCACTATAATAATTGTGACTCAGAAATACTCAAAATAACTTATGGTGTCCCACAAGGATCTGTTTTAGGTCCAAAGTTGTTTATTTTGTACATAAACGATATTTGTAATGTTTCAAACATCTTTAAGTTCATCTTATTTGCTGATGATACCAACGTGTTCTACAGTAATAGTGATATATAGGTGAACTTGTCAGGTTGACAAATATTGAATTGGAAAAGTTACATTTATGGTTTGCAGTAAACAGGCTCTCTCTCAATATATCAAAGACAAATTATATGTTATTTGGTAATCGTATTATAAAGACACGTGTCTATATACATATAAGTAAGGAAGAAATAAATAAGGTTGAATTCACCAAATTTTTAGGAGTTTTGATAGATAATAAATTAACATGGAAAAAACACATTTCTGTAATAAAATCTAAACTCTCAAAGAGTTGTGCCATAATGTATAGAGCCAGCTTTGTCATTGATAAACTTGGAATGCTTACTTTCTACCATTCCCTTTTTCTCCCATACATTATGTATTGCATTGAAGTATGGGGCAGTACGTAGGCTACTACCTTAAATTGTTTAGTATTGTTACAAAAGAGACTGGTGCACTTAATTTGTAGAGCTAATTGGTTGCATCGTACTTCTTCTCTATTCTCTCAATTACATATATTGAAAGTGTCAGATAGTTTTGAATTACGAACTGCTCTTATTATGTACAAGGAAAATAGCAATTTGCTACCAGTGAACGTACAAAAGTTGATTACTTTTGACAGTCCTGTCTATGCAACTAGAAAAAGCCCAACTTTTATACAACATTTTGCTCACACCAATTTAAAGAGAATGTGCCTTTTGTTTAAAAGTGTAACACTGTTTATTATGTTGATGTTGAATAAACACTCCTATTATTATAAAGAAACAGAAATGTCACATGAGTTAAGCAGTTCCTCTTGATCAGAAATAAATTACGTAAAACAGAATGTGGAGCGCAATGGCGCATTTGCTGGAGCATCGGAGTCGAGAGAAACCCGGGTTGGAATATGGTGTTGCTGGGTCAAATGTTGGGCAAGTTCGTCCCCTCTACGTTGCTCCAGTTCACTCGCCTGTATTTATGAGTAACTGGCTATAGACAGTGGTTGATATTTGTGTACGAACGTAGTATTCGCGTATTAATTGCAGCGTGGCTGAATACTTCCCAGAGAAGTCGAGATGGTGTTCGATTGAACAGGTCTGCCTGGAAATAAAGTGCTTTGAGCAGTCCAAAGGACTGGATACAACGCTACATATTTATTTACAACTTACCTTTTTACAGAGTATAGGAGAAAGTGTCCCGGCTAAACCACGCATGTGCCAGCCTGTGTTCTGACATCTCGTGTATTCTTGAGTCTTGCATTCTCCATTTGGTTGGCGTTTCCGTTCACAGCAGACTTGGTGTGACTCTCTGTCTTCCCCCAGTTACTACAACTACTAATATAGATTCAACATCGTATGTATTGGCTCTGGTTATGAAAAGAAGAATTAAGTCATATTAAAACTCCCGAGTAGGCGAATCATCTCTGATATGAATTTTAACAATTATGATTATAATTAGCTATTATTATTATTAATTTATTCGCCCAATCTGACCAAAACTGTTCCCCGATAAAACACGATGTACGCTATTTCAAATACCACCCCAGAGAGTATTCTGTTTACACATATGATTGTTTTATTTGATACACACTCTGAAAACATGCCGGCAATTGTTGCAGACTAGAGGCAGCTGCGGAAAGCGATTCGTACCATTGGTTGGACGACATGCACAATCGAGTAAATGTCTCGACGTTCAACTACACAAAGTGGGGCGTCGGCAACCTGTCGATGCGTGATGTCTACCTCCAGAACGCACATCGAAAGGAAGACATGATTGCGTCGTAAGTAACAATCTGGCGACCACCTGTATGGGCCTAATACACATGTCAACGGTATAACGGTAAACGTTGATGGAAAGCGGTATTTCACGCTAAGGCCTAGTACACAATGCGTGGAAATGCTCGACGATATATGCAAATTGTAACACTTCCTAGTCACATGAAATGTTTGCGGATGCTATAAGCCTATTATAAAACATGCGGTCAAGAGAAACACTGCTAATTCAGTCGGCCGACATTCACCTTGCTTCCACCTAACCACGTGTTGGTCATATTATATTTCGTTACTTTTGAATAAAATTATTAACATTTTGTTCTGCCTACAAAAAGGAGCTATTCATTAAACATAATATTCGAAACAGAATAATTAAAACAAATTACTTGAGTTACGTAACTTTCATGAAAATCAAATTTGGCCATTATAAACAGAAGATATAAAACGATGTATCGGCAATTTAAAATGTTCATCTTGGTAGATGTGCAATTTGCAACTAAAACAACTGAGCTGATTGGCCACGGAGTAAATTTACCGCATGGTAATGTTTGGAAAAATCGTTTTTTTTTCGATTCTCGGCGGTGCTTACTGCTGAACAGTGTTACTGCTCAGCGGACTACCGCGGTATGTGTGCTTGATTCGGTGTTGTTCCAATGAGAGCAGTTTTCCGTTACATTGATGTTTACCATTACTGTCAACATGTGTGCTAGGCCATTTAAATTACTTAGCTTAGTTTGGAACATTGTAACACTATCATCCCGCGGCGCTCTCAAGAAGAGAGGAGGGTCACTTACAAAGAAACAAAAACCATCGCGCTTCACAAGGAGAGGAAGAGATGGCTAAAACAACATCCCAGCTACAACTACGACACATTCTACCAGCTGTACAGAGAAGAACAGGTGATAATGGTGCGCCTGAGGACTGGACACTGCAGACTCCGCCACAATATGCACTCTAAATTACACATTAGAGACACCGACGTGTGTCATTGTGGCATGGCTCCAACGACAGTGCAACACCTCCTGCAAGATTGCCCAACATACCTAAAAGAGAGGAAGGTGGCCTGGCCTACAGAAACTCCAGCAAAGTAAAAGATCTTTGGTCTATTGGAAGTCCTGCGGCACACACCGACCGTCATACGAGCAAGTGGAGTGCCAGTCTGAGCGAACTCTGAAGAATAAAATGAATCTGGCGGCGTTGAGATTCACTCGGCTCTCCTTGTGTTCACTCACTTCCATCGATAGTTTTAAGTGTTTATCATGATACTAAGCAGTGCGCTGACTTTATGTATGTGTGTGGAATGCTGTGATGATGAAAGTGTCGGGAAAACTCATTCTCAGGATGTTTTGGATGGTGGTGAAATTTTTCGTGACTTTGAAATGTGCTTCGGACTGTGACCAAATTGAACATGATGGCGACCGGCATGGCCAAGCTAACAACAACAGACCCGTTCGTTATAGTCGAGAATTTCTCCTGCGTTACAATACTTACCGGTACACAGAATCTGAAGGTATGAGCAAAGTTGACTTTCTATGCGAAATGATTGCGAAATGCAGCACCGCCACTTGTCAGAAGCGTAAACGTTGTATACGTGGCTTTGTTAGAAACCGCTTGAGGAAGAGAACATTTCATCCCCCGCTACTGTCTATTGTTGTGGCAAAGATCATTGAGACCGGGGCCCAGCAACCACAAACTTGATGAAGTGCAAGCAAACGTCTGCTTCCTGACTAAGGTCAGAGAGGCATTTGTTTCACGGAAACGTGGCTGGATGAAACTATACCAAGTAACTACTTATAAATTGATGGCTTTGGTGAACCTTTTAGATTGGATAGGGACAGATACATTACTGGCAAATCTACCAGAGGAGGCGTTTGTATCTATGTGAATGAACAACAACTTCAGCCGCCAGATAGCCTCATCTGGGGTGAAAAGAAAGCCGAGTGCGTAAGTCTTCCCTTCTGGTATATAGCCTCTCCTCAATCAAGACTCATGCAGTGCCTCCTTGCGACACCTTATGGTAACTGGACACCTTGCGGCTCCAGGCCAAACCTGCATGGGATCTAGTGATCCAACCACGAAAAAACCTTGGCGGAATAGTATGAGCCCGATATGTGCGGGGTGCAGGGCCCACCAGTGTGTGGACATGTCCCGACCCCCACAAATCATGTTCCAGCTATGGGTCAAATAGCCGCCTGGAGAGGGATGGGCTCCACCAGGTTAGAAAATCTGCCCCAGACACACTACATGATAAACAAAGCACCAAAGTTGATACCGGATCGGTCGCAGCCCGGGTTACCAATGACCGCGCCATCCGTCTCCCATCAGGACGGACGTGACAAATATGCTACTGATGGACCGTCACCCAAAACGATCCGTGGGAGGGACTAGATCACTATTGCCTCATGGAATGTAAGAACACTTAACCAAACAGGAAAAATGAAAGAACTTGAACATGAGATGGAAAGATATACATGGCACCTCGTTGGACTATGTGAGACCAGGTGGAAGACCTGTGGTGAAGTACAAACAGAGGAAGGAAATACATTCTACTACAGTGGAGAAAATTACAAACATGTAAAGGGAGTAGGATTTCTTGTCAACAAAAACATAAAGAACTCGGTACTATGGTGCCACCCAACATCCAGCAGGCTCATAACCATCCGCCTTAAAGCAACACCTTTCAACATCACGGTGGTACAAGTCTATGACCAAGTTTATGATGATGAGCAAGTGGAAGAATTATACAATCAACTCCAGGACATCGTCGACGGGGTAGACAAGAAGGACATTCTGATTGTCCAGGGAGACTGGAATGCCAAAGTGGGAGCCGATGCAAAGGCAGAATGGAAAGATTGCTGCGGTCCTTTCTGTAATGCTACAACTAACGAGAGGGGGCTATGCCTGCTGGAGTTTGCGAACTACAACAACATGGTGCTTGGTGCTGGAATCAACAGGGCCAAATCAAGGACTTTCCCATTAGCAGATGTAGGAAGTGACCATGATCTCGTATTGATGAACTTCAAAGTATGGCTGAAAAAGATCAACAAACCTAAGAATACCAGGCTCAAGTTCAACTTGGACAAACTGAAAGACCCTGCGATCTTGGCATCATTCCAAGCAACAATCAGAGGGAAGTTTGCACCACTGCTTACACTTGAAGACGATCTAGATGACTACCAACTTTAATGCAGTGATGACAGAAACAGCTAATGACATCCTAGGGAAACACCGCCGAAAGGCCAAACCCTGGGTCACAGAAGAAATTCTGGAAATGTGTGACACTAAGAGAGATTTGAAAAAAGACAAGTACATGGAAGAAGGAGCAACAAAGTACAGTGAGATCAACAAGAAGATCAGAAAGGGAATGAAAAAAGCCAAAGAAAAATGGATTGAAGAACAGTGCACGCAAATTGAAGACTGCCTCAACAACAACAACAGCAAAAGAGCGTACCAAGTCGTGTGAGATTTGACAAAGCAAAGGCAGGAGAAAGTCAACACAATTCAAGACAAAGAAGGGAAATGCCTAACCGAAGAAAAAAACATTATCAACAGATGGACAGAATACTGTTCGGAGTTGTACAACTTCCAGACCAATGGAGATCCAAGTGTTCTAGCCAGCCAAGAATCATTAAATGAGGACGATTTTCCAATTTTATGTGAAGAAGTAGAGGTAGCTGTAAGATCACTTGAGAAGGGAAAAGCTGCCGGATTTGACAACATCCCAGCAGAACTGATAATGAACGGAGGAGAAATGGTGATAGACATCCTCACCAACATCTGCAACAAAATCTGACTGGAGAGTGGCCAACAACATGGACTCAATCACTGATAATTACTTTCCCCAAGAAAGACAACTACAATAATGTCAAAACTACCGAACCATCAGCCTCATTAGCCATGCGAGCAAAGTGATGCTGAGAGTCATCTTGAACAGATTGAAACCACAAGTAGAAGAGATCATCGCCTAAGAACAGGCGGGCTTACGCAGTGGAAGAAGCACCACGGAACAAATATTCAATCTTCGTGTTTTGGGTGAGAAATACATGCAACATCAACAGAACTATTCCATGTCTTCATTGATTTCAAGAAGGCATTTGACAGGGTGTGGCATGCCGCACTATGGGCAACAATGAAGAACTACAATATTGGACGAAAACTAGTACACACTATCGAACAGCTGTATGCTAAAGCTAGCAGCGCAGTACTGGTGCAAGGCGCTGTAGGTGAATGGTTCCACACATCAGTCGGATGCCTCTTGTCACCTACATTATTCCACATATTCCTGGAACGAATAATGACAGATGCCCTGGAAGATCACACTGGCACAGTCAACATTGGAGGACGCATCATCACCAACCTACGGTTTGCTGATGACATCGACGGGTTGGCTGGAAGTGAAGAGGAACTTGCTAACCTTGTGAACCGACTGGATGAAACATCAGCCAGATATGGAATGGAAATTAACATAGAAAAAACCAAGCTAATGACAAACAGCAAAAATGCAATGAGGTCCCGAATAACTGCCAATGGACACGAACTGGAAACAGTACCTCGGAGCTATCATCAATGATGAGGGTTCCAGGAATGAAATCCTTGCAAGATCTGCGCAAACATTAGCAGCACTGGCGAAATTGAAACCAGTTTGGAGAGACAAAAACATTGCACTGAAATCTAAACTTAAACTAGTACATACACTGGTGTTTCCATCTTTCTGTATGCATGCGAATCATGGACCCTCACAGCGGAACTGCAAAGAAGAATTGCTGCAGTGGAAATGAAATGCTACCGAAGAATCCTCAGTGACCACATCACCAACGATGAAATCAGAAAAATCATCACTCAACATGTGGGACATTACGAAGACCTGCTGACCACAGAAACCACAAAAAGAGGAAATTGAGATGGTATGGCCATGTAACACGATCAAGCGGGCTCACAAAAACAATACTACAAGGAACAGTGCCAGGGAAAAGAAGACAGGGAAGACAGAGGAAGAGATGGTCAGACAATATTGCAGAATGGACTGGGAAGACCTTTGCAGAAACTCGGACATTAGCACACAACCATGAAGACTGGCGTCGACTGGTGAAACATTCAGCAATGCAGCGCCCCTATGACCCAGGCGGGTTACGGGAGCAGTAAGTAAGTAAGAATGAACAATGGTGTGCTTATAGTAATGTGAAGGTCAGACAACAGGTGTGTACACCTGATGCTGAATTTCTCTCTGTGTCGCTGTGACCCAAGTATTTGCCCCGTGAATTTGGATAGGTATTCATTACAGTGGTGTATGTACACCCAGCTGCCAATGAGACTCGGGCATCGACGACACTTGCCGACTGTATGCACGGCCTCGATCTGATTTCACATGAGTCCCCGTGCTTTGTGTGGGGAGACTTCAGTAAGTGCAGCCTTCGTTCAGCTCTTCTATCCTACCAGCAGTATGTGTCGTCTGCTACTCGCGCTGGCAAAATACTGGACTGTTGTCATGGCAATGTCAAGAACACCTTCAGGTCAATCAACAAGCAGCCAATTGGATCGTTGCATCACAACACTGTACAGCTGATCCCACTGTACAGACAGAAACTGTAAAATCGGGGAAAGTATTGGTTCGGAAGGTGAAACAGTGGGCGACAGATACATTGGAGGAGTTACGTGCAATTGGGAGTTACGTGGATACATGGATCGAGTGCATGGACTGGGATGTGTTCTTCAGTCCTGGCGATAGTCTCGATCAAACAGTGACTGTGATTTTGGATTACATTGCATTCTGTGAGGACATGATCATACCCAAGAAACCTATAAAATCATTCCCAAATAGCAAACCATGGATTACAAAGGAATTGAAAAAACAAGAGAGATGTGTACTTGAAGAAAGACACTGAGGGTGGAAAGAGAATTCAGACTGAACTCAAAAGACAGATACGTGATGACAGGACAGAATACAAGGACAAAATTGAACTTCAGTTTAAGGGGGGTAACATGCGGGATGTCTGGAGGGGTCTAAAGATTCTTGTTGGGCAAACTCAACCCCAAGCCAAGGATTCAGTATTTAGTCTTTCTGAACAAATTGACTGCGCTGAAAAAATTAATGATTTTTATTGTCGTTTTGACATAATTTATTTTACTGCGGCATTGAGTCAGATTTTAGAGAGTGTAATAGGCAAAACATGTACACAGACGTTAGTAATGCAGAAATAGAAGAAATCACCTCAAAGGTTGTTCAGAGAGAGTTAAACAAGCTTAACATTAGGAAAGCCACAGGGCCTGATAACCTCAGTGGTAGAGTACTGAAGGCAGGCAGTGTAAGCTATCTGATGTTTTCGCAAGGCTGTTCACTTTATCAGTCAGCTCATATACCATACCTGCCCTGTGGAAAATGTCGATTATTTGTCCGGTGCCTAAAAAACCCAACCTTATTGAACTTAACGACTTTCGCCCAATTGCTCTTACCCCTATTATAATGAAAAGCTTTGAGAGAATAGTGTTGCACCATTTACTCAAACAGCCAGAAGGCAAACTAGACCCTCTACAGTTTGCGTATAAGAGGAACACAAGGGTACAGGAATAACAGGATGCCATTCTATCACTTCTTCATGATACATACAACCATCTAGACAAAGCTGGATCTTTTGTCAGAATCCTGATTATAGATTATTTGTCGGCATTCAACACTATACAGCCTCATTTGCTAGCAGAAAAGCTGATTAGCCCCAATATTAGCCCTAAAGTGATTGTGTGGTTGGTTGATTTCCTTGTCAACAGATCTCAGGCTGTCAGGTATAAAATTGTTTTGTCTCAGGTGAAAACAACATCCACTGGTGCCCCCAGGGGACAGTTTTGTGATCTGAGATTTTTACTACATATATACTGATGATTTTAAGAGCAGCAGCTCCACGTGTGCAGTCTGTATGAGAACTCTGATGACTCTGCTTTAGCAGATTTCTCAAATTCAGACAGTAATTTTAACCAGCAGGTCACTGAAGTGACAAGATGGTGTAAGGACAACTACTTAGACATGAATGTAGATAACACCAGGGAGACGGTAGTAGACTTTAGAAGGAAGGGCAGTGTGAGTGAGCTTGTTATTGAGAGTGTGACTAGACTATGGAGAGAGTGAATGAGTATAAATATCTAGGCACTGTTTTGGATACTCTATGTATGCGAAACATGGACAGTGACGACAAAACTTGACAAACAACTAGATGGATGTTATACAAGAATGCTTCGAGCCGCATTTAACAACAGTATTTGACAAACATAGAACTATACATTGGAATATAAAAAGTCACTGATAAAATACTACTAAAGACATAAGGATGAAATGGCATCTAAGACCATCTTGTGGCAACCGACACATGGTAGAACCAAGGCAGGAAGACCAGCAGCAACTTACATCGACTGCTTAAAAGAAGATGTGGGTCTAGAGACGGAGGAGATGAAGAAAGCAATGACAGACAGAGGGATCTGGAGATGGATGATTGAAACCACTAATGTTCGAATAAAATCACTTTTGAATCCAACACCAACTGTATTGTAAAGAAATTCCATCAGAGAATGTTCTGCATGTTCAGACTGAGATCCTTTGGTGTGTGTCCTGAGACTTTGCAGATGTTCTATCGCTGCTTTTTTTAATCTGTTTTGACATCTTCTTTTGTCTGTTTGTTTGGCACTTAGAGTGTGAAGAATAGAGGCAGGTTGAACAGTATTGTTAATAGGGGAAGTAAGGTTGTGGGAGTGAGACTGACTGGACTGAGTCAGCTGTATGAGACGAGAGCTATGAGAAAGGTTTGCAAATCATGAGTGACTTGTGTCACATCCTGTCACAGTACTATGAGACACTGCCATCAGGCAGGAGACTTAGAACTTTCACTGCAAAGAAGGCGAAGACATTGAGCACTTTTATTCCTATGTCTATCAAGATTATCAATAAATCCTCAATGTTATTTCTAACTGAGCCATTTTATGATTTCAGTGCGTTTATAATTTTAAAATTTAACAAGATTTAACAAGATTGCCATCCAGAGAATTAACTCTAGATGGCAGGTGGACAAGGAAGCCCTTTGGCTTATCGAGAGTCCAACCCTTTTATCTACATATATCCAGCCCTTCTGAGGTATGTGTCGATTTTATTTTTAAACATATTCACACTACTAGCACCCACACAATCATCAGATAATCTGTTCCATTCATTCACAGTCCTTTGTGAAAATGAGAACTTTCTCACGTCTAATCTACACTGCTCCTTTACTAATGTAACTTCATGTCCTCTAGTCTTTCTATCTTTCTTAACTGAAAAAAACATATTTCTATCAATATTTTCATAACCATTCAATATTTTAAACACTTCTATCTGATCTCCTCTCAATCTCCTGGTCTCTAGTGTTGTTAAACCACATTCTTTTAGGCGTTTTTCATAACTAAGATCCCTCAGTTTTGGTATCATTTTAGTCGCTCTCCTCTGTACTCTTTCTAGCATATCTATGTCCTTCTTGCGGTATGGCCTCCACGCTTGTATACAATATTCTAAATGAGGCCTAACTATTGTTTTGTACAGTGGTATTATTAGTTCTTTTTCTTTATATGCTATATTTCGCCTAATCAATCCAAGGATTTGATTTCCCTTTGAAGCTGCAATTCCACACTGCTCTGAAACCTTCATGTCAGCACTAATTGTCATCCCTAAGTCTTTTTCTTTTACAGTAGTACTTAGTACAGTTCCCCCCATTGTATATTCTACATATTAGTTCCCATGTCCTGTGTGAAGGCATTTACATTTCCCAAAATTGAACAACATTTGCCACTTTTCAGACCATTTGATCAACCTGTCAAGATCATCTTGTAAATGCTGTCTATCCCCATCACTTTTAATCCTTCTAAACACTTTTGTATCATCTGCAAATTTCAACACCTTGCTAGCTATATCATCGTCCAAATCGTTTATATATATTAAGAATAATATAGGTCCCAGTACTGATCCCTGTGGAACCCCACTCAAAACTGATTTCCAGTTTGAAGCCTCCCCATCAACAACTACCCGTTGTCTTCTGTCAATCAGCCATTTTTCTATCCAGTTAATTATACCATTTCCTATGCCATGGGCTTTTAGTTTAAGCAGTAATCTCTGATGTGGCACTTTGTCGAAAGCTTTTTGAAAATCTAAGTAGATGATATCTACTGGTGATCCATCATCTACCCACTTAGTGATATCTTCCAAAAAACATAACATATTTGTTAAGCATGACCTCGCTTTTAGAAACCCATGTTGAGATGGGTTTATCAAGTTATGTTTAACAAGAGAATCCACCATGTGATCTTTAATTAGTCTTTCTAATAATTTACAAATCACCGATGTTAAACTAACTGGTCTATAATTATTTGACTTGTTTCTCGAACCTTTTTTAAATAACGGTATAATGTTTGCTTCTTTCCATTCTAAAGGAACCACTCCCTCTTCTAATGACAAGTTGAAAACTGTTGCAAGCGGTATGCTAATTTGTTCTACAATTTCCACTAGTAGTTTGGGTGGAATACCATCCCCTCCAGGTGATTTATTTTCCTTCATAGCCCTAATTTTCTTAGCTACCATTTCTGGGGTTACAATTAACTGTCTTAAATAGTCTGATTCTGCCCCCTTGAACTTAGCCTCTGGTACTGGCAGTGGACTAGTGTCTTCTCTGGTAAACACTGAACTAAAATACTCATTTAGGTCTTCAGCCATTAAGAATCCTTCTGATATTATATTTCCAGCACTATCTTCTAGAGGACCGACCTTATCCTGAACTTTCTGTTTGCTTCGAACATACGCATAAAAACTCTTGCTGTCATGTTTTATATTACAAGCTAATATATGTTCATAGCTTCTCTTTGAATTTCTAATTTCAGCTGTAGCTTGGTTTAGTGCTTCTTTATAAATGTTGTAGTCTTCGTCATTGCCAGTACGTCTATAAGACTTCCACATCATTTGTTTATACTTAATTTTTCTAATGGCTTCTTTCGATAAGTATTTCTTTCTGGTCCGTTTCCCTTGTTTTTTGAAGGGAACAAATTTATCTACGATGCACTCTATTTCATTCTTTAAGATATTCCAGCATTCTGTTGCTGTCTTATTCTTCAGTGTATTATTCCAGTCTATCTTTGCTAAATATGTGATAGTGAGCTGTATCTACTTAATGACTGTGACAGATATTGACTGTGATAATATGGCATTTAATAAAAATTATATTTATTTTATAACTGCCTCAGGTTATGAAATGTAAAAATTGTGTATGCTCCTTGTCACTACCGCCATTATCAGTGTATGAGTGAGGGGGATGAATGTGTGGGAATTTGAGTTATATTTATTTTACTGTGACTGCATATGTTTTATGTACTTGTTATGTATTTACAGACCACAAGACAAAGTTCTCTTTTGAAAAGTATCTTGTATCTTGGTCTACCAACTGAATGGCGATTTCATGAATCATAATGATATTGCCAATTCATCCTGTGGGTCAACGCCACACTGTAATAGTAAGAATGGTGGTATTTTTAGTGTCTACTGTATGTTTATATATTACCACTTCATTGAACATTTAGTTTCACAAATGTGACCAGCCATAGCAAAGTGGTGCTAAGTCTCAAAAGTGTCAAATGAAGTTTTGGACCTTTTTATACTATTTAGATCAAAAGATACTTCACTTGTTGAAATATCTTCAATAATTTTTTTATTGTTAAATTTGAAGCAGACTTCAACAAAGCGTTGTTTTGAGAAACGTGGTCATTTTGACTCATCTTGTCTGTTGTTTTTAATCTTTGGACCCGTAAATGCGTGTATTCTATCAGTTTTGGATTATTTGTTGAGGAAGATAAAATTGACATTGAAAGATGAGATTAAAAAGTATGCTTTTTTTCTTCAAAATCACAACATATATGGACCATGACAGCTATGTTTGGCTCATGTGGAGAACAGGCCTATGTGAATTTATACCCGGATTGCTGTGGCGGGGCACAGATAGCTAAGTGCTTGTAGGTCTCACTGGAATTTAGTGTTGTATATCTTCTTTTCGTTGATGTTAAGTATTTCTGTCATGTAGTTGTCAGTGGAGGGGGACGCCGTGTGGTCCTGAAGATTTCAAGTTGAGCGTAACTGATGCTGGAGTGTGTTATACGTTCAACCACCGAATCAGCGAAAACTCCATTGCCAGTGCAACTGGTAAATACTCCTATGTTCGGCCGCATTTTTTCAGTGATATTACGGGGCCAGTAAGCCATTTCATGTAATAACCAAACATATAAACAGTGTGACTGTGACCATAGAACGCTACATTCGCTGCATTTTCTAATTTGTTAACCTGATGTTTGACTGCTTTATTCAAATCACGTGAAGTATACAATAACTAAAATGACATTGTCTTGTATTGTATCATTTTGTATGTGTTCAACACATACACATCAACATCATTCGATGATCTGCAGGAGTCAAGAACGGACTGCAACTGGTGTTGAACGTTGAACAGTACGAGTACATGAAGGGTCCACACAACGCAGTGGGACTGAAGCTTCTTCTGCACCATCAAGACGACGTACTGCAAGTACTGGACTTCGGCGATAACATCCCCGTTGGAATGCACACAGTTGTTGCACTAAGCTTCACGAAAGTAAGTACCGGCTTGTCTGCTTTTGTGTTGATGCAGGAATGAAGCCAGAAGGAGGCCAACGTTGACTACAGAATTGCTTCATGAAAGTAAGTACCGGCCTGTCTGCTTTGTGTTGATGCAGGAATAAAGCTAGAAGGAGGCCAACGTTGACTACAGAATTGCTTCACAAAAGTAAGTACCGACTTGTCTGCTTTGTGTTGATGCAGGAATAAAGCTAGAAGGAGGCCAACATTGACTACAGAATTGCTTCACGAAAGTAAGTACCGGCCTGTCTGCTTTGTGTTGATGCAGGAATAAAGCTAGAAGGAGGCCAACATTGACTACAGAATTGCTTCACGAAAGTAAGTACCGGCCTGTCTGCTTTGTGTTGATGCAGGAATAAAGCTAGAAGGAGGCCAACGTTGACTACAGAATTGCTTCACGAAAGTAAGTACCGGCCTGTCTGCTTTGTGTTGATGCAGGAATAAAGTTAGAAGGAGGCCAACGTTGACTACAGAATTGCTTCACAAAAGTAAGTACCGGCCTGTCTGCTTTGTGTTGATGCAGGAATAAAGCTAGAAGGAGGCCAACGATGACTACAGAATTGCTTCGAAAGTAGAGGTACAGGCCTGTCGCTTTGTGTTGATGCAGGGTAAAGCTAGAAGGGAGGCCAACGTGACTAGGGTATGCGAAAGTATGCTTACCGACTTGTCTGCTTTGTGTTGATGCAGAGATAAAGCTAGAAGGGAGGCCAACATTGACTTCTAGGAATTGCTTCATGAAAGTAAGTACCGGCCTGTCTGCTTTGTGTTGATGCAGGAATAAAGCTAGAAGGAGGCCAACGTTGACTACAGAATTGCTTCACGAAAGTAAGTACCGGCCTGTCTGCTTTGTGTTGATGCAGGAATAAAGCCAGAAGGAGGCCAACGTTGACTACAGAATTGCTTCATGAAAATAAGTACCGGCCTGTCTGCTTTGTGTTGATGCAGGAATAAAGCTAGAAGGAGGCCAACGTTGACTACAGAATTGCTTCACGAAAGTAAGTACCGGCCTGTCTGCTTTGTGTTGATGCAGGAATAAAGCCAGAAGGAGGCCAACGTTGACTACAGAATTGCTTCATGAAAGTAAGTACCGGCCTGTCTGCTTTGTGTTGATGCAGGAATAAAGCTAGAAGGAGGCCAACGTTGACTACAGAATTGCTTCACGAAAGTAAGTACCGGCCTGTCTGCTTTGTGTTGATGCAGGAATAAAGCTAGAAGGAGGCCAACGTTGACTACAGAATTGCTTCACGAAAGTAAGTACCGACTTGTCTGCTTTGTGTTGATGCAGGAATAAAGCTAGAAGGAGGCCAACGTTGACTACAGAAATGCTTCACGAAAGTAAGTACCGACTTGTCTGCTTTGTGTTGATGCAGGAATAAAGCTAGAAGGAGGCCAACGTTGACTACAGAATTGCTTCATGAAAGTAAGTACCGGCCTGTCTGCTTTGTGTTGTTAGGAAAAATAAAGCTAGAAGGAGGCTAGCGTTGACTACAGAATTGCTTCATGAGAAAGTAAATTACCGGCCCTGTCTGCTTTGTGTTGATGCAGGAATAAAGCTAGAAGGGAGATAGCGTTGACTACAGGAATTGCTTCCTGAAAGTAAAATTACCCGACCTGTCTGCTTTGTGTTGATGCAGGAATAAAGCTAGAAGGAGGCCAACGTTGACTACAGAATTGCTTCACGAAAGTAAGTACCGGCCTGTCTGCTTTGTGTTGATGCAGGAATAAAGCCAGAAGGAGGCCAACGTTGACTACAGAATTGCTTCACGAAAGTAAGTACCGACTTGTCTGCTTTGTGTTGATGCAGGAATAAAGCTAGAAGGAGGCCAACGTTGACTACAGAATTGCTTCACGAAAGTAAGTACCGACTTGTCTGCTTTGTGTTGATGCAGGAATAAAGCTAGAAGGAGGCCAACATTGACTACAGAAATGCTTCACGAAAGTAAGTACCGGCCTGTCTGCTTTGTGTTGATGCAGGAATAAAGCCAGAAGGAGGCCAACGTTGACTACAGAATTGCTTCATGAAAGTAAGTACCGGCCTGTCTGCTTTGTGTTGATGCAGGAATAAAGCTAGAAGGAGGCCAACGTTGACTACAGAATTGCTTCACAAAAGTAAGTACCGACTTGTCTGCTTTGTGTTGATGCAGGAATAAAGCTAGAAGGAGGCCAACATTGACTACAGAATTGCTTCACGAAAGTAAGTACCGGCCTGTCTGCTTTGTGTTGATGCAGGAATAAAGCTAGAAGGAGGCCAACATTGACTACAGAATTGCTTCACGAAAGTAAGTACC
>CM034539.1:6345571-6700827 GCA_020002185.1 Paraescarpia echinospica | reverse complement strand
TATTATTAGTTCTTTTTCTTTTTATATGCTATATTTCGCCTAATCAATCCAAGGATTTGATTTCCCTTTGAAGCTGCAATTCCACACTGCTCTGAAACCTTCATGTCAGCACTAATTGTCATCCCTAAGTCTTTTTCTTTTACAGTAGTATTTAGTACAGTTCCCCCCATTGTATATTCTACATATTCGTTCCCATGTCCTGTGTGAAGACATTTACATTTCCCAAAATTGAACAACATTTGCCACTTTTCAGACCATTTGATCAACCTGTCAAGATCATCCTGTAAATGCTGTCTATCTCCGTCACTTTTAATCCTTCTAAACACTTTTGTATCATCTGCAAATTTCAACACCTTGCTAGCTATATCATCTTCCAAATCGTTTATATATATTAAGAATAATATAGGTCCCAGTAGTGATCCCTGTGGAACCCCACTCAAGACTGATTTCCAGTTTGAAGCCTCCCCATCAACAACTACCGTTGTCTTCTGTCAATCAGCCATTTTTCTATCCAGTTAATTATACCATTTCCTATGCCATGGGCTTTTAGTTTAAGCAGTAATCTCTGATGTGGCACTTTGTCGAAAGCTTTTTGAAAATCTAAGTAGATGATATCTACGGGTGATCCATCATCTACCCTTGATGATGTCTTCCAAAAAACATAACATATTTGTTAAGCATGACCATCGCTTTTAGAAGCCATGTTGAGATGGGTTTATCAAGTTATGTTTAACAAGAAAATCCCTGATCTTTAATTAGTCTTTCTAATGAATTACAAATCGCACGATGTTAGCCTCACTGAAGTCTATAGTTCTGACTTGTTTCTCGAACCTTTTTTAAATAACGGTATATGTTGCTTCTTTCGACCTAAAGACCACTCCCTCTTCTAATGACAGAAGTTGAAAACTGTTGCCAAGTGGTATGCTAATTTGTTCCTACAATTTCCACTGAAGTAGTTTGGGTGGAGACCACCATCCTCCAGGTGATTTATTTTCCTTCATAGCCCTAATTTTCTTAGCTACCATTTCTGCGGTTACAATTAACTGTCTTAAATAGTCTGATTCTGCCCCCTTGAACTTAGCCTCTGGTACTGGCAGTGAACTAGTGTCTTCTCTGGTAAACACTGAACTAAAATACTCATTCAGGTCTTCTGCCATTAAGAATCCTTCTGATATTATATTTCCAGCACTATCTTCTAGAGGACCGACCTTATCCTGAACTTTCTGTTTGCTTCGAACATACGCATAAAAACTCTTGCTGTCATGTTTTATATTACAAGCTAATTTATGTTCATAGCTTCTCTTTGAATTTCTAATTTCAGCTGTAGCTTGGTTTAGTGCTTCTTTATAAATGTTGTAGTCTTCGTCATTGCCAGTACGTCTATATGACTTCCACATCATTTGTTTATACTTAATTTTTCTAATGGCTTCTTTCGATAAGTATTTCTTTCTGGTCCGTTTCCCTTGTTTTTTGAAGGGAACAAATTTATCTACGATGCACTCTATTTCATTCTTTAAGATATTCCAGCATTCTGTTGCTGTCTTATTCTTCAGTGTATTATTCCAGTCTATCTTTGCTAAATATGTGATAGTGAGCTGTATCTACTTAATGACTGTGACAGATATTGACTGTGATAATATGGCATTTAATAAAAATTATATTTATTTTATAACTGCCTCAGGTTATGAAATGTAAAAATTGTGTATGCTCCTTGTCACCACCGCCATTATCAGTGTATGAGTGAGGGGGATGAATGTGTGGGAATTTGAGTTATATTTATTTTACTGTGACTGCATATGTTTTATGTACTTGCTATGTATTTACAGACCACAAGACAAAGTTCTCTTTTGAAAAGTATCTTGTATCTTGGTCTACCAACTGAATGGCGATTTCAGGAATCATAATGATATTGCCAATTCATCCTGTGGGTAACCCCACACTGCAATAGTAAGAATGGTGGTATTTTTAGTGTCTACTGTATGTTTATATATTACCACTTCATTGAACATTTAGTTTCACAAATGTGACCAGCCATAGCAAAGTGGTGCTAAGTCTCAAAAGTGTCAAATGAAGTTTTGGACCTTTTTATACTATTTAGATCAAAAGATACTTCACTTGTTGAAATATCTTCAATAATTTTTTTATTGTTAAATTTGAAGCAGACTTCAACAAAGCGTTGTTTTGAGAAACGTGGTAATTTTGACTCATCTTGTCTGTTGTTTTTAATCTTTGGACCCGTAAATGCGTGTATTCTATCAGTTTTGGATTATTTGTTGAGGAAGATAAAATTGACATTGAAAGATGAGATTAAAAAGTATGCTTTTTTTCTTCAAAATCACAACATATATGGACCATGACAGCTATGTTTGGCTCATGTGGAGAACAGGCCTATGTGAATTTATACCCGGATTGCTGTGGCGGGGCACAGATAGCTAAGTGCTTGTAGGTCTCACTGGAATTTAGTGTTGTATATCTTCTTTTCGTTGATGTTAAGTATTTCTGTCATGTAGTTGTCGGTGGAGGGGGACGCCATGTGGTCCTGAAGATTTCAAGTTGAGCGTAACTGATGCTGGAGTGTGTTATACGTTCAACCACCGAATCAGCGAAAACTCCATTGCCAGTGCAACTGGTAAATACTCCTATGTTCGGCCGCATTTTTTCAGTGATATTACGGGGCCAGTAAGCCATTTCATGTAATAACCAAACATATAAACAGTGTGACTGTGACCATAGAACGCTACATTCGCTGCATTTTCTAATTTGTTAACCTGATGTTTGACTGCTTTATTCAAATCACGTGAAGTATACAATAACTAAAATGACATTGTCTTGTATTGTATCATTTTGTATGTGTTCAACACATACACATCATTCGATGTTCTGCAGGAGTCAAGAACGGACTGCAACTGGTGTTGAACGTTGAACAGTACGAGTACATGAAGGGTCCACACAACGCAGTGGGACTGAAGCTTCTTCTGCACCATCAAGACGACGTACTGCAAGTACTGGACTTCGGCGATAACATCCCCGTTGGAATGCACACAGTTGTTGCACTAAGCTTCACGAAAGTAAGTACCGGCTTGTCTGCTTTTGTGTTGATGCAGGAATAAAGCCAGAAGGAGGCCAACGTTGACTACAGAATTGCTTCATGAAAGTAAGTACCGGCCTGTCTGCTTTGTGTTGATGCAGGAATAAAGCCAGAAGGAGGCCAACGTTGACTACAGAATTGCTTCACAAAAGTAAGTACCGACTTGTCTGCTTTGTGTTGATGCAGGAATAAAGCTAGAAGGAGGCCAACATTGACTACAGAATTGCTTCACGAAAGTAAGTACCGGCCTGTCTGCTTTGTGTTGATGCAGGAATAAAGCTAGAAGGAGGCCAACATTGACTACAGAATTGCTTCACGAAAGTAAGTACCGGCCTGTCTGCTTTGTGTTGATGCAGGAATAAAGCTAGAAGGAGGCCAACATTGACTACAGAATTGCTTCACGAAAGTAAGTACCGGCCTGTCTGCTTTGTGTTGATGCAGGAATAAAGCTAGAAGGAGGCCAACATTGACTACAGAATTGCTTCACGAAAGTAAGTACCGGCCTGTCTGCTTTGTGTTGATGCAGGAATAAAGCTAGAAGGAGGCCAACGTTGACTACAGAATTGCTTCACGAAAGTAAGTACCGGCCTGTCTGCTTTGTGTTGATGCAGGAATAAAGCTAGAAGGAGGCCAACGTTGACTACAGAATTGCTTCACGAAAGTAAGTACCGGCCTGTCTGCTTTGTGTTGATGCAGGAATAAAGCTAGAAGGAGGCCAACATTGACTACAGAATTGCTTCACGAAAGTAAGTACCGGCCTGTCTGCTTTGTGTTGATGCAGGAATAAAGCTAGAAGGAGGCCAACGTTGACTACAGAATTGCTTCACGAAAGTAAGTACCGGCCTGTCTGCTTTGTGTTGATGCAGGAATAAAGCCAGAAGGAGGCCAACGTTGACTACAGAATTGCTTCACAAAAAGCGGCACCGCCCGTCTGCTTTGTAGTTGATGCAGGAACAAGCCAGAAGGAGCGCCAACATTGACTACAGGAATTGCTTCAATTTAAAGTGGGGCACCGGGCCCGTCTGCTTTGTGTTGATGCAGGAATAAAGTTAGAAGGAGGCCAACATTGACTACAGAATTGCTTCACGAAAGTAAGTACCGGCCTGTCTGCTTTGTGTTGATGCAGGAATAAAGCTAGAAGGAGGCCAACGTTGACTACAGAATTGCTTCACGAAAGTAAGTACCGGCCTGTCTGCTTTGTGTTGATGCAGGAATAAAGTTAGAAGGAGGCCAACGTTGACTACAGAATTGCTTCACGAAAGTAAGTACCGACTTGTCTGCTTTGTGTTGATGCAGGAATAAAGTTAGAAGGAGGCCAACGTTGACTACAGAATTGCTTCACAAAAGTAAGTACCGGCCTGTCTGCTTTGTGTTGATGCAGGAATAAAGTTAGAAGGAGGCCAACGTTGACTACAGAATTGCTTCACGAAAGTAAGTACCGACTTGTCTGCTTTGTGTTGATGCAGGAATAAAGCTAGAAGGAGGCCAACGTTGACTACAGAATTGCTTCACGAAAGTAAGTACCGACTTGTCTGCTTTGTGTTGATGCAGGAATAAAGCTAGAAGGAGGCCAACGTTGACTACAGAATTGCTTCACGAAAGTAAGTACCGACTTGTCTGCTTTGTGTTGATGCAGGAATAAAGCTAGAAGGAGGCCAACGTTGACTACAGAATTGCTTCACGAAAGTAAGTACCGGCCTGTCTGCTTTGTGTTGATGCAGGAATAAAGCCAGAAGGAGGCCAACGTTGACTACAGAATTGCTTCATGAAAGTAAGTACCGGCCTGTCTGCTTTGTGTTGATGCAGGAATAAAGCTAGAAGGAGGCCAACGTTGACTACAGAATTGCTTCACGAAAGTAAGTACCGGCCTGTCTGCTTTGTGTTGATGCAGGAATAAAGCCAGAAGGAGGCCAACGTTGACTACAGAATTGCTTCATGAAAGTAAGTACCGGCCTGTCTGCTTTGTGTTGATGCAGGAATAAAGCTAGAAGGAGGCCAACGTTGACTACAGAATTGCTTCACGAAAGTAAGTACCGGCCTGTCTGCTTTGTGTTGATGCAGGAATAAAGCTAGAAGGAGGCCAACGTTGACTACAGAATTGCTTCACGAAAGTAAGTACCGGCCTGTCTGCTTTGTGTTGATGCAGGAATAAAGCTAGAAGCAGCCAACATTGACTACAGAAATGTGCGAGAATGCCTACCAAAATAACGGCGAACGAATTGTTCAGAGAGGTGATTGGAATGAATTGATCTTCAATAAATATTCATATGTTGAATTTGTTTCAGTATATGCTCGTAGTGCCTCGTCTGTTGTATTTCGATGTTGTAGGAGACCAACCTGCCGCCCCCACATGGTGATTGTACAAGCCAACAGAAGCTGCGATACTTCGATCGTTACTCGCAGGCGGCCTGCTACAGGGAATGCATCACTGAATTCGTTATCAAAACATGTGGCTGCAGAGATTATTATATGCCACCTTTCAACACAGGTTATTAAATATCATTATAATAACACGTGTTAGATTAGTTGTTTGTTAATAAATATCATTATAATAACACGTGTTAGATTAGTTGTTTGTTAATAAATATCATTATAACACATGTTAGATTAGTTGTTTGTTGATAAATATCATTATAATAACACGTGTTAGATTAGTTGTTTGTTAATAAATATCATTTAATAACACATGCTGGATTAGTTGTTTGTTAATAAATATCATTATAATAACACGTGTTAGATTAGTTGTTTGTTGATAAATATCATTATAATAACACGTGTTAGATTAGTTGTTTGTTGATAAATATCATTATAATAACACGTGTTAGATTAGGTGTTTGTTGATAAATGTCATTATAATAACACGTGTTAGATTAGTTGTTTGTTGATAAATGTAAAATGCAGGTTATTCTTAGTGCTAATTATTGCAGAAAACGTAGCAATTACAAAGTACTATATACCTTCAACACCCGGCTAAAATGAAAGTATGTTAATTTCTTCTTAATTGAGGATGTCTACGTAACTGCCAATAGTTTCTCAATGCTGCAAGGTGTATTTTTAAGAATGTCAGAATTCCAAGAATATATTGTAAGTTCAGGCCATAGGTGGTAACATGAACGGTGTATCTATGGGCAACGATCCTAATCACGCATACAGACTCAAATCCATTTGTAAACTCTAAATTAGATGCTAAAATAACACTTGTTGAAAGCATCCGAAATGAAAACCTGTTGTGTCTCAGCGTCGTTACATGCAACCCTATTTGACTGCGCAGTGCAGGATGAAGAAAGGTGTTGTCACTTCAAATAACTGTTTGTTGTACTTCTGATTACAGATGAACCACCTGTGTGCGACGTCTCCCGATACACCAGCTGTCTGCGGCCAGCAGTAGGTGAGTGTATATTGAAATAAGTAAACAAAGTAAAGGTAAATTCTTACATAGCGCAGTATCCAGTCCTCAGGCCTGCTCAAAGCGCTTTACACTTTACTCCCTGGCAGACCTGTTCAATCGAATACCATCTCGACTTCTCTGAGAAGCATTCAGCCACACTGCAATTATTGCTCGAAGACTATTCGTACACAAATAACCACCACTGTCTATAGCCATTTTCTCATTCATACAGCTGAGTGAACTGAAGCAATGTAGAGTAAACAAACAAAGCCCAAGGTTCGACACCACAGCACAGGATTCGAACATAGGTTCTCAGTCGAGAGTCTGGAGCTCTTACCACTGCACTACTGCACTCCACACGAGCTCCATAAGACAGTCATCTACATCGACAGTTCATCGAGAGTATAACAATGATACCGATACCAAACATCACCTACTGTAACCGTGCATAGAGCGCGCCAGACTTTACACTTGGGAACAGAAAGATGTGTACAAGAACGACTAAAGAATCTTTCATGAACGTAATACTGTGTAGGCCGATTACAAGTGGAGCCCAGCCATATTAATTAGTGATTGGCGCCAAACCTACAGTTCTTATAGACTGTTGCTTTGGTGCCGATCACTAATTTTTATACCGAATGTTCACGACGCATACAATGACCTAATTGTACATTGTTTACTTCACTGCAAACGTGGTTTCCTAATATTTCAGTCGATGTGAGCAGACTGGTTACGCTATCAGCTTGTCACATGACCAGCGTCATGTGATGCAAGCTGGAACAGTATTGGTGGTAGCTTGTGGCCTGGTACACGGAAGGTTTGAAAGATGTAAAATTGTGCTTTATGTTCCGCAATGATTAAAGCATCGAACTCTTAATCAAGAGATTCCGGGTTTGAGTTTTCTTGTTTTGAACCTTGGGAAAATCTGTTCACTCCCTGTTGCTTCAGTTCACTCCCCGTTGCTTCAGTTCACTCAGCTGTACAAATGAGCACGTGGCTAAACACCGTGGTGGGTGTTTGTGTACAAATAGTGGTTATGCATGTAATGGTTAACTGCTTTCCCGAGAAGTCGCTCAAAAGTTCTGTCGGTGTGTGAAATGTAAAGTTCTTTGCGTAGTCTGTTTTTGTTTTCTGATATCCGCCAGATGTGTTGGCGAAAGAATATGTTTTCTTTTATTAGTGTACCTAGTGTTCTCGCCGTCTCTCTGATATAACACCGGTCTCACTGTATGTTGTCTGCTTTCGAAAAAGCGCTTTGTCTCGCTCTTATCTCGCTACCATGATTAACACATTACTATACCTGCGTTTCAGACAGCATCAACCGACACAAGCCTAAAATTCACCTAATTTTAGGACTTGTCTTTTGATGTACAAACGGCTGTGGAGCCAGTCAGCAGATGGCGGCAATAAGATACAGTCTAAATATTAAGATATTTCATTCACGTATCCTCTAAGGTCTAGTGAGGAATCGAGAAAGCGCAAATTCCATCTATTCACAAACTACGTAGTTTAGGCACTGATATTGCGTAGCCATGCACGAACATGATCGGTGTATTACAATGTGTCGTATACATTTCAGAATCATTCAACAATAACCCGTCCGCTGCCTGTGTTTGCCCCAAAGCGTGCGCTATCATACATTACAAGTCGTCTATGAGTTACGCCACCGCCAACCATGACAACGAAAACGGATTCGCTATATCTGATGATTTCCTCAACCGAACGGGGAAGCACTTGAACGAATCGCTCGACACCAGGGAGCGCCTGCTGCCAGACAGACGGCGAGCCAACATGGAGGAGGCTGAAAGAGTACTCAGTGGGTTGCCGAATGTGACACCGAAGGATTTTTCCAAAACAAAGTTATATTCCTATTTCACGAGATTTAACGCAGAGAGGCGCGTCATTTGCAACATACCAAGTATGATAATGGGATTTATGAAAATGCAGGACGTCTTGCAACATGATTTTATTAGCGGATGGGATAAAATGAATGTATATAACTGTATATCTGACTCGTTCGAGCTCTATGAAATATTTAGAGATTCGGTAGACATCGCAGACAAAGATGCGTGGCGGACAGCTCTACTACTGCGTCTGAAGGAAAAACTCATCGCTTCCAAGAGAGCCCTGTACAACCTAAACCGAGTGCACAATGCGTACCATAACACTGCCCCGTTAATAAATTACAATGTTACACCGAATGGCAGTTATGATGCGATTTATCTAACCGAAGAATTGTTTAAGCCCAGCACGGAAATAAGTGAAACGTACATTCGACTCGGAGGACACTTAAAGAAATATATTGATAACGTTGATGGGTTGTATCATATCTACTTAGCCGATGACCACGAAATAGAAATAAATAGCAAACGTATCAATTATAGCAACGAGTTCTTGCAAGCTTCTGAAGAATACGATCGTGACCTGAGAGTGTACGAATCGCTCGTAATACGACAGCCGCTTCAGAATGTTAAAAATGCGAAGAAGCTAATCGAACTTAACTTTATTATGCATAATTCCATGTCACTTAATGTGGAGAGTAGGTGGAGAAATATTGATTATATGAATGAGATGGCTTTCAATGTCTGGCTTGCATTCAACAACACAGACACAGCAGGTATAATTGCGGCTTACTTGGATAACTTGAAGAATAAACGATATGTCAGCAAATTGTACATGGCTGGCTTCGTCAACTCGGACAAAGTAACACAGCTGGTTGGAGATTATCAAGCAGTACAATCGAGATTACATGAACTTACCCGTAACATTTGGTTCGCCGCAACACAATTTACATTTTTGAATTGCCGCTGCAATATAGGTGCTGCATCGGTTCCATTGTTGAAAGCATTCTTTGCTAAGCTGTACGCCCACTACAAGGTTGCTACCGATTCCGAGAAAGTTGCTATAGAAGATTATTTCGAATTTACAAATGATAGCACAATGGCGGCGATGTTAATACGTGGGGAGATCAAAGGAGATGAATGCGATGACTACACGGTAACGCCACCGGTGCTGTTGAACAATGTCTCATTGCGGAACCTCATCTCGTTCAAGAACAAACTAAAGACATTTCTGCAAAAGACACGACTCAACGGACAATTTTTCAGGTATTTTATTATCGTCTACATATTAATACGCTTACAGTTGGCGCAATGTAAGAGTATCTCATCCGTGGCGCCGATGTCCATTTGTAGCTTCCCTTCACTGGACCTCTATCGCCTGACCTACCAATTGGGGATGTATCAAAATGAACGATAGTTATTTATAGCTATTTACTAATGTGTTTACGATATGATATGCTTTTCCGGTGAATCGTTCTCCTAACTGAGACAATTGACCTATCCATCACGTGGCCTGTTGCCTAGCAAAACCTCCGTCAATCCTTAAGAAAACACGTGGTAGGTTCGGACATTCCGTCGTATATTTTTTTGAAATTCTGCTCACAAAGGTGTTTCTTCTTGGCAAAAAATAAGGAAAATGTTTTCAAAGTAACAACTGTTTGATTTATGGGATATCATGCAGCAATAGTAATATAATAATTCAATTGTAATGTAGGCAAACCGCGACATACCAGATACATCAATTTATTTATTCAGTACATCGTGGTTTGCCTACGTCACAATGGAATTTTTGCACGTGACCTCCATCAAGTTTTCTTTTGCCAACATTGTTGATAACGATTATATATGTGAATGACATTACTTCTGCTGCACGACATCTCACAAATCAAACATTCCCGGATACGGCTGTCACTTTAAAAAACGTATAGCGATATGTCTTTGTGATAACGAAACAATTATGTTACCAGAATATCAACAAAGCATACGACGGAATGTCCGAACCCACCACGTGTTTTCTGATGGCTTGACGGAGGTTCTGCTAGACAATAGCCTATAGGTCACGTAATGGACAGGTCAATTAACCTATCCAGTACGTCACGGTTTGCATACGTTACAGTAAA
Source organism: Paraescarpia echinospica (assembly GCA_020002185.1). Lineage (NCBI taxonomy): Eukaryota > Metazoa > Annelida > Polychaeta > Sabellida > Siboglinidae > Paraescarpia > Paraescarpia echinospica. Next base: position 6,690,390 of record CM034539.1, on the reverse strand, counting down.
AACTTTGCGCTTCACCTCCGACAAGCTTTACCATTGTGGCCAGAATTTCAACAAAATATATGACAAAACGCACGAACGTCCCACGTATTCAGCATCCATTTTGGTGGTTTGGCGGAGCTGTTGCCAGGCAACAAGTCACATGATGGATATGTCAATTAATTTGTGATCGGTAAATTCTCCAGATGCCGCCATTGCCAGGGAATGGTTTGTTGCCCCAAATACCAGCCAACAAATAACAGCCTCCCCATAATTTCGATACACGCGCACATTTGTCACATAGGCGTAACTCTGAAACGTCTCTCATGAAATATCCGGAGACGTACAGTGTATGTGCAATAACAAATCGGGTGGCGCAGATGTGTTTATCACACGCACGCGCATATACACACAAGCACACACACACACACACACACACACCATTTTCTCTTACTTAATGAATTAGACATTCAAACCTTCGTCTGATTTTATTTCAGCCACAACTTTCTGGAGCTGAATATCTACATGCGCGACCTGCGTGTCCAGGAATACGAGCAGCTTGAGGCCTATACTTTCATCGATTTGCTTAGTAAGGCTTTTTACATAGCTAAATGTGTACAAATTCAGAAATTATTTTGTTGACAACGTCAGGAAAAATTGCTTCGTTGTCATAAGTGAATGATGCCCTTTAACACCTACAGTTCCATAAGTCACAACTATAATGGTATACCAATATGTCTTACGAGTTTTCTGGTATGAAATTTGCGATTTCATGAGTATACTATAAGTAATTCCTCATTGAGTGTTTTTGGACAAGGCCTTTATGTATCAAGGAACACGGCCCGCGATTTTTTAACCATAAACAACAGGTCAAAGCTCGTCATACATTATGATTTGTGTCGAGCGAGAGTCAGTGCAAATGGTTAGGCTATCTTACAAGCATAAACAAGTAACTATCACGTGCAGGTTTTGAGAATTCTTTTAAATAACAAAGTAAACTATTTTAAATAATCAAGATCTAGTAGCACAAACGCAGATGATTCGTTACAAATATCTTTATATTTTATGGAGTGATTAATACTTATTGTGTACACCAACGGACACGTTATTAACCGTTGTTCGTCTGTGTTGCAGGTGACATCGGGGGTTCTATGGGGTTGCTCATTGGCGCGAGCATCATAACCCTCATGGAAGCAGTAGACGCCTTCGCGATCGCAGTGGCCAGTCGGCGGCGTAAGAAGAAAAGGCGACTACGACGATCTTGCTCTTATTCTTCCATTGCAGTTGATAAATCTGTGTTATAGCCTCGTGTAACACGCAACTAGACGGCCGATGAGATGGGAGACGGTGAATGAAATCTGAGATGTTTGCTCAAGAGACAGTAATACAAGTGAGAGGCTTAGAAACGAACACAAAGGCTTCTAAAATCAACCAGGCACCGCGAATTTTTGTATTCTTGAAACTTGGAAACACGAAGCCAAATTACAGTCTCGATAATGACGAGAAAACGTTTTAGGAAAGAAAACATCGCCTCCGTAAGTCACATCTCTGGCGACTGGTCCTATTGACTTGTCCTACTCGCCCCCGTGAGTGACGTCACATCCACTGAGACTGGCCCTATTGACTTGTCCTACTTGCCACCCGAGAGTGACGTCACATTTATGGAGACTGGTCCTATTGATTTGTCCTACTTGCCCTGGGAGTGACGTCACATCCACTGAGACTAGTCCTGTTGACTTGTCCTACTCGCCCCCGTGAGTGACGTCACATCCACTGAGACTGGTCCTATTGACTTGTCCTACTCGCCCCCGTGAGTGACGCCACATCCACTGAGACTGGTCCTATTGGCTTGTCTTACTTGCCCCTGTGAGTGACGTCACATCTACTGAGACTGGTCTTGTAGACCTGTCCTACACGCCCCCGTGAGTGACGTCACATCCACTGAGACTGGTCCTATTGACTTGTCCTACTTGCCCATGTTAGTGACGTCACATCCACTGACACTGGTCCTGTTGACTTGTCCTACTCGCCCCCGTGAGTGACGTCACATCCACTGAGACTGGTCCTATTGACTTGTCTTACTTGCCCCCGTGAGTGACGTCACATCTACTGAGACTGGTCCTGTTGACTTGTCCTACTCGCCCCGTGAGTGAAGTCACATGCACTGAGACTGGTCCTAGTGACTAGGCCTACTCGCCCCCGCGGTGAGGTCACATCCACGGAGACTGGTCCTATTGACTTGTCATACTCGCCCCAGTGATGACGTCACATCCACCGAGACTGGTCCTATTGACTTGCCCTACTCGCCTATGGGTAGGATGATACGTGTGACATTGACATATGTGTGTGCACTTTTGTAGGCGCTGGTAGCTGAGTCGATTTCATTAGAACGTAGGCGTGAACAATGTCTAGACGTCTTAAAACGACTTCTGCCCTAAACGGCAGTTAATTGTTACAATTATCTCTGCGGTTGTAGTTATGTGTTTGTAGGCGCTTTGTGTGAGGCAGTGGGACGCTTTGGAGACATGAACCTTCCAAATGACCAAACTGCTTGCATGTATTTACGTTATCAAGTAAAAATTTTAGCCATTACGATTACCATTTGATATAATGTTTATATTATACATGTAAACGGCTAAGGTTTTAGCAGGTACAAACGCATTGTGTAATACATATGCATTGTGTTTTGACATTTTTCACACAACAAACTTGGCGGATTTTAGGATCTTTTCGATCGATGTGCTTCCCTTTTGCCAATGCATGTGTGTGAGTGTGCGCGCGCTTGCATGCGTATTTATGCATGTATGTATGCGTGTTGTATGTTTGTATGCAACACTATGGATGCATGTATGTATGTACAGCACTGTATGTATGTAACATGTGCGACGTATGTACACGCATGCACGTTGGCTTGGTATTGGTATATTGATGCATATTACTACAGGTATAGTATTGTCTAACGTTACATATATCTTCGGCCAGTCGCTGTCGGTGTAATCGGTGTGTGAGGTAGGCGACGACGACGCCGATTACATTTGCTAACAAACAGTGGCAACAGCACTGATTGTACCGTATGTGACGTGTTTTATATGCTGCTCGATTTGTATGTTGCTGTCAGAGCTACCACTGAAATCTAATAAAAGTTTAACATTCCTGTAGCTTTCTTATTGCGCAAATAAACGTGTGACCAAGTGCACAATGAACATGTTGGTCAACCAAGCTTTAATTAGCAGGGCATGTTTGCGCCGCCATATATTAAAATCACAAAATGGCCACAATAATATGACTGCAGGTAGGCCTACTACACGCTCTCCAGCTATAGTGGCCGTAAAATGAGACAGGGGCAGAGAGGGGGGACATTGCCGTAGTGACCCGGGGCAGGGGGTGCACTCACACCCGTGCGCTGGGTCTGGGGGACATAAAATCAACAGTCAATTTACACACGGAACCAATATCATCATATTGAGAATCCACCATTCTAGGCTTCAGTTGTGACATTCACAGTTTGAATTTGGCTGGCGTTCACACTACCAGTCAGGAACCACTTGTGAACTTTTTTGGGGAAACTGTATTTATATATCTTTTTCGCATTGTTAAATCTGCGATTGGCTAAATTAAGGCAGGTGTACCCCATCACAGTCAAACTGGAGTCTGAAACCCGCTGGAGTGTCGTAGTAGAGACTATCGAAGCTACTAATGATGGTTTCGATGACGTTGCTTAGGGTTACTTGAGAGGCTTAGAGGATTCGAACGAATCACCAGAAACCATGCAACGTGTGCGGGGCAGTTGCTTGAGAACGTTCAGCATGTTTTCTGGCACGATATCCTTGCAGATTTGTTGTGTCAAAAGATACTGCAATCCTTTCAAGAAGCCTCCGGCGACGACTTGTGCCAAACGAGAGTGGAGACAAATTCAGAGAAAGATACAAAGACAATACAGAATGTCAGGAGAACTGGGATGAGACGAATGTTTCTCAACACATGAAGAACTTTTGCGTGTCATGGACCGGCTCCAGCATAAAATGTTATTTACTCTTCTCAGACAGCAGAACACCAAATTGGGCTTTCCGCCGAAGTGTTACCGTACATGTCATGGAAGTTCAGCACCGGGGTTCAATTAACCAACCATCCGTCAAAACTGTAGTGGCCTTACAACATTCTATTTTATACACCAATTTCGATGGAGCCGATCTCCATACATAGGGAGGAATGGAGGTAGTGAGGGAGGGAGGGAAGGAGAGAGGGATGGAGGGAGGGAGGGCGAGAGAAAGAGGGAGGCAGGGAGGGAGGGACAGACAGACAGACATACAGAGAGGTTTAGTTGGTTGAATGCTCTCCACGCCAAAAAAATCATTCCCTGGCAACGATGCTGGTGTTTCATGGTAAGTTGAATGTCATATATTTGGTTTTGCCAGAACTGATCTTTAAACCAATCATTGCACATGATGATTCCACTCGTGTTAGAAGTTCCTGTGCCTGATTGATCACTTCTGATAGGAGCACAATATCATCAGCAAAGTATTTTAGTATTAAGACCGATGTGTGAATGATCATAATCATCATTGTGCATCATGGTTTCCCGTTGTTGGGCGAAAGTCTCAGCATGTCGTTTCCAGATCTGTTTGTCTTGCGCTATCCTCTGCCAGATGGTGCCATTCCAGTACTCGTCTAGTTCGTCTCTCCACCATCTCGCTGGTCTTCCTCTAGATCGTTTCCCTTCGTAAGGTATCCAGGTAGTTATTGATACGCGATGTCTATCGGTTATCTCGTAGTCTGCTGATGTGCCCTGCCTAGGTCCACTTCTGTCTTTTGATTTGTTCTATCACGTCTATAACCTTTGTCTTCTCTCTTACCCAGATGTTTGTTTTTCTCTCCCGATATGTGATGTTTAACATACTTCTTTCCTTCTTTGTTTGCGCTTTGATAACAGCCCATTGGGTTTTGGTGGTGATTCCGGATGATAAACAAAACAGACGTTTGATTAAATACTACTAATAATACTAACTATTATTATTATGCACAAGTAGGGAAACGAACAAACATTTCGGAAACGACAACAACCAAATTTGGCCTAGGTGTGAGTAATGAAAGAGGCGACACCTTGGTAGAATGGGCAACATCAAGAAAGTACAAAATCATGAATACCATGTTCCAGAAGAAAGCAGGGAGGAGATGGAAAAGCCCAAATGGAGAAACGAAGAACAAAATTGACTACATCCTGACAAACAGGACAGACATGGTCATTGACGTAACTGTCATGAACCAAGTCAACATCGGAAGTGACCACAGAATGGTAATGAGCAACATCAAACTGGACGTCAATGCTGAAAGGAAGACGTTGAGAAAAAAGAGACCACCAATTGTAGATACCACACCAATCGGAACAAAAAATATCAAAAAGAAAGCGAAGGAGGACACCAGGAAGTACAAACAAGAGATCATACGAGAAACGATTATGTCATCAAAGAGCCTGTAGAAAGCAAGAAGAACACAGGCACTGGGCCGAGACAAACCGATTACACTTCTAGACAAGCAGGGTAGAGAAATACAACACCAAGATATGATCATGGAACGAATAGAGGAATTCTACACCGAGCTACACGACAGTGAACAGAGTGCCATAATTCAGACGGACCCAAATGAGGTACCAGAGATAACACCATTGGAGGTGGAAGCAACGCTAAGAGATCTGAAGAATGGGAAGACATCAGGCAACGACCATGTAAATATTGAAACATTAAAAGCAGGAGGAGATACCGTTTCGAAGACACTGGTTAAGCTATATACTAAATGCTTACGAGAAAGACGAATACCCACCGCATGGAAGAACGCAAAGATGGTAATAATCTTCAAAAAGGAAAATAAGAAAGACTTAAAGAACTGCAGACCGATATGTCTGTTATCAAACATCTACAAATTACTCACAAAGATACTAATGAATAGGCTACAGAAGACACTCGACGAAAACCAACCACGAAAGCAAGCAGGATTCAGAAGCAGGTACTGAACGACAGACCACATACACGTCGTAAACCAACTGAAAGAGAAGTGCCGAGAATATAATATCCAGGTTTGCATCGCTTTCGTTGACTACGAGAAAACTTTCGACTCGGTGCAAACTCAACCATTACTGACCTCCCTTCTAGAACAGGGGATTGAAGACATGTACAAGGAACTCCTGAAAGATATGTACACCAACAGCTCGGTGACTGTCCACCTACACAAAAAGAGCAACAAGATCAACATCAAGAGAGGAGTACGACAGGGTGACACCATATCGCCCTAGATATTTACGGCAACATTCGAAAGCATATTCCATGACCTGGGAAAACAGAGGCTTGAGGATAGACGGAAAATATCTCAGTAATCTTCGCTTCGCCGATGACATACTCATATGCGCTACTAACTGCAAGAATTACAAAACATGCTGCAGGGGCTAGCTGATGATAGTGAAAAACATCGTCTGAAGATGAACATCTCGAAAACAAAAGTGATGCTAGAAAATGACACACCAATATATATCAACACAACGTAGATAGAGAATGTTGAACGTCTATCTGGGACAGCGATACAAAAAAGTATCAGAGACAAAATCCAAGACAAGGAGATTCAAAGAAGAATCACCGCCGGCTGGACAGCATTCGCCAAACACAGCGACATATTCAAGGGTAACTTTGGAACCTGCTTGAAGAGACAAGTCTTCAACTCATGCATACTTCCAGCGATGACATACAGCGTGGAAACATGGGCATTCACCATCCATGGCAAAGAACAAGCTAGCAGCCACACAAACAAAGATGGAAAGAAGTATGTTAAACATCACATATCGGGAGAGAAAAACAAACATCTGGGTAAGAGAGAAGACAACGGTCATAGACGTGTTAGAACAAATCAGAAAACAGAAGTGGACCTGGGCATGGCACATCAGCAGACTACGAGATAACCGATGGACATCGTGTATCACACCCCGGAGACCTTACGAAGGGAAACGATCTAGAGGAAGACCAGTGAGACGGTTGAGAGACGAACTAGATGAGTATTGGTAGGGCACCATCTGGCAGAGGATAGCGGAAGAGAGGCAGATTTGGAAACGACATGCTGAGGCCTTCGCCCAACCACGGGACAATACGACTGCACAATGATGATGATGATTATTGTTATTATCATCATCATTGTTATTATTATAAGCAGCAGATTAATGCATTTTTATGTCAAGTTAAGTAAACTATTCACGTTAGATAACTATCAATCTAGTAAAGCAAGTTTATTAATTTACAAAAAATATTAAATATGAACCATTAAAAGACTTTGTTTGTTTGTTTGTGTGTGTGTGTGTGTGTGTGTGTGTGTGTGTGTGTGTGTGTGTGTGTGTGTGAGAGCGTGGGTGTGTGTATATGTATATGTGTATGTATGTATGTACATTCGAATAGGACCCAACCGGTCCAATGATACAGTGTATTACACTATCTACACTGCCTGCTCGTCGTCACTCACACGCCAGACCTGGAAGCAACTTCGGCCGCTGGGAACAGGATCCAGTGGGTTAGAGACAGAGACCACCACTCTGAGTCAGACAGATGGATCTGGAGACGGATGATTGAAGCCACTAATGTTCGACACCAGTGGCCGACATGAGAGTCAGACAGAGGGATCTGGAGACGGATGATTGAAGCCACTAATGTTCGACCCCAGTGGCCGACATGAGAGTCAGACAGAGGGATCTGGAGACGGATGATTGAAGCCACTAATGTTCGACCCCAGTGGCCAACATGAGAGTCAGACCGAGGGATCCAGAGAGGGATGATTGAAGCCACTAATGTTCGACCCCAGTGGCCGACATGAGAGTCAGACAGAGGGATCTAGAGACGGATGATTGAAGCCAGTATTGTTCGACCTCAGTGGCCGACATGAGAGTCAGACAGAGGGATCTGGAGACGGATGATTGAAGCCAGTAATGTTCGTCCCCAGTGGCCGACATGAGAGTCAGACAGAAAGATCTAGAGACGGATGATTGAAGCCAGTAATGTTCGACCCCAGTGGCCGACATGAGAGTCAGACCGAGGGATCTAGAGAGGGATGATTGAAGCCAGTAATGTTCGACCCCAATGGCCGACATGAGAGTCAGACAGAAGGATCTAGAGACGGATGATTGAAGCCAGTAATGTTCGACCCCAGTGGCCGACATGAGAGTCAGACAGAGGGATCCAGAGAGGGATGATTGAAGCCACTAATGTTCGACCCCAGTGGCCGACATGAGAGTCAGACAGAGGGATCTAGAGACGGATGATTGAAGCCAGTAATGTTCGACCCCAGTGGCCGACATGAGAGTCAGACAGAGCGATCTGGAGACGGATGATTGAAGCCAGTAATGTTCGACCCCAGTGGCCGACATGAGAGTCAGACAGAAGGATCTAGAGACGGATGATTGAAGCCACTAATGTTCGACCCCAGTGGCCAACATGAGAGTCAGACCGAGGGATCTAGAGAGGGATGATTGAAGCCAGTAATGTTCGACCCCAGTGGCCGACATGAGAGTCAGACCGAGGGATCAGAGAGGGATGATTGAAGCCAGTAATGTTCGACCCCAGTGGCCGACATGAGAGTCAGACGAAGGATCTAGAGACGGATGATTGAAGCCAGTAATGTTCGAGTGGCCAACATGAGAGTCAGACCGAGGGATCCAGAGAGGGATGATTGAAGCCACTAATGTTCGACCCCAGTGGCCAACATGAGAGTCAGACCGAGGGATCCAGAGAGGGATGATTGAAGCCACTAATGTTCGACCCCAGTGGCCAACATGAGAGTCAGACCGAGGGATCCAGAGAGGGATGATTGAAGCCACTAATGTTCGACCCCAGTGGCCGAAATGAGAGTCAGACAGAGGGATCTAGAGACGGATGATTGAAGCCAGTAATGTTCGACCTCAGTGGCCGACATGAGAGTCAGACAGAGGGATCTGGAGACGGATGATTGAAGCCAGTAATGTTCGACCCCAGTGGCCGACATGAGAGTCAGACAGAAGGATCTAGAGACGGATGATTGAAGCCAGTAATGTTCGACCCCAGTGGCCGACATGAGAGTCAGACAGAAAGATCTAGAGACGGATGATTGAAGCCAGTAATGTTCGACCCCAGTGGCCGACATGAGAGTCAGACCGAGGGATCTAGAGAGGGATGATTGAAGCCAGTAATGTTCGACCCCAATGGCCGACATGAGAGTCAGACAGAAGGATCTAGAGACGGATGATTGAAGCCAGTAATGTTCGACCCCATTGGCCGACATGAGAGTCAGACAGAGGGATCCAGAGAGGGATGATTGAAGCCACTAATGTTCGACCCCAGTGGCCGACATGAGAGTCAGACAGAGGGATCTAGAGACGGATGATTGAAGCCAGTAATGTTCGACCCCAGTGGCCGATATGTGAGTCAGACAGAGGGATCTGGAGACGGATGATTGAAGCCAGTAATGTTCGACCCCAGTGGCCGACATGAGAGTCAGACAGAAGGATCTAGAGACGGATGATTGAAGCCACTAATGTTCGACCCCAGTGGCCAACATGAGAGTCAGACCGAGGGATCTAGAGAGGGATGATTGAAGCCAGTAATGTTCGACCCCAGTGGCCGACATGAGAGTCAGACAGAGGGATCTGGAGACGGATGATTGAAGCCAGTAATGTTCGACCCCAGTGGCCGACATGAGAGTCAGACAGAAGGATCTAGAGACGGATGATTGAAGCCAGTAATGTTCGACCCCAGTGGCCGACATGAGAGTCAGACCGAGGGATCTAGAGAGGGATGATTGAAGCCACTAATGTTCGACCCCAGTGGCCAACATGAGAGTCAGACCGAGGGATCCAGAGAGGGATGATTGAAGCCACTAATGTTCGACCCCAGTGGCCAACATGAGAGTCAGACCGAGGGATCCAGAGAGGGATGATTGAAGCCACTAATGTTCGACCCCAGTGGCCGAAATGAGAGTCAGACAGAGGGATCTAGAGACGGATGATTGAAGCCAGTAATGTTCGACCTCAGTGGCCGACATGAGAGTCAGACAGAGGGATCTGGAGACGGATGATTGAAGCCAGTAATGTTCGACCCCAGTGGCCGACATGAGAGTCAGACAGAAGGATCTAGAGACGGATGATTGAAGCCAGTAATGTTCGACCCCAGTGGCCGACATGAGAGTCAGACCGAGGGATCTAGAGAGGGATGATTGAAGCCAGTAATGTTCGACCCCAATGGCCGACATGAGAGTCAGACAGAAGGATCTGGAGACGGATGATTGAAGCCAGTAATGTTCAACCCCAGTGGCCGACATGAGAGTCAGACAGAAGGATCTAGAGATGGATGATTGAAGCCATTAATGTTCGACCCCAGTGGCCAACATGAGAGTCAGACCGAGGGATCTAGAGAGGGATGATTGAAGCCAGTAATGTTCGACCCCAGTGGCCGACATGAGAGTCAGACAGAGGGATCTGGAGACGGATGATTCAAGCCACTAATGTTCGACCCCAGTGGCCGACATGAGAGTCAGACAGAGGGATCTGGAGACGGATGATTGAAGCCACTAATGTTCGACCCCAGTGGCCAACATGAGAGTCAGACCGAGGGATCCAGAGAGGGATGATTGAAGCCACTAATGTTCGACCCCAGTGGCCGACATGAGAGTCAGACAGAGGGATCTAGAGACGGATGATTGAAGCCAGTAATGTTCGACCTCAGTGGCCGACATGAGAGTCAGACAGAGGGATCTGGAGACGGATGATTGAAGCCAGTAATGTTCGACCCCAGTGGCCGACATGAGAGTCAGACAGAAGGATCTAGAGACGGATGATTGAAGCCAGTAATGTTCGACCCGAGTGGCCGACATGAGAGTCAGACAGAGGGATCCAGAGAGGGATGATTGAAGCCACTAATGTTCGACTCCAGTGGCCGACATGAGATTCAGACAGAGGGATCTAGAGACGGATGATTGAAGCCAGTAATGTTCGACCCCAGTGGCCGACATGAGAGTCAGACAGAGGGATCTGGAGACGGATGATTGAAGCCAGTAATGTTCGACCCCAGTGGCCGACATGAGAGTCAGACAGAAGGATCTAGAGACGGATGATTGAAGCCACTAATGTTCGACCCCAGTGGCCAACATGAGAGTCAGACCGAGGGATCTAGAGAGGGATGATTGAAGCCAGTAATGTTCGACCCCAATGGCCGACATGAGAGTCAGACAGAACGATCTAGAGACGGATGATTGAAGCCAGAAATGTTCGACCCCAGTGGCCGACATGAGAGTCAGACATAGGGATCTAGAGACGGATGATTGAAGCCAGTAATGTTCGACCCCAATGGCCGACATGAGAGTCAGACAGAAGGATCTGGAGACGGATGATTGAAGCCAGTAATGTTCGACCCCAGTGGCCGACATGAGAGTCAGACAGAAGGATCTAGAGATGGATGATTGAAGCCATTAATGTTCGACCCCAGTGGCCAACATGAGAGTCAGACCGAGGGATCTAGAGAGGGATGATTGAAGCCAGTAATGTTCGACCCCAATGGCCGACATGAGAGTCAGACAGAAGTATCTAGAGACGGATGATTGAAGCCAGTAATGTTCGACCCCAGTGGCCGACGTGAGAGTCAGACAGAAGGATCTAGAGACGGATGATTGAAGCCACTAATGTTCGACCCCAGTGGCCAACATGAGAGTCAGACCGAGGGATCTAGAGAGGGATGATTGAAGCCAGTAATGTTCGACCCCAATGGCCGACATGAGAGTCAGACAGAAGGATCTAGAGACGGATGATTGAAGCCAGTAATGTTCGACCCCAGTGGCCGACATGAGAGTCAGACAGAAGGATCTAGAGACGGATGATTGAAGCCAGTAATGTTCGACCCCAATGGCCGACATGAGAGTCAGACAGAAGGATCTAGAGACGGATGATTGAAGCCAGTAATGTTCGACCCCAGTGGCCGACATGAGAGTCAGACAGAGGGATCTGGAGACGGATGATTGAAGCCAGTAATGTTCGACCCCAGTGGCCGACATGAGAGTCAGACCGATGGATCTAGAGAGGGATGATTGAAGCCAGTAATGTTCGACCCCAATGGCCGACATGAGAGTCAGACAGAAGGATCTAGAGACGGATGATTGAAGCCAGTAATGTTCGACCCCAGTGGCCGACATGAGAGTCAGACAGAAGGATCTAGAGACGGATGATTGAAGCCACTAATGTTCGACCCCAGTGGCCAACATGAGAGTCAGATAGAGGGATCTGGAGACGGATGATTGAAGCCAGTAATGTTCGACCCCAGTGGCCGACATGAGAGTCAGACAGAGGGATCTGGAGACGGATGATTGAAGCCACCATTGTTCGAACCCAGTGGCCAACATGAGAGTCAGACCGAGGGATCTAGAGAGGGATGATTGAAGCCAGTAATGTTCGACCCCAATGGCCGACATGAGAGTTAGACAGAAGGATCTAGAGACGGATGATTGAAGCCAGTAATGTTCGACCCCAGGGGCCGACATGAGTGAGTGTGACGTATTCGACAGGACGGTAAGTGTGCGCAGAGGCGTTCATTATGAGAACGCAAGTGATCTGTTTAATTGCTATTTTTGCAGCCAAATAACGCGTCGTAATTTTTAAAACAACCCGACAACTACCAGGAGCCCTAGGCATACAATCGGGGCGGATCTAGGATTTGTCCACATCCGGGATCCGCAAATTGTTGTTGTTCTCCTCCTGATTCCCTGTCGTCAGGAATGAGGTTGGCCTCGATTCCCTGTCGTCAGGAGTGAGGCTGGCCTCGATTCCCTGTTGTCAGGGGTGAGATTGGCCTCGATTCCCTGTTGTCAGGGGTGAGGCTGGCCTTGATTCCCTGTCGTCAGGAGTGAGGCTGGCCTGGATTCCCTGTCGTCAGGGGTGAGGCTGGCCTTGATTCCCTGTCGTCAGGGGTGAGGCTGGCCTGGATTCTTTGTCGTCAGGGGTGAGGCTGGCCTTGATTCCCTGTCGTCAGGGGTGATGCTGGCCTTGATTCTGTTCCTCGATTTCAGTTTTCTTTCTTTTCCTTCTTCTTTTCTCTTACTGATCTTGCACTGCTCTCTCCACCAACTGTCTCAATTCCCCTTTTTATATTAAAATTATAAAACATGAATATATTATGTTTAATGCACGAATACACGCGTTACGTGAGTATGCGCGACAGCCACCTAGCAATTAAGATCACCGTAGTATAATCCCGCATTATTTTTGTAACAGAAAAGTATAGACATTATTCCAGGCGGCCACTCGCATGCAAGTCGAGGTAAGCAGTACCGGTTCTCAATTTCTCATTGGTCGTACACGTAGGTACATGTGACGTCCGCTCTGACTGGTAATTTTCAGGTATTGGTATCTGCTCTACCCGATCAGTTAGGTCGCATTTAAATACGACGGTTAACACTAATAAATCTGATGACAGACCAAATAATGTTCAGCGTCTTAACAAAATATGTAATTATAAATGTGCAGGATTAGTATGTGATCAAAACGCACAATCAAAGTATTCGTTGATTCTGTGCTGCCATCGACGCACACCTCTTTCCGATTCTTAATCACTGCGTTTGATCAAAATATCTGAACAGCAGTATTGTATTTTAAGTTGCCTTTATCGTTCCTGTATTATGTAAAATTATATTACAGTTATCCTAAATCGATCATGTATTCGTCCTAGTTAAGTTACACGAGCATTTCTTTGACTATAGTTGGTAACACAATCCCGTGTTCAAGCAGGTTTCAATTCTTTTAATCACCCAATACAAAATGTAATTAACTATTATGTATCTGTTTCTCCAACATTTGTCCATTTTCCATTTATGTCTCACCCATCGACAGATAAAACAAACATACCTCGCACATAAATACACTGGATAGCTCTCTCTCGCACGCACGCACGTTCGCTCGCACGCACGCACATACAGACAAACGCACACACACACACGCACGCACGCACGCACGCACGCATACACTAGTTTTTATTTGTAGAACTGCAATAATCTGTAAACAACGAAAAACTGACCTGTACAACACGTGGTCTCTCCTTGACACAGGAACTGCAGGAGGCCTGCACCATACTCATCACGACACGCATTATCCCCGCCAACTGCCTCGGACTGTGTAAACTGACGGGACAACTATCGCACTCGGCCCTCGGCCCTCGAGCAGCGGGCCAACGAGTATGCCTCAGGGTTTTCTCACAGAGACAGTGATGATGGGTGGGTGGAGGGAGGGAAATATTGATAAACGGATGGATTCGAATGGATGGACGGAGTTTTGGTGGCAGTGCTAAAGAAAGCATTTTGACATAATAATATATATATATATATATATATATACACACACACAGACACACACACACACATATGCACACACACACACACACACACACACACACACATACACACACACACACACACACACACACACACACACACACACACACACACACACACACACACACACACACACACACACTCACACACACACACACACACACACACACACACACACACACATATATATATATATATATATATATATAATAGAATAAGAGTTTTTTTAGCAACTCAACTGAGTTGGATTCACAGTATACAATAAATGCAACTAATACATTGAAACGTCATAAAGTATTATATAGTCGGCTACTCATTACGAATCATGTTAACACCACAACGGCGTTGTTGTTATATTAATCGCCGCTTGTTTCTTCCTCTGGCGGGTAGAAGACGGCGACGAATTCTTAGAGGTAAGTCAGCTTAAGGAATTACATCTTATACGCATACGTTTTAAATTGCTCATTGTTTCCTGGGCCGTCAGGTGGGGTGCGATTTGGGCGTACGTACCCTCTCCGCCGGGGCAAAAGGAGTTCCGCTTCAAAGGGAAATACTTTCGCTTCAGGGACTCAAGGGTTGGTGCATTTGCAAACACATATCCTCCAAATCAACCACGCCAATCATAAACCGATCCAAGAAGCCCGTTAAGCACCCATGACCCGTGTAAACCTGTAGAAGCAGCAACCGAATGTGACACTTGGTGAAGGAATACAATTTCATCCTCTCCGTGTTGTCTTCACTTACACTTTTGTGCCCAAATCATTGTAATTAATTTATGTAATCCAACTAAGTTTTCTTGTTTTGAGATATTGTTTAGTTGATAATCGTGTCTCTTCTGTTATCCTCCAGATGGCGCCAGCTGACCCATGCGCCTACATGGACAACGATCGTTTGAACGCGCAATCAGAGGAAGAGGTTGCTGTCGCCATTCTGCGCTGGTTACGTCATCGCTCGGAAACGAGGCTGGCGGCCATGGAGCACGTGATGCAGGTGTCTTGTGTAGGAACGCTCCTGTTATATAGGGGCCTAACACCAAAACAATCTGGATAATCAAGTTAGGATTCCGTATGTACGGAAGCGGCATGCGGACATGGCACACGACAAAGCAATGAATGTAGTGTCCAGCGGAAATTATGATTATGAGTAGTTCCGTAAGTACACAGGCGGATGAGTTTTGTTTATCATATGCGGATGCGGCAAACAGAAGGGATTGTAGCGATTCGCATCGTATCCGCACAGGAACCGGATAAGAAATTCCCAAACGTGACGTCACTCAGAGGTATTCCCCATTCCGCACGCCGCATCCGTACACGTTACAAGTAATTTTGACTCCGTAGATATGTTTATGATAACATCAAAATTACAGCACATTCGGAATATGCAAGGATCTATGCGGATTCAACAGCTCAATGGCGAGCCGAACATTTAGCCAAGAGGTAACTACAAAACGTGATTGAACAACTCCTTAACAATTATGGTGAAGCAATAGTCGCACATTTAATATTCCTCGAAAATCATCGATGTAATTCCTCTCTCATTTGCCCAGTGCGTGCGACTGCCCAATTTCGACGCAGTCTACTTGAAGTTTGCGTTACGTGTTGTCCCAGACGCAGAACGAGCTCGCGCACGAGCGGCGTCCTCGGCAGTCGACAGGGGTGGAGCGCCGTCTTGTGGTGTTGGGAGGCTGGTCGGAGAACAATCGTTTTGTAAACGACACCATCAACTGGGGCCTTGTGACAAGCACGGAGCCGGTGCTGATGTCGCTGATTCCGGCTCGCGACAACATCGAGATCGCATCGTGTGTCGTAGGAGACGACATCTATGTGAGCGGACTGGGCAAAAAAACCTTATTGTATGGCAAGGCACAACGCTACATCTAGGGGCCATCCATATACACATGTACACATCTCCTTAAAATTACCTTCGTTTTGACAAAGTTCTCGTACTGACAATTTCGCTGTAACTTTATTCTACGCTCACAAATGTCGACAGGAGATTTCCTCTCGCAACTGTCGACATGCCATCAAAGAGGATGCAATTAACCCTTAACCCTTGCTCCCTCTTTCACACCATAACTAATGAATGCACATTTCCCACCAGGTGGCTTCCGTACACTCGCCTGGTGGTCGCCCGGCGGCGCCACTGCATGGTGACGACGGGCGGCGCGGTGTTCGCGGTGGGCGGTCTGGGTCAGCGCGGCCGGACCCTGGACAGCGTGGAGCGCTCCTACCAAGTCGCGGACGCGTGGATGGAGGTGGAGCGCCTCGACCATGCAGTCATGTCGGCCGGAGCCGTCGGCTATAGCGGCACGTCCTCGTGTTAGGCGGTACGACTAAGCAGCGAGACGCCGTCGACTGCGTCCAGTGCTTCGACCCAATCACTCGCCAGTGCTCGGCCCTGGCCACCCTGTCCCGGTGTACTGGTCTGGATGGAGGTTCCGGTCTGAGAGTAAGTTCCGGTTCCGTTTTGCGTATTGCGCATGCTCGCGCAAGCGCAGTATATAAAAATCGACCAACTGTGAGCAACGTGACCTCAGGTGACCGATCAACTTTGACCCCGTGTCAGAAGTATGCAGCGACTGAGTTACATCGCTGTGAGCAACGTGACCTCAGGTGACCGATCAACTTTGACCCTTGCTCGACGCGCTCGGTGACCGAGATATGTACAATTAATCATGTTTCGTTTGTTGTAGCGACCGTTACTCCACCGACCTATTTGCCCCCTACGTTGCTGAACAGGATCGTACATCTGCGTGTGACCACTGTCTACAGGCACATTAGTTAGTATAAGCTAGTTCACATATATTTTGTTGATAAAATAACTGTGATGCAGCGGGAGAAAATAGGAGATGAGTACCGACGGTACATGACTTGCATAAGGCATTATGTAGTCACCAAAAAACCCTTGGTGTGTGAAAAGCGAATGCGCATTGCTGTCTTGAGTTGAAAGCTACGCAGCATGGCAAATATCAAGTAGACGGTGAGTAGACAGTCCAGCCCCAGGCCCACGGCCAGGCTAATAGTCTGTAGCCTAGCGTATAGTATACTATGCCATAAGCGAGTCTATTAATATGGGTCTCTTAAATGATATAGGTGTCAGAATAGGGGCCTATGTTTTTGACAGAAGTATAATTATGAAACGATAGCTGGACGCAATGACGTGGCTATTAACACAGCTGCTCTGCAGGCCCACCGTTTATTACCTAGAATGGTTATTATTCTTATCTTTCTGTGGGTTGTTCCTCTTGATTTCCTGAACCATAAATAAATATTCCTTTGACAAAACAGACACCCATGGCAGTCGTTACAGGTTGGTGGTTATTTTTTGGCAAATATTAATAACAATTGCACTCAACCTAAGATGTCAAATGGCTTCAGTCTTATATGACCAAATGTACTGCTAGTTTGTCACTACTTTGTGTCACATAAAATTTACATTCCATGCCCATGGGAGTCAAACCTTAATACACAGGCTCCCACGATAAGTGCTACTTAAAATTAGTTAATTGTGAATTCTATTTTGTGAATATTCTTTCAGCTGAAATTATTAACGCTATTAAACAATCTTTTTTTCCTAAAAATGTATAGGCCTAGGGGCCTACCACTAAAATGTACACCAACCTAAATACCAATGTATTTGACCATATATAGTGCAATTAATGAATGAAATATTACTGAACATTCTTCAGGATAGTTCGTTTTCAAATTCGAAACTTTCATTTTTCATATCCAAGAATCATGTTAATCCTACGCTAGAAAAAGTACCACGGATGTATGGATCACCAAAAATCCACAAGGAGAAGGTGCCACTCAGACCAATTGTCAACTACACACAGACAATAGCATACAGAGTATCCAGAGAATTGGCCAACATACTACAACCACTTGTTGGAAAAACAGAACACCATACGGAAAATTCACAAGAATTGGTGAAAGAAATGACAAAGCTGAGAATGGAAGAAGGAGAATCATTTGTGTCATATGACGTTGTGTCACTGTTCACGAAGACCCCAATCAGAGAAGCTTGCAAAGTCATCAGAAAAAGACTAGAGAATGACAAGACACTAAAGAAGAGAACAAATATAAACGTAGACGACATCATGGAGTTGTTGAAATTTGTCTTGGAGACGACATACTTCAGATTTGGAGGAGAAATTTACCAACAGAAGTTTGGGGTAGCCATGGGCAGTCCAGTGTCCCCCATTGTTGTGAACCTGTACATGGAGGACCTGGAGCAGAAAATCATAGCCACAGCACCAGTCGATTGCCAACCAAGAAACTGGAAGCGATATGTGGATGATATAATTTGCCTGGTACACACAGGAAAGGCAAAGAAATTACAATAACACATGAACACTGTAGACCCCACAGGTAGCATCATTTTCACACGGGAAGACGAAGAGAACAACAGCATGCCCTTCTTGGATGCAAAGTTCACCAGAAAGGAAGATGGCAGTGTGAAGTCCACAGTGTACAGGAAGAAGACGCACACTGACCAATACCTGAATTTTGCATCCCACCACCCCAAACATCAGAAGTTGGGAGTTGTCAGAACCCTTATGAACAGGTGTGAGACAATAACTTCGGAGGAGGGGGACAAGAAAGAAGAGGTGGAACACCTGAGAGGAGCTCTAAGAGTATGTGGCTATCCGTCGTGGGCCTTGAAAAAGGCGACAGATAGCAGTAAGAAGAAAAAGACCAACAAAAAAACTAAGGACAAAAACTATCGGAGCCAAGTAGTCATCGCATACATAGAGGGGGTCTCGGAGAGAGTACATCGAGTACTGAAAAAATATGGAGTAGCAACGGCCATGCGTCCCCACACCACCCTCAGGCACCTGTTGGTACATCCCAAGGACAAAGTACAGCTAGAAGAACAGGGCGAACTGGTGTACCAAATACCGTGCAAGAATTGTGGTGGGGAATACATTGGGGAGACAGGAAGACTACTCAAAACAAGACTGGAGGAACACAGAAAGGACGTAGACAACACGAAAAATGAGAAATACACAAGGAGCGGAAAAAAAGATTGATGTCTACCATCAATAAATCCGCCCTTACAGACCATACGACAACTGAAAACCATATCATAGACTGGGAGGGAGTGAAAATTGTAGACAAAGAACCCAACAGACGAATTCGGCAAATCAAGGAAGCCATCTGGATCAGAAAAACCCAAACACCCATCAACAGAGACGAGGGCAATTACGAACTGCCTCACGTGTACGATGACGTCATTCAGCGTCATAGGTACTGATGAAGTCGACGTGACACGTCAACGAAAGCCTCTACCAGGTAATTTAACATGATTCTTGGATATGAAAAATGAAAGTTTCGAATTTAATGAATGAAATAGATTAATAAATCATCGACAATCACTCGCTATTAGTATTGCATTTAGCACAGGTACTTACATTGTTATTGTCACACTGCACTGTACTGTATTTGTGTGTGAATAAAGTGATATTTCCTTTCTCAGAAGTAGACACAGTGACACATAAGCTTATTGACAGTGTGTGGGAATACTGTTACATGACAGTAAGGAATTTACTAATTAATTGTATCATACTGACTTGGTACACTTTGTAGTGCTAAATTGTTTCAAGTGAATTATGACATTCTCTGCATAGTTTGCTCAGGCCCTTATCACGAGAATTTAGACACCTACTGCCCTAGGCTATGGCAGTGCAGCATCAGGTAACTTGTGTTGGTAATTTCATCCATCATTTATGTAGTAAGCTTTACTGGTAAATTGTAACAAGTGAACAATACTATTTTGCAGCATCAGCAAATTTTGTAAATGACCTTTATTAAGTTGTCTGTTTTTAATTGAAACTTGAAACAGTGGTTTCCTTTTTAACATTGTTTATTTTAAATTAAGAGTACACCTGTAGATGCTAATGTCTCGTTGTCTGTTGGTGGTTCAAATCCGCCAGGTAAATGCACAAACCTTTGTGCACAATTACCCCTGGCATGGGCTTATTGACCGATACATTGCATCTGCGAGTATGATTATGTTGATATTTAATTAAAATGACTTTCAATGATGCAACAGTTGAAGCATCAGATATAGTCCATTGAAAAAAGATCCAAACAACTGATTTACCCCATACCTTCATTGTCCACCTAACAAGATTGCCACACAGAGAATTAACTCTAGATGGTAGGTGAAAAGGAAGCCTTTTAGCTTTTTATCCAACTCTTCTGCAACCCGCCCTTCTGAGGTGTTTCGATTGTATGTTTACACATATTCACGCAGCAAACACCCACACAATCAGCAGATAATCTGTTCTATTCATTTACAGTCCTTTGTGAAAATTATAACTTTCTTATACCTAATCTACACTCCTCCTTTACTAATATAACTTCATGTCCTCTAGTACTTCTAGCCTACCTACCTGAGAAAAAAGTATTTCTATCAATATTTTCATAACCATTCAATATTTCAAACACTTCTATCTCATCTCCTCTCAATCTCCTGGACTCTAGTGTTATTAAAGCATCTGTTTGGAAATGGTGACCCCACCCTCCGTACGAATTTTGAAGTGCCTCAATGGGACTTCTAGACTGCACACAAAATATCAGCCCCATATTTCCAAGACTGATGGAGATAAGTGCTATTTTAAAATTGTGACCCCCAGACCGCCACCCCGAACAAATTTAGAAAAACATATAAAACTACGAACCATCCCAATGGGTACGCTAGATCGCATAAAATATATGCCCCATACATGCATGACTGGCCCAGATAAGTGCCATTTTAAAATTGTGACCCCCGCATTTTGAATTTGTTTTCAATATCTAGATCCCAATGGGCTTGCTAGATCAAACACAAAAGTTCAACTCCACACATGACAAAATGACAGAGATAAGTGCAATTTAAAAATTGTGACCTTCCAGAGACCACCACCACCTGGATGAATTACGAAAAAAACCTATATGTACAAACTACCCCAACGGACACCCTAGATCACACACCAAATTTCAGCTTCATACATATCAAATTAACAGAGATATGTGTCATTTATAAATTGTTACCCCCAAAATCCCCACCTCCGACGAATTAAAAAAAATCTAAATCTACGAACCACCCCCAATGGGCCTGCTAGATTATACACAAAATTTCAGCTTCATACATGCCAAACTGACGGAGATAAGTATGTGTCATGTCATTTAAAATGCGGAGATTTGTGTTTACCACAAAACCCGCTGTGCGTATAAACAGCGCTGAAAACTGCAGCTCTCTGTGACGAAGTCGTAAAATACACAACGTCAACGCTCTGAGACAATGACATCAAAATAAAACACTTTTTTTTGCAAATAACTACAAGTTATGCTAATTATGAGGTTTTGTTATGTATACTAACAATTACAAAAGTAGCCGTATCATTAACGTAAACTATCACACATTCTTTCGGCAAACACCGTGTTTAAGCTGGCCAAAAATAGGCGCTAACCTTTGACATGTACTGTATGTACGCAAAACGGAACCGGAACTTACTCTCAGACCGGAACCTCCTTCCAGCCCATACAGCTGCGGGCCGAAAGTAGGCGCTAACCTTTGACATGTACAATCGCATGCGCAATACGCAAAACGGAACCGGAACTTACTCTCAGACCGGAACCTCCTTCCAGACCAGTACACCGGCCGCTCGGTCTGTGTCTCGCCGTTCTGTGTGACAACCACGTGATTGTGCTCGAGATACGAGACACGTTTGTCTACGACATCGGCGAGAACAGTTGGTCGGCGCGCAATCAACATCGCATGGGCGTCGACCAGTTCGCGTGTGCCGTCGACGCCGTCGATGTCTACGTGATCGGCGGGCGAGGGGTGGACGGTCGCTACAGCGCCGACGTCCTCCGAGTGTCGGCACAGAGCGTTATCGCGGGCACGGCCGAGACGTGGCACAGCATCGGGCCACTCTCCCGGTGCATGATGGTGTTTGCCACCGAGGCCATTACCATGTCGAGACGTTAGAGGGAGCCAGTCAGTTCCTCTGCACGGAATTAGCAGGCATGATAATTTGTAACAGGAAATATTCTGTGTTGAACGTGGGAAAATGGGACATTGTTGGACTTCAAAGGGTATTGCAGTTAATACCTTCCAAATTGCGAAAATTCATACATACATGTTAAATACAATTTGGCGGGCACTATACCTTCAACATAATTAGTATAGTCTTATGAACATTATATTAATTAATAACTGAAAAACTAGGATCAGACTTCCTCCTCTTAACACTGCAGGGCTCCAGGGTGGTCACGATGTCTCAACACAAGATAAAACTAGGATCAGACTTCCTCCTCTTAACACTGCAGGATTCCAGGGTGGTCACGATGTCTCAACACAAGATACAACTAGGACCAGACTTCCTCCCCTTAACACTGCAGGGCTCCAGGGTGGTCATGATGTCTCAACACAAGATACAACTAGGACCAGACTTCCTCCCCTTAACACTACAGGGCTCCAGGGTGGTCACGATGTCTCAACACAAGATACAACTAGGACCAGACTTCCTCCCCTTAACACTGCAGGGCTCCAGGGTGGTCACGATGTCTCAACACAAGATACAACTAGGACCAGACTTCCTCCTCTTAACACTGCAGGGCTCCAGGGTGGTCACGATGTCTCAACACAAGATTAAACTATCCTAACTTATTCGTTTTGGCCACTTCTACAATTGGGATGATTTTGGTCCTGCCGTGCAAATGGTCTCTCGACTTATGTTTCTATGTCTGCCTCCCTGCCACCGTGCCTATTTGCCTGTCTGTTTGTCTGCCTGTCTGACTGCCTGTCTGTCTGTTTGACTTTTTCTTTCTGTACCTCACCCCTCTCTCTATCTCTGTCTATATTATTAATGCGCATACTTTGGAGGTCTTTAAATGCATCTCCTCGGAGGCGCCATGGTCCACTCTCTTCTTTGGGGGCAGTGTGACAGTATCTCCTCGGAGGCGCCATGATCCACTCTCTTCTTTGGGGACAGTGTGACATTATCTCCTCCATTGCACCATGGTCCACTCGCTTCTTTTGGGGCAGTGTGACAGTATTTCCTCCCTGGCGCCATGATCCACTCTCTTCTTTGGGGGCAGTGTGACAGTATCTCCTCGGAGGCGCCATGATCCACTCTCTTCTTTGGGGGCAGTGTGACAGTATCTCCTCCCTGGCGTCATGATCCATTCTCTTCTTTGGGGGCAGTGTGACAGTATCTCCTCCATGGCGTCATGGTCCACTCTCTTCTTTGGGGGCAGTGTGACAATATCTCCTCCCTGGCGTCATGATCCACTATCTTCTTTGGGGGCAGTGTGACAGTATCTCCTCGGAGGCGCCACGGTCCACTCTCTTCTTTGGAGGGTGTGTGACATTATCTCCTCCCTGGCGCCATGGTCCACTCTCTTCTTTGGGGGCAGTGTGACAGTATCTCTTCCCTGGCGCCATGGTCCACTCTCTTCTTTGGGGGCAGTGTGATAGTATATCCTCCCTGGCGCCATGGTCCACTCTCTTCTTTGGGGGCAGTGTGACAGTATCTTCTTCCTGGCGCCATGGTCCACTCTCTTCTTTGGTGGCAGTGTGATAGTATCTCCTCCCTGGCGCCATGGTCCACTCTCTTCTTTGGGGGCAGTGTGACAGTATCTCTTCCCTGGCGCCATGGTCCACGCTCTTCTTTGGGGGCAGTGTGACAGTATCTCCTCCCTGGCGCCATGGTCCACTCCCTTCTTTGGGGGCAGTGTGACATTATCTCTTCCCTGGCGCCATGGTCCACTCTCTTCTTTGGGGGCAGTGTGATAGTATCTCCTCCCTGGCGCCATGGTCCACTCTCTTCTTTGGGGGCAGTGTGACAGTATCTCCTCCCTGGCGCCATGATCCACTCTCTTCTTTGGGGGCAGTGTGATAGTATCTCCTCCCTGGCGCTATGGTCCACTCTCTTCTTTGGGGGCAGTGTGACAGTATCTCTTCCCTGGCGCCATGATCCACTCTCTTCTTTGGGGGCAGTGTGACATTATCTCCTCCATGGCGACATGGTCCACTCGCCTCTGTCAATGTGCATTCGCTTCATAGGACCATTGGCTTCTGAGTTAGCGTTATTTACGTACGTGTTTGCGATATATTTGTCCCCATGTTGGATAAACGTGGACACGGTGAGTGTTGAGCAACTCACCAAAGAGGGCGCCACTGGTGTGACTTTACGTTCGCTTTAACGAAACTTCGTTAATTGGCGACAGCAAAATCAAAACGCTCCACGAAAACGATTTTAAGATATTAAAACAATACTGTTGCCCTTCGTTTGTTGTTGCGTGGCTGGTGTAAGCTAGTTGGAATTGGTCAATACAGTCATAAACTAAAATTATATTTCATTGTATGGAAATCTTAAGTAAGTGATGCCCTGTTTAATACACATTGTAATTCGTCAAACATTTCGGGAATTTAAAAATGTTGTACGTTCTGTTCTGTTCCGCCACGGTGGTAATTCTTAACAGTAAGTTCGATGAATTGGTTATCGCCAAATGTGGAAAAACACAAACGCGCCAAACATCAAAGGTTCTTGCGGTTATCCCGGCCAGGATGATATTGTATTGGCAATAGTGCGTATTTAGAGTCTGGATGTTTTGTTTATAATACTTTTTTAACATTTCGCGGACGCAACTTCAACATTGCGATAGCTGGTTCGGGGTTGTTAAACGCAATTTGGTGTGCAGTAGATGTGCAGTATAGATATACCTTCAACAAATTTATTGTGGTATTAAGAACAACATGTGAATAAATTTTAATAAAAGAGGAACGGATGTCACACCTTTAATTAAGCGAAACAATTAATGCAGTAATCCGCGTCATTGAGTCTCGACAAGGCTACGCACTGCGGCGACGGCAGCGAATTACGAAGACGATGTTGCGACGAGGCCATAACCACTAGACCGGAATCAATTACTCGCGTCCGACGCGTGTTGTCAGTGAGCCCCCCATATCCGGAACGATACTAAGGCCATATTTCCATCGTGTCACATGCCATTTTGCGTTGCATTCTGCAAATGTCATCATGATTGATGTCCTTCTATTATTCCAATTACAAAGTTATAGTGAACGGTTGTTGTTCTAACATTCACATTCTGGTTCTGTGTTCCTGTTTGTATTTACTTCTAGATGCCTTTTACTCACGTTCGTTTGCTCAAATACTTTGAAATTTGCTCAAACAGGTTAAGTCAAACACGTTTGCTCAAATATAGTTTTGGTCAAATGCGTTTTGCTCAAATATGTACTAGTTTAACCTTTTGAGCTGGTGGCGTCCCTAGCGAACCACACCAGCTGCAAACACTGAAGTGTCCCTTGGATTGTTTGGAATATAATAGCTTAATAATTTCAGGTTATGCATGCGGTGCTTCGTGACAAGCACATAGTTATGTGACTAAGCAATTACCAAACATGAAATAGACAGATTTTACCGAAGAAATCCTGAGTTACTTGGCCGTGGTTAGTATTCGTTCTAATACGGACGAATAACCCATGATCGGATCCTCGCGCGCCAGGGGTCGCTGCTATTGATTACGTCACTGCCAGCGGGCAGTACCCCCTGGCTGATCGCTTTGCGAAACTCTGAATTTAAGCTCAGCTTATGAAATGGCTCACTGTATCAGTAGTTGGCGGCAGGTTAGGTGGTCATAATAAGACTAATTTCAACCAACCGTGGCTCGTGTTACATGCAATGTTTAGGAAGTAGAAGCAATTATTCGAATACACAATACCGTTCAACTGTTCATGCTAATGGGCGAACGGGTCATTATATATTGGGATTCCCAGAAGTCGTTTACCCGTCTTCAAAATGGGGTAGATATTTGCGCTGTTCTCATGGGTGACGCAGTCGCTACTGTAGCCTCGATTATCCAGACGCCGTGAGGTGGCAGCGTTGTCCCATCACAACGGCCTGGATTATTAAGTCCCAGCCAATGTTACCGGTAGGGGGCTTTACCCCAGATTCGGGTAGAGACGATGATTGGCTCTCAGGCCAACTAGGAAATAACAAATTAAATAAGGATACACTTTTATCAGATCTTACTATACTATAATTAAAAATTAAGTGCATAGTCGATAAATTTGTACCCTTCAAAAACAAGGGAAACGGTCAAAAAAGAAACACTTATCGAAAGAAGCCATTAGAAAAATATATTATAAACAAAGGAAGTGGAAGTGATATAGATGTACTGGAAATGATGAAGACTACAAATTTATAAAGAAGCACTTAACCAAGCTACAGCTGAAATTAGAAATTCAAAGAGAAGCTATGAACAAAAATTAGCTAGTAATATAAAACATGACAGCAAGAGTTGTTATGCGTATGTTCGAAGCAAACAGAAAGTTCAAGATAAGGTCGGTCCTCTAGAAGATAGTGCTGGAAATATAATATCAGACGGATTCTTAATGGCAGAAGACCTGAATGAGTATTTTAGTTCAGTGTTTACCAGGGAAGATATTAGTTCACTGCCAGTATCAGAGGCTAAGTTCAAGTGGGCAGATTCAGACTATTTAGGACAGTTAGTTGTAACCCCGGAAATGGTAGCTAAGAAAACAAGGGCTATGAAGGATAATAAATCACCTGGAGTGGATGGGATTCCGCCCAAACTACGACTGGAAATTGTAGAACAAATTAGCGTACCACTTGCTACAGTTTTCAATTTGTAATTAGAAGAGGGAGTGGTTCCTTTAGAATGGAAAGAGGCAAATATTATACCGTTATTTAAAAAAGGTTCGAGAAACAAGTCAGAGAACAATAGACCAGTGAGTTTAACATCAGTTATTTGCAAATTATTATAAAGACTAATTAAAGATCACATGGTGGATTTTATTGTTAAAAATAACTTGATAAACCCATCTCAACATGGGTTTTTAAAAGCGAGGTCATGCTTAACAAATATGTTATGTTTTTTGGAAGACATCACTAGGTTGGTAGATGAGGGATCACCAGTAGATATCATCTATTTAGATTTTCAAAAAGCTTTCGACAAAGTACCACATCAAAGATTACTCCTTAAGCTAAAGGCCCATGGCATAGGAAATGGTATAATAAACTGGATAGAAAAATGGCACATGACATGGGAACGAAGATGTAGAATATACGATGGGGGGTACTGTACAAAGTACTACTATTAAAGAAAAGGACTTAGGGGTAACTATTAGTGCTGATATTAAGGTTTCAGAGCAGTGCGGAATTACAGCTTCAAAGGGAAATCAAAACCTTGGATTAATTAGGCGAAATATAGCGTATAAGGAAAAAGAACTAATAATACCGGTGGACAAAACAATAGTGAGGCCTCATTTAGAATATTGTATACAAGCGTGGAGGCCATATCGCAAGAAGGACATAGATATGCTAGAAAGAGTACAGAGGAGAGCGACTAAAATGTTACCAAAACTGAGGGATCTTAGTGATGAAATTCGCCTAAAAGAATGTGGTTTAACAACACTAGAGACCAGGAGATTGAGAGGAGATCAGATACAAGTGTTTAAAATACTTAATGGTTATGAAAATATTGATAGAAATATGTTTTTCTCAGTTAAGAAAGATAGAAGGACTAGAGGACATGAAGTTACATTAGCAAAGGAGCAGTATAGATTAGATATAAGAAAGTTCTCATTTTCACAAAGGACTACATATGAATGGAATAGATTATCTGCCGATTTTGTGGATGTTAGTAGCGTGAATATGTTTAAAAATAAAATCGACACATATCTCAGAAGGGCGGGATACACGTAGATAAAAGGGTTGGACTCTCGATAAGCCAAATGGCTTCCTTGTCCACCTGCCACATAGAGTTAATTCTCTGGGTGGCAATCTTGTTAAATCTTGTTAAATCTATGACAACTATTCAACATTAAACTTATATTGAAACAGGTCACACACAAAATAAACCGACATTAAACCTTTTTCGTAGTTTAATGCCTTTTAATCACATGCATATTCACTAGATGGCAACTTTCATCGCATAACATTCAGAAGGGCCATTCAGAGCCAGACTATCGTTCTGGCGAAGTCACGCAGCCAGGCGAGAGTCGGTTAAGCGAGACTATCGCGACTGGCAAAGTCAATGACTAGTATGACTCATCTAACTGCCGCACTTCGCGTAAGAGATCTGCCAGGGCTAGTTTTCAATGGCAAACAGCCCTGGCTTGCGAGGATGCATGGTCGCCTATATGCACTATTGGGACCATTAGTTGTACGTCATTCCCCTTATTTGGTGTCCGGTCGTCACGTAGATCCCAATCTTGGCTATACACAATCGAATGTTGTGTATTGTTTACTGTGGAACCCAAACGATGATGCAGTAGTTTGATGGATAATGCCACCTGTAAAGCGTGACAGTAACATATGAGTTCTTCAGGTGACCGGCCGCTGAATAAATAGTGGACTGTTTCCCTCGTTTTATTGCAATAGACGCTAACGCGCCTTCTCGCAGTTGTTGTGTACAGCCCGCCAAGGGCCGTTGCTAGGACGCGAGACAGGATGTCGCGTAATCGCTAATCGTCTAAATTTGACCAGATAAATACACGTATACGGACAATTAGCCCATTGTCGCCTATACGCGAGTTGACCGAATACGGTCGGATAGCATTGCAACACTATTTGGCCGGATACGGACAAATAGCCCATGATATAAACATATGCTATTTGACCGGATAAATATACCATGACAGCTTGGTTATATGCCAATGCAGCGGATATATAAAAGGTGATTTACGTAAACATGGATTATCTGATCTATAATAAACTAGCGCGAACTACTGCTTATCAAACAATCTATGACGTATCAGAGCATCTCAATCAGTCTTGATTCGAATGGTTTGGACATATTTGTTTGCATGTGTCCGTTATTTCGTATGGTTCCGTGTTGCTTGTAAAATCGAAATGTATCGTTATCTCTTACGCAATACGATGTAACTGTGCACTTGTTCGTCAGGTGTCTAGTCAAATAAAACTTGTCAAGCCTAAATAATGTAGATCTACACTTTAATTAATAATAATGGCTAACTTATCTATAGTTTTGGTATTTGTGGCGGGCGGATCCTATTCATAATTACCAAGCAAAACTAGATCTTCTCAGCGTATTATTTATCTAATGCGAATTTAAATAATTTAAACATTACGTGAAGTAGGCCTACGATCGCATAGCTTATATATTGTGGTGCCGGTAGTGTTTTGGTGATAACATTAAAACAGCTCGACATCTGATTAATTTGAAGATAACTTTATTACATGGTATAATTCACAGCACAACATGGCCGAAGCGTCCAGTATTTTCCCTCCTGTTCCATGAACGCGTACATTACGTAATATTTATGTAATTTATTAATACACTATAGTTTCTCTGTTCGAAATTGGTAACAGTTGCCGATAAATTTCTGAACAGTCTTCAGGATAGTTCATTTCTATGCAAATGAGTTCTTTGAAACATATCCAAAACTTGAATTGTTACCTTATAGAGGCTTTCGTTGATGTAACACACCAACTTCTTGAGTACATGTGACGTATGACGTCATCGTACATGTGAGATAGTTCGTAATTCCCCTCGTCTCGGGCAGTATAATTTTCACAAGAGAAGAAGAACAGAACAACAGCATGCCCTTCATTGATGCTAAGTTCAGCAGAAAGGAAGATGACAGCGTGAAGTCTACAGTGTATCGAAAGAAGACACAATAACTCATTTTCGTAGCTGCCGATAAAGTTTCAATATCCCCGAACACACGACCAACCGCCACCCCGTCCATCTCAGTTGTACGAATTTAAATTGAACTACCGCGAGATGCGCAAAAACTTGCGCAATGATGTCCAAATCTGTCACATAATTGTTGAATTATGTGGTCACGAATTGGTTAGATATCGTATAAAACTGTACCAGTGGGTACCTGGCATAACGGGCAACTTTGACATTGTCCCTTAAGCTCGGCATACACGTCACGACACAACGATTGGTCTTCGACCATTTGTCTGCGACATTTTGTCGCGTCGTGACGTGTATGACCCCGTGGAGATGCGATGTGCGATAAAACGTAACGTAACAATTGCAGGAACCACGTGCGCGCGGCAAAAACGTCGGGAAAACGGCTCCTGCGTCATGGACTTGGCATCATGGAGTAGACGCAGACACAATAATGTCTACCCTCATGCCAATAACATAGCAATACGACTCTTAATTGACAATTCTACACTATCACGACTAGGGCCTATCGATTGATGTGAACTTCACATTCTCTCCAACCTTTGTCATGTTAGGCAAACAACGAATATCTGCTAACGCGTTGTGGTGTTTATGTAACAATGATCTGTGTTTTCTAACATTTGGTAGATATCACTTTCACGACTGTCTTTCACTAAGGCATCCCTTCATGTGACGGGCATTTTTGCTAGTGGTTATAAATGGTAGATTATGTAATTATTGCATATGTTAGATGCATAGACTTATGTTGGTTGATTTGCATACAATTGTATTCCTAGTATAATTTGTTTGACAATAATATTTTTTTATATTCTTTAAATTACTTGTCATTATATTGGATTCATTATATTGCGCTTGCGTGCTGTGTGACATGGATCTACGCATAATATTAATTTTTATTGTATCTGTATTTACTGTTAACCCCACATTGACCCACTGCTTACATTTGTGTGGTTTTTTAGGCTACTAGTTGCGTTGCGTTAGCCTGAAATAAGACCACAAATAAAGAACAATTATTATTGGAGCCGACTTGTCCTTGATATAAACTGGCACGGACACATGTACAAGTCATTTGCACCCGGGCGCCGAAAATTCCCACTACGCCACTGGTCTCTTCCAAACTGTATTTGTTTAGTGGGAATAATTGCTTTCTTAATTGTCCCTATTAAACATTTATACAATTATTTATGTGATCGTAATATGCACCTGACATTTACGCATACAGGTCCAATTACGCGAATATTCCGCGGCTAATGTCGCACATTTCCGATGCGAGAACGAATGAACTCATTTAGTCAGCGTGATGTACTGACTGTCACTGTTTCGCCGTCTGCTCTCAATTTTCCAAACAGCAACGCCGCAACGACCTCATATAAAGTGTACGTACCTGTCGCCAGACTCCAAGGAGACATCAGCTCTGCGAGCAAGATGCATGAGACCGAGATGCGAGACCGCCCGTTGACAGCTACGTCGCTGCAGCACGGTGGCGCCGGAGACGAGACGAGCGAGCCGAGCAAGCAATGGAGTCGCGCCTTCTGGACGTTCTGTGAAACGACCACATTTCACGGGTTGCGAAACGTCGCCGAGGCGACCAGCAATGCTCGAAGGTAAGGGAGTTCGTGCCGCTTAAAGACAATGCATGCGTCATAGCTAGCGTATATATGCTATCATTTTTTTCTCCTAGACGGTTTGCATCATTGGCATCTAACTTTGAAGACTTCTTCTATGTCCACATGAAAGGCTTGCAACGCTTTTAGTTCTTCTGAGTAATTCAACAAAATTATGCAAAATGTTGTTATAATAACGAACTCGAGATGGGCCCGGCTACTAGACAAGTGCCAACAGTGGAGGCATTTGTGTACTTCCTAACGGGAAATATAACGTAAGATTCAGCTCTGATTCAGCTGGAGTCACTGTCAGTGACTGGAGCGAGTGTTTCTTGGAGCCTGACAGTGCCGCTGCTCATGCAGATGACGGCAACAGTTCAGAGCAGTCCCCAGTATACATTCGCGTTGTGGCGTTTGTTGTAATTTGCAACATTGATGTTTTTCTGTCAACAATAAACTGTTGCCTATGTTGTTATTTTATATTCGCTGGTTAATTAATCTGAATGTCGTAAATATGCAGGAGTACGGGGACTGACTTGGCCTGAACTAGTATATTAATAATTGCCACGCGTTACAGCTGCTTATACATTCGTTTAATTATGTTAATATTTGGACCACCAACTTTTGTGTGGGACCACCAACTTTTGAAAGTTGAAGGTCCGACTGACCACCATCTTTTCAGCTAACGTGTAGAACACTGGGTGGGAGCTGGAACAGGACTGGTGTGAGCTCCTGGCCAACATCTCTGTTCAATGAAGGCTTCCCTCTGCGGACGTTAATAGCCTCCTTTATCTTCCTTCTGTGCCAGTTCTCCTCGTGGTCTACTATTTTGACGTCCTTCGTTTAGAACGTGTGGCCTGTGTTTAATTTGTGTTCAATTATAGCTCGTAGTGGTTGTCGAGAAGATAGATGTTCTTTGATTACTGTACCTGTCGACAAGATAGATGTTCTTTGATTACTGTACCTGTCGACAAGATAGATGTTCTTTGATTACTGTACCTGTGACAAGATAGATGTTCTTTGATTACTGTACCTGTCGACAAGATAGATGTTCTTTGATTACTGTACCTGTCGACAAGATATATGTTCTTTGATTACTGTACCTGTGACAAGATAGATGTTCTTTGATTACTGTACCTGTGACAAGATAGATGTTCTTTGATTACTGTACCTTTCGACAAGATAGATGTTCTTTGATTACTGTACCTGTCGACAAAATAAATGTTCTTTGATTACTGTACCTGTCGACAAGACAGATGTTCTTTGATTACTGTACCTGTCGACAAGATAGATGTTCTTTGATTACTGTACCTGTCGACAAGATAGATGTTCTTTGATTACTGTACCTGTCGACAAGATAGATGTTCTTTGATTACTCTACCTGTCGACAAGATATATATTCTTTGATTACTGTACCTGTCGACAAGATAGATGTTCTTTGATTACTGTACCTGTCGACAAGATAGATGTTCTTTGATTACTGTACCTGTCGACAAGATAGATGTTCTTTGATTACTGTACCTGTCGACAAGATAGATGTTCTTTGATTACTCTACCTGTCGACAAGATAGATATTCTTTGATTACTGTACCTGTCGACAATATATATGTTCTTTGATTACTGTACCTGTCGACAAGATAGATGTTCTTTGATTACTGTACCTGTCGACAAGATAGATGTTCTTTGATTACTGTACCTGTCGACAAGATACATGTTCTTTGATTACTGTACCTGTCGACAAGATAGATGTTCTTTGATTACTGTACCTGTCGACAAGATAGATGTTTTTAATTACTGTACCTGTCGACAAGATAGATGTTCTTTGATTACTGTACCTGTCGACAAGATAGATGTTCTTTGATTACTGTTCCTATATGCTGCTGCTTAAATATACAGATCACCAAAACAAGTTTCTTGAGACGTAACTATGTACACCTGTACAGTATCATAACTGTTGCTCGTGTATTTCATGCATACACTTGACTCAGCTTCTCCATCAAAGGGAATACGAGAAATCAATAAATGAGTTGGCGTATTCGTATGTACAGGCTGATTAAAATGAGAATTCTACTCGTAACATCCGAAAATGATATGTGTCACTGGTCATTTATTGGGGACTTGTCAGCCGTAAGATTTCACGAAAACATACCAATTTGGGAAGACATTCTGAATAAACCACTGGTGTGGTTTTGGTGTTTGTAGTTGCAAATGGTTAATTTGTATTACATAGTTTCGATGTATGGTTTCAAACAATTGCCTTTTGTTTTCCTTTAATACTATATATATACATGTATATATATATATATATATATATATACAGCTGTATACATATATTATATATATATATATTTGTAGCTGCGTCTACACGGAAGAAATTTTATCCCGGGTGTTTGTGTAAACTCATATGTTCGCTTATATTAAAAAAATAATTTACTAAGACAATCATCTTAGGGTTAAGAACGTTCTTAGCCGCTTCATGAAACCGGCCCCTGCATCCAGGGCGCTTGGCGTGTCGGTGCTGCCCTCTTTTGTTTTACTTATAATATGGGTGACTGCACATCCATAATTATTTTAATATTGCAGTCGCTCAGATTCCTAAGTTTTCCAATTACATTTCTAATTGCAAACAAAATACCTGTATCACTTGAATGTTTATTGAACTATAATGCATGTGTTTTGCGTTCTCATTTAAATTGCTATAAAAAAAACTACCAATAGACGATGATACATTGATTTGTACACAAATCATAATTGAATAAAGATACAAATAGGCTAATCATTGGTAGCCAGCCTATTCTGTTGAATGTGACAATGCAGACTACAGTTAGCATAAAACGAAACTTAAATTGAAGTTGCAGCTAACTGCACTTACAGACATCCACCAAAGCCGTATAGCCTATTACAGCGATGTCCTTTGACTGTGACAGCAGTGTAAAAAGTGATTGCCGTTCTTGTCTTTGCTGCTGTTGTTCCGTGTGTTCAGCTTGCAACGGTGCAACATATTGAGGCACTTGCTGTCTAGATAGATTGACATACATGTTTTGATGTGGCTGTTCTAAATTAGCTAGCATTTGAACCATTTGTGTCTCATTCTCCATCATCTCTCTTCGGATACGGTCCTCTCGATCCCTCTCCTCTGCTCGGAGACGGTGTTCCCTCTGATAGAAGCGTTCTTCAGCATTCTCTTGGAAGCGTATTAGGGTAGTCATGGCGTCAGTTCGTTTGACTCGCTTCCCTGAAAATAAACACTAGTGTGAGGTTTATCATTCGAGGAAACATCACTAACGAAAAAAATCATAGGATAGTCTACGTCAATTATCTAAATCTCCACCCATGCTCGTGTACATAGTTTGACATTGATGATACCTTACGTGGAACACGTTTGAGCCTACTTGACTATCAAAGAGCATCTAGCTAGAGTTAACTTAATACAAATCCACTAGAAGTCGTCACATGCTGCCGAATAAATTTAAATATGATATTATTCTTGTGCAAACAGTCATATGTTAGTAATATCAATAAGCAATAGACTAGACTATTGTAATTAGCCTACAACGCCACCCATTTATGAGTTACACGATTTTCATTGTCACCTATCACTACAACGCATCGCCAAACAGTCATTATAATGTGCATCTCAAGACGCACTCGAAAGGATTTTAGCATCTGCACAAAAATATAGCTGGCCCAGGAAAACCGTCAGATCATTTCTTATGGACAGATCTCCCTAATGAAATATTTTTATTCCGGTTGATGCCTGTAGAACAGTCTTCATGTTGCTGTGGCTGGGCGCGCTTCACCTTGGCAACGAGCTGCAGGGCGATTTGTAGCTTCAGTTGCAGCTTGAGGAGGCTCTTGGATGGCAGCAGTAAGCCTACTGTAAGTTAAAACAAACGATTATTTATCATCCTAACTGAAAATATCATACTGCGTCTATGAAAATATGTTAAAAGTTACCAAAAAACTCCAGTGTTTGTAATGTGTGCTTTTATTGTCGTTATACTTAGAAGTTAGAACAGCATAGACTACGGATCACCAACTCCTCTTTATCAAGATTATATTTAGGCGATAATCAAAATACAGATCAAAATAATTGTCACGTGCAAGGGATTTTCAAATATACCAACACACCCATTGCCACTGGTTATTCAGTAGAAAGAGGCTAAGCTTCTTTAACGTTTTGGAAGACATTACAAATACAGTAAAAACAGATGGTAAAATGAGCCTAGTACTGTACAAAGTACATACGACTCATCAAAAGAGTATCGGTATTGTCATTCAAAAGATACTTGAGCAGGCACACATACATCGCTTTTGGGCTGTTTCCTCATCGCTCTCCGTATCGGGGAAGGCATGACGTTGTTGCCCTTCTTCGGGCAATGGCGGACGGACAGCCTGTCTTTCTGGACTGCACAATAAGAAAGACACATTAGAGTGATTAGACCTATGCAGTGACAGGGATAGCAACTTCAAAAATCTCCAAAACTTTGCAACGTTATAGAGTCTAAATTAAAACATTTTGTAAAAGTTACGATGTGTTTGCTGGTTCGTAGCCCACATCCAATAAAACATAGGCCGACTTTTTATGAACAACTAAAATCCCTAATAGACGCTTAGGCATAGTTTAGGCCTATCATTTGATTAAATTAATTGTTGCTTTAAATTTGATAGTCGACGACTGGACGAAATTAATTTAGTAGGGCCTAATTAACTTTACCACTAGCAGTAGGCGCTGGCTAAGATTATTATGCTACAGGTAGGCCCTATAGTCAGACCAGTAGGCCTGTAGACACTTGACAAAACAGTTAGGCTAACCAATATTCTTAACGCACCTGTTGAATCTAAAGAGGCCGATGGCCCTACCACTGATGACTAGTGAAACGAGGAGTCATCCTCATCCGATGATAGACCTACATCAGCTTGGCTATCACTCTGATGGTCCGTCGACAAGCATGGCGCTTGTGGTGCCTTTGACAACGACTGCAGTACTCTTTTTGGGTTTACACTGGGCCGATGACCAAACATTTGGAACAGTTCCTCATAAAAATCCACTGTGTGGCGGTTGCTTCCACTTTAATTATGTTTATCTTTGCATATTTTGTTAGATTTTTTAGCTTTTCGTTTTCTCTCTAACCTGGCACTGATTCCTGGCGTACCCTTGCTCGCCAAGCTGCTCGGCAATGCGTCGGTGAGTCTTACTGTCCTTGGATGTAATTTCTATAATCTGTTCCCAATTGGTTCGCACTTTCGGCTTGGTTGAGATATCAGACAGTTAGTAGGTTATAAAGAACCGTGGTGATAAATACCAATGATGCGAAACATACAGGAAGTAGGTTAGTCAGAGCCATCTATCGCCCGCTCGCTCAGTACGGGAACAACGTGCAAAACGGGCCCCCAGCCGTTTGGCGGTATCGTATTTGGCGTTATCGAAATGTACGATGATCGCTAAATAATACAAGTGGATGTGCAGGGGGCCCGTTTTGGACGCACATTTTTAGAGAGACAAAAATCGGGTGGTGTTCTGAAACATTAGGTAGATATAGTAATTTTAATAAAAATGCGCAAACGTTTAGCATGTACGTAGTCAGATAAGTAGAGAAGAAGATCTCGTTGATAAAAAATAACTAAAATAAAAAATGTAAATTTTATAACAAATGCTTAAGGGGCCCGTTTTGCACGTCGTTTCCCTACTCTTTCGTAACTCGGTCGCAGACGACGCATCCCGTCGGGACCAATTTTTTTTAATTTTTTTTACCAAATTAGAGTTTGGGGTTAGGCTATGTTAGTTTAGGTTAGGGTTTAGGTTAGTGATAAGGTTATGGTAAACTTCACAAAGCTCCAGAAACATCCCCGTCCACGATTGAGTTACATGCGACAATGAAAAACTTTGCGTCGCAGAATCACGGGAGGTAATCAGCACCATCTATTGCGGGGTTAAGTACCTCGACTCTGCGTCTACGCGGTGTCTTAACCCGGGTTACCTTAACATCGCTATCTTCTCCGGGTTAAGTACCCCGGGGTAAGAGTCGTGTAGACGCTCAATCCCGGGGTAAGAATGTCGTGTAGACGCGGCTATATTGACATCACGTTGTACACATCAGTACGCATATTGTTTAAAAATGACATAGGCCTACAGATTTCAAGCACGCAACGTGGCAAATAATTTTTTTTTTCGCGGGTAGTGGTGGTAAACGCTACGATTTAAAATCAAACACCATTAGGTCCGTCCAAGCCGAGCGACTTTCCCCCAAGCGGAACTCTGGCCTCTGCGCGGGGGTTCGTACGCATCCATCACATCCTTAGCCTACCTGCATTTGTGAATCGGGTATTGACTCCTGTATGTCGAGTTTACACTTGGTAGGATCTTCCGTAAGGTTGAATTATCTACCAAAGATAAATGACCTGATACTTTCGCTTTGAGAAGCTGCGTTATTTAGCGCGTTCGTCTGTTGCAGGTGTGTCTGGGTGACAATCGTTTTATTCAGCACTGTGATGTTCGTCTGGCAGTGTCACGACTTGGGGGGCTACTACTTGAGCCGACCTGTCAGAATGAAGATGTCGATGTCACGACAAGAATCAGTCGTCTTTCCTGCCGTCACCATTTGCAACCATAACGCCTTCAGGTATCACCTATATCTGTTCCTATGTTGTCATCAGTTTACGAAAATTAGACAGAGAGACAGAGAGAAAAGGGGCAGGGAGAGAGAGAGGGGGGAGGAAGGGAGAAGGGAGGGACAGACAGACAGACAGACAGACAGACAGACAGACAGACAGACAGACAGACAGACAGACAGACAGACAGACAGACACACATACAGACAGAGGGAGAGGTAGAGGGAGACGGAGAGGGCGCGAGAGCGAGAGAGAGAGAGAGAGAGAGAGAGAGAGAGAGAGAGAGAGTAAGTGTGAGAGGAGGAGGCAGGTAAGAAAAAGAAGAAACGTGGAAGAGATACATAGAGCGTGAGAGCGAAAGAGGGAGGGGAAGGAGGAAAGGGAGAGCCGTGGGAAAAAACAGACAGAGAGAAGGGCAGAGAGAGGAAGAGAGAAAAGGAGAGGGAGAGATTGAAGGACGGGGAGGGGGAGACAGAGAGTAATCAACAGTAGAACACAGATGAGTAATGTCGGACCATGACTACACGAACAATAATATTACATTATTGACTCGGAGGGGACCAACTGGTGATTGAGAGTGAACCAAACAGAAATGTCAGATGGGTTAAGCAGTTCCTCTCGATCAGAAATAAATTACCTAAAACAGAATGTGGAGCCCAATGGCGCAGTGGCTAGAGCATCGGACTCTCAATCGAGATAATCCTGGTTTGAATACGGTGTTGCTGGGTCAAACGACGGGCAAGTTCGTCCCCTCTTCACTCAAGTTGCTCCACTTCACTCAAGTTTATGAATGAGTACCTGGCTATAGACAGAGGTGAATATTTGTGTACGAATGTAGTCTTCGTACATTCATTGCAGCGTGGCTGCATGCTTCTCATAGAAGTCGAAATGGTGTTCGATTGAACAGGTCTGCCTGGGAGTAAAGTGTAAAGCGCTTTGAGCAGTCCAAAGGACTGGATACTGCGCTACATATTTATTTACAACTTACCTTTATAGAGAATAGATGAGAAAGTGTCCCGGCTAAACCACGCATGTGCCAGCCTGTGTTCTGACATCTCGTGTATTCTTAAGTCTCGCATTCTCCATTTGGTTGGCGTTTCCGTTCACAGCAGACTTGGTGTGGCTCTCTGTTTTCCCCGGTTACTACAACTACTAATATAGATTCAACATCGTATGTATTGACTTTGGTTATCAAAAGAAGAATTAAGTCATATCATTAAGTCTCCCGAGAAGGTGAATTATCTCTGATTTGAATTTTTACCATTACAATTACAATAAGATATTATTATTTTTCATTTATTCGCCCAATCTAACAAAAAACTGTTCCCCGATAAAACACGATGTACGCTATTTAAAATACCACCCCAGATAGTATTCTGTTTACACATATGATTGTTTTGTTTGATACACACTCTGAAAACGTGCGGGCAATTGTTGCAGACTAGAGGCAGCTGCGGAAAGCGGTTCGTACCATTGGTTGGACGATATGTACAATCGAATAAATGTCTCGACGTTCAACTACACAAAGTGGGGCGTCGGCAACCTGTCGATGCGTGATGTCTACCTCCAGAACGCACATCGAAAGGAAGACATGATCGCGTCGTAAGTAACAATCTGGTGACCACTGTAAGGACCTAATACACATGTCGACGGTATAACGGTAAACGTCGACGGAAAGCGGTATTCTGCACTAGGGCCTAGACTGTACACAATGCGCGGAAATTCTCGACGATGTATGCAAATGGTGCAATTTCCTAGTCACATGAAATGTTTGCGGATGCTATAGGCCTATTATAAAACATGCGGTCAAGAGAAACACCGCTAATTAATTCGGCCGACGTTCATCTTGCTTCCACGTGTTGGTAATAATATTTTGATATGTTTGAATAAAATTATTTACATTTTGTTCTGCCTACAAAAATTGAATTCTGAGCTATTCATTAAACATAATATTCAAAACAAAATAATTAAAACAAATTAATTTAGTTACTTAACTTTCATGAAAATCAAATTAGGTCAATTTAAACAGAACATATAAAACGATGTACCGGTAATTTAAAATGTACATCTTCGTACATGTGCAATTTGACGTCACGCTAAAACAACTGAGCTGATTGGCTACTGAGTAAATTTACCGCGCGGTAAACTTTAGAAAAGTCGCGGTGCTTACTGCTGAACAGTGTTATCGCTCAGCGGAGTACCGCGGTATGTGTGCTTGATTCGGTGTTGTTTCAATGAGAGCAGTTCTCCGTTACGTTGAGGTTTACCATCACTATCGACATGTGTACTAGGCCATTTAAATTACTCAGCTTAGTTTGGAGCATTGTACCACTATCATCCCGCGGCGCTCTCAAGAGGAGAGGGTGGTCACTTACAAAGAAACAAAAACTATCGCGCTTCACAAAGAGAGGAAGAGATGGCTGAAACAACATCCCAGCTACAACAGCGACGACACATTCTACCAGCTGTACAGAGAAGAACAGGTGATAATGGTGCGTCTGAGGACTGGACGCTGCAGACTCAGGCACAATATGCACTCTAAATTACACATTAGAGACACCGGAGTTTACACGGAGTGCCAGTCTGAGCGAACGCCGAAGAATAAGATGAATCTGGCAGCTTCACTCGGCTCTCCTTGCATTCACTCACTTCCATCGATAGTTGACATCTGGTAGGGGCGCTGCTCTGCTGGCGATCTGTGGCATCGTGTAGGCTCTGACAGTTTTATATTTTTATCTGCTGTGATGATGGGAGGGTTGGGAGAACTCGTTCTCAGGATGTTTTGCATGGAGGTGACTTTGTTTTCGTGACTTTGAAATGTGGTTCGGACTATGACCAAATTCAACATGGTGGCGACTGGCATGGCCAAGCTAACGGCAACAGACCCGTTCATTATAGTCGAGAATTTCTCCTGCGTTTCAATACTTACACAGACTCTGAATATATGAGCAAAGTTGACTTTCTGTGCGATATGATTGCGAAATGCAACGCCGGCACTTATCAGAAGCGTAAACGTGGTAAACGTGGCAGTGCCGTTTGTTGTTCTGGCAAATGTGAGATCATTGAGACCGGGGTCCAGCAACCAGAAACTTAATAAAGTACAAACAAACGTCCGCTTCCTGACTGAGTTCAGAGAGGCAGGCGTAATGTGTTTCACAGAAACGTGGCTCGATGAAACTATACCAAGTGACTATTTATACATTGACGGCTTCAGTGAAACTTTTAGATTGGATGGGGACATACGCATTATTGGCAAATCTACCAGAGGAGGTGTTTGCATATATGTGAATGAACTATGATGTGCTTATAATGACGTGAAGGTCAGACAACAAGTGTGTACGCCCGATGCTGAAGTTCTCTCCGTGTCGCTGACAAGTATTCGCCCCGTGAGTTTGGACAGTTGTTCATTACAGTGGTGTATATACACCCAGCTGTGTCGACTGCGTTCACGCCTTCGAACTGATTTCACCTGAGTCTCCGTGCTTTGTGTTGGGAGACTTCAATAAGAGCAGCCTACTTTCAGCTCTTCCATCCTACCAGCAGTATGTGTCGTCAGCTATGCGCGCTGGCAAAATACTGGACTGTTGTTATGGCAATGTCATGAACGCCTCCAGGTCAATCAGCAAGCAGACAATTGGATCGTTGCATCACAACACCGTACAGCTGATCCCAAGACATAAACAAAAACTGAAAACGGGAAAGTATCGGTTGAGGAGGTGAAACAGTGGACGGCAGATGCAGTGGAGGAGTTACGTGGATTCATGGATCGAGTGCACGGACTGGGATGTGTTCTTCAGTCCTGGCAATAGTGTCGATCAAACAGTGACTGTGATTTCGGATTACTTTGCATTCTGTGAGGACATGGTCATACCTAAGAAACCTACAAAACCATTCCCAAATAGCAAACCATGGATTACAAAGGAACTGAAAAAGAAAATTAACCATTAGAGATGCCTACTTGAAGTAGGATGGAAAGATAATAATTCAGATTTAACTCAAAAGACAGATACGCGAGGCAAAGACAGAATACAAGGACAAAATTTAACTCCAGTTTAAGGGAGGTAACATGCCTGAAGGGGTCTAAAGACTCTTGCTGGGCAAACTCAACCCAAGCCAAAGATTCTGTATTTAGTTTTTCTGAACAAACTGACCGTACTAAAAAGTTTA
The DNA here is from genome assembly GCA_020002185.1 of Paraescarpia echinospica. Lineage (NCBI taxonomy): Eukaryota > Metazoa > Annelida > Polychaeta > Sabellida > Siboglinidae > Paraescarpia > Paraescarpia echinospica. The sequence goes on along the minus strand of CM034539.1, from coordinate 6,647,963 downwards.
TTGATTTTTATTGTCGTTTTGACAGAATTTATTTTATTGCGGAATTGAGTTAGATTTTAGAGATGGTAATAGACTTAAGAAGGAAGGGGTGTGTGGGTGAGCTTGGTATTGAGGGTGTGTGAGTGAGCTTGGTATTGAGGTTGTGTGAGTGAGCTTGGTATTGAGGGTGTGTGAGTGAGCTTGGTATTGAGGGTGTGTGAGTGAGCTTGGTATTGAGGGTGTGTGAGTGAGCTAGGTATTGAGGGTGTGTGAGTGAGCTTGGTATTGAGGGTGTGTGAGTGAGCTAGGTATTGAGGGTGTGTGAGTGAGCTTGGTATTGAGGGTGTGAGAGTGAGCTTGGTATTGAGGCTGTGTGAGTGAGCTTGGTATTGAGGGTGTGTGAGTGAGCTTGGTATTGATGTGAGTGAGCTTGGTATTGAGGGTGTGTGAGTGAGGTATTGAGGGTCTGTGAGTGAGCTGGTATTGAGGGTGTGTGAGTGAGCTTGGTATTGAGGGTGTGTGAGTGAGCTTGGTATTGAGGGTGTGTGAGTGAGCTTGGTATTGAGTGAGCTGAGCTTGGTATTGAGGGTGTGTGAGTGAGCTTGGTATTGAGGGTGTGTGAGTGAGCTTGGTATTGAGGGTGTGTGAGTGAGCTTGGTATTGAGGGTGTGTGAGTGAGCTTGGTATTGAGGGTGTGTGAGTGAGCTTGGTATTGAGGGTGTGTGAGTGAGCTTGGTATTGAGGGTGTGAGAGTGAGCTTGGTATTGAGGCTGTGTGAGTGAGCTTGGTATTGAGGGTGTGTGAGTGAGCTAGGTATTGAGGGTGTGTGAGTGAGCTTGGTATTGAGGGTGTGAGAGTGAGCTTGGTATTGAGGCTGTGTGAGTGAGCTTGGTATTGAGGGTGTGTGAGTGAGCTTGGTATTGAGGCTGTGTGAGTGAGCTTGGTATTGAGGGTGTGTGAGTGAACTAGGTATTGAGGGTCTGTGAGTGAGCTAGGTATTGAGGGTGTGTGAGTGAGCTTGGTATTGAGGGTGTGTGAGTGAGCTTGGTATTGAGGGTGTGTGAGTGAGCTTGGTATTGAGGGTGTGTGAGTGAGCTTGGTATTGAGGGTGTGTGAGTGAGCTTGGTATTGAGGGTGTGTGAGTGAGCTTGGTATTGAGGGTGTGGGAGTGAGTTTGGTATTGAGGCTGTGTGAGTGAGCTTGGTATTGAGGGTGTGTGAGTGAGCTTGGTAGTGAGGCTGTGTGAGTGAGCTTGGTATTGAGGGTGTGTGAGTGAGCTAGGTATTGAGGGTCTGTGAGTGAGCTAGGTATTGAGGGTGTGTGAGTGAGCTAGGTATTGAGGGTCTGTGAGTGAGCTTGGTATTGATTGTGTTTGAGTGAGCTTGGTATTGATTGTGTGTGAGTGAGTTTGGTATTGAGGGTGTGTGAGTGAGCTTGGTATTGAGGGTGTGTGAGTGAGCTTGGTATTGAGGATGTGTGGGTGAGCTAGGTATTGAGGGTGTGTGAGTGAGCTTGGTATTGAGGGTGTGTGAGTGAGCTAGGTATTGAGGGTGTGTGAGTGAGCTTGGTATTGAGGCTGTGTGAGTGAGCTAGGTATTGAGGGTGTGTGAGTGAGCTTGGTATTCAGGGTGTGTGAGTGAGCTTGTTATTGAGGCTGTGACTGTGGAGAGAGTGAATGAGTATAAATATCTAGGCACTGTTTTGGATACTCTACGGATGCGAAACACGGACATTAATAATTAATATTGACAAACAACTACACGGATGTTATTCAAGAATGCTTCGAGCCGCATTTAACATTCACTGGCAAAAACATTTGAGAGTAACTATTGTAACTGGCAACAACTTTTGAGACTAACTATTGTAAAACTGTGTGTCGCATTGTGTGCTTTTTTGGCAGACAGAGGCATCTTGAGACGGAAGACTAAAGCCACTAATGTTTGACCCCAGTGGCCGACGTGAGTGAGTGAGTGAGTGAGTGAGCGAGTGAGTGAGTTTTGGATAATAAACTCACTTTTGAATCCAACCCCAACTGCATCGTAAAGAAATGTCATCAGAGAATGTTCTGCATGTTCAGACTGAATTCCTTTGATGTGAGTCCTGAGACTCTGCAGATGTTCTATCACAGCTTTATTGAATCAGTTTTGACATCTTCTTTTGTCTGCTGGTTTGGCACGTTGAGTGTGAAGAATAGAGGCAGGTTGAACAATATTGTTGATAGGGGAAGCAACATTGTGGAGTGAGACAGTCTGGACTGAATCAGCTGTGTGAAACTAGAGCTATGAGAAAGGGTTTGCAAATCATGAGTGACTTGTGTCACATCTTGTCACAGTACTATGAGACACTGCCATCAGGCAGGAGACTTAGAACTTTCACTGCAAAGAAGGCGAAGACATTGAGCAGTTTTATTCCTATGTCAATCAAGATTATCAATAAATCCTAAACGTTATTTCTAACTGAGCCATTTGATGATTTGATCCCATTCCGACATGGCTTCTTAGAGACTGTGCGCACGATGTTGTACCTGTGCTCATGACAATTGTTAACCTGTCTCTGAGAACGGGGGTAATGCCTTCACACTTGAAGGAAGCGCACATCAGGCCAGTACTCAAGAAACCGAGTCTAGACAAAACTGTCTTGAATAACTACCGACCCGTGTCAAATCTACCCTATCTATCGAAGACAATAGAACGTGTCGTTGCTGCGAGATTGTCAGCTCACATGTCAGAGCACAATCTCTGTGAGCCCTATCAGTCAGCGTACAAGCCGAATCACAGCGTTGAGACGGCCCTTGTCTGTGTGCAGAATCACATCCTGCACGCAATGGACAATCAGAATGTTGTCATCATGGTTCTCCTGGATCTATCGGCTGCGTTTGACACCATCGACCATGAAGTGATGTTGCATAGACTCTCACATGATATCGGAGTGGTCCAAGATGCACTGGACTGGTTTAAGTCATACCTGAGAGACAGAGTCCAGTCAGTCCACATTCATGGTGCTACATCGCCTGCTCGTCCTCTGGTATACGGGGTACCACAAGGCTCCGTGCTGGGTCCTCAGCTGTTCTCCATCTATGTAGCACCAGTTGCTAAGATTATTCGCAAGTACAATTTGATGTGTCATTTCTACGCGGATGATACTCAAATCTACATTCCAGTGAAACCCCACCAAGAGAACATTGCTGCGGCTGTCGTCCGTATTGAAGAATGTGTAGCGGAGATCAGGACGTGGATGATGACAAACTTTTTAAAGTTGAATGACTCAAAGACAGAAGTCATCGTGTTCGGCTCTGCGCAACAACTAAGAAAAATTGAGCTGCGCACACTATGCATTGGAGACTGTTTGGTCACTGTAACTCAGAATGTACGGAATCTTGGTGTACAGTTCGATGCCGAGATGAAGATGGAGACGCACGTGATTGCGGTCTGTAAATCTGCAATTTTCCATCTCCGAAATATTGCAAGAATAAGACGTTATCTAACACCTGCAGCGACAGAACAAGTCATACATGCGTTTGTTACCAGCAGACTTGACGTTGGCAATGCATTACTCCACCGACTGCCTGTGAAACAACTAGAACGGTTGCAGAGAGTACAGAACTGGGCGGCTCGCCTTGTCGACGGCGCCAGGAAGTTCTGTCATGTCACACCTCTATTGATCAAGCTGCACTGGCTGCCAATAGCAGTTAGAGTAGAGTATAAGATACTTCTACTCACGCACCGAGCACTGACTGGCTGTGCACCACAGTATATCACCAAATGTGTGACCCGACGTCAGCCAACTCGATTGTTGCGCTCCAGTGAACACAATCATCTATGTGTACCACGTGCAACGCGTCGCTGGGGTGATAGATCCTTTTGCGTGGCAGGCCCAACACTATGGAACTTGCTGCCGCAAAAGCTGACTGCAACAACAATGACAAACACTGATTTTAAATCAAACCTTAAGACTTACCTGTTTTCCCGAACATTCTGTAAGGCGCCGTGAGCAACGATTGTTGGAACGGCGCAATATAAATGTCACGATTTGATTTGATTTGATTTGATGATTTTAGTGGATTTATAATTTTAGACTATTGAGCTGTATTTTCTTCATGACTGTGATAGATACTGACTGTGATAACATGGAATTTTTATAATTGTTATTTATTTTATAACTGTCTCAGGTTATGAAATGTCAAATTGTGTATGCTCCTTGTAACCACCACATTATAAGGGTAAGTGAGGGGGGTGAATATGGGGAATATGAGTTATATTTATTTTACTGTGACTGCATGTTTTATGTATTTTTGTATGTATTAACAGACAACAAGACAAAGATCTCTTTAGAGAAATTCAATAAAGTATCTTGGTCTACCAACAGAATGGCAATGCTTTATTAGAAATTACAATGATTTTGCCGAGTCATTCTGTGGTTAAACCTCACACTGCAATAGTAAGCTTGGTGGCATTTATAGTGTCTACTGTATGTTTGTATATTACCATTTCATTGAACATTGTTTTTGGTTTCACAAATGTGACCAGCCATAGCAAAGTGGGTGCTAAGTCTCAAAAGTATAAAATGGAGTTTTGTAGCTTTTTATATTACTTAGATCAAAAGATACTTCACTTGTTCAAATATCTTCAATAAGTTTGTTTATTGTTAACTTTGAAGCAGACATCAACAAAGCGTTGTTTTGAGAAACGTGGTCATTTTGACTCATCTTGTCTGTTGTTTTGAGAAACGTGGTCATTTTGACTCATATTGTCTGTTGTTTTGAGACACGTGGTCATTTTGACTCATCTTGTCTGTTGTTTTGAGACACGTGGTCATTTTGACTCACCTTGTCTGTTGTTTTTAATCTTTGGACCCGTAAATGCGTGTATTATATCAATTTGGGATTATTTGTTGAGGAAGATAAAATTGACGTTGAAAGAGGAGATTAAAAGATATGCCTTTTTTCTTCAAAATCACAACATATATGGGACATGACGTAGACAGCTATATTTGGCTCATGTGCAGAATAGGTCTGTGCCACTTTATACCCGGATCGCTGTGGCGGGTCACATATAGCTAAGTGCTTGTAGGTCTCACTGGAATTCAGAGTCACGAGTAATTCGTGTTGTATATCTTCTTTTTGTTGACCCTATTTAACAAGATTGCCATCCAGAAAATTACTCTGGATGGCAGGTGGACAAGGAAGCCTTTTGGCTTATCGAGAGTCCAATACTTTTTATTTACATGTATCCCGCCTTTTTAAGGTGTGTGTCGATTTTATTTGTAAACATATTCACGCTACTAGCACCAACACAATCAGGAGATAATCTGTTCCATTCATTTACAGTCCTTTGTGAGAATGAGAACTTTCTTATATCTAATCTACACTGCTCCTTTACTAATGTAGCTTCATGTCCTCTGGTCCTTCTATTTTTCTTAACTGAGAAAAAAATGTTTCTATCAATATTTTCATAACCATTCAATATTTTAAACACTTCTATGTGATCTCCTCTCAATACTGTTCAACGTTCAACACCAGTTGCAGTCCGTTCTTGACTCCTGCAGATCATCAAATGATTTTGATGTGTATGTGTTGAACACATAAAAAGTTTATTATTTATTATATTATATATATATATCTTAATCGCATACACCTAAGTATTTCTGTCATGTAGTTGTCGGTGGAGGGGGACGCCGTGTGGTCCCGAAGATTTCAAGTTGAGCGTAACGGATGCTGGAGTGTGTTATACGTTCAACCACCGAATCAACGAAAACTCCATTGTCAACGCAACTGGTAAATACTCCTACGGTCGGCAGCATTTTGTATTGATATTATGGGGCTGGTAAACCATTTCATGTAATGACCAAACATATAAACAGTGTGACTGTGACCATAGAACGCTACATTCGTTGCATTTTCTAATCTGTTAACCAGATGTTTGATTGCTTTATTCAAATCACATGAAGTATACAATAACTAAAATGAAATTGTCTTGTACTGTATAACTTTTTATGTGTTCAACACATACACATCAAAATCATTTGATGATCTGCAGGAGTCAAGAACGGACTGCAACTGGTGTTGAACGTTGAACAGTACGAGTACATGAAAGGTCCACACCACGCAGTGGGACTGAAGCTTCTTCTGCACCATCAAGATGACGTACCGCAAGTGGAAGACTTCGGCGATAACATCCCAGTTGGAATGTACACATTTGTTGCACTAAGCTTCACAAAAGTAAGTACCGGCTTGTCTGCTTTTTTGTTGTTGCAGGAATAAAACTAGAAGGTGGCCAACATTGACTACAGAAATGTATGAGAATGCCTGCCAAAATAACGCGAACGAATTGTTCAGAGAGGTGATTGGAATGCATTGATCTTCAAAAAAACTGGAACAAATAATCATAATATTATGTTGAATTTGTTTTAGTATATGGTCATAGTGCCTCGTCTGATGTATTTCGATGTTGTAGGAGACCAACCTGCCGCCCCCACACGGTGATTGTACAAGCCAACAGAAGCTGCGATACTTCGATCGTTACTCGCAGGCGGCCTGCTACAGGGAATGCATCACTGACTTCGTTGTCAAAACATGTGGCTGCAGAGATTATCATATGCCGCCTTTCGACACAGGTTAATAAATGTCATTATAATAACACGTGTTAGATTAGTTGTTTGTTGATAAATGTAAAATGCAGGTAATGCTTAGTGTTAATTATTGCAGAAAACGTAGCAATTACAAAGTACTATATAGCTTCACAAACACCCGGCTAAAATGAAAGTATGTTAATTTCTTCTTAATTGAGGGTGTCTACGTAACTGCCAATAGTTTATGAATGCTGAAAGGTGTATTTTTAAGAATGTCAGAATTCCAAGAATATATTGTAAGTTCTGGCCAAAGGTGGTAACATGAACGGCGTATCTATGAGCAACGATCCTTGTCATGCGTACAGACTCGAGTCCATGCATAAACTACAAATTAGATGCTAAAATAACACTTGTTGAAAGCATCCGAAATTAAAACCTGTTGTGTCTCAGCGTCGTTACATGCAATCCTATCTGACTGCGCAGTGCAGGATGAAGACATGTGTTGTCACTTCAAATAACTGTCTGTTGTACTTCTGATTACAGATGAACCACCCGTGTGTGACGTCTCCCGATACACCAGCTGTCTGCTGCCAGCGATAGGTGAGTGTATATTGAAATAAGTAGACAAAGCAAAGGTAAGTTATTATATAGCGCAGTATCCAGTCCTCTGGACTGCTCAAATCGCTTTACACTTTACTCCCTGGCAGATCTGTTCAATCGAATACCAACTCGACTTTTCTGGGGAAGCATTCAGCCACACTGCAATTATTGCGCGAAAACTATTCGTACACAAATATCCACCACTGTCTATAGCCAGGTTCTCATTCATACAGCTGAGTGAACTGAAGCAATGTAGAGTAAACGAAGTTGCCCAAGGTTCGACAGCACAGCACAGGATTCGATCCCGCGTTCTCAGTCGAGAGTCTGGAGCTCTTACCACTATGCTACTGCTCTCCACACGAGCTCCATAAGACAGTCCCTTACGTCGACAGTTCATCGAGTGTATAATAATGATGTAGTCCGATAACGACCATCATACTGTTACCGTGCATAGAGCGCGCCAGACTTTGCACTTGGGGACAAAAAGAGAGATGTGTACCAGAACGACTAAAGAAGCTTTCACGAACGTGATACTGTGTAGGCAGCTTACAAGTTTAGCCCAGCCATTGTACGTTCTATATAATAATTAGTGATTGGCGCCGATCCAACGGTTTGTACGTGACGTATCAATGACCTAACTGTACATCATTTACCTCAAAGCAAACGTGGTTGAAATGTCCTAATATTTTGGTCGATGTCAGCAGATTGGCTACGCTACAGGCTTGTCACATGACCAGCGTAATCTGACGCAAGCTGGAACAGTATTGGTGGTAGCTCTTGGCCTGGTACACGGAAGGTTTGAAGGATGTAAAATGTTGCTTTGTGGGGCGCAGTGATTAAAGAATTGAATTCTTAATCAAGAGATTCCGGGTTTGAACTTTCTTGTTGCCGTTTTTAACCTTGGGAACACCTGTTCACTCCCCGTTGCTTCAGTTCACTCCCCGTTGCTTCAGTTCACTCAGCTGTACGAATGAGCACGTGGCTACACACAATGGTGAGTGTTTGTGTACGAATAGTCGTTACGCATGTAATGGTTAACTGCTTCCCCGAGAAGTCGCTCAAAAGTTCTGTCGGTGTGTGAAGTGTAAAGTTCTTTGAGCTGTCCGTTTTTGTTTTCTGATATCCGACAGAGGTGTTGGCGAAAGAATATGTTTTCTTTTATTGGTGTACCTAGTGTTCTCGCTGTCTCTCAGATACAATACCGGTCTCACCGTATGTACACTGAGCGTCATTCAGTATGTACCTAGTGTTCTCAATGTCTCTTTGATGTAATACCCGTCTCACCGTATGCACACTGAGCATCATTCAATATGTACCTAGTGTTCTCACTGTCTCTTTGATATAATACCGATCTCACCGTATGCACACTGAGTGTCATTCAGTATGTACCTAGTGTTCTCGCTGTCTCTCTGATACAATACCGGTCTCACCGTATGCACACTGAGCGTCATTCAGTATGCTTAGTAGACATTGTTCGTCTTAGCTGCTTCGCGTTGGTAGACTTCAGCACCACGCCTCCCATGCGTTGTCTCCTGGTGTGCTTCGATGCCATTAGCAGGCCGTCAGTAAGACTGTCTGCAGCAATAGCTTGACAGGGCGAGGGACCAGTACCTTATTCTAATAGGTCTCTTGATCACATCCATGTGTCTGATATATTACTCTGCAGTGATTGCAGATTCCTGTGTTACCCTAGTTTTTTGTACACGGCGATTATATTTAAATTCCTCATTTTGTTGGATTGGGCGATCGCGCCAGCACATCGGGAGAAAGCTGTAGAGTTGTGGTAACAAGGCCTGACAGCCAGCCTTGATCAGATCTGCAGGAATCGCATCTCAGCATGAGCTTTTATTATTTGACAGTCTCACAACAACTAACTCCATCTCTGTGAATCGTGGTTCATCATCGAGTTCTCCCACAGTCCCTCCCATTGCAAGGCGCTTCATCAATTGCAGAAACAGTGCATTGACTTATTCCGTGCCACAAAGGTCGGATAAATGCCTAATCCACCTATTCATTTGGTCGTCTGTCTTTGTTAGTAGTAGTAGAGCTGTAGTGACGCCATCTTTCGACTTGATGTGAACAGTTTCCTGTATATTGCGAGACCTCTCCTTATGCAGAGTTGTCAATTTCTCAGTTTATGCTGCTCCCGCAATGTCACCACTTAAGCCAACGTAACAAAATTTAACAAGATTGCCATCCAGAAAATTAACTGTAGATGGCAGGTGGACAAGGAAGCCTTTTGGCTTATCGAGAGTCCAATACTTGTTATCTACGTGTATCCTGCCTTTTTAAGGTATGTGTCGATTTTGTTTTAAACATATTCACGCTACTAGCATTAACACAATCAGGAGATAATCTGTTCCATTCATTTTCAGTTCTTTGTGTGAATGAGAACTTTCTTATATCTAATCTACACTGCTCCTTTACTAAAGTAACGTCATGTCCTCTAGTCCTTCTATCTTTCTTAACTGAGAAAAAATATTTCTATCAATATTTTCATAACCATTCAATATTTTAAACACTTCTATGTGATCTCCTCTCAATCTCCTGGTCTCTAGTGTTGTTAAACCACATTTTTTACGCGTATTTCGTAACTAAGATCCCTCAGTTTTGGTATCATTTTAGTCGCTCTCCTCTGTACTCTTTCTAGCACATCTATGTCCTTTCTGCAATATGGCTTCCACGCTTGAATACAATATTCTAAGTGAGGCATAACTATTGTTTTGTACAGCGGTATTATTTGCTCTTTTTCTAATAAGAGCTAATAGTAGATTGTATTTATAAAACGCTTGCCTGGTTGTTCTCTGTATCCTCTAAGGTCTAGTGCGAAATCATGAAAGCGCAAATTCCATATATTCACAAAAGGCATAGTTTAGACACTGATATTCCGTAGCCATGTATGAACATGATCGGTGTATTATAATGCGTCGTGTACATTTCAGAATCATTCAGCAATAACCCGTCCGCTGCCTGTGTTTGCCCCAAAGCGTGTGCTATCATGCACTACAAGTCGTCTATGAGTTACGCCACCGCCAACCAGAACAACGAAAACCGATTCGCTATATCTGATGATTTCCTCAACCGCACGGGGAAGCACTTGAACGAATCGCTCGACACCAGGGAGCGCCTGCTGCCGGACAGACGGCGAGCCAACATGGAGGAGGCTGAACGAGTACTCCGGGGATTGCCGAAAGCGATTCCGAAGAATTTTAAAGATGCACAGTTACATTCCTATTTCGCGAGATTTGGCGAAGAGCTGCACGTCGTTGGCAACAAGCCAAGAGCCATGTTAATGGGATTGCAGGGAATGCAGGACGTCTTGCAACATGGTTTTATTACCGGATGGGATAAAATGAATGTATATAACTGTATATCTGACTCATTCGAGCTCTATGAAATATTAAGAGATACGGTAGACATCGCTGACAAAGATGCGTGGCGGACAGCTCTACTACTACTACGTCTGAAGGAAAAACTCATCGCTTCTAAGAGAGCCCTGTACAACCTAAACCGAGTGCACGATGCATACCATAACATTGTCCCGTTAATAAATTACAATGTTCCACCGAATGGCAGTTATGATGCGATTTATCTAACCGAAGAATTGTTTAAGCCCAGCACGGAAATAAATGAAACGTACATTCTGCTCAGAGGACACTTAAACAAATATATTGAAAACATTGATGGGTTGTATCATATCTACTTAGCCGAGGGCCACGAAATAGAAATAAATAGCAAATGTATCAATTATAGCAACGAGTTCTTGCAAGCTTCAGAAGAATGCGATCGTCACCTGAGAGTGTATGAGTCGCTCGTCATACGACAGCCGCTTCAGAATGTCAAAAATGTGAAGGCGCAAATGGGAGATTACGTCACGATGACTAGTGCCAAGTTACTTAATATGGAGCATGGCTGGATGAATATTATACATATGTATCAGAAGGCTTTCAATTCCTGGCTTGCATTCAACAAAACAGACACAACAGGTATAACTGCGGCGTATTTGTATACCTTAAAAAATAAACGATATGTCAGCAAATTGTACATGGCTGGATTCCTCAACTCGGACAGAGTAACACAACTGGTTAGAGATTATAAAGACTTACAATCGAGATTACATCAACTTATCCTTAACATTTGGTTCGAAATGACACACTACACATGGTTGAACTGCCTGTGTAATGAAATTGCTGCATTCGAGCCATTGTTGAAAGCATTCTATGCTAAGCTGTACACCCACTACAAGGTTGCTACCGATTCCGAGAAAGTTGCTATGGAAGATTATTTCGAATTTAGGAATGATAGCACAATGCATGCGATGTTAATACGTGGGGAGATCAAAGGAGATGAATGCAATGACTTCACGGTGACGCCACCGCTGCTGTTGGACAATGTCTCGTTGCGGAACCTCATCTCATTCAAGAACAAACTAAAGACATTTCTGCAAAAGACTCGACTCGACGGACAATTTTTCAGGTATTTTATTGTCGTCTATATATTAATACGCTACGGTTGGCGCAATGTAAGAGTATCTCATCCGTGTCGCCGATGTCCATTCGCAGCTTTCTATCGTCATTCCCTTCACTGGACCTCTAGCGCCTGACCTACCAATTGGGGATGTATCAACATAAACGATAGTAATTTATTGCTATTTACTGATGTGTTTGCGATATGCTATGCTTTTTCGGAGAATCGTTCTCCTAACTGAGACAATTGACCTATCCATCACGTGACCTGTTGCCTAGCAAAAACTCCGTCAAGCCATCAGAAAACACGTGGTGGGTTCTGACATTCCGCGGTATATTTTGTGACATTCTGGTCACAAAGGTGTTTCTTCATGGCAAAAAATAAGGAAAAGTTTTCAAATTGACAACTGTACGCGGGAATGTTGGATTTATGAAATGTCATGCAGCAATAGTAATGTAGAAATTCAATTGTGACGTAGGAAAACCGCGACGTAGGGGAAAGTCCCTAACGCGCATCCCCTCTCCAAAGCGCCCCATCCCTACCCTAGCGGATTGAACCAGCACAATGCAGACGTTGGTTGTCACATTCGATAGATGTCGCTATTTGATGCATGCGCTAAAAAAATTAGCACATTCGCGATCGCCTTGACACGACACGATGTTCGGTGAGTTTTATGACACTTTTTACCTTATTTTGTGCATTTAGTGGAAGGCTTGTCAGTGCGCCAAATAATAATGATTACTGCTTACGATGACACTGTCAGTAGTTCAATTGTATGACCAAACCATACGCGAATACTATGAATTTCATTTATAAATACAATTTTGCTAATGGCCGTTTTAGTGTCACTAACAGTTTTCCACAAAGCGCACCTCCCCCATGTCCCCAAAGCGCACCGCAGCAAAACTCATACAATTGGAGGTGCGGTTTGGGGACATTAAACTTGTTCGTGTATATAATAAATTAATTCATTTCTTGTGAAAATATAATGTATTTCTCGCGTTCTAGAAACAAATTGGACTAATACGCACTGTACTACAGTCACGGTTCACAACCGGTGCGTTTTGCGGACTCGCAAATGTGACACAATTTAGGATAGACTACTTCGAAATTGAACCTATGCGACCACTGTTTATTTCAGATGGGACGTGATCAACAACAGGGGAAATATGGAGATTTACAGGAGCAGATTTACAGGAGGCCATCTTTGCTCTTCAACATGGCGAATCATATAGAAGCGTTGAACAACAATACGGAATCCCCAGGCGAACTCTTCAACGACACCATACGGCCATTAAAAAAATTCTGAAAATTATATTTTCATAATTCAGTAGTCATAATTACAATAATTATTACCATTGCAATAAAATGGGTTGCAACTCGGTCAATGTTTTATGCGTTCGAATAATATTACAAGTAATTTATTTAAAAAACCCACCACACAGCTTAATTTCAATTGCCATGGTGTGGTACTACCTTATTACTGTGTTGTTTCAAACTTTATAAAAAGGCTTATGTGAAGTTATCCATACAAATTCGGCTCTGTCCTACAGGTTCGAGCGCCAGGTTCAGCAACTTCTAGGGAGATTTCGCCAGATCCTAGACACCGACATTGAAGATATTATCGCCAACCATGCAATGGACATGCAGCAAAGGTTCTATGGGTTAACAACTAGCGAACTCCGACAAATGGCCTTCCAAGTGGCTGAGTACATAGGCGTCGCACACCCCTTTGATCAAACCAAAAAGATGGCTGGTCGACACTGACTAGCTGGATTTCTTGCCAGAAACGGAACACTCTCTATTAGGGAACCGGAAGCGACGAGTATAAATCGGGCAGTGGGATTCAATAAGGCACAAGTCGATTATCTTTTCGAGATATGGAGGTCGCTTCTTGAGAGCAATGGGCCAATATATGGTGACATAATCTGGAACATGGACGAGAGTGGCTTAACGGTTGTGCACAAACCTGGGAGAATCGTCGCGAAAAAGGGTCAAAAACAGTTTGGAAAAGTGACGAGTGGCGAAAAGAGGCAAACTGTCACTATCATATGCAGCATGAGTGCAAGTGGGCGTTATCTCGCACCATTTATGATCTACGCGAGGAAGAAAATGAAATAGCACTTGCTCGTTGGCTGTCCACCTGGTACAGTGGGAGTGGTGACAGACAGTGGGTGGACAGACAGAAAATCGTTGAATCACTTTGCCGATGCGGTCAAACCGACGCCTGCCAAAAAGGTCGTACTCTTTGTTGACGGACACATCAGCCACAAGTCGCTCGAAGCAGTGGAACTCGCCAGGGCGAATGGCGTCGAGCTCATCTCCTTTCCACCGCACACTACTCATCGACTCCAGCCGCTCGACAAATGCTACTTCGGACCGCTCAAGGAGTACTACAGACAGTCATGCGACTATTGGATGACTAGGAACGCTGGAAAACGAATCACCTTCTATAACATCGCGGCCCTCTTTGGAGCAGCGTACACAAGGGCTTGCACGATCGACAAAGCCGTGTCAGGGTTCTCCAGTTGTGGACTGTGGCCATTCAACCCTGCAGTGTTTAGAGATGCAGATTTTGCGCCATCGTTGATGACGGACAGCGAACAGGCAGCCCCAACAAGCAGCGCCCGGCCGGCGGTAACTGTTCCTAATGAAATTGTCGCGTCTGAGCCTCTTCCGAGCAGCGCCCATGTTGAGGCGACTAACCTCTCCGAACGCGCGACGCTGCCGCCTGAGACGCTGCCTGACGCAGTTGCCTCCACATCGACTGGCCGCACTACACCAATGACGCCTATAAACACGTTCGTTCACGGCATATTACCACTCCCCAAGGCTGGGCCCCGGCTGGGTAAACGACGCTCCCAGTCTGCAGAACATCTCACGTCATCGCCATACAAGGATAATCTGCGAGAAAAGCATCAGCAACTGAACGAGAAGCTTGAGAGGCAGCCAATAAGCAGACATGCAAGAAATTCAACAAGCGCGAACTGCACAAGGGCAAAGAACGAACCACTGTCACGCACGTGCGTAAAGTTGGTGCGACCCCTACGAATGAAGAATACAGGTGCATCTATTGCAGTGAGCTCTATACCACGCCACCAACAGAAGATTGGCTGCAATGTCCATTGTGCCGCCAATGGTACCATGAAAAGTGTGGAAACGATAAATCCGCATGCGACCTTTGTATGCAGTAGTCGCTGCAGACTATCAGTATAGGTTAACAATCAACAATGAGTCAATGGTGGCTAGTCTATAGTAAGTAAGTAAGTAAGTAAATTTATTTCCTCATCCAGATAATATACAACACAATTCAAGAGCAATGTAACACAGATGAGGTGGCTACCAGAGAAGTATAACTTATCGAGCTGGTAGCCAATTAAATCAAACTCATATAGGTTACTCCCACATACATAATATTACGTATATAAATGTTGCATTCAATTGCAATAGCTTCAGGTTTACGACTTTTGTAAATTAAAGCTAGAGATGTTGTACCAATATAAGAACAAATTCACAAGCGAATTTCTTACAATATGTAATTAGATTTAAACTTTAGTTAATGCCAATTATAAAGCTCCTGGCTTTATGCTTAAACATATTTAGCGTTTTCGAATGTTTAATGTCTACAGGTAGTTTATTCCAAAGACGAGCCCCTATTACTTTCAAAGAGTTCTCTGCAGTTCTATAATTACATCTATGTATATATAAATTGTTCTCCTGTCTGGAACTTCTGATTATGAAGTCACTATTGCATTGGTAAAATTGGTGGAATAGACTAGGAAGTTGATTCGTACGCTGTTTATACACAAATATTAGAACATTTAGTTTAAATAGTTCCTGAACTTTAAGTATATTAAGTTCCCTATGCAATGCTGTGGCACTGTCACGACGGTGACGTTTTGCTAATGTTTTAAGTAATAAATTTTTTTAAACTTGTATTTTAGATAAGTTAGTTTTACAAGCCGATCCATATAATTCAATCCCATAATTAATATGGGGAAATACGTAGGCATAATATAATTGCCTGACCATATCGGCATTTATGAACGAGGCCATGTGATAAAATAAACCTGATAACTTAGACACCTTTGAACAAAGTTCCTTAATATGTTCCGACCATGACAGCTTACAGTCTAGATATATACCCATATATTTGGCAGAGTTAACCCGTTCAATGCGTTGGCCCTGCAACAATAATGGCACGACTTCACGTTCCATATGTCTACTGAAGATTGTATAACATGTCTTACTCAAGTTTAGAGTTAGTTGATTGTACCGGAACCAGACACTAAGCGATTCTAACTTCTCCATAGCCGTATACACAGTATCGTTGGCATCCATTCCAGTAATGAACAAGCTAGTATCGTCAGCAAACAATCGCAAAGATACGTGATCCATAGCACTCGTTATATCATTAATGTATAATAGAAATAACACTGGCCCTAAGATGGAGTCCTGCGGGACGCCAGCTTGAACATGAGCATATTCTGAAACTGTGCCATTAATGCTAACACATTGCTGTTTATCTCTTAAATAATGTCTAAACCATTTACATACATGACCTCTTATTCCACAATGATCCAGCTTATACAACAATATATCGTGATTAATGGTGTCAAAAGCCTTACTTAGGTCAAGGTATACGCCAACAACTAATTCGCCATTTTCAAGAGAATTTCTAATGTTTTCTATAATTTCAATAATCGCTAACGTAGTCGAATGATCTTTACGAAATCCAAATTGACATTTGGACAAAACGTCATTTTTATCCATAAAGTCTAATAACCTCTTCAACATTAACTTTTCTAGGATTTTATTGAATACATTCATCAGACTAATTTGTCGCTAGTTGGATGGTTCACACCTTGATCCTTTCTTAAATATAGGTATTACTTTTGACACCTTTATAGGCCTTTTGACACCTTTATAGGCCTAATAGTAATTAGTAATTACCACTCCGTAATGTCATCTGTACTTGTTTTCACCAGCATGCAACAATAAACGTTTAGCCTAGTCTACATTTTAGTTGGATTGCCTATGCGATTGACAGCATTTGGTGACCATGACACAGGAGGTGCGCTTTGGGGGCACGTGTCCCCAAAGCGCCCCATTTTTTAATTTTTACTTTATGCAATATTGTTTTCTTTTATAACAATTATGACGTTTACTGTATATATAATGATGAATTAATGTACCCGCGTCGAACAGTGCAAATAAATCGATTTTGTGACAAATGCTTTTCTAAATAATAGCAGATAATTCTTAGGCGGTGCGCTTTAGGGACTTTCCCCTAACGGATACATCAATTGATTAATTTTATTCAGTACATCGTGGCCTGCCTACGTCACAATCGAATTTTTGCGCGTGACCTCCGTCAAGCTCTGCCTTTGCCAACAATGTTGATAACGGTGATATACGTGAATTACATTACTATTGCTGCATGACATCTCATAAACCAAACATTCCCGCATACAGTTGTCACTATTAAAACGTTGCGTTATGTCTTTGTCATAAAGAAACAATTTTGTTACCAGAATTTCAACAAAACATACGACGGAATGTCCGAACCCACCACGTGTTTCCTGGTGGCTTGACGGAGGTTTTGCTAGGCAACAGGTCACGTGATGGATAGTTCAAAATTAACCTATCCAGTACGTCACGGTTTGCCTACGTTACAGTACAACTTTGCGCTTGACCTCCGTCAAGCTTGACCTTTGCATCCAATGTTGATTATGGTTATATACGTGAATTACATTACTATTGCTGCAGAACATCTCATAAATCAAACATTTCCGCATACAGCTGTCATTTTAGAAATGTTGCCTTATGTTTGATTTTGTTGTAAAGAAACTCTTGTGGCCAGGATTTCAACAAAATACACGACAGAATGCACGAATCATCACGTGTTCAGCATCCATTTTTGGTTGGTTGGCGGAGCTGTTGCCAAGCAACAGGTCACATGATGGATATGTCAATTAATTTGTGATTAGTAAATTCTCCAGATGGCGCCATTGCAATGGAATGGTTTATATTTTTTTGCTCCAAATACCAGCCAACAAATAACAGCCTCCCCACAATTTCGATACACACGCACACTTGTCACGTAGGCGTAACTCTGAAACGTCTCTCATGAAATATCCGTGGTCGTATGTGCAATAACAATCAGGGTGGCATAAAGGTCTCGCAACTAGAACATTATCTGAAATAGTTGCAGTCTCGTATTTTTGACGGACTTAACCATACAACACAATTGGCAATGAATGACAGAACTACGTCCATTTGTTCCCATGAAAACGTGCGTTTTCTTGAATAATGTGTAATTCACTTGCTTAAGCACACACACACGCACACCCCCACGACGCGCACACACACACACGCACGCACGCACATCCACCCACCCACCCCACATACACACTCCCACCCACCCACCCACACCCACAAACCTTCGTCTGATTTTATTTCAGCCGCAACTTTCTGGAGCTGAATGTCTACATGCGCGACCTGCGTGTCCAGGACTACGAGCAGCTTGAGTCTTACACTTTCATCGATTTGCTTAGTAAGGCTTTTTATATAGCTAAATGTGTACAAATTCAGAAATTATTTTTTTGACAACGTCAGGGAAAATCGCTTCGTTATCACAAATGATCGAGGCCCTTTAACATCCACAGTTCCATAAGTAACAACTATAACCAATATGTCTTACGAGTTTTCTGAAATGAAATTTTGCGATTTCATGGTTGTACTATCTATAAGTAATTCCTCCTTGTGTGTTTTGGACAAGGCCTTTATGTATCAAAGAACACCGCCCGCGATTGTCTAAACATGAACAACATGTCACCCGTTCAATATGATTTTTGTAGAGCGAGAGTTGCAAATGGTTAGGCGATCTTATGGGCATAAACAAGTAAATATCACGTGCAGGTTTTGCGAATTCTTTTAACCAACAAAGAAAAATATTATACAAAATCAAGAACTAATAGCGCGAACGCAGGTGATTCGTGGCGAAGTTCTTTCTATTTTATGGAGTAGTTAATTTTGTACACAAACGGACAAGTTATTAACCGTTGTTCGTCTGTGTTGCAGGTGACATCGGGGGTTCTATGGGGTTGCTCATTGGGGCTAGCATCATAACCCTCATGGAAGCAGTAGACGCCTTCGCGATCGCAGTGGCCAGTCGGCGGCGTAAGAAGAAAAGGCGACTAGGACGATCTTGCTCTTATTCTTCCATTGCAGTTGATAAGTCTGTGTTATAGCCTCGTGTAACGCGCAACTAGACGGCCGATGAGATGGGAGACGGTGAATGAAATCTGAGATGTTTGCTCAAGAAACAATAATACAAATGAGAGGCTTAGAAAGGAACACAAAGGCTTCTAAAATCAACAAGGCACCGCACATTTTTTGATTCTTGAAACACGGAAAAACGAAGCCCAATTGCCGTCCCGATGATGACGAGAAAACGTTTTAGGAAAGAAAACATCGCCTCCGTAAGTCACATCTATGTAGACTGGCCCTATTGACTTGTCCTTCTTGCCCCCGTGAGTGACGTCACATCCACTGAGACTGGTCCTATTGACTTGTTCTACTCGCCCCCGTGATGACGTCACATCCACCGAGACTGGTCCTATTGACTTGTTCTACTCGCCCCCGTGATGACGTCACATCCACTGAGACTGGTCCTATTGACTAGGCCTATTCGCCCCCCGTGGTGACGTCACATCCACCGAGGCTGGTCCTGTTGACTTGTCCTACTCGCCCCCGTAAGTGACGTCACATCCACTGAGACTGGTCATATTGACTAGGACTATTCGTCCCCCGTGGTGACGTCACATCCACCGATACTGGTCCTATTGACTTGTCCTACTCGCCCCAGTGATGACGTCACATCCACCGAGACTGGTCCTATTGACTTGCCCTACTCACCCCAGTGATGACGTCACATCCACCGAGACTTGTCCTATTGACTTGCCCTACTCGCCCCAGTGATGACGTCACATCCACCGAGACTGGTCCTATTGACTTGCCCTACTCGCCCCAGTGATGACGTCACATCCACCGAGACTTGTCCTATTGACTTGCCCTACTCACCCCAGTGATGACGTCACATCCACCGAGACTTGTCCTATTGACTTGTCCTACTCACCCCAGTGATGACGTCACATCCACCGAGACTTGTCCTATTGACTTGCCCTACTCACCCCAGTGATGACGTCACATCCACCGAGACTGGTCCTATTGACTTGCCCTACTCACCCCAGTGATGACGTCACATCCACCGAGACTGGTCCTATTGACTTGCCCTACTCGCCCCAGTGATGACGTCACATCCACCGAGACTGGTCCTATTGACTTGCCCTACTCACCCCAGTGATGACGTCACATCCACCGAGACTTGTCCTATTGACTTGTCCTACTCGCCTCTGGGTAGGATGATACGTGTGACATTGACATTGTATGTACACTTTTGTAGGCGCTGATAGCTGAGTCGATTTCACTAGGAAGTAGGCGTTAACAATGTTCTAGACGTCGTAAAACGACTTCTGCCCTAAACGGCCGTTAATTGTTACAATTATCTCTGCGGTTGTAGTTATGTGTTTGTAGGCGCTTTGTGTGAGGCAGTGGGACGCTTTGGAGACATGAACCTTCCAAATGACCAAACTGCTTGCATGTAATTACGTTATCAAATAACAGTTTTAACCATTACGATTACCGTTTTATATAATATTTATATTATACACGTAAACGGCCCAGGTCTTAGCAGGTACAAACGCATTGTGTAATACATAGGCTTTGTGTTTGGACATTTGTCACACAACAAACTAGGCGGATTTTAGGATCTTTTCGATCGATGTGCTTCCATTTTACAAATGCGTGTGTGTGTGAGTGGACGCACGCGTGCTTGCGTGCGTATTTATGTATGTATGTATATACGTATGTATGTATGCATGTTGTATGTATGTATGCAACACTACGCATGCATATATGTAACATGTGCGACGTATGTATGCGTGTACACGCATGCACGTTGGCTTCGTATTAGTATATTGTTGCATATCACTACAGGGATTGTATTGTATAACGTTGTATATATCTTCGGCCAGTCGCTGTCGGTGTAATCGGTGTGTGAGGTAGGCGACGACGCCGATGACATTTGCTAACAAACAGTTGCAATAGCACTTATTGTACCGTGTGTGACGTCTTTTATATGCTGCTGGATTTGTATGTTGCTGTCAGAGCTACCACTGAAATCTAATAAAGGTTGAACATTCCAGGAGCTTTCGTATTACGCTAATAAACGTGTGCACAATGAACATGTTGGTCAACCATATATTAAAATCACAAAATGGCCACAATAATATGACTGCCAGTACTACACGCTCTCAAGCTATAGTGGCCGTAAAGTGAGACAGAGGGGCAGAGAGGGGGGGGGGGCAGTGGCGTACTGACCCGGGGCAGGGGGTGCACTCACCCCCGGGCGCCGGGTCTGGAGGGCATCGAATCAACAGTCAAATTACCCACGAAACCAATATCATCATATTGAGAATCCACCATTCTAGACTTCAGTTGTGACATTCACAGTTTGAACTTGGCTGACGTTCACTGCCAGTCAGGAACCACTTGTGACCTTCTTTGGGACCATTGAAACTGTATATGTATATCTTTGTTCGCACTGTTAACTCTGCGATTGGCTAAATTAAGGCAGGTGGCCCCAGTCACAGTCAAACGGGAGTCTGAAACCAGTTGGAGTGACATAGTAGAGACTATCAAAGCTATTAACGATGGTTTCGGTGACATTGGTTAGTGCTACTTGACAGGCTTCATGTATCCGAGCTAATCACCAGAAACCAGAGTGTGCGGGGCAGTTGCTTGAGAACGTTCAACTTGTTTTCTGCACGATATCCTTGCAAAGATTTGGTGTATCAAAAAGATACACTTTCAAGAAGCCTCCGGCGACGACTTGTGTCAAAAGAGTGGGGAGACAAATTCAGAGAAAGGTACAAAGGCAAAACAGAATGTCAGGAGAACTGGGATGAGACGAATGTATCTCAACACATTTTGAGTATCATGGACCGACTCCAGCATAAAATGATATTTAGTCTTCTCAGACAACAGAACACCAAATTGGGCTTTCCGCCGGAGTGTCACCGTACATGTCGTGGAAGTTCAGCACCAGGGTACAATTAACCAACCGTCCGTCAAAACTGTAGTGACCTTACAACATTCTGTTTTATACAACGATTTCTATGGAGGGAGGGAGGGAGGTAGGGAGGATGGGAGGGAGGAGGTAGGGAAGGAGGTAGGGAGTGGGGAGAGAGAGAGAAAGAGAGAGGGAGGGAGGGAGAGACAGACAGACACATAGACAGAGGTTTAGTTGGTTGAGCGCTCTCCACACCATTGCCTTCCTTGTTTTGATGTCTGTCTATATTATATACCCAGGAGCCAAGGTATTTGTAGTCTTCAACCTTCTCTAAAACAGTTAATTCCCTGGCAACGATGCTGGTGTTTCATGGTTAGTTGAAAGTCATATATTTGGTTTTGCCAGGATTTATCTTTAAACCAATCATTGCACATGATGATTCCACTCGTGTTAGAAGCTCCTGTGCCTGATTGACCACTTCTGTTAGGAGCGCAATATCATCAGTAAATTAGTCTAGTATTAAGACGAATGTGTGAAAGATCATCATCATCAACATTGTGCAGCCATGGTTTCCCGTTGTTGGGCGAAGGCCTCAGCATGTCGTTTCCAGTACTCGTCTAGTTCGTCTCTTCACCGTCTCGCTGGTCTTCCTCTAGTATAACCTACTTCTTTCCTTCTTGGTTTGCGCGGCTGCTAGGTTGTTATATTCCTGTTTGGTGAGGGTCCATGTTTCCGCGCCGTATGTCATCGCTTCAAATGTAAATGAGTTGTAGACTTGTCTCTTCAAGCAGGCTCCAAAGTTACCCTTGAATATATCGCGGTGTTTGGCGAATGCTGCCCAGGCAGTTTCTCTCATTTATGCTGTCTTCTCGACGGCGTTTCGTGTGACAGCGCTGTCGTTTGTGTGACAGCGCTGTCGCGGCTGTGACACTATTCGTTTGACACCGGTCGACACCAAACGTTTCGTTTTCATAAATGGGAATATTGATAGCGCATTAGGTACTCATTCGATAGATACGATGGTATTATACGCAAATGTCTGGTCTTGGTGTCGTCATGGCTGCCGGCTGACGCAGCCGTGACTCAGCGATGACAGCAAAACATTGTAATTATATAGAGAGAGTGTTTGATAACAGCCCATTGGCTTTTGTAGGTGATTCTGGATGACAAACCAAACAGACGTTTGATTAAATACTACAAATAGTACTAACTATTATTATTATTAATGATAATAGTGAAAAAATATGGTCTGAAGATGAACACCTCGAAGACATAAGTGATGCTAGAAAATGAAAGAGAACAGAGAACGTTGAACGTCTAACTGGGACAGCGATACAAAAAGTATCAGAGACAAAAACCAAGACAAGGAGATTCAAAGAAGAATCACCGCCGGCTGGACATCATTCGCCAAACACCGCGACATCTTCTAGGGTAACTTTGGAACCTGCTTGAAGAGACGAGTCTTCAACTCATGCGTTCTTCCAGCGATGACATACGGCGTGGAAACATGGGCACTCACCATCCAGGCAAAGAACAAGCTAACAGCCGTACAAACAAAGATGGAAAGAAGTATGTTAAACATTACATATCGGGAGAGAAAAACAAATATCTGTGTAAGAGAGAAGACAACGGTCATAGACGTGATTGAACAAATCAGAAGACAGAAGTGGACCTGGGCAGGGCACATCAGCAGACTACGAGATAACCGATGGACATCGCCTATCACAACCTGGAGACCTTACGAAGGGAAACGATCTAGAGGAAGACGGTGGAGAGACGAACTAGACGAGTACTGGAAGGACACCATCTGGCAATGATGATGACGATTATGACGATGATTATTGTTATTTTTACAAGCAGCAAATTAATGCATTTTTCAGTGTTAAAATAAGTAAACTATTCACGTTAGATAAATAAGTTTATTAATTTACAAACAAATATTAAATATGAACCATTCAAAGCATTTGTGTGTGTGTGTGTGTGTGTGTGTGTGTGTATGTGTGTGTGTGTGTGTGTGTGTGTGTGTGTGTGTGTGTGTGTGTGTGAGAGAGAGAGAGAGAGAGAGAGTGCGTTGGGGTGTGTGTATATATGTATGTGTGTATGTATGTATGTACATTCATATAGGACCCAGTCGGTTCAATGATACAGTGTATTACACTGTCTACACTGCCTGCTCGTCGTCTCTCACTGGCCAGACCGGGAAGCATCTCCGGCTGCTGGGAACAGGATCCAGTGGGTTACAGACATAGACCACCACTCTGAGTCAAACAGAGGGATCTGGAGACGGATGATTGAAGCCACTAATGTTCGACTCCAATGGCCGACATGAGAGTCAAACAGAGGGATCTGGAGACGGATGATTGAAGCCACTAATGTTCGACTCCAATGGCCGACATGAGAGTCAAACAGAGGGATCTGGAGACGGATGATTGAAGCCATTAATGTTCGACCCCAATGGCCGACATGAGAGTCAGACAGAGGGATCTGGAGACGGATGATTGAAGCCACTAATGTTCGACTCCAATGGCCGACATGAGAGTCAAACAGAGGGATCTGGAGACGGATGATTGAAGCCATTAATGTTCGACCCCAATGGCCGACATGAGTGAGTGTGATTAAAAGCACCTCACCCACATCATTACTTAGCTTACAAAAATGGGAAAGAAAGGGGAACTAGTGGATCCCTCGGACTAAACATTGAATATCGTAGGCTCTTCCAGCGTGACATACTCGACAGGACGGTAAACGATCTGACACGTGTATTGACGGAGTGGTGGGTCTTATCGCAGTTGCACTGGCCATGATTGACAGGATGTAGGAAATAAACTCATAGAAATAAGTACCGGAAAATGTGTCACATGAAATAAAGTCACCGTGACTAATGTCACGGGAAAAAGTCACATCTTTAACTAAACCATATTTAGGCCAATACTAGTTCTGTCTATTTGTGATATAAGTTAAGTAAGTGTATTCGGATAGAATGTTCGTCTTAATTATGAAAATTAAATACACAAAAAACTCTCGGTAAATGATTTGTGTGTGCGTGCGTGTGTGCCTGTTTGTGACATGTCATATAGTCCCTAATTCTTTTTGAGAAAACACACTTGTATTCAATTTTCATAATCATTCAATATCTATCTAAAAAAATGATCATCTACTGGAGAAACCTTTATTCCTCTCCTCTGAATTCCCGTGTTTCCGCCGGACCATTTGACCCAATTGGTCGCTAGGTGGCTCTGTGCGCAGAGGCATTCATTATGAGAACGCGAGTGATCTGTTTAACTGCTGTTTTTGCAGCCAAATAACGCGTCGTAATTTTTAAAACAACCCGACCACTATCAGGTGCCCTAGGCATACGATCGGGGCGGATCCAGGATTTGTCCACATCCGGGATCCGCAAAATGTTGTTGTTCTCCTCTTGATTCCCTGTCGTCAGGGGTGAGGCTGGCCTCGATTTCCTGTTGTCAGGGGTGATGCTGGCCTTGATTTCCTGTCGTCAGGGGTGATGCTGGCCTTTATTCCGTATCTCGATTTCAGTTTTATTAAATTTTCTTCTTCGTTTCTCTCACTTATGTTGCACTGCTCTCTCCACCAACTGTCTCCATTCCCCTCTTTCTTTTGTTCTCGTTCTCCACTCCTCTCCCAATCCTTCCAAAATCTCTCTTTACACAGTCGTCCCATTGCAGCCGAGGTCTTCCTCGTCTATTTCTCCCCTCCACTCTTCGGGCATCTGCTTTGTTTTCCAGCCGTTTTCTTCCCATTCTCTTCACTTGCCCAGCCCCTTCAGCTGATTCCTCACCAGCTTCTTCTTAAGACTTCCTTCTACTCCAACCTCCTCCATCAATTCCTCCATTCTTCGTTTATCAGTTCTTCTCACTCCCGCAATTCTTCTTACCCAGTTGTTTTCACAAACCTGCACCCTCTATTGTTGTTTCTCTGTCAGTGCCATCGTATTTAGGCCATACAAGTAGCCGGGGTAGTAAATGAGCAGAACACCTTTCCTTTGAGTTTACGAGATATACGCCTGACTCCCATCACACCTTCAAATTTCCTCCAAGCGTTTGCCCCTGCTTTATCCTACTGCGAATTTCGTTGTCTATGTTACCGTCCCAGCACACCGATCCACCCAGGTATACAAAATTGTCTCTTTGTTTTAATTTCTTCCCCTCCAGGTATATTTTCAGCACTTCTTCAGTTTTTCTGCCCCACCCATATTACCTCCGTCTTCTCCAAATCAACTTTCAGTCCATGTCTGCTGAATATATCCTTCTACTCATGCTTTTGGAAATTTTTCGTTCCCGCACCGCCTATTACTGAGAGGGGAGGGGGCAGAAAAGTCACACCATATCTGTCCTCCAATTGCACACACCTTTCACAATCAACAAAAATACATATTAATCGTCTCATAAAATTTACATTTCCACCCGCCATTGTGGCTCGCCACAAAAACAAACATTCACGCTCACATTTTATTGAGGGCAGAATTATGTATCTGCCCCCCCCCGGACAAATTCCAGGGGGCAGCTACCCCCCTGTCCCAGAATTCTCGCCTGATCGTAGTACCAAATAATTTAAGATAATAAGAAAAATGACTTATTGATCATAACGTCAAGATCCGATTTCATGTTAAAATTATAAAATGAATATATTATGTTTAATGTACGAATACATGCGTTACGTGAATATGCACAACAAAGAACGCACGCACGTTTGGCGCGCACACACACACGCATACACACTCAGTCGAACCTAGCTTTACAGTCACCTCTGTAATATAGCCACCTCGCAATAAGTCTCACATTATTTTTGGAACAGAAAAGTATAGGACATTAGTTTAATTAATTCGAGACGATCACTCGCAAGCAAGTCGAGGTAAGCAGTACCGGTTCTCAATTTCTCATTGTGTACACGTAGGTACATGAGACATCCGTTCTGATTGGTAATTTGCAGGTATCGATATCTGCTATACCCGATCAGTTAGGTCGCATTTAAATACGACAGTTAACACTAATAAATCTGATCCTAGGCCAAATAATGTTCAGCGTCTTAACAAAATGTGTCATTATAAATGCTAAGGATCAGTACGTGATCAAAAACCCATAGTCGAAGTATTCGTTGATTCTGTGCTGCCATCGACGCACACCTCTTTCCGATTGTTAATCACTGCGTTTGATCAAATATATCTGAGCAGCAGTATTATATTTTAAGTTGCCTTTATCGTTCCTGTAGTATGTAAAATTATATTACAATTATCCTAAATCGATCATGTATTCGTCCTAGTTAAGTTACACGAGCATTTCTATGACTATAGTTGATAACACAATTCCGTTAATTTTTTCTGAGCGTTACGAAATGCGTTATAATGTGTAACTGTTCAAGCAGGTTTCAATCCTTTTAATAAACCAATACATCATATAATTAATTATTATATATCTGGTTCTCCAACAGTTGTCCATTTTCTATTTATGTCTCACCCATCGACAGGTAAAACAAACAGACCTCGCACGTACATACACTGGATCGCACGCATGCACGCGCGCACGCATGCACGTACAGACAAACGCATACACACACACACGCACACAAACAGAGAGAGAGAGAGGGAGGGAGGGAGGGAGAGAGAGAGAGAGAGAGAGAGGGAGAGAGGGAGAGAGAGAGGGAGTGAGCAAGGGAGGGAGGGCGGAGAGAGAGGGAGAGAGAGAGTGTATGTGTGTGTGTTTGTGATGGGTGGGGGGAGGGAGGGAAACATTGATAAACGGATGGATTCGAATGGGTGGCCGGAGTGTGGGTGGCAGTTTTCTAGAAATGTTCCATACAACTAAAGGAATCATTTGAACATAATAATATATACAATAATAATATAGAATAAGAATAACACACGTTTATTAGCAACTGAACTGTGTTGGATTCACAGTGTATAATAAAATACAACTAATACATTGAAACGTCGTACAGTATTATACAGTCGGCTACTCACTACGAATCATGTTAACTCCACAGCGGTGTTGTTGTTATAATAATCGCCGCTGGTTTCTTCCTCTGGCAGGTAGAAGACTGCGACGAATTCTTGGAAGTAAGTTAGCTTAAGGAATTACACCTTATACGCATACGTTTTAAATTGGTCATTGTTTCCTGGGCCGTCAGGTGGGGTGCGATTTGGGCGAACGTACCCTCTCCGCCGGGGCAAAAGGAGTTCCGGTTCAAAAGGAAATACTTTCGCTTCAGGGACTCAAATGTGGATGTAGTTGAAAACACGCACCCTCCAAATGAACCACGTCAATCATATACCGGTCCAAGAAGCCCATTAAGCCCTCACGACCCGTGTAAATCTGTCTGTAGAAGCAGCATCCGAATGTGACACTTGGTGAAGGAATACAATTTCATTCTCTCCGAGTTGTCTTCACTTACACTTTTGTGCCAAAACCATTGTAATTTATTTATTTAATCCAACTAAGTTATCTTGTTCCGAGTCATTGTTTAGTTGATAATCGTGTCTCTTCTGTTATCCTCCAGATGGCGCCAGCTGACCTATGCGCCTATGTCGACAACGATCGTTTGAACACGCAATTAGAAGAAAAGGTCGCTGTCATGGAGCACGTGATGTAGGTGTGTTGTGTAGGAACGCTCCTGTTATATAGGGGCCTACTGCCAAAACAATCTGGAGTATCAAGTTAGGATTCGGTATGTACGGACCTGGCACACGGCAAAACAATGAATATAGTGTCCAGCGGAAATTATTATGAGTAGTTCCGTAACTATACAGGCGGATGATTTTTTTTATTATATGCGGATGCGGAAAACAGAAGCGATTGTAGCGATTCGCATCGTATCCGCACAGGAACCGGATAGGAAATTCCCAAACGTGACGTCACTCAGAGGTATTCCCCATTTCTCACGCTGCATCCGTCCACGTTACAAGTTATTTTGACTGCGTAAATATGTTTATGACAACATTAACATTACAGCACATTCGGAATATGCAAGGATCTATGCGGATTCAATAGCTCAATGGAAATTTAGCGAAGAGGAAAATACAAAACGTGATTGAACAACTCCTTAACAATTATACCATGGTGAAGCAATAGTCGCACATTTAATATTCCTCGAAAATCATCGATGTAATTTCTCTCTCATTTGCCCAGTGCGTGCGACTGTCCAATTTCCACGCAGCCTACTTGACCCGGAAGTAGTTGCATCACCGGAAGTCGTCAGCCAAATCAAAGACGGTCACGTGTTGTCCCAGGAGCAGGAAGTGCTCGCGCACGAGCGGCGTCCTCGGCGGTCGACAGGGGCGGAGCGCCGTCTGGTGGTGTTGGGAGGCTGGTCGGAGGACAATCGTTTTATCAACGACACCATCGACTGGGGCCTGGTGACAAGCAGCGAGCTGGTGCAGATGTCGCCGATGCCGGCTCGCGACAACGTCGAGATCGCGTCGTGTGTCGTAGGAGACGACATCTACGTGAGCGGACTGGGCAGAGGCGGTGACGAACTGTGGAAGTTTGAGAGCCAACGCAACAGGTGCCAGTACATCCCTTGTTTATCGTGTATTTGTCAATAACATGTGCCATACACATCCGTTGTTTATCAATGTGCAGTGCCTAGAACTAATACCTACCTACCTACCTAATAACGAGCATACGAAACATTGTTGTCGTATCTCATAATGTCATTTCCAAGATAAGCAACATATTTTAGGTCAAAAGTGCCCTATTTTGAGGGTGTGTGGAATCAATTTCGACGCAGCCTACTTGAAGTTTGCGTTGCTCAACGACCCGGAAATAGTCGCATCGCCGGAAGTCGTCAGCGAACTCAAAGACGTGTTGTCCCAGACGATGTATTTTGAGGGTGTGCGGAATCGGTTTTTAAATCAGTACCAGCTATTTCATCAATGGAGAACAACACAATTGTTAGATTGGGTTAAATACGTATGATTTTATATAGCACGAAAAGCGGCCCTCAAATGTCGTGACACACGGATAGGCCCTGCAACGTATTTCTGCAGAATCGTGCTCAAAAAACTTTATTGTATGGCAAGACGCAACGCTACATCTAGGGGCCATCCATATACACCTCTCTTTAAATTACCTTCGTTTTGACAAAGTTCTCGTACTCACAATTTCGTTGTAACTTTGTTTTACGCTAACAAATGTCGACAGGAGATTTCCTCTCGCAACCGTGCAATTAACCCTAACAGTCGCTCCCTCTTTCACGCCATAACTACTGAATGCACATTTTCAACCAGGTGGCTGCCGTACGGGGTCAATGCACAGGTGGTTTTCCCATTGGCGACCATGTTAACGTTTTGTCTGATTATAAGAAAACGTGACCTGCAAAATGACTTAAACTTCTCACCTGCTGTTATCATCATCTCGTTGACATGCTGATAGATTTTAAAAAATTGCGTACTTCTAGCTCTCGTAAAATGCCTGTATGTGTGACACCCGTCAATATTTACAAATGCCGGCAAGGATTACTCCGCAAACAGGTCACATAGTCTGCCTGTCTGCCTGCCTGCCTGCCTGTTTGTCATTTTCTTTCTGTGTCTCACCGCACTCTCTATATCTGTCTACATTATTAATGTGCACACTTTGGTTCACTCGCCTCTGTCAATGTCCGTTCGCATCTTAGGATCATTGGCTTCTGATCGACCAATTAGTAATGTATTTCAGAAAACACGATAGTTAATTACGTACGTGTTTGCGTTATGCTTGTCCCTCTGTCGGAGAAACGTGGAAACAGCGAGTGTTGAGCAACTCGCCAAAGAGGGCGCCACTATTGTGAACGATTTTAAAATATTAAAACAATACTGCTGCCCTTGGTCTGTTGTTGCGTGGTTGGTGTAAGCTAGTTGGAATTGGTAAATAAAGTCATAAACTAAAATGATGTTTCATTGTGTGGAAATCAGAAGTAAGTGATGCCCTGTTTCACACACATTGTAATTCGTCAAACATTTCGGGAACTTAAATATGTTGTACGTTCTGTTCTGTTCCGTCGCGGTGGTAATTGTTAACAATAAGTTCTGTTCTGTTCTGTTCCGCCACGGTGGTAATTGTTAATAGTAAGTTCGATGAATTGGTTATCGCCAAATGTGGAAAAACACGAACGCGCCAAACATCAGTGGTTCTTGCGGTTATCCCGGCCGGCCGCGACAATTAATGATATTATATTGTCAATAGTGCGTATTTAGAGTCTGGATGTTTTGTTTATAATACTTTAAAAAAAATTTGCTAACGCAACTTCAACATTGCGATCGCTGGTTCGGGATTGTTCAACGCAATTTGGTGTGCAGTAGACATGCAGTATAACTATACGTTCAATAGATTTATTGTGGTATTAAGAACAACATGTGAATAAATATTAATAAAAGAGGAATGGAAGTCACACCTTTAATTAAGCGAAACAACTAATGCAGTAATCCGCGTCATTGAGTCTCGACAAGGCTACGCACTGCGACGACGGCAGCGAATTACGAAGACAGATGTTGCGATGAGGCCATAACCACTAGACCGGAATCAATTACTCGCGTCCGACGCGTGTTGTCAGTGAGCCCCCATATACGGAACGATATTAGGGCCATAATTCCATCGTGTTATACTCCATTTTGCGTTGCATTCTGCAAATGTCATCATGCTCGATGTCCTTCTATTATTGCAATTACAAATTTATAGTGCATGGTTGTTGTTCTAACATTCACGTTCTGGTTCTATGATCCTGTTTGTGCTTACTTCTAGAATGCCGTTTACTTGCCTTCCTTTGTTGAAATACGTTTCCTCAAACAGGTTAGGTCAAACACCTTTGCTCAAACATAGTTTTGGTCAAATGCATTTTGCTCAAATATGTACTAATTTAACCTTTTGAGCTGGTGGCGTCCCTAGCGAACTACACCAGCTTGCAAATACTGAAGTGTCCCTTGGATCGTTTGGAATATAATAGCCGAATAATTTCAGGTTAGGCATGCGGTGCTTCATGACAAACACATAGTTCTGTGGCTAAGCAATTACCAAACATGAAATAGACAGATTTTAGCGAAGAAATCCGGAGTTTCGTGGCCTTGGACGCTGGCCGAGCCACTGGGCTTCCAACGGAGCCGAGTTGCTGAATTATCGAAGGCAGTTTAGTGTCAGACTTGTTGTGTAGTTTGTGATTGTACGTGAGTTATAATACTCAAATAAACCTTTATCATTGTCACAATTCGTTATATTTTTGGTCAGCGAACACAGTGCAAAGTATTGCTGAAGTACATACTATAACCGCAACGTATTCTTTGTGGGCGAGTGGTAGGCTTATAACGCGTCGGGTTTTTAGTCTAGATATGTTTTTGGGTAGTCTGCTCGATCAACGCGCTGTCTTTTCTTGTTATTTAATTTTTTTTTATCTGTCCACAAAATTATATAAGCCAAATAATTTGTACAATCTGTAAATATAATATTTTCTTAAAACTTGTATCATAATTATTTGGCCGATGGTATTCGTCCTGATACGGACGAGCCCATGATCGTCTATATACACTATTGGGACCATTAGTCGTACGTCATTTCCCTTCTTTGGTGTCCGGTCGTCACGTTGATCCCAATCTTGGCTATACAACAACCGAATGTTGTATATTGTTTACCGTGGAACCCAAACAATGCAGCGGTATTTTCATGGATAATGCCACCTGCACAACGTGACAGTAACATTTGAGTTCTTCAGGTGACCGGCCAAAGATGTGTTGCTAAATAAATAGTGGACTGTTTCCCTCGTTTTATTGTAATAGACGCTGACGCGCCTTCTCGCAGTTCTTGTGTATAGCCCGACTAGGGCCGTTGCTAGGATACGAGATCGAACGTCACGTAATCGCTATTCGTCCCAATTTGACCAGATAAATACGTACGGACAAATAGCTCATTGTCTATACGCTATTTGACCGAATACGGTCGGATAGGACTACAACGCCATTTGGCCGGATACGGACAAATAGTCCATGATTGCGTATAGGCTATTTGACCGGATAAATATACCATGGCAGCTTATATGCCTATGGAGCGGATATATAAAAGGTAATTTAAGTAGACATGGATTATTTTATCTACGACAAACTAGCGTGAACTACTGCTTATCAACAATCTATGACGTAGGGGAATTTCCGGTATATTGGACTATCCGCTAAATTGGACTACCCTTCTAAAATAAAATTTTGCAATCCGAGCGTATCGTGGAACATCTATCATATAACCCTTGACTTAAAAAGTTCACGATATCAAGAAAATGTCGATCAACGAGCATGCTTCGAAGAGGTGAGCAATAAATGCTTTCTACTACCCTTGAACTAATATCGTTATGCAAATGAAGTATTGCAAGTCGTCAGCATTGTTACCTAGAATTGATATAATGAAACAATGCGAAAGCTGTGGAACGGTCGGGACACTATCAAAATATTAAGCAAAAAATTGGTCGCATTCAAATGACTCACATCCGGGAACGTTAATGCTCGATTCTGCTATATTGGACCACCCGCGATCGCTATATTGGATCATCTATCTATATATATATATATATATATATATATATACACACACACACACACACATATATATATATATATATATATATATAATTATATACTTACTTTCAGAGGAAAATATGGAACATGGTCGCAATGTGAAATGGGGACATGGGCTTAAACGCCGCGCGTCGCACATACCAAGTTCAAAAGGCCACTTTAAAACGGCATCTAGATGAAAAAACCACATATGCCAACAATGATGTTAGGCACTTTGGTCACCCGAAAGTGCTCAGCGATCATCTATAAAAATCACTTGTCGAACACGTATTGAAATTAGACGCAAAGTTTTTCGGTGTGAACCGAATCGACCGAATCGAGAAAAATGGGTTACCAGTTGGCTGAACAAAACAACCTACACCATACGTTCAACAAGGACAAATGTAAGGGTGGAAAATTGTGGTACTACGATTTCCTTAAAGGCCATATCCTGGGATAAAATGTGCTTTGTCCCTTAATAACAAATGGTTGATACCTTTTCAAATGATGATATTGTCAAAATGTTTAAATATCGTATATGAGCATACGACATAAAAAGAGCCTTTAAATTTGCCATTTTACGGAAACTCCCGAGCGATGCCGGGTTTGCATTTGTTGCTGAAACGTGACGCCTGTCGTGGTTCCGCCGTCAGTTAGTACAGCGGCTTCACGCCTGCGGCCCTGCGCAGTCGCGCGGTGTCATGTAAACAACTCGATACAAATGGCGGCTTACTCGAGTAGTTCAGAGAGCGATATCAATTTTGACGCGGATCACGAAACGTTTGATCATATATATTTCGGTGACAGTGAGGATGACATTGCCGAGATCGACAATGTTGATGTTAGTCAGTACGTTGTGACACCGTATAGACACGAATCAGTGAAGAAGCTCCGACAACTGACCGGGCCCACTTGCGCAGATTCGCCGGTAACCGATTCGCCTTCGGCTTCGTCTCTGTTGTGTTCTTCGAAGGAACGGCATATTTCTTTACATCTGACTTAGGCCTGAAACCCATCTTCCAGTGTACGAAGCCTTCGAAGTCGTCAGGCGCAACGAAATGCGAACCACAAATAATGCTAGTTGCCGTAGCATGCGTCCAGCCGGCCCTGCCGTTTCGAACAAAACGGTCCCATTTCTGCCGAATAACTGGCTCTTTGGGAAATTTGTGCACATAATGGCCAGTCATATTCGAATTGTTGCAGTTTCCAACAACACATTTGTTCACCATTTCTATATGTGAACGAATGTATACCAGTTCAAACATCCACCAAAGAAATCCAGCCGCCGAGAACGCTTGCCATCCCGGGAATGTTTTCCACAACTGACGTGATGATTCTGCCCCTCGCGGCATTTCCGGAAAACAGACTTTTCTAAGCCTGCTCCAAGACAGGTCCCGTTTAATGTCAATTTTAGAAATGTTTCAGCAAACGTGTGGTTTCGCTGTTGTCATTATACTGCAGAACACAGACCCCTATGTACTTGCATATTTTTATACTTATTAGCAATTTTTTTTCTCCCAGGATATGGCCTTTAAAAGACACCCACAGTTGTCTTTGCGTCACCCTGCTCAAGGCTTCAACCGGAAAAGCACAGTCGTTTTTTTTTTTACTTACTCGAGAGTGAGATCGAGAAATACCAGTTCCGTGGAACGTCCATATACAATATGGACGAGTCCGGTTTAACTACGGTGCAGAAGCAGATGAAGTTCGTATCGAAAAATGGTAAAAGACAAGTTGGTAGCATCACAAGCGCAGAGCGGTGAAGCAACACAACTGTCGTTTGCCGTTTTAGTGTGCCTGGACGATACGTGCCACCGATGGTAATATTCAAACGGAAGCGGATGTTGGAAGAATTGAAGAATGGAACGCCTTCTGGAAGTTTTGTCAATAACGACAGTGGATGGATGGACTCTGATATGTTAAGACATGGCTTATCCATTTCCAAGCAGACGTCATACAAAAAATCTCGACGCCATCACGTTCGCACGCGACAACGGAATTGTCATGACGTCACTGCCACCTCACACAACGCACAAACTTCAACCGCTGGATTGCGCATTTTTCAACCCACTGAAGTCAAACTACAATTAGGCAGCCGACAAGTGGATGTTAACCACTCTGGGCATGCCATTACAGTTTTCCAGATATGCGCACTTTTTGGTGAAGCCTACCATGTCCAATGCACTAAGTGAATTCTCAAAATGCGGAATATGGCCTTTCAACAGGGATGCATTTACTACTGATGATTTCGTGACATCTGATCATTTTGTTGAGCGAGGAGAGGTGACGACATCTGCAACCGACGTTCAGTCTGCAGCCAACGACCTCCGGCCAGCCACGAACGACATCCAGCCCGCAACCAACGACCTCCAGTCTGAAAGAACGGCATTCAGTCTGCAGCCAACGACCTCCGGCCTGCAACGAACGACATCCAGCTCGCAATCAAGGACCTCAGGCCTGGAACGAACGACACCCAGCCCGCAATAAACGACCTCCAGCCTGCAATGAACGGCGTTCAGTCTGCAGCCAACAACCTCCGGCCTGCAACGAACGACATCCAACTCGCAACCAACGACCTCCAGCCTGCAACCGAATAAGTTCAGCCTAAAAATTGCAGCCCATGTGTTAACGCTGTCAAATCTACGTCTGCATTAGCAAATTACATGACAATCATAAAAATTTGTCCTGACGGCCGATGTTTTTTCGGAGTCTGGCCATTGCGATGGACAATAAGCTGCAGGGAGGCGAGTGAGACCCGGTCGGTCTTTTGGCAGATCCTATTCTATGGTTATACGAACAGACTCGGGCCGATTCTCTTCGCGCTAAAATGGTGAGCTAACTGTGCCTCCATTTTGAAGAGTTTCATCACGACAAATTTACGACCCACGACGGCTAAGGTAGAGTTCGATGCAAGAGAGGGCTGAGGCAATGGCCGCTCCAACGGCGAAATTGAAATAATTGTCGCCACCAAGTTATTGAATCGACATATAGTTGTCGCTTTCAACAACACCAGGGCCAAGTACGGATAATCGTGCAAACCATCACCACGGTCGTCAATCAAATTCACCCGAATCGCAGAGGACGTTGGGCACTTCGACTGTGTCTTGGCCACCCCAGCCAAAGGCCTAATTACTCCATCGATTGCATCGCCTCTTCCTAAGTTGGTGCGCAAAGCCAGAACGAAGCATTCGGCGACATCCGAAATTATCACCTCCAGTCCATACAAGCGGTCTTTGCTGATGAGCAAGGAAAAGAAGCAGATATTGTCAATTAACGTGAAACCGTGAAACAATCAAAAACTGAGTAAGCAGACGAAGAAAGTATAGCAACGTAACGAAGTAAGTTGGTACATGGTCAGGTGAACGATGGGTTCACATTGCGTGCGCATCTAAAGTTACCAAAAAGTATATATGTAAGTAAGTAAGTAAATTTATTTCCTCATCCAGATAATATACAACATAATTCAAGAGCAATGTAACACAGATGAGGTGGTAGCCAATTAAATCAAAGCATACAGTGTACTCCCGCATACATAATATTACGTATATAAAGGTTATACAGTGCATTCAATTGCAATAGCCTCAGGTTAACGACTTCCGTAAATTAAAGCTAAAGATGTACCAATATAAGAAAATTCACATATATGCGATGAATGCATGCCGTAGAAACGATGGCTACAGAGACTGCAGGTGGTCCAATAAAGGTTATACAAAATATACGTTGAAATTGTGTGATATCTATATTGGACCGCCCGGTTCAATATGCCAGAACTGGTGGTCCAATATACACACCTAGGGTGTCTATATTGGACCATTGGGCAAATTTTGAAATTAATGTTTTCTCAAATACAAAAAGTCTGAGAGTCTATATATCTGTCGTGGTGGTTGCCATTGATAGGTGGCGTTAAAGTAAAATGATAAACAAATTCCAGTGTTATTAACCGTAGCTCTATGGAACTTCTTTCTTAAGGGGTTCAATATACCCGACCTTCCCCTATCAGAGCATCTGAATCAGTCTTGATTCGAATGGTTTGGACATATTTGATTGCATGTGTCCGTTATTTCGTAGGGTTCCGGGTTACTTGTAAAATCGAAATAGCCGGAGATGTAATGCAGCCGAAGCGTCCAGTATTTTCCCTCCGGCTTCGTGAACGCATACATTACGTAATATTTGTGTAATTGATCGAAACACTACGTCTTGGTGCGTTATTTTCTGCCTCGGCTTCTATCGTCTCTTTCTCGTGTCTCTTTTGTAGGACTGTGTAGTTTCTCTGTTCGAAATTGGTAACAGCTGCCGATAAATTGCTGAACATTCTTCAGGATAGTTCATTTATATACAAATGAGTTCTTTGAAACATATCCAAGACGTGAATTTGTTTACCTTGTAGAGGCTTTCGTTGATGTGACACACCAACTTCTTGAGTACATGTGACGTATGACGTCATCGTACGAGATAGTTCGTAATTGCCCTCGTCTCGGGCAGCATCATTTTCACAAGAGAAGAAGAACAGAACAACATTATGCCCTTCCTTGATGCTAAGTTCACCAGAAAGGAAGGTGACGGCGTGAAGTCTGCAGTGTATCGTAAGAAGACACAATACCTGAACTTTGCGTCCCACCACCCGAAACAACAACAAGTTAGGAATCGTCAAAACCGCGATAAACCGGCGTGAGACGATAACTTCGGAAGAGGGCAACAAAAAGGAAGAGGAGAAACACATAAGAAAGTTTCTGGTTATCCATCCAGGGCCTTTGAAAAGGTGACGGATAGCAACAAGAAGAAAGACTGAAAAAAAGAAAACGGACAAGACCTACAGAAGCCAAGTATAGTCATCCCATATGTGGAAGGGAGGAGGAAGGAAGGAAGGAAGGAACATCTTTATTCGACAGATATAATACAAATAAGTACAAAACATGTAAGAACATAAAAACAGTCGGGAGACTCTCACTAAGGCTTTCAAATGTGCCACTGGTAATTTTAACTAAAACATTTCTCCTACTCCCAGTGTAGTGTACAACCATATATTAAGTTAAAGCTACAAGCTGCTTTAATAGATAACACAAAGAGTATATGTTGTATGTCGGTAGGCTAACTGCATATGTAGCAGTTTTTGTCCGTGCAAGTGTCTTTGTAAAATGTCAAGTACTTTCTAGTGTATTTAGAGAAGCTGCAGAAACTCTGTGTGTACATTTGGTCTAAAATGTACATTTTGTCTAAAATGCAGGATGGCATTTTTCTAAGTAAAACTGGTAGGTGGTATCTAATACATTTTCTGGCTCTCGAAGTATGACTGAATGGGATTGTTGAGATGTGGTAAAATAAACGAATTATACATAGTCTTTAATGTATATCCACTTAGAAAAGGTGTTTTAGTTTATTCATAATTTCCAGAGTTCGTGATATTTCATTAGATATTTTGTCAATGTGTGGAGTCCAGTCTAACGTTTGTGAATGTGAAGGGAGTCTCAGAGAGGGTACATCAAGTACTGAAGAAGTATGGGATAGCAACAGCCATGCGTCCCCACACCATCCACAGGCACCTGTTGGTACACCCTAAGGACAAAGTGGAGCCAGAAGAACAAGGACTTAACTGGTGTACCCAATACCATACAAGAACTGTGGTGCTGAATATATCCGGGAGACGGGAAGATTGTTCAAAACGAGACTTGAGGAACATAGAAAGGATGTTGACAACACAAGTGAAGAGAAATACACAGGAGCGAGAAAAAGGTCAATGTCAACCATCAACAAATTCGTCCTCACAGACCACGCAAAATCATATCATAGACTGGGAGGGAGCGAAAATAGTGGACAAGTAAGGCAGCAGAAGAAGGCGGCAACTAAAAGAAACCAAAAGGATCAGAAAGGCCAGGACATCAATCAACCGAGATGAGGGGAATTACGAACTATCTCACATGTACACACGTCACTTGTATTGCAGAAGTTAGTGTGCTACATCGACGAAAGCCTCTACAAGGTAAAAATTAACGTAAGTAGATATGTTCAAAAGAACTCATTTGCATAGCTACCGATAAAGTTTCAAAATCTCCGAACACACGACCAACCGCCACCCCGACCATCTCAGATGTGCGAAATTTAAACTGAACTACCGCGAGATGCGCAAAAACTTGCACGAGAAAATTTGTCCGGACAAATAGCCTATATCACGCCCTACGTACGCCATTCTTCCGTATCCGGTCAAATAATCCACCAGGCTATTCGACCGTGTTAGGCCGGGAGCCAAGTCCAGCTCTCAGGATGTTTTCATAATGTGCTCATAGTAATGCTCGTTTATCCGATAGGCTCAACTGATGTGGAAATGAATGCCTTCGAATGATTTTCCATTATTGTATTGTACAGTTTTTACAATATATACTGAGGAGACTGAGTATGATAGGTAGTACACGACTATGATAGGTAGTACACGGCTATGATAGGTAGTACACGGCTATGATAGGTTGTACAAGACTATGATAGGTAGTACACGGCTATGAATGGAGTACACGGCTATGATAGGTTGTACACGGCTATGATAGGTAGTACACGGCTACGATAGGTAGTACACGGCTATGATAGGTAGCACACGGCTACGATAGGTAGCACACGGTTACGATAGGTAGTACACGGCTATAACAGGTAGTACACCGCTATGATAGGTAGTACATGGCTATGATAAGTAGTACACGGCTATGATAGGTAGTACACGGCTATGATAGGTAGTACATGGCTATGATAGGTAGTACACGGCTATGATAGGTTGTACACGGTTACGATAGGTAGTACACGGCTATGATAGGTAGTACATGGCTATGATAGGTAGTACACGGCTATGATAGGTAGCACACGGCTACGATAGGTAGCACACGGTTACGATAGGTAGTACACGGCTATGATAGGTAGTACACGGCTGTGATAGGTAATACACGACTATGATAGGTAGTATACGGCTATGATAGGTAGTACACGGTTACGATAGGTAGTACACGGCTATGATAGGTAGTACACAGCTATGATAGGTAGTACACGGCTATGATAGGTAGTACACGGCTATGATAGGTAGTACACGGCTATGATAGGTAGTATACGGCTATGACAGGTAGTATACGGCTATAATAGGTAGTACACTGTTACGATAGGTAGTACACGGCTATGATAGGTAGTACACGGCTATGATAGGTAGTACACGGCTATGATAAGTAGTACACGACTATGATAGGTAGTACACGGCTATGATAGGTAGTACACGGCTATGATAGGTAGTACATGGCTATGAGTCTAACCTACATATCAGATCAGCAGCAACCTACGAATATTGCAAATGAATGTTACTAGGTGATGATGATTAATTACCCTTCTGCACGGTGGAAAGGTTGACAGGTCAATGGAGAGACCAAGCCGGAGGTCGAGGCTTGAACCACAAATTTTCTTGACCTTGATCTCTCTTGCACATCAACTTCCTTGACTCGCGGCCCAACGCCATATAGGCGACACATGAACTCCTCGATGCCAGTGAGAATACCCTCATCATCAAGTTTCCACGTGGAGCCCACTGCAGCGAAGATTTGCATGAACTTTGAGTTCTGGCTCAGTAATTAGATTGGTCTGACTTTTCCTTTGCCTTTGAAGGCTGAAGTGCAGTCAGGACCAGTGAAGGCCAACAGAGCTGCGATGTGCTCTTGGGAGTAGTTCTCAGCCAATTGGTTGATTTGGATCAGCTTCTCTCCCATGTCCATAAGAATGCGAATGTTCAGCCCATCAACGATGAACCTTTCACCACACCCTCTGCGATCACGTTCAGCTGTTTTTGGTGAACGGAGACGATCGACCGAAGATTCGCTGTGATATCGTCTTCATGGTTGGGGGCACATCTTTCATGTAGAAAGAGGAGTTACCGTCTTGAATGAGGGCGCATTCATTAGGACCAGGGAGCTCTGCGGTATCAGCATCTTTGATCAGGCAGTTCATCCCTTGCGCTTTGTTGGTTTTCGCGAAGAACCCATCGATCGTTGCGATTGAATATGGCGTCAGAGTGAGGGGATGGGTCATCAGGTCAGAGATACTTACCTGCAGTCATAGGACCTGTGATTTGATGAAGATCTGAAAGAAGAACCCATTGTGGCCTTGTACTGGATCACCTTCTGATTCGATGCGATGAAATTTTCTCAGGTGCGATGGAAGACATCGTCTTGAACTTGTTCCTCTTGATGGGATCAAAAAAGGGGAGTGTCTTTGCGAGAAGTCTATCCCGGATGAATTCTTCTTTTTGTGCTTTGCCATTCTTCAGAGCGTTCAGCACATCGTGACTTACTTCTTCTGGCATGGCTGCTCCTGAAGACAAGCTGATCAGTGGTTGAGAGGTCTCCAGCTCAAGTGGGTTGACAAACTTTGGAAAGCTTCGACCGTTCACTTCACCTGATCCTCGGACCGAGAGATCTCGCGTGGTCTTGGGTCTCTTTGTTGCCTCTCCGAGTCACCGCCTGTGCGATCGACCATGTTCCACAAACTCTCCCTTGGCGTGTGCAATCAAGATGTGACGTTGGTTCGCTTCATAATTACTGGTGATACCGTTGATTCCATCAGAATGTGTTATACTTAATATATTTGCATATATTAAGTATAACACAGCAAAGAAATTAATTTCAAAGTGAATTAACGTAAAAAGCCACATTAACAACAAACAAAAACATTTATTTGTGCATATTTTAATGTTCATTTAATACGACATGATGTTGCAAATCAAATTATTTTATGTGGGCATTGGTCCTACTCCAATTTTTTTGTTTTACGGTATACCCGATAAACTAAGTCACGTGACAATTCCTGCGCGCGCGCGCGCGCGTGTGCGTGTATATATATATATATATATATATATATATATAAAGGGCATGACGCCATTACAGCTTCCCACTTCGAAGTTATACCATTTATATACCATTTGTCTCTTTGCGTAACTTTGATACCTCGTTTGTTCCACCATTCAACATAATCCCAAGAAAATTTACGTTTAATAATATTACGTCTTAGCGCACTTTTGAGGCGTATGCCTAATAGCTTCCCGGTTTACATATACATACATTGCTATATATAATGACAGCCTGTATCATAATATCGCTCATTCCGTGCACGCGGTATGGTAATGCACGGCCGCAGCGGCGCAGACTAGCGAAAACCGGGTAGCTATTTGTGCTTAAAAAATGCGCTAAGACGCAATATTTCCGTACTATCAACGTCATATAATGGTCATGACCTTGACTTTACTTTATCACATATTTATGGGTTAAATTCCTCTGGTAACGCCACACCTCGGCATACACGTCACGACGCAACGATTTGTCTTCGACCATTTGTCTGCGACGTTTTGTCGCGTCGTGACGTGTATGACCCCTAGAGGTGCGATGTGCACGTAATACATAAAACGTAACGTAACAATTGCAGGAACCACGTGAAGACGGCTCCTGCGTCATAGACTTGGCATCTTGGAGTAGACGCAGACACAATAATGTCTACCCTCATGCCAATAACATAGCAAAACGACTCTTAATTGACAATTCTACACTATCACGACTAGGACATATCGATTGACGTGAACTTCACATTCTCTCCGACCTTCGTCATTTTAAGCAAACAACGAGTATCTGCGATCGCGTTATGGTGTTTATGTAACAATGCTCTGTGTTTTGTAAGATGTGATATATATTACTTTCAAGACTGTCTTTTATTAAGGCATCCTGTCATGTGACGGGCATTTTCGCTAGTGGTTATAAATGGTAGATTATGTAATTACTGCATCTGTTAGATGCATAGACTTGTGTTGGTTGATTTGCATACAATTGTATTTCTGGTATATCTTGTATGGCAAGACTATATTCTTTAAATTACTTGTCATTATACTGGATTCATTGTATTGCGCTTGCATACTGTGTGACTTGGGTCTACGCATCATATTCACTGTTATTGTATGTAAGTATATTTGTACTGTTGACGCCACATTGACCCACTGCTTACTTTTGATGTTGTAGGTTTTTGTAGGCTACTAGTTTTTGCGTTGCTTTAGTCTGAAATCAGACCACACATAAAGAACAATTGCTATTCGAGCCGACTTGTCTTTGATATAAATTGGCACGGACACATGTACAAGTCATCTGGCGCCGAAAATCCCCACTACGCCACTGGTCCCTTTCAAACTGCATTTGTTCAGTGGGAGTAATTGCTTCCTTAATTGTCCCTTTTGAACATTTACACAATTATTTATTTGCTCATAATATGCACCTGACATTTACGCATACACGTCCAATTACGCGAATATTCCGCGGCAAATGTCGCACAGTTCCGACTCATTTAGTCAGCGTGATGTACTGACTGTCACTGTTTCGCCGTCCACTCTCAGTTTTCCCAAACAGCAACGCCGCAACGACCTCATAGCAAAGTGTGCGTACCTGTCGCCAGACTCCAAGGAGACACCAGCTCTGCGAGCAAGATGCATGAGACCGAGATGCGAGACCGCCCGTTGACAGCTACGTCGCTGCAGCACGGTGACGCCGGAGACGAGGCGAGCGAGCCGAGCAAGCAATGGAGTCGCGCCTTCTGGACGTTCTGTGAAACGACCACATTTCACGGATTGCGAAACATCGCCGAGGCGACCAGCAATGCTCGAAGGTAAGGGAGTTCGTGCCGCTTAAAGACAATGCATGCGTCATAGCTAGCGTATATATGCTATAATTTGTTTTCTCGTAGACGGTTTGCATCATTGGCGCCAAACTTTCAGGACTTCTTCTATGTCCACATGAAAGGCTTGCAACGCTTTTAGTTCTTCTGAGTAAATCAACAAAATTATGCAAAATGTTGTTATAATAACGAACTCGAGGTGGGCCCGGCT
Source organism: Paraescarpia echinospica (assembly GCA_020002185.1). Taxonomy (NCBI): domain Eukaryota; kingdom Metazoa; phylum Annelida; class Polychaeta; order Sabellida; family Siboglinidae; genus Paraescarpia; species Paraescarpia echinospica. Next base: position 6,603,818 of record CM034539.1, on the reverse strand, counting down.
ACTAGACAAGTCGAGGTGGGCCCGGCTACTAGACAAGTCGAGGTGGGCCCGGCTACTAGACAAGTGCCAACAGTGGAGGCATTTGTGTACTTCCTAACGGGAAATCTAACGTAAGCGTGGTACAAAAACAAGTTGGAAAACAATAACATGTCTATCTGATCAATGCTGATAGATCGATTGAGTTTAGCGTCTAAGTGCTGGCACAGTGAAACAAGTGAAGTGTTCGAAACGGCGTGAAGCCATACACAGTGTCAGCCATTATCACCGTCCAGCTGGATTCACCCGATATGAAGCCATCCACAGTGTCAGCCATTATCACCGTCCAGCTGGATTCACCCGATATGAAGCCATCCACAGTGTCAGCCATCATCACCGTCCAGCTGGATTCACCCGATATGAAGCCATCCACAGTGTCAGCCATCATCACCGTCCAGCTGGATTCACCCGACATGCCATCCACAGTGTCAGCCATCCACCGTCCCTGGACACCCGTGCCATCCACAGTGTCCATCATCACCGTCCAGCTGGATTCACCCGATATGAAGCCATCCACAGTGTCAGCCATCATCACCGTCCAGCTGGATTCACCCGACAAGAAGCCATCCACAGTGTCAGCCATCATCACCGTCCAGCTGGGGTCACCCGACATGAAGCCATCCACAGTGTCAGCCATCATCACCGTCCAGCTGGATTCACCCGACATGAAGCCATCCACAGTGTCAGCCATCATCACCGTCCAGCTGGATTCACCCGATATGAAGCCATCCACAGTGTCAGCCATCATCACCGTCCAGCTGGATTCACCCGATATGAAGCCATACACAGTGTCAGCCATTATCACCGTCCAGCTGGATTCACCCGACATGAAGCCATCCACAGTGTCAGCTGTCATCACCGTCCAGCTGGATTCACCCGATATGAAGCCATCCACAGTGTCAGCCATCATCACCGTCCAGCTGGATTCACCCGATATGAAGCCATCCACAGTGTCAGCCATCATCACCGTCCAGCTCAGGTCCAGCTGGGGTCACCCGACATGAAGCCATCCACAGTGTCAGCCATCATCACCGTCCAGCTGGATTCACCCGACAAGAAGCCATCCACAGTGTCAGCCATCATCACCGTCCAGCTGGATTCACCCGATATGAAGCCATCCACAGTGTCAGCCATCATCACCGTCCAGCTGGATTCACCCGACAAGAAGCCATCCACAGTGTCAGCCATCATCACCGTCCAACTGGAGTCACCCGACATGACGCCATCCACAGTGTCAGCTATCATCACCGTCCAGCTGGAGTCACCCGACATGAAGACATCCACAGTGTCAGCCATCATCACCGTCCAGCTGGATTCACCCGACAAGAAGCCATCCACAGTGTCAGCCATCGTCACCGTCCAGCTGGATTCACCCGACAAGAAGCCATCCACAGTGTCAGCCATCATCACCGTCCAGCTGGATTCACCCGACAAGAAGCCATCCACAGTGTCAGCCATCATCACCGTCCAGCTGGATTCACCCGATATGAAGCCATCCACAGTGTCAGCCATCATCACCGTCCAGCTGGATTCACCCGACAAGAAGCCATCCACAGTGTCAGCCATCATCACCGTCCAACTGGAGTCACCCGACATGACGCCATCCACAGTGTCAGCTATCATCACCGTCCAGCTGGAGTCACCCGACATGAAGACATCCACAGTGTCAGCCATCATCACCGTCCAGCTGGATTCACCCGACAAGAAGCCATCCACAGTGTCAGCCATCATCACCGTCCAGCTGGGGTCACCCGACATGAAGCCATCCACAGTGTCAGCCATCATCACCGTCCAGCTGGATTCACCCGACAAGAAGCCATCCACAGTGTCAGCCATCATCACCGTCCAGCTGGATTCACCCGATATGAAGCCATCCACAGTGTCAGCCATCATCACCGTCCAGCTGGATTCACCCGACAAGAAGCCATCCACAGTGTCAGCCATCATCACCGTCCAACTGGAGTCACCCGACATGACGCCATCCACAGTGTCAGCTATCATCACCGTCCAGCTGGAGTCACCCGACATGAAGACATCCACAGTGTCAGCCATCATCACCGTCCAGCTGGATTCACCCGACAAGAAGCCATCCACAGTGTCAGCCATCGTCACCGTCCAGCTGGATTCACCCGACAAGAAGCCATCCACAGTGTCAGCCATCATCACCGTCCAACTGGAGTCACCCGACATGACGCCATCCACAGTGTCAGCTATCATCACCGTCCAGCTGGAGACACCCGACATGAAGACATCCACAGTGTCAGCTATCATCACCGTCCAGCTGGGGTCACCCGACATGACTTAATCCCAAACATACTAGATAAGTATGGCCATGGATGCTGCAAATGATCGTTTTCGGCTGATCCTTCCATGATAAATCTTTGAACGCGAATGACATCATATAATCTTGGAAATGTTCACGCCACCTGGTGATCATGCCTGGTAATGGCAATTATAGGCCATTCAGAAAAGACTACCAGTTGTTGCTCCAGCAATACTGTTGATCTCTAGATGCAGACGAAACACAGATGAGACTTGAAGCGACCCTCGAGTGAAATACGGCTGGTAAGTATAAATGTTATATGTCGATAACCGACTGTTCTTCCAACACATAGAGCCTTGGGCTTGGTTACCGGTTCATACCAGTTTGATTATAGCGTAATATGGCTGTAGTGTGATGAACGATGTTTTACTCTGAAGGACGTGATTGAATTTTCTAATATAGTTCTTACAAATGTTGGCTAACCAACTCACAATGCTAGCTTTGACGTTATACAGAACGCTAGCGCTTGAAAGCTAGTTTTACTTTGCAGTCCGTGCTTTTGAATTTTCTACCGACCGCGCATGTGTAGTTTGCACTCTGAAGTCAGTGATCTTTCGGCACGCCCACGTGACCTTAATGTACTATCCTACAATCCATAATCTTTCGGCACGCCCACGTGACCTTTATGTTCTATCGAACTGCTACATAAAGAAATTACACACATTACCAGGCGCCTTATTTTATTCGTAGTTATTTTGCCCGCTTTGTGGCTGATTTTGCTGACTTGACGAACTTCTTTGCGTCCTTGGAGCCATATTTCTCACTTCTTGTGTCGACGCATCAGTCGGCAGCACATCTACTCGGTACACGAAGCCGTGTAACGTCGACTTCGTGATAGCGGTGATATATTATGGACGGGCCTCCTACGATGGCTTCTTCGAGACACGGTCTACTTTGCCCCCTTCGTCGCTGATTTTGGAGTTGGTTTCGAAGCTATAGCTGACTTGACGGACTTCTTGGCACCCTTTGATGTTGTTTTCGGAGCATTGGAGCCATATTTACACACTTCTTTCACCGATATATCAGTCGGCAGCACATCTACTCGGTTGGTCGGTGATGACGGTAACCGGCGACGTTTTCGCGGCGCAGAGGTTGTTGGGACGCTCCCAATCCCTTATTCGCGTGAAGGTAGTGTTGCACATACAGCACGCGAAGTGCGGTATCAGTGATGTGTCGATCGTTGTACCGGCAGCTGTTGGGGGCGGGCGCCATGATAGCCACGGTTTTGAAGATATTTAAACGGTTCTTTTCAGAGCCAACCACCTTCTCACAAAAGAGTATTAACTATGTCGATGTTAATACAAAGTCTATTAAGTACAAATGTCGTATGTTAGATAATGTAACAGGTCAAAGGGATTGACCAAAATCCTACATAAATAGCTGGCAGTTTGAGTGTTTTAACAGATAAGTAACTGTTTTATAATTCCCTATGGCTTAACACGAGACAAATACACGGATGTTCTTCGAACACATAGAGCCTTGGTTACCAGTTCATACTACCAGTTTAAAAGTTCTTACAAATGTTGACTAACCAAATCACAATGATAACTTTGACGTTATACAGGACGCGAGGACGTTCGCGCCCACAACAAACAAACATGTCCAGACACATCTCCAGGACACAATAGCATACAATAGTGTCGGTTTTGAAGTGTGTTGACAAAAGTACAAAAGAAACTTCTAGAATGAAATTTTACAGGGAAATTTGAACTCACTGTTGATGACATCAAATTATAGCATTACCAAATCACTATGATTACGACCTAATTGTTATATTCAAGCGCGCACGTTCAAAACAATGGCTAACCAAATCACTACCTGTTTAACCAACTCACCTCGCTTACAGAATTACTGCGCGTAGCAGTTTATAGTTTAATGATGTCACTGCATCATGACGTCACATGATGGAATTATATTCAAGTGCGCAAGTTCAAAACAATGGCTAACCAAATCACTACCTGTATAACCAACTCACCTCGCGTACAAAATTACTGCGCGTGGCAGTTTATAGTTTAATGACGTCATACAGGGTGCGCACGCTCACGCTCGCAACAAACAAACATGTCCAGACACGTCTCGAGTACGGGATTTATAAGAGACACGAATTTGGGTACTACCGTACGGAAATGATACCAAACGTATAGTTCCAAGATGGCCGCTCTGTTCGAAAAAACGAGGCTATAGGTTCTGGTATAACATAGTCCTATATGTAGTCTACATTTCGTATACATTACTTCAGATAAAACGACCTCCGCTGAATTTATAATCCTTTTATTATATAAATTACGCCTTATTATAACACCACATTTTAGACATGTCATCGTCAACCAAATAAGGGCTTGGTCGCTTGATGGTGCCTCGGCCTATGGGCCAAGCAATCTCGTGTGTGACATATTCAAATGCTGTTTGGTATATTTTTTTTCTTTTCGAAAAGTCGTCGGATACCTTTACGATAATACTTCCTATCCTTTAACATGGAGAAATTGTCCTATCTCTTAACATGAAAAAATTCTCTATCCTTTAAAATGGGGTAAAAATCCTTTAACCCGGGAGCGCCCCAGAGCATATCCCTATCTTTTAACATGTGATTTCCTCCCAAGCGCGCCATCGTACGCGCTAGACCACCTATATTACTACTCATGTGTTTTGCGTTCTCATTGAAATTGTTATAAAAAAAACTACCAATAGACGATGAAAATATGTTAGAAGTTACAAAAAAACTCTAGTGTTTGTAATGTGTGCTTTTATTGTCGTTATATTTAGAAGTTAGAACAACCCAGACCACGGATCACCTACTCCTCTTTATTAAGATTATATTTAGGCGATAATAGGCCTACAGATCAAAATAATTGTCACGTGCAAGGAATTTTCAAAGATACCCATTGTCACTGTTTATTGAGTAGAAGGAGGCTAAGCTTCTTTAACGTTTTGGAAGACATTACAAATACAGTAAAAACAGATGGTAAAATGAGCCTAGTATTGCACGTGCGTACAAAGTACATACGACTCATCAAGAGTACAATAAGAAAGACACATTAGAGTGATTAGACCTATGCAGTGACAGGGATAGCAACTTCAAAAATCTCCAAAACGTTGCAACGTTAGAGTCTAAATTAAAAGATTTTGTAAACGTTACGATGTTTTTGCTGGTTCGTAGCCAACACCCCCTTTGTAGGCCCATAGCGTCCTAGCCTATAATATGCATCGTGGCCCCCTAGAATAAAACATAGGCCGACTTTTTATGAACAACTAAAATCCCCAATAGACGCTTAGGCATAGTTTAGGCCTATCATTTGATTAAATTAATTGTTGCTTTAAATTTGATAGTCGACGACTAGACGAAATTAATTTTGTAGGGCCTAATTAACGTTACCACTAGCAGTAGGCTTTGGCTAAGATTATTATGCTACAGGTAGGCCCTATAGTCAGACCAGTAGGCCTGTAGACATTTGAAAAAACAGTTAGGCTAACCAATATTCTTAACGCACCTGTTGAATCTAAAGAGGCTCTCCTCGATGGCCCTACCACTGGTGACTAGTGAAACAAGGAGTCATCCTCATCCGATGATAGACCTACATCACCTTGGCTATCACCCTGACTCTGATGGTCCGTCTACAAGCCTGGTGCTTGTGGTGCCTGTGACAACGACTGCAGTACTCTTTTCGGGTTTACACTGGGCCGATGACCAAACATTTGGACCAGTTCCTCATAAAGATCCACTATGTGGCGGTTGCTTCCACTTTTATTATTTTTATCTTTGCATATTTTGTTAGATTTCTTTAGCTTTTCATTTTCTCTCTAACCTGGCACTGATTCCTGGCGTACCGTTGCTCGCCAAGCTCCTCGGCAATACGTCGGTGAGTCTTACAGTCCTTGGATGTATTGTCCAGACACGCCTGAATGTCAGCACGCCCCCAAATCACAAGAAACGTCTTTAGTTCTATTCGTTCCCAATTGGTTCGCACTTTCGGCTTGGTTGAGAGATCAGACAGTTAATGGGTTATAAAGAATCGTCGTGATGAATACCAATGATGCGAAACGTACAGGAAGTAGGTTAATCAGCGCCATCTATCGCCCGCTCACTCAGTAGGGGAACAACGTGCAAAACGGGCCCCCAGCAGTTTGGCGGTATCGTATTTGGCGTTATCGAAATGTACGATGATCGCTAAATAATACAAGTGGATGTGCAGGGGGCCCGTTTTGGACGCACATTTTTATAGAGACAAAAATCGGGTGGTGTTCTGAAACATTCGATAGATATAGTAATTTTAATAAAAATGCGCAAACGTTTAGCATGTGCATAGTCAGATAAGTAGAGAAGATGATCCAGTTGATAAAAAATAACTAAAATAAAAAATGTTAATTTTATAATAAATGCTTAATTAAGGGGCCCGTTTTGCCCGTCGTTTCCCTACTCTTTCGTAACTCGGTCGCAGACGACGCATCCGGGGACCAAGTTTTTTCAATGTTTACCAAATTAGAGTTTGGGTTTAGGCTATGTTAGTTTAGGTTAGGGTTTAGGATGGTGTTAGGGTTATGGTAAACTTCACAAATCTTCGCTCCAGAAACATCCCCGTCCACGATTGAGTTACATGCGACAATGAAAAACTTTGCGTCGCAGAATCACGGGAGGTAATCAGCACCATCTATTGCGGGATTAAGTACCTCGTCTACGCGGTGTTTTAACCCGGGTTAACTAAGCCGGGTTAGCTTAACATCGCTATCTTCTCCGGGTTAAGCTAACCCGGGTTAAGGCTTAACCCGGGTTAAGTATCCTGGGGTAAGAGTCGTGTAGACGCACAATCCCGGGGTAAGAATGTCGTGTAGACGTGGCTATAATGACATCACGTTGTACACATCAGTACGCATATTGTTTAAAAATGACATAGGCCTACAAATTTCAAGCACGCAACGTGGCAAATAATTTTTTTGGTTTCGCGGTCAATGGTGGTGGTGGTAAACGCTACGATTTAAAATCAAACACCATTAGTTCCGTCCAAGCCGAGCGACTTTCCCCCAAACGGAACTCTGGCGTCGGTGCGGGGGGGGGGGTCGTACGCATCCATCACATCCTTAGCCTACCTGCTTTTGTGAATCGGGTATAGACGCCTGTATGTCGAGTTTACACTTGGTAGGATCTTCCGTAAGGTTGAATTATCTACCAAAGATAAATGACCTGATACTTTCGCTTTGAGAAGCTGCGTTATTTAGCCCGTTCATCTGTTGCAGGTGTGTCTGGGTGACAATCGTTTTATTCAGCACTGTGATGTTCGTCTGGCAGTGTCACAAATTGGGGGGCTACTACTGGAGCCGACCTGTCAGAATGAAGTTGTCGATGTCACGACAAGAACCAGTCGTCTTTCCTGCCGTCACCATTTGCAACCAGAATGCCTTCAGGTATCACGTATATATGTTCTTATGTTGTCATCGGTTTACGGAAATTAGACAGAGGGGCAGAGAAAGAAGGGGCAGGGAGAGAGAGAGGGAGAGACGGAGGAAGGGAGGGAGAGACGGAGGGAGGGAGGGAGGGAGGGAGGGAGGGAGGGAGGAAGGGAGGACAGACAGGACAGGACAGGCAGGCAGGCAGGCAGGCAGGCAGGCAGGCAGGCAGGCAGGCAGGCAGGCAGGCAGGCAGGCAGGCAGGCAGGCAGGCAGGCAGGCAGGCAGGCAGGCAGGCAGGCAGGCAGGCAGGCAGGCAGGCAGGCAGGCAGGCAGGCAGGCAGGCAGGCAGGCAGGCAGGCAGGCAGGCAGGCAGGCAGGCAGGCAGACAGACAGACACACATACAGGTAGAGGGAGACGGAGAGGGCGCGAGAGTGAGAGCGAGAGCGAGAGTAAGTGTGAGAGGAGGAGGCAGGTAAGAAAAAGAAGAAACGTGGAAGAGATACATAAATAGAGCGTGAGAGCGAAAGAGGGAGGGGAAGGAGGAAAGGGGAGAGCCGTGGGAAAAACACATAGAGAGAAGGATAGAGAGAGGAAGACAGAAAAGGAGAGGGAGAGATTGAAGGACGGGGAGAGGGAGACAGAGAGTAAGCAACAGTACAGAACACAGATGAGTAATGTCGGACCGTGACTACTTGAACAATAATATTACATTATTGAGTGGACCAACTGGTGATTGAGAGTGAAACAAACAGAAATGTCAGATGGGTTAAGCAGTTCCTCTCGATCAGAAATAAATTACCTAAAACAGAATGTGGAGCCCAATGGCACAGTGGGTAGAGCATCGGACTCTCAATCGAGATAATCCTGATTTGAATACGGTGTTGCTGGGTCAAACGATGGGCAAGTTCGTCCCCTCTTTACTCAAGTTGCTCCACTTCACTCAAGTTTATGAATGAGTACCTGGCTATAGACAGAGGTGAATATTTTTGTACGAATGTAGTCTTCGTACATTCATTGCAGCGTGGCTGAATGCTTCTCATAGAAGTCGAAATGGTGTTCGGTTGAACAGGTCTGCCTGGGAATAAAGTGCTTTGAGCAGTCCACAGGACTGGATACTACGCTACATATATATGGATACTACGCTACATATATACTTTTTACAGAGTAGAGGAGAAAGTGTCCCGGCTCAACCACGCATGTGCCAACATGTGTCCTGACATATCGTGTATTCTTGAGTCTCGCATTCTCCATTTGGTTGGCGTTTCCGTTCACAGCAGACTTGGTGTGGCTCTCTGTTTTCCCCCAGTTACTACAACTACTAATATAGATTCAACATCGTATGTATTGGCTCTGGTTATGAAAAGAAGAATTAAGTCATATTAAAACTCCCGAGTAGGCGAATCATCTCTGATGTGAATTTTAACAATTATGATTATAATTAGTTATTATTATTAATTTATTCGCCCAATCTGACCAAAACTGTTCCCCGATAAAACACGATGTACGCTATTTCAAATACCACCCCAGAGAGTATTCTGTTTACACATATGATTGTTTTATTTGATACACACTCTCAAAACGTGCCGGCAATTGTTGCAGACTAGAGGCAGCTGCGGAAAGCGGTTCGTACCATTGGTTGGACGACATGTACAATCGAGTAAATGTCTCGACGTTCAACTACACAAAGTGGGGCGTCGGCAACCTGTCGATGCGTGATGTCTACCTCCAGAACGCACATCGAAAGGAAGACATGATCGCGTCGTAAGTAACAATCTGGCGACCACCTGTAATGTGTCGACCGTTTAACAGTAAAAGTCGACGGAAAGCGGTATTCCGCGCTAAGGCCTTATACACAACGCACGGAAATGCTCGACGATATATGCAAATTGTGACACTTCCTAGTCACATGAAATGTTTGCGGATGCTATAAGCCTATTATAAAACCTGCGGTCAAGAGAAACACCGCTAATTCAATCAGCCAACACTCACCTTGCTTCCACGTAACCACGTGTTGGTCATAATATATTACGTTACTTTTGAATAAAATTATTAAAATTTTGTTCTGCCTACAAAAATTGAATTCTGAGCTATTATTTAAACATAATATTCAAAACAAAATAATTAAAACAAATGAATTGAGTTACTTAACTTTTATGAAAATCAAATTAGATCAATTTAAACAGAACATAAAACGATGTACCGGCAATTTAAAATGTACATCTTGGTACATGTGCAATATGACGTCACGCTAAAACAACTGAGCTGATTGGCTACTGAGTAAATTTACCGCGCGGTAATCTTTAGAAAAATCGTTTCGATTCTCGGCGGTGTTTCTGCTGAACAGTGTTACCGCTCAGAGGACTACCGCCATACATGTGCTTCATTCGTTGTTGTTCCAATGAGAACAGCTTTCCGTTACGTTGATGTTTACCATCACTATCGACATGTGTGCTAGGCCATTTAAATTACTCAGCTTAGTTTGGAACATTGTAACACTATCATCCCGCGGCACTCTCAAGAGGAGAGGCGGGTCACTTACAAAGAAACAAAAACCATCGCGCTTCACAAGGAGAGGAAGAGATGGCTGAAACAACATCCCAGCTACAACAGCGACGACACATTCTACCAGCTGTCCAGAGAAGAACAGGTGATAATGGTGCGCCTGAGGACTGGACACTGCAGACCCAGGCACATTATGCACTCTAGATTACACATTAGAGACACCGGAGTTTACACGGAGTGCCAGTCTGAGCGAACGCCGAAGAATAAGATAAATCTGGCAGCGCTGAGATTCACTCGGCTCTCCTTGCATTCACTCACTTCCGTCGATAGTTGACATCTGGTAGGGTTCGCTGCTCTGCTGGCGATTTGTGGTCTCGCGTAGGCTCTGACAGTTTTATGTTTTTATCTGCCGTGATGACGGGAGGGTCGGGAGAACTCGTTTTCAGCATGTTTTGGATGGTGGTGACTTTGAAGTGTGGTTCGGACTGTGACCAAATTCAACATGGTGGCTACTGGCATAGCGAAGCTAACGGCAACAAACGCGTTCATTATAGTCGAGAATTTCTGCTGCGTTTCAATACTTACACAGACTCTGAATATATGAGCAAAGTTAACTTTCCGTGCGAAATGATTGCGAAATGCAACGCCGGCACTTATGAGAAGCGTAAACGTGGTAAACGTGGCGGTGCCGTTTGTTGTTCTGGCAAATGTGAGATCATTGAGACCGGGGTCCAGCAACCAGAAACTTAATAAAGTACAAACAAACGTCCGCTTCCTGACTGAGTTCAGAGAGGCAGGCGTAATGTGTTTCACAGAAACGTGGCTCGATGAAACTATACCAAGTGACTATTTATACATTGACGGCTTCAGTGAAACTTTTAGATTGGATGGGGACATATGCATTATTGGCAAATCTACCAGAGGAGGTGTTTGCATATATGTGAATGAACAATGATGTGCTTATAATGACGTGAAGGTCAGACAACAAGTGTGTACGCCCGATGCTGAAGTTATCTCCGTGTCGCTGACAAGTATTTGCCCCGTGAGTTTGGATAGTTGTTCATTACAGTGGTATTTGTACACCCAGCTGTGACGACTGCGTTCACGCCCTCGAACTGATTTCACCCGAGTCTCCGTGCTTTGTGTTGGGAGACTTCAATAAGAGCAGCCTACGTTCAGCTCTTCCATCCTACCAGCGGTATGTGTCGTCAGCTATGCACGCTGGCAAAATACTGGACTGTTGTTATGGCAATGTCATGAACGCCTTCAGGTCAATCAGCAAGCAGACAATTGGATCGTTGCATCACAACACCGTAAAACTGATCCCAAAGTATAAACAGAAACTGAAAACGGGGAAAGTAGTATCGGTTGAGGAGGTGAAACAGTGGACGGCAGATGCAGTGAAGGAGTTGCGTGCAATAGGGAGTTACGTGGATGCTTGGAGTGCACGGACTGGGATGTGTTCTTCAGTCCTGGCAATAGTCTCGATCAAACAGTGACTGTGATTTCGGATTACATTGCGTTCTGTGAGGACATAATCATACCCAAGAAACCTATAAATTTATTCCCAAATAGCAAACCATGAATAACAAAGGAACTAAAAAAGAAAATTAACCATTAGAGATGCGTACTTGAAGAAGACAGTGAGGATGGAAAGATAATAATTCAGACTGAACTAAAAAAAAAGATACATAAGGCAAAGACAGAATACAAGGACAAAATTGAACTCCAGTTTAAGGGGGGCAACATGCAGGATGCCTGGAGGGATCTAAAGACTCTTGCTGGGCAAACTCAACCCAAGCCAAAGATTCTGTATTTAGTTTTTCTGAACAAACTGACCGTACTAAAAAGTTTATTTACTTTTATTGTCGTTTTGACATAATTTATTTTACTGCGGAATTGAGTCAGATTTTAGAGAGTGTAATAGTCAAAACATGTACTCAGAAGTTAATGATGCAGAAGTAGAAGAAATCACCCCAAAGGTTTTTCAGAGAGAGTTAAACTAGCTTAACATTATGAAAGCTACAGGGCCTGATAACCTCAGCGGTAGAGTACTGAAGGCATGAAGCGTACAGCTCTCTGATGTATTTGCTAGGCTGTTCACTTTATCAGTCAGCTCATAGCATAGCTGACCTGTAGAAAATGCCGATTATTTGTTCAGTGCTAAATGTGCACTTTGTGTAAGTACTCTGATGACTCTGTTTTAGCAGATTTCTCAAATTCAGACAGTCATTTTAACCAGCAGATCACTGAAGTGACAATGTGGTGTAAGAACAACTACTTAGGCTTGAATGTGGACAAGACCAGGGAGATGGTAATATACTTAAGAAGGAAGGGGTGTGTGAGTGAGCCTGGTACTGAGGGTGTGACTGTGGAGAGAGTGAATGAGTATAAATATCTAGGCACTATTTTGGATACTCTACGGATGCGAAACACGGACATTAATAATTAATATTGACAAACAACTACACGGATGTTATACAAGAATGCTTCGAGCCGCATTTAATATTCACTGGCAACAACATTTGAGACTAAATATTGTAAAAATGTGTGTTGCTTTGTGTACTTTTGTTTGTTGTCGAATAAATTGTTCCAATTCTAAATCCAATTCCGCTTGACAAACATAAAACTATACAGTGTATGTGTAAAGTCACTAATGAAATAAGAAGAAGACGATTGAGATTTACCGGACACTGCTACAGACATAAGGATGAAATGGCATCTAAGACCATTTTGTGGCAACCGACACATGGAAGAACCAAGGCAGGAAGACCAGCAGCTACTTACATCGACTGCTTAAAGGAAGATGTGGGTCTAGAGACGGAGGAGCTGAAACCACTAATGTTTGACCCCAGTGGCCGACATGAGTGAGTGAGTGAGTGAGCGAGTGAGTGAGTTTTGGATAATAAACTCACTTTTGAATCCAACCCCAACTGCATCGTAAAGAAATGTCATCAGAGAATGTTCTGCATGTTCAGACCGAGTTCCTTTGATGTGAGTCCTGAGACTCTGCAGATGTTCTATCACAGCTTTATTGAATCAGTTTTGACATCTTCTTTTGTCTGCTGGTTTGGCACGTTGAGTGTGAAGAATAGAGGCAGGTTAAACAATATTGTTGATAGGGGAAGCAACATTGTGGAGTGAGACAGTCTGGACTGAATCAGCTGTGTGAAACTAGAGCTATGAGAAAGGGTTTGCAAATCATGAGTGACTTGTGTCACATCTTGTCACAGTACTATGAGACACTGCCATCAGGCAGGAGACTTAGAACTTTCACTGCAAAGAAGGCGAAGACATTGAGCAGTTTTATTCCTATGTCAATCAAGATTATCAATAAATCCTAAACGTTATTTCTAACTGAGCCATTTGATGATTTTAGTGGGTTTATAATTTTAGAATATTGAGCTGTATTTTCTTCATGACTGTGATAGATACTGACTGTGATAACATGGAATTTTTATAATTGTTATTTATTTTATAACTGTCTCAGGTTATGAAATGTCAAATTGTGTATGCTCCTTGTAACCACCACATTATCAGTGTAAGTGAGGGGGGTGAATATGGGGAATATGAGTTATATTTATTTTACTGTGACTGCATGTTTTAAATACTTTTGTATGTACTAGCAGACAACAAAACAAAGTTCTCTTGAGAGAAATTCGCTAAGGTATCTTGGTCTACCAACAGAATGGTGATGCTTTATTAGGAATTACACTGATATTGCCGAGTCATTCTGTGGTTAAACCTCACACTGAAATAGTAAGCTTGGTGGCATTTTTAGTTTCTAGTGTATGTTTATACATTACCACTTCATTGAACATTGTTTTTAGTTTCACAAATGTGACCAGCCATAGCAAAGTGGGTGTTAAGTCTCAAAAGTGTGAAATGGAGTTTTGTACTTTTTTATATTACTGACATCAAAAGATACTTCACTTTTTGAAATATCTTCAATAATTTTTTTTATAGTTATTTTTGGCTCATGAGCAGAATAGTTCTGTGTGAATTTATACCCTGTTCGCTGTGGCGGGGCACAGCTAGCTAAGTGCTTGTAGGTCTCACTGGAATTCAGGGGGCACCCGTAATTCGTGTTGTATATCTTCTTGTCGTTGACCCTATTATATATATCTTAATCGCATACACCTAAGTATTTCTGTCACGTAGTTGTCGGTGGAGGGGGACGCCGTGTGGTCCCGAAGATTTCAAGTTGAGCGTAACGGATGCTGGAGTGTGTTATGCGTTCAACCCCCGAATCAGCGAAAACTCCATTGTCAACGCAACTGGTAAATACTCCTACATTCGGCAGATGTTTTTATTGATATTACGGGGCCAGTAAACCATTTCATGTAATGACCAAACGTACAAACAGCGCGACTGTGACCGTAGAACGTTACATTCGCTGCATTTTCTAATCTGTTATCCAGATGTTTGACTGCTTTATTCAAATCACGTGAAGTATACAATAACTAAAATGACATTGTCTTGTATTGTATCATTTTGTATGTGTTCAACACATACACATCATTCGATGTTCTGCAGGAGTCAAGAACGGACTGCAACTGGTGTTGAACGTTGAACAGTACGAGTACATGAAGGGTCCACACAACGCAGTGGGACTGAAGCTTCTGCTGCACCATCAAGACGACGTACCGCAAGTGGAAGACTTCGGCGACAACATCCCAGTTGGAATGCACACATTTGTTGCACTAAGCTTCACAAAAGTAAGTACCGGCTTGTCTGCTTTTTCGTTGATGCAGGAATAAAGCTAGAAGCAGGCCAACATTGACTACAGAAATGTGTGAGAATGCCTACCAAAATAACGCGAACGAATTGTTCAGAGAGGTGATTGGAATGCATTGATCTTCAATAAAACTGCAACAAACATTCATAATATGTTGAATTTGTTTCAGTATGCTCGTAATGACTCGTCTGTTGTATTTCGATGTTGTAGGAGACCAACTTGCCGCCCCCACACGGTGATTGTACAAGGCAACAGAAGCTGCGATACTTCGATCGTTACTCGCAGACGGCTTGCTACAGGGAATGCATCACTGAATTCGTTGTCAAAACATGTGGCTGCAGAGATTATTATATGCCACCTTTCGACACAGGTTAATAAATGTCATTATAATAACACGTGTTAGATTGGTTGTTTATTAATAAATGTCATTATAATAACACGTGTTAGATTAGTTGTTTGTTAATAAATGTAAAAGGTAGGTAACGCTTAGTGTTAATTATTGCAGAAAACGTAGCAATTACAAAGTACTATATACCTTCACCAACACCCGGCTAAAATGAAAGTATGTTAATTTCTTCTTAATTGAGGATGTCTACGTAACTGCTAATAATTTCTCAATGCTGAAAGCTGTATTTTTAAGAATGCCAGAATTCCAAGAATATACTGTAAGTTCAGGCTAAAGGTGGTAACATGAACGACGTATCTATGGGCAACGATCATTGTCATGCATACAGACTCAAGTCCATGCGTAAACTCCAAATTAGATGCTAAAATAACACTTGTTGAAAGCATCCGAAATGAAAACCTGTTGTGTATCAGCGTCGTTACAAGCAGCCCTATCAGATTGCGCAGTGCAGGATGAAGAAAGGTGTCACTTTAAATAACTGCCTGTTGTACATCTGATTACAGATGAACCACCCGTGTGCGACGTCTCCCGATACACCAGCTGTCTGCTGCCAGCGACAGGTGAGTGTATATTGAAATAAGTAGATAAAGTAAAGGTAAGTTCTTACATAGCGCAGTATCTAGTCATCAGGACTGCTCAAAGCGCTTTATACTTTACTCCATGACAGACCTGTTCTTATATAGCGCAGTATCCAGTCCTCAGGACTGCTCAAAGCGCTTTACACTTTACTCCCTGGCAGACCTGTTCAATCGAACACCATCTCGACTTCTCTGGGAAGCAAGCTGCAATTAATGCGCGAAGACTATTCGTACACAAATATCCACCACTGTCTATAGCCAGGTTCTCATAAATACAGCGGAGTGAACTGAAGCAATGTAGAGTAAACAAACTTGCCCAAGGTTCGACACCACAGCACAGGATTCGAACCCGCGCTCTCAGTCGAGAGTCTGGAGCTCTTACCACTGCGCTACTGCACACAAAGGTGGGTGTTTGTGTACGAATAGTCGTTACTCATGTAATGGTTAACTGCTACCCCGAGAAGTCGCTAAACGTTCTGTCGGTGTGTCAAGTGTTCAGTTCTTTGAGCTGTCCGTTTTTTTTCTGATATCCCACAGATGTGTTGGTGAAAGAATATGTTTTCTTTTATTAGTGTACCTAGTGTTCTCTCTGTCTCTCTGATGTAACACCGGTCTCACTATATGCACACTGAGTGTCATTCAGAATGTACCTAGTGTTCTCACTGTCTCTCTGATGTAACACCGGTCTCACTATATGCACACTGAGTGTCATTCAGAATGTACCTAGTGTTCTCTCTGTCTCTCTGATGTAACACCGGTCTCACTGTATGCACACTGAGTGGCATTCATAATGTACCTAGTGTTCTCACTGTCTCTCTGATGTAACACCGGTCTCACTGTATGCACACTGAGTGTCATTCAGAATGTACCTAGTGTTCTCGCTGTCTCTCTGATGTAACACCTTTCTCACTGTTTGCACACTGAGCGTCATTCAGAATGTACCTAGTGTTCTCACTGTCTCTCTGATGTAACACCGGTCTCACTGTATGCACACTGAGTGTCATTCAGAATGTACCTAGTGTTCTCGCCGTCTCTCTGATGTAACACCTTTCTCACTGTTTGCACACAGAGCGTCATTCAGAATGTACCTAGTGTTCTCACTGTCTCTCTGATGTAACACCGGTCTCACTGTATGCACACTGAGTGTCATTCAGAATGTACCTAGTGTTCTCTCTGTCTCTCTGATGTAACACTGGTCTCACTTTATGCACACTGAGTGTCATTCAGAATGTACCTAGTGTTCTCACTGTCTCTCTGATGTAACACCGGTCTCACTGTATGCACACCGAGTGTCATTCAGAATGTACCTAGTGTTCTCACTGTCTCTCTGATGTAACACCGGTCTCACTGTATGCACACTGAGTGTCATTCAGAATGTACCTAGTGTTTTCACTGTCTCTCTGATGTAACACCGGTCTCACTGTATGCACACTGAGTGTCATTCAGAATGTACCTAGTGTTCTCGCTGTCTCTCTGATGTAACACCTTTCTCACTGTTTGCACACTGAGCGTCATTCAGAATGTACCTAGTGTTCTCACTGTCTCTCTGATGTAACACCGGTCTCACTGTATGCACACTGAGTGTCATTCAGAATGTACCTAGTGTTCTCGCCGTCTCTCTGATGTAACACCTTTCTCACTGTTTGCACACAGAGCGTCATTCAGAATGTACCTAGTGTTCTCACTGTCTCTCTGATGTAACACCGGTCTCACTGTATGCACACTGAGTGGCATTCATAATGTACCTAGTGTTCTCGCTGTCTCTCTGATGTAACACCGGTCTCACCGTATGCACACTGAGCGTCATTCAGTATGTACCTAGTGTTCCCCCTGTCTCTTTGATGTAATACCGGTCTCACCGTATGCACTCTGAGCGTCATTCAGTATGTACCTAGTGTTCCCCCTGTCTCTCTGATGTAACACCGGTCTCACCGTATGCACACTGAGCGTCATTCAGTATGTACCTAGTGTTCCCCCTGTCTCTTTGATGTAATACCGGTCTCACCGTATGCACTCTGAGCGTCATTCAGTATGTACCTAGTGTTCCCCCTGTCTCTCTGATGTAACACCGGTCTCACCGTATGCACACTGAGCGTCATTCAGTATGTACCTAGTGTTCCCCCTGTCTCTTTGATGTAATACCGGTCTCACCGTATGCACTCTGAGCGTCATTCAGTATGCACCTAGTGTTCCCCCTGTCTCTTTGATGTAATACCGGTCTCACCGTATGCACACTGAGCGTCATTCAGTATGTACCTAATGTTCCCCCTGTCTCTTTGATGTAATACCGGTCTCACCGTATGCACTCTGAGCGTCATTCAGTATGTACCTAGTGTTCTCACTGTCTCTGATATAATTTCGGCCTCACTGTATGCAGTGTTATGCACACTGAGCGTCATTAAGTATGCTCAGTAGACATTGTTCGTCTTAGCTGCTTCGCGTTGGTAGACTTCAGCACCACGCCTCCCATGCGTTGTCTCCTGGTGTGCTTCGATGTCATTAGCTGGCCGTCAGTAAGACAGTCTGCAGCACAAGCTTGCCAGGGTGACGGACCAGTACCATATTCTAATAGGTCTCTTGATCACATCCGTGTATCGGATATATTACTATGCAGTTATTGCAGATTCCTGTGTTACGCTAGTTTTGTGTACACGGCGATTATAGTTTTATTTATATTCCTCATTTTGTTATATTGGGCGATCGCGCCAGCACATTGGGAGAAAGCTGTAGTGTGGTGGTAAAATGACCTGACTGCCAGCCTTGATCAGATCTGCAGGAATCGCATATCGGCATGAGCTTTTATTATTTTACAGTCTCACAACAACTATAACTCCATCTCTGTGAATCGTGGTTTATCATCCAGTTCTCCCACAGTCCCATTGCAAGGCGCTTCATCAATTGCAGACACTGTGCATTGACTTATTCCGTGTCACAAACGTCGGATAAATGCCTAATCCACCTATTCATTTGGTCGTCTGTCTTTGTTAGTAGTAGTAGTAGAGCTGTAGTGACGCCATCTTTCGACTTGATGTGAACAGTTTCCTGTATATTGTGAGACCTCTCCTTATGCAGAGTTGTCAATTTCTCAGTTTATGCTGCTCCCGCAATGTCACCACTTAAGCCAACGTAACCAAATGTAACAAGAAAATTAACTCTAGATGGCAGGTGAACAAGGAGGCCTTTTGGCTTATCGAGAGTCCAATACTTTTTATCTACGTGTATCCCGCCCTTTTAAGGTATGTGTCGATTTTATTTTTAAACATATTCACGCTACTAGCACCACCACAATCAGGAGATAATCTGTTCCATTCATTTACATTTCTTTGTGATAATGAGAACTTTCTTATATCTAATCTACACTGCTCCCTTACTAATGTAACTTAATGTCCTCCTATCTTTTTTAACTGAGAAAAAAATATTTCTATCAGTATTTTCATAACCATTCAATATTTTAAACACATCTATCTGATCTCCTCTCAATCTCCTGGTCTCTAATGTTGTTAAACAAAATTTTTACGTGTATTTCGTAACTAAGATCCCTCAGTTTTGGCAACATTTTAGTCGCTAAAAAGAGTATAGAACTCTTTCTAGCACATATATGTCCTTCCTGCGATGTGGCTTCCACGCTTGAATACAATATTCTAAATGAGGCCTAACTATTGTTTTGTACAGCTGTATTATTAGCTCTTTTTCTAATAAGAGCTAATAGGCGATTGTATTTGTAAAACGCTTGCCTGGTTGTTCTTTGTATCCTCTAAGGTCTAGTGCGAAATCGAGAAAACACAAATTCCATCTATTCACAAACTACATAGTTTAGGCACTGATATTCCGTAGCCATGCATGAACATGATCGGTGTATTACAATGCGTCGTGTACATTTCAGAATCTTTCAACAATAACCCGTCTGCTGCCTGCCTTTGCCCCAAAGCGTGTGCTATCATACATTACAAGTCGTCTATGAGTTACGCCACCGCCAACCAGAACAACGAAAACCGATTCGCTATATCTGATGATTTCCTCAACCGAACGGGGAAGCACTTAAACGAATCGCTCGACACCAGGGAGCGCCTGCTGCCGGACAGACGGCGAGCCAACATAGAGGAGGCTGAACGAGTACTCCGGGGGTTGCCGAAAGTGATTCCGAAGGATTTTATAGATACACAGTTATATTCCAATTTCGCGAGATTTAGCGAAGAGTTGCACGTCTTTGGCAATGAGCCAGTAGTCATGTTAATGGATTTACAGAGAATGCAGGACCTCTTGCAACATGGTTTTATTACCGGATGGGATAAAATGAATGTATACAACTGTATATCTGACACGTTCGAGCTCTGTGAAATATTTAGAGATTCGGTAGACATCGCTGACAAAGATGCGTGGCGGACAGCTCTACTGCTACGTCTGAAGGAAAAACTCATCGCTTCCAAGAGAGCCCTGTACAACCTAGACCGAGTGCACGATGCATACCATAACTTTGCCCCGTTAATAAATTACAATGTTACACCGAATGGCAGTTATGATGCGTTTTATCTAACCGAAGAATTGTTTAAGCCAAGCACGGAAATAAATGAAACGTACATTCGGCTCAGAGGACACTTAAAGAAATATATTGAAAACGTTGATGGGTTGTATCATATCTACTTAGTCGATGGCCACGAAATAGAAATAAATAGCAAACGTATAAATTATAGCAACGAGTTCTTGCAAGCTTCAGAAGAATACGATCGTGACCTGAGAGTGTATGAATCGCTTGTCATACGACAGCCGCTTCAGAATGTTAAAAATGTGATCAAGGGAATGGATCAGCACGTCAATGTGATTACTGCCAAGTTACTTAATACGCAGAGTAACTTGATAAATATTCTACATGTGTATCAGAAGACTTTCAATTCCTGGCTTGCATTCAACAAAACAGACACAACCGGTATAATTGCGGCTTATCTGTATACCTTGAAAAATAAACGATATGCCAGCAAATTGTACTTGGCTGGCTTCCTCAACTCGGACAGAGTAACACAACTGGTTGGAGATTATAAAGACTTACAGTCGAGATTACATCAAGTTACACTTAACCTTTGGTTCGAAATTACACACTACACATGGTTGAATTGCCTGCTCAATCAAAATACTGTATTTCAGCCATTGTTGAAAGCATTCTGTGCTAAGCTGTACGCCCACTACAAGGTTGCTACCGATTCCGAGAAAGTTGCTATGGAAGATTATTTCGAATTTAGGAATGATAGCACAATGCATGCGATGTTAATACGTGGGGAGATCAAAGGAGATGAATGCAATGACTACACGGTAACGCCACCGGTGCTCTTGGACAATGTCTCGTTGCGGAACCTCATCTCATTCAAGAACAAACTAAAGACATTTCTGCAAAAGACTCGACTCGACGGACAATTTTTCAGGTATTTTATTATTATCTACATATTAATACGCTACAGTTGGCGCAATGTAAGAGTATCTCATCGGTGGCGCCGATGTCCATTTGTAGCTTTCTGTTGTCATTCGCTTCACTGGACCGCTAGCCCGACCTACCAATTGGGGATGTATCAAAATGAACGATAGTTATTTATTGCTATTTACTGATGTGTTTGCGATATGCTATGCTTTTTTCGGAGAATCGTTCTCCTAACTGAGACAATTTACCTATCCATCACGTGACCTGTTGCCTAGCAAAACCTCCGTCAAGCCATCAGAAAACACGTGGTGGGTTCGGACATTCCGCGGTATATTTTGTGACATTCTGGACACAAAGGTGTTTCTTCATGGCAAAAAAAAGGAAAAGTTTTCACATTGACAACTGTACGCGGGAATGTTGGATTTATGAAATGTCATGCAGCAATAGTAATGTAGAAATTCAATTGTGACGTAGGAAAACCGCGACGTACCGGATACATCAATTGATTTATTCAGTACATCGTGGCCTGCCTACGTCACAATCGAATTTTTGCGCGTGACCTCCGTCAAGCTCTGCCTTTGCCAACAATGTTGATAACGGTTATATATACGTGAATTACATTACTATTGCTGCATGACATCTCATAAACCAAACATTCCCGCATACAGTTGTCACTATTAAAACGTTGCGTTATGTCTTTGTCATAAAGAAACAATTTTGTTACCAGAATTTCA
Organism: Paraescarpia echinospica; assembly: GCA_020002185.1. Taxonomy (NCBI): domain Eukaryota; kingdom Metazoa; phylum Annelida; class Polychaeta; order Sabellida; family Siboglinidae; genus Paraescarpia; species Paraescarpia echinospica. The sequence continues at coordinate 6,581,711 of CM034539.1, read as the reverse complement.
ACAAAACAACGCGGAATGTCCGAACCCACCACGTGTTTCCTGGTGGCTTGACGGAGGTTTTGCTAGGCAACAGGTCACGTGATGGATAGTTCAAAATTAACCTATCCAGTACGTCACGGTTTGCCTACGTTACAGTACAACTTTGCGCTTGACCTCCGTCAAGCTTGACCTTTGCATCCAATGTTGATTATGGTTATATACGTGAAATGCATTACTATTGCTGCAGAACATCTCATAAATCAAACATTTCCGCATACAGCTGTCATTTTAGAAATTTTGCCTTATGTTTGATTTTGTCGTAAAGAAACTCTTGTGGCCAGGATTTCAACAAAATACACGACAGAATGCACGACTCATCACGTGTTCAGCATCCATTTTTGGTTGGTTGGCGGAGCTGTTGCCAAGCAACAGGTCACATGATGGATATGTCAGTTAATTTGTGATTAGTAAATTCTCCAGATGGCGCCATTGCAATGGAATGGTTTATTTTTTGCTCCAAATACCAGCCAACAAATACCAGCCAACAAATAACAGCCTCCCCACAATTTCGATACACACGCACATTTGTCACGTAGGCGTAACTCTGAAACGTCTCTCATGAAATATCCGTGGTCGTATGTGCAATAACAATCAGGGTGGCACAAAGGTCTCGCAACCAGAACATTATCTAAAATAGTTGCAAAGTCTCGTATTTTGACGGACTTTACCATATAGCACAATTGGCAATGAATGACAGAACTTCGTCAATTTGTTCCCGTGAAAACGTGCGTGTTCTTAAATAATGTGAAATTCACTTGCTTTAGCACACACACACACACACACGCACCCCCCACCCACACTCCCACCCACCCACCCACACACACACACGCACCCCCCCCCACACACACACGCACGCACGCACTCACACACACGCACGCACGCACGCACGCACACACCCATCCACCCACACACACCCACCCACACACACCCACTCTCACACACACACACACACACACACACACACACACACACACACACACACACACACACACACACACACACACACACACACACACACACACACACACACACACACTCTCTCTCTCTCTCTCTCTCTCTCTCTCTCCCTCTCTCTCTCTCTCTCTCTCTCTCTCTCTCTCTCTCTCTCTCTCTCTCTCTTTAATGAATTAGACATTCAAACCTTCGTCTGATTTTATTTCAGCCGCAACTTTCTGGAGCTGAATGTCTACATGCGCGACCTGCGCGTGCAGGAATACGAGCAGCTTGAGTCTTACACTTTCATCGATTTGCTTAGTAAGGCTTTTTACATAGCTAAATGTGTACAAATTCAGAAATTATTTTGTTGACAACGTCAAGGAAAATCGCTTCGTTATCACAAGTGATCGAGGCCCTTTAACACCTACAGTTCCATAAGTGACAACTATAACGGTATACCAATATGTGTTACGAGTTTTCTGAAATGAAATTTGCGTTTTCATGGTTGTACTATCTATAAGTAATTCCTCCTTGTGTGTTTTGGACAAGGCCTTTATGTATCAAAGAACACCGCCCGCGATTGTCTAAACATGAACAACAGGTCACCCGTTCAAAGGATGTCATATAACGCTTTATAATATGATTTTTGTAGAGCGAGAGTCAAGTGCAGATGTTTGGGCGATCTTATGGGCATAAACAAGTAACTATCACGTGCAGGTTTTGTGAATTCTTTTAACCAACAAAGACAAATATTATACAAAATCAATAACTATTAGCGCGAACGCAGGTGATTCGTGACGAAGTTCTTTCTATTTTATGGAGTGGTTAATTTTGTACAACAACGGACAAGTTATTATCCGTTGTTCGTCTGTGTTGCAGGTGACATCGGGGGTTCTATGGGGTTGCTCATTGGCGCGAGCATCATAACCCTCGTGGAAGCAGTAGACGCCTTTGCGATCGCAGTGGCCAGTCGGCGGCGTAAGAAGAAAAGGCGACTACGACGATCTTGCTCTTATTCTTCCATTGTAGTTGATAAGTCTGTGTTATAACCTCGTATAACGCGCGACTAGACGGACGATGAGATGAATGAAATCTGAGATGTTTGCTCAAGAAACAATAATACAAATGATAGGTTTAGAAAGGAACATAAGGCTTCTAAAATCAATCAGGCACCGCAATTGTTTTTATTCTTGAAACACGGAAACACGAAGCCCAATTGCCGTCTTGATGATGATGAGAAAACGTTTCAAGAAAGAAAACATCGCCTCCGTAAGTCACATCTATGGAGACTGGTCTTATTGACTTGTTCTACTTGCCCCCTTGAGTGACGTCGCATTCACTTAGACTGGTCCTATTGACTTGTCCTACTCGCTCCCGTGAGTGACGTCATATCCACTGAGATTGGTCCTATTGATTAGTCCCACTCACCCCCGTGAGTGACGTCATATCCACTGAGACTGGTCATATTGACTTGTCCTACTCGCTCCCGTGAGTGACGTCATATCCACTGAGACTGGTCCTATTGATTAGGTCTACTCGCCCCGTGAGTGACGTCATATCCACTGAGACTGGTCCTATTTATTAGGCCTACTCGCCCCCGAGAGTGACGTCATATCCACTGAGACTGGTCCTATTTATTAGGCCTATTTGTCCCCGTGATGACGTCACATCCACTGAGACTAGTCCTACTGATTAGGCCTACTCGCCCCCCGTGATGACGTCACATCCACCGAGACTGGTCCTATTGGCTAGGCCTATTCGCCCCCGTGATGACGTCACATCCACCGAGACTGGTCCTATTGACTAGACCTATTCGCCCCCGTGGTGACGTCATATCCACTGAGACTGGTCCTATTGACTTGTCCTACTCGCCCCCGTGATGACGTCACATCCACCGAGACTAGTCCTATTGACTTGCCCTACTCGCCACTGGGTAGGATGATACGTGTGACATTGACATTGTGTGTGCATTTTTGTAGGCGCTGGTAGCTGAGTCGATTTCATTAGGAAGTAGGCGTGAAAAATGTTCTAGACGTCGTAAAACGATTTCTGCCCCAAACGGCGGTTAATTGTTACAATTATCTCTGCGGTTGTAGTTACGTGTTTGTAGGCGCTTTGTGTGAGGCAGTGAGGCGCTTTGGAGACATGATCCTTCCAAATGACCAAAATGCTTGCATGTATTTACATTCTCAAGAACTGCCTTCACCGGAAGACCATCGCGACTGGCAGACCCAATCACAACCGAAGAAGTCAAGCGAGCGATCGGGAAATTTAACAGCGGCCGAGCCAGCGGGCAAGACGGCATACCGGTCGAATTTTTAAAATGCACGGCTGGCCTGCTAGCAGACACGATTGCCAGCATTTTCAACGATGCGCTGGAAAAACACGAACCGCTCGACCTAGGCAAAGGTGTGCTCGTATTAATACAGAAGCCGGGCAAAACAATAGGTCCACTAACGAGTGTGCGTCCGATAGTCTTACTATCAGTACTCCGAAAGACACTGTCTCTCATCGTTCTATCGAGGATCGCGCCGAAAGTTGACGACTACCTGTCGCCGTCGCAATCGGGATTCCGACGCGGACGCAGCACGGCCGACATAGTCTTCGGGTATCGTTGGCTCTATGCTAAAGCGCAGCGTCAGCACGTATCAATCGAATTCCTCGGCATCGACCTGAGTCGCGCCTTCGACACCATACGTCGCGACAAGCTGCTTGATACGCTACAAACATTCCTCGGCGAGTCGGAACTGCGGATGATTCGCTTCCTACTCGCCGCCACGCCGCTCGAGCCGCGTCTCTCAACAGGCGATTGTCATCCATTCGCCACATCCATCGGGACGCCGCAAGGCGACAGCCTCAGCCCGGTGTTATTCACTGTGTACCTCGAAGCGGCACTTCGTGACCTTCGTTCGCGCCTCTCGACACGCCCACCAGCCGATGCCACCCTACCGCTGGACGTCGAGTACACTGACGACACGTACTTCGTCAGCTCCTCTCGTTCGTTCCTCGACGAGATCGAGCGCATCGCGCCAGCTTGCTTGGCGGAGTGGTCGCTGACGATCAACGCGTCGAAAACAGAACGAACAAGTATCAGCCGACACACTGACCGCATTCAGGAAGAGTGGCGTATGACACGTAAGCTTGGATCGCTCCTCGGTGAAGCCGAAGACGCCGCTCGCCGAAAGCAGCTGGCCAACGTCGCCTTCCGCAAGCTGTGGACACTGTGGTTTAGGCGATCACAGATCTATCTACAGCTGCGGCTACGGCTATACGCATCCTTCGTTGTGTCCGTGCTGACGTACAGCATGGGTACATGGGGACTCACGAACTCAGAACTAGATCATCTGGATGCGTACCACCGTCGTCATCTACGCCAGATCATCGGCATATGTTAGCCACATCGCATTTCCAACGAGGCACTATACCACCGTTGCCGATGTCGTCCCATCAGCGAAGCTGTCATAACTGCAAGATGGAGTCTATTCGGGCACGTGCTCCGTATGCCACCCGATGCACCCGCTCAGCTAGCGATCGACAACTATTTCGCCGTGGACACAGGTGTTACGTCATACATGGGTCGACCACGAACGACTCTGCCGACAGCGCTGAGCGCGGACCTGCGACGCATAGGCCGTACGCTACGTTGCCGTGCCGATGTCGACGCTCTGCGCGCACTCGACCGTGAACAGTGGTGACAATTGGGGCTGGCGATTTCAAAATAAGGAAGCATCATATGAATGGAATTGACCTTTTTAAATTATTCATTTACATTTTTAATACTTTTTAGTGCAATTTCTACTTACTTTTTAACGATTATTTTATATATATATATATATTTTTTATCATATGGACATTTCAATTATACATGTATCTATTCATTTAAATATTTTAATTTATTTATATATCTATTTATTCCACTTCTACAAAGGATTTGTGATGGTACATTTTGTGCGGAATGGCACAAGCGAAACAAACGCGAACTACATCACGTCTGCCACGCGAAAGTGCACATAATAATAACAATAATAAATGACCAAAATGCTTGCATGTATTTACATTCTCAAGTAACAGTTTTATCCATTACGATTACCATTTTATATAATATTTAGATTATATATGTAAAGGGCACAGGTTTAAGCAGGTACATACGCGTTGTGTGTTTTGACATTTTTCACACAACAAACTTGGTGGATTTTAGGATCTTTTTGATCGATGTGCTTCCCTTTTACCAATGCGTGTGTGTGTGTGTGCGCGCGCGCGGGCGTATTTATGCATGTACGTATGTATGTATGTATGTATGTATGTATGTATGTGTACATGCGTGTTCGTCCGTTCGTTCATTCGTATGTATGTATGCATGTATGCAACACTATGATTGCAAGTATGTATGTAACATGTGCGACGTATGTATACGTGTACACTCGTGCACGTTGGCTTCATATTAGTATATTGATGCATATTACTACAGGTATAATGTCGTCTAACGTTATATATGTAGCTTTCTTATTACGCTAATAAACATGTGACCATTAAACTTTTGTTCGTAGTTTAGTGCCTTTAAATCACATGCATATTCACTAGGTGGCAGCTCTCTTAGGTGCATGTCGAAGATTCCGCATTGACTTTCTTTGCTTATGTTCGAGCAGAAACAAAAGACTAAGTGTGAATAAGCATGATATAAATACCAAACAAGGACACATTTAACTAAGCAAAGTGCAATCGATGTCTCGCGCAACGGTCGGACTGCTAACTAATATATGTAATGGCCAAAGTACAGCCAAAAAGTGCTGGTCATGGTAGCCTCGATTATCCAGCCGCAGTGAGGTGGCAACACAGGCCCGTCACAACGGCCTGGATTATTAAGCTCCAGCCAATGTTACCGGTAGGGGGCTTTACCCCAAATTCGGGTAGAGATGATGAATGGCTCTCAGGCCAACTATGAAATAACAAATTCAATAAGGATACACTTTTATAAGATAATACTATACTATAACAACTATTCAACATTAAACTTATACTGAAACATGTCACACACAAAATAAACCGACAGTAAACTTTGTTCGTAGTTTAATGCCTTTTAATCACACGCATAATCACTAGGTGACAGCTCTCATGGCATAACATTCAAAAGGGCCATTCACAGCCAGACTATCGTTCTGGCGAAGTCACGCAGCCAGCCGATAGTCGGTTCCTCGGTTCGAAACCCACAGAGTACTCGAAACTTTTGTTTGTGTTCATTTAGTTTAAGATTCATTTTATTTTGTATAATACTACTTCGGGCACTATTTCGTAATTTCACTTCGTTATTGAAAACATACCTAATATAGTATATAAACATTATGGGGGATATAGACGTGCTAACTGGCAGTGAGCAGTCAAAACGCAGTTCTGAGCCACACTATCTTCCTGGCGAAGTCACGCAGCCAGGCGAGAGTCGGTTAAGCGAGACTAATAAGTATTAATACACGGCAAATCCTGACAATACGTACGTTACATATAACTTCATAAATTGATGACGTTTTAATTCATGAGTAAAAAAAATAAACTGGAATATAGTTTGAAATCACTCAATTTTAATTTTGACTGTATTGGACTAACCGAAACATGATTAAAGCCAATGGAAAACACTAACATCTATAATATAACAGGATATACCTTCTTGTCAAAAACAAGAATAGGAAAAAGAGGTGGAGGGGTAGGCATGTATAATTCTGACAGGTTCAACTTCAGAATAAGAGATGACTTATGCACAAACTCTGAGGAGTGTCCTTGTGAAACATTATTTATAGAGATAGAAGTCGACAATATAAAAAGTGTGATTGGCACATTGAATAGACCTCCCTGATACCAACATTAATAGCTTTAATGAACAGTTCACAGACCTATTACAAAAAATCTCAAATGAACGGAAACAATGCATATTAATGGCAGACTTCAATGTCGACTTACTAATGACAGATACAAACAGTCAAATAACAGACTTTGTGCATACTATGTTTGCTAGTGCATTCTACCCAACAATTAATAAACCAACAAGAGTCATGCAACAAACAGCAACACTGATAGACAATATTATAACTAACATTCATGAATATTCCATAATATCTGGAATTCTATATAATGACATATCAGACCACATCCAGTATTAAATTTTTATAATATTGGCATACGAAAACAGGAAGAATACACGACTATTTACAAACGTATGACAAATCCAGAAGATATTAATAAGCTAAATTCAGAGTTGCAAAATACAAACTGGGAAGAGATGTACAAGGACCCAGATCCTTGCACTGCATATGACACTTTCCTAGAAATAGTTAACACAAAAATTAATGAATGTTTACCAAAAAGGAAAATTAAGGTAGACTTATAAAACTGAGTGGCTCACTAAAGGAATACTGAAATCATGCAACAAAAAAATAACTTATTCAAAAAGTTTAAGAAAAACCCTACCACAGAAAACGAGACTATCTATAAAAATTATAAAAACAAACTGATTCATGTAATCAGACAGTCAAAGAAAAACTATTTCAAAGATAAATTTTACCTACATAAGAAAGATGGTAGGAAAACATGAAGTACCGTAAATGAAGTTTTAAAATGAAAGGACAAAAAGACTATGATAAATCTATTACTTCTGATGGTATCCATTGTACAAACAACAAAGAAATTGTAGATCAGTTCAACAATTACTTTACTAACATTGGTCATAGCATGAATGTAAAGCTAACTAAAACAGGAAACGACCCTACACAATATGTAAACAAACAACACTGCAAGTTTCTTCTGTCTAACCGTAATGAAATAATGAATATAGTAAGATCATCAAATTCAAACAAGTCAAGTGGATATGATAATATAGATCCATACGTTGTGCAACAAATTATACCACAAATTGCAAACCAACTTGTGTACATATTCAATTCATCATTACAGACTGGCATTGTTCTAAACAAACTTAAGATAGCAAAAGTCATACCACTGTATAAAAATGAAAACCCTGAACTATTCAAAAATTACAGACCAGTTTCTATCCTTCCATGCTTCTCAAAAATACTAGAATGCATAATGTACAATAGGCTTTACAGTTTTTTTACAAATAAAAATATATTATGTGAAAAGCAATATGGATTCAGACAAAATTATTCTACATACATGGCAGTAATTGATTTGGTTGATAAAATATCTAGTAACATTGATAATAAAAAATACAACATAGGTGTATTCCTTGACCTCTCTAAGGCTTTTGACACAATAGATCATGATATATTAATAAAAAACTGTAAGAGGTACTACCTGCAACTGGTTTAAAAGCTCTATCTTGAGAACAGAAAACAGTATGTATCGTACAATAAGATTGAATCAGAATATAAGGAAATCTCATGCGGAGTTCCGCAAGAATCAATATTAGGTCCATTACTTTTCATCCTGTATATAAATGATATTAAATATGTATCGGATGTTTTAAATCCTATACTTTTTGCAGATGACACTAGTCTTTTTCATACCCACACATGCATTGACACACTTATTGAAGAAGTAAATGTGCAATTAAAAAAAATCTCCATGTGGTTTCATACCAATAAGCTTTTATTAAACACAAAAAAGACTAATTTTATTATATTCACAACAAACAGGAAGAAATACAGTATTGACAAAGCTGAAATAAAAATAGATGGAATCAAAATAAAACACGTTCAATTCACTAAATTTCTCGGTATAATTATAGATGAACACTTAAATTGGAAGAATCATATTGACAGTATATCAAATAAAATAGCACGTAATGTAAGAATGCTAAACAAACTAAAACACTTTCTTCCTATCTCCATCATGAAAACTATTTACACTGCATTAATTTCATCACATTTACAATATTGTACTCTACTATGGGCAAATTCATATAGCACAAACCTAAGCAAACTAAAAATACTACAGAAGAAAGCTATTCGGATCATCACATTATCCCAATATATTGCACACTCAAATCCACTGTTCGCGAAGTTAAAACTATTAAAATCGGATGATATATACAAACATCAGTTAGGAATTTTTATGTATAAAGCAACAAATAAACAACTCCCAGATAATATGTCATCAATGTTATTGCGAACTGATAATGTACATAAACACAAGCTGTCAAAATACCATTAATTCTTCTTATAATTTTTTTAATATCTTATAAATTAACCATAAGCATGCCACCATTTTATTATGGTATAAATGATTAAGTTTGTATTCATGTTTTACTTGAAAATTAGTTAATTTATTCTTTATATATTATGTTATAATGAGTGCAATTTAAGTAGTAGTCAAGCTGTTCTATTTATGTATTGTTAATAATGTATGTGTATGTGTATACATTAACTACATCTATGAGAAGATTTATTCACTTAGTTCCAGAAGAACTTACTTGTTGGCCAGTGGATATGGACCCAGAAGTATGTGCACAGCACATGCTGGCAGAATGACTCTGATGTCTTGCCGAGCCATACCCAGCACCATCTAGCCAGCTGTCTGTATCCAACATAATGAAACTGTCTGAAGACAAAACAAAACACATGCACAGGAAGAAGATAAAACAAATTTGACGTTCTATATCACAAGAACAGTGTACAATGAAGTATACAGTGCACCTACTATGAATGTCAATTAATTCATTTTCTATTCATCCATTGACGTTTATGTTAGTTACTGAAATTACTTAGAAGATTTTGCAGGCTTCGTCCATGATGTTGAATGATTGCCTACATATATACTGGTATATTCCTGATGTACACGATTGTACACGATGAATAAAGTTTGTATATAAAACTGGAATGCAACCACTTTTAGTCTCTTCATTGTTGACCTGTAATTAAAAACGCACTACCTGTGCCATAACATGTTAGGCGTTTTCCAGTCATCAAAACGCCCTGCATATTAATGTAACATGGTCATTTCATCACATGTTTAAAGAAATACATACTACTCACGCATTGTTTCAAGATTCAGTGGCCCATACTGTTGTCTGTAGTTGAAGTATGCAGTGTGTAGGACATTGACGTCCAAGACTACAGGGTGGAATCCTTCACGCTGAGTGATGCGCTGCACTTCCAATGCAGACTCCTCTATCTTGCTCAGCATAGGCACAGTTTCGCGGCAGCACAAGCATTCCTCTTCTGTGTCTAGTGGTTGGCACTGGCCACACTGATACATGTAAAAATACTAATTTCAGTCCAGTCGACTATGTGAGCTTTACAATAAAAGAGGGGGTGGCAGGAAGTGGGATGTTGGATCCCAAAACATGGTAGATGGTAGGTTTGTCCCCCAAGCAGGTAGGAGCTGGGTAGTTGGCCAAAAACAACCGGTAGGTTGATTCCAAGTATGTGGGAGAAGGCAGGTTGATACCATTGCCAGACCCCTCATTAACAACCGGAATATCATTTAAATTATAAAACAAATATTGCAGTGTCAATTAAATAAATAACAACATTTGGCGATACAACTGTATTTATTTCTTGACATTATTGTTTGGTTAAGACTAGTGCAGAAATGTATACAAACAAAAGTAATAAAAAAACATATATTATTACCGCAAATAGCGCGACTAATGGCGCTAGCGTGTCTTCACGGTAACGCAGTTTCGCAGTTTTAAAATTGTACATATTTCACTCAAAACAACTTTTCAAATAACTTTTTGCACACATTTTATTAAATATGGTAGAGATTTTGAATATGAATATCTTATCATGGAAGACTCTGTCCAGTTGTTTGGCTGAAACGATTTCCTATTGCGTACGGCGAAATTGTGTACCATCAGGCACCTCTACTAATACTTGGGCTAGGCCCTACGATTATACGTTGCCATGCATGGAATTAGGCGATGAAAGGAGTTCTGTCCATAACTAACGTCGGAAATGTAATGGAATAATTGATATCATACCATACCAGTCAGTGTTTCATGGTCGTTTGGGAATTAGAACAATATGAACAATGAGGTACTAAATGCTCCCTATGTGACTATGACTCGCACTTGCGCACAGACTGTATTGCAAATGGCGAACACAACAACGTACCAGTTTGAACATATTTCTTTATTGTTTGTCATGTTTACAAAGTTCAGTAAAGTGGCGTAAAACAAATAGACAGAGTTCCTATCTATAAAGAAACATCGTGACGTTAATTGTACACCACTGACATTGGAAGCGTGTGCGTGCACTAGGACTATTTGAGCCGGAAACGCCAAACGACGATAGACCTACCACACCGCCAATTGGGCAATACAATCTTTCAAAATGAAGATGAAGTGTCCTATCGTGGGTTGTGAATTCGAGACAGCAGAAGCTGAGCATGGCGCCATCATCGCTGCCCTCCTCAACCTTCACGCCAGTTCGCATGCAGCTTCTACTCACGCCGCCACTACCCAGGCTAATCAACCGAGAGAAACTACAGACGTACTTGATCGACCACTATAAGGCGAGTACGTTCAATACATGTGACCATCAGCCCCTCCCCATGATGAAATGCTCCCCAATGAGGCTCATGGTGGACCCAGATGCTGAACCAGTGGCCTCGCACAACCCCATCCCCGTACCACTCCACTGGCAGAAGGACGTCAAAGCGGGACTAGACCAGGATGTGAGGTTAGGGGTAATCGAGCCAGTCCCAGTCGGCACACCGGTCACTTGGTGTCACAGAATGGTAGTTTGTGCAAAGAAGACGGGCAAGCCCCGCCGCACGGTGGACTTCCAACCACTGAACACCCACGCGACACGTGAGACACACCACACTCAATCACCATTCCACCAAGCCCGCTCCGTCCCACAGGGCAAACTCAAAACGGTATTCGATGCCTGGAATGGTTACCACAGCGTGCCACTTCACCCGGACGATCGCCACCTGACGACATTCATAACGCCATGGGGCCGATATAGATACTGTGTAACTCCACAGGAGTACATCGCCTCTGGTGACGGATATTCAAGACGATATGATGAAATCGTAGCTGACTTCCCCCAGAAGACAAAATGCATAGACGACACACTTCTGTGGGCAGACACGATGGAGGAAAGCTTCTTCCAGGCCATCCACTGGCTAGATGTTTGTGGCAAAAATGGCATAACATTGAACCCAGACAAGTTCACGTTCTGTAAACCAGAAGTAGAATTCGCAAGGTTTGTGATCACCCTGGACAGTGTGCGCCCTTGCAGAAAATACCTACAAGCCATTCGCGACTTCCCCACCCCCAGAAACATTACATACGTTCGATCCTGGTTCGGGCTCGTCAACCAAGTGGCGTATACATTCAGCATGGCAGACCGGATGCAGCCCTTCCGACACCTGCTGAAACCCGATAACCCATTTGTGTGGGACGACCAACTAGACAAACTCTTCAAGGAATCCAAAGACATTATCACTAATGAGATAGAGAAAGGTGTCACAATCTTTGACAAGGATAAGCCGACTTGCCTTGCCACAGATTGGTCCAAGGATGGGATCGGTTTCTGGTTGTTACAAAAACATTGCACTTGCACTAAGAGCATGCCATTCTGCTGCCCGGATGGATGGAGAATCACTCTTGTCGGAAGCCGCTTCACCCACCCGGCCGAATCTAGATATGCCCCCATCGAAGGCGAATCTCTGTCTGTGGCCGACGCTCTCGATAAGGCAAGATTCTTTGTCCTCGGATGTGCAGACCTCATCGTGGCAGTGGATCACAAACCACTTCTTAAAATACTCGGTGATCGGTCACTGGATGAAATACCAAATGCACGCCTGAGAAACCTCAAAGAGAAAACACTCAGATACAGGTTTCGCATCGTACACATTCCTGGAGTACAAAACAAAGCAGCAGATGCCATGTCTCGGCACCCATCGGGTACCCCTCATCCAGACAAACTACACCTCCAAGACGACATCACACCCGATGATGATGATCCATCGAACCTGCCTTCAACCATGATGATCCAACATGCATTCCTAGAAGGCATCCGCACGAACGAGGACACCATAGATCACGAGAACATAGATGATGCAGTCAGGAATGCGGCGACCTACGCACTCGAGTCTCTTCAATCCATCACATGGGACCGTACAAGACAAGAAACGGCTAGTGATGAGAACATGCACCTACTCATGTCCATCATCGAAAACGGCATGCCGAAGTTCCGCCACGAACTACCTGTACCACTCCGTGCCTACCACCAATTTCGTGAGCACCTTCACACAATAGACGGTGTAGTCATCTACAAGGACCGGATTGTTATACCGCCGAGCCTCCGAGAGGACGTCCTATCGGCACTCCACTCCGCACACCAAGGAATATCTTCCATGACGGCGAGGGCCGAATCATCCGTGTTCTGGCCCGGGATAACCCCAGCCATGGCTGCCATCCGCACAAACTGTAGCGACTGTAACAGAATGGCGCCATCGCAGCCCAGCGCTCCACCAACACCCCCAGTGTTGCCGGTTTACCCGTTTCAATGCGTCTGCTCAGACTTTTTCACCTATAAAGGCATCAGCTACCTGGTCATAGTTGACAGGTACTCAAACTGGCCTATTATTGAAAGGACCACAGGCGGTGCAGATGGTCTAATTGACAGCCTACGCCGCTCTTTCGTGACCTACGGAATCCCAGATGAACTAGCATCAGACGGCGGCCCGGAATTTACTTCAACAACGACCCGCCTCTTCCTCAACACCTGGGGCGTACACCACCGACTTTCATCAGTTGCATTCCCGCATAGCAATTGCAGAGCTGAAATCGGTGTGAAGACCGTCAAACGCCTCATTACCAACAACACTGGTACCAATGGTGAACTCGATACAGATGGGGTCCAACGCGCGATTCTTCAATATCGGAACACACCTGACCCAGATACAAAGCTATCCCCAGCGATGTGTGTATTCGGACGACCGATCAAGGACTTCATACCTATACTACCCGGTAGGTACAAACCACACGAGACCTGGCGAGAGACACTCGTTGCTCGAGAAGAGGCCCTGAGAAACAGACACATGAAAGCCGCTGAACACTGGTCAGAACATACGAAACGACTACCACCCCTCGTCATCGGCGACTTCGTGAGAATACAAAATCAAACTGGCCCTCACCCCACGAAGTGGGACAAAACGGGCCAGGTCATCGAAGTACGTCAATTCGACCAATATGTAATCCGAGTCGACGGATCTGGGAGAGTAACAATCCGGAACAGGAAATTCCTGAGGAAATACGCGCCAGTACGCATTGCTACACCACGTCTTACCATTGATGAGGACCTTCAGCATCATGCATCACATCGCACTTCACAACCTCAACCTCGACGACAGAAGGAACCCACACACATCACACAACACACCATCGCAACTCCTGAAAGATGGAAGGACAATGTGGAGAGCCCCAAGAAAACTGTATCACCGGCAGTGGCTCCAACGGCGTCAACAGATGTCGCTCCAACACTCGAGAACATTCCTACCCCTACCACGCCAACACGCGTCTCACGATATGGCCGTAACATCAAACCACCGAAATGGCTGGCAGACTATGAAACCTAAGAGACAGTCTCCCTCACTATAGACTATTATTTACAGTCTAAAATAAGTGATGAAGACTTGGGGGGAGATAGAACAATATGAACAATGAGATACTAAATGCTCCCTATGTGACTATGACTCGCACTTGCGCACAGACTGTATTGCAAATGGCGAACACAACAACGTACCAGTTTGAACATGTTTCTTTATTGTTTGTCATGTTTACAAAGTTCAGTAAAGTGGCGTAAAACAAATAGACAGAGTTCTTATCTAGGAATGACTAGCTCCCCATCGTCCTGGCTGTCATTGACATTATCGGCTTTGCTCTCGGAGTCGGTGACAGTTGGTTCAAACTGATAAGCGTCTACTACGGCGCCCGCCTGTCCACTAGACGTGAATAAAATACATCACTCTCACCACCACTATCAATGTCACTTGAGATATCACTGTGAAAACTCCCAGATTCGACGCTGGTTTCCCCAAATTCCGTGTCAGCCATCGCTATTTGTGATCGGATCTGATGCGATATAATCCCGCCAATACGTCACAGGTCAAAGGTTACCCGAAGACATTTCTTGTGTCTGATGAACTGCATAGCTGGCTCGGCTTACACTTTAATGTGTTTTATGTCTTAATTAGTTAGATTGAGTATGTAGGGTTATCAGCTGTAGGTACTACTATTACTGGTAATTTAGCAAAAATAGGTAGGGAGATTGGGCTTTTCTTTAAAATCACAAAATGGCCACAATAATAGGCCTATATGACTGCCAGTACTACACGCTCTCCAGCTATAGTGGCCGTAAAGTGAGACAGAGGGGCAGAGAGGGGGGGGGGGCAGTGGCGTACTGACCCGGGACAGGGGGTGCACTCACCCCCGGGCGCCGGGTCTGGAGGGCATCGAATCAACAGTCAAATTACCCACGAAACCAATATCATCATATTGAGAATCCACCATTCTAGACTTCAGTTGTGACATTCACAGTTTGAACTTGGCTGACGTTCACTGCCAGTCAGGAACCACTTGTGACCTTCTTTGGGACCATTGAAACTGTATATGTATATCTTTGTTCGCACTGTTAACTCTGCGATTGGCTAAATTAAGGCAGGTGGCCCCAGTCACAGTCAAACGGGAGTCTGAAACCAGTTGGAGTGACATAGTAGAGACTATCAAAGCTATTAACGAAGGTTGCGATGACATTGTATAGGGCTACTTGAGAGACTTCGGGGATCCGAACGAATCACCAGAAACCAGCGTGAGCGGGGCAGTTGCTTGAGAACGTCACGACGTTCAACCTGTTTTCTGGCACGGTATTCTTGCAAAGTGTATCAAAAAGATACTGCAATCCAAGACGCCACCGGCGACGACTTGTGCCAAAAGAGTGGTAAGACAAATTTAGAGAAAGGTACTAAGGCAGAAAAGACTGTCCAGAGAACTAGGATGAGACGAATGTATCTCAACACATCAAGAACTTTTGTGTGTCATGGACCGGTGTAGGACGCTCAAAACACTACCCCGCAGAAAACACTACGGTAGTATTTTGAGCGTACCCGATTACGCTCAAAACACTACCCCTACGTACGCTCAAACACTACCCACTTTCAAAACACTACCGTCAGTATATTTTACCAGCCAAATACACCAGTCACCTTTGGGAATCATCCTATACACTGGGGTCAAGTTCGTAATCTTTGGAGCCAATTAGACAATGGGAATAAATAGTTAGTGTGACATGTCATAAAACATTAATTATGCACAATGTCATTACTATAATTAGTTACGGTTAGTTGTAGCGTAATCGTTTGAACAAGTAATACGGCGGAAATAAGTGGTTAGTGTCATAATGAGGCGACGGGAATAAGTAATTATTCATTACGGTTGAGGTTATTAAGTTAAATTATGGTTAGACTGAGTTATGGTGGGTATATATAGCATAATCGCTATAAGCAATCAGACGACGGGAATAAATAGGTAGTGTGAACTGACATTATTAATTAAATTGAGATGATTATTATTAGTTATGTTTCTGGTAAGTTATAATTGGGGGTTAGGATAATCGGTGGAACCAATCAGACGACTGAAATAAAAGTTTCATGTGAAATGTCATAATTATTTATGATTAAGGTTATTATTATTAGTTATGGTTGGATTTATTTATGATTGGGGTTAGGGTAATAAAAATAGAACAAATCTGACCACTAGAATAATCAGTTAATGAGAATTGTCTCCATTCATTAGGGTTAAGTTTATTATTATAATTAGCTATGCTTGGATTTAGTCGTAGTTGGTGTTAGGCTAACCCATGTAACTAATCGGACGACTGGAAAAAATAGTGTGAAATGCAATTATTCATTAGGGCTAAGATTATAAAATTATATATCAAGTAGTCTAATTATTTCATGATCAGTGTCTAAATAGAGTATAAAATATATGTCTTTTAAATAGCTTGTTATAAACATAAACCCTTTTAATTGAATTGAATTGTTTTCCCATATACATATAAATTATAATATGTAATATATAAATTATATATATATTACACATGCTGTTCAATGTTACCGTAAATGGCACCAATTTGTACCCAAGTTTTCGCGCCGATAACTGTTTGTGGGTTTCAGTGTCAACTTTTCGTTTTCACGTCATTCGATTATTTAAAAAACATACAACATGTCGTACATGTGTTGATTTTCATCCGTTTGTAAATAATTACTTTTTGCGTCGATCGGATTTTTGTTACAACTGTCACTTTTTTGTTTTCGCGCCATTGGATTATTTAAAAACATGTCGTGCTTGTTTTGAATGTTACTTGGCACCCGTTTTGTAGCTAATTAGTTGTTGCGCCAATCGAATATATATATTCCTCACTTTGTAACTAATAATTTGTTGTGGCTAGTGTTAACGTTTCGTGCCTTTCGATTATTCAAAAACATACTGCACATCATGCATCTGGTTAATTTGGTGACCGTTAATTTTACCAGGCGACAATTTGTAACTAACTAGTTTTCGCACCTATCGAATTTTTGTTACAAGTGTCACTTTTTCGTTTTCGACAAATATGGGCGTCCACGGGAGTGTCAACCTTTCATTTTGATAGCATAATCTTTTATCTGACCACTGGAAAATATCCACGGAGTTTGAAGAATGACTGCGGGAAAAACAGCAACTTTAAGCGCCAGGCAACCAATTTTGCTGTGCGTGGTGGATAGTTATACTTGAAACACGGGCTCCATCGGCTCAGTGCTGGAGGTAATTATCGTCTGTTTTATTTGCTTTATTCGGTTTTTAATTACTTTGTGCAAATGTGTTATTTACGTTGGCTGAATAATATATAGTATATTCGTATGCAGCGTACGCAGACCAGTTATGCATAAAGAGCCACGTAGGGTAGACCGCTCCTTTACGCCAAATAGGGTATATAACCTCCGATCCTCAATCGCCGCCATAAATGACAGGTATAAAATCATATAGACCATCAATGCAAGCTTGTTAAATGTGTTTTTTGCCACAATGCGTAGCTAATTGACGCATCATCCGCGCATCGGATAATCCGTACTCACGTAAAAGACACGTTTATGAGTCATAATAAAAGTATTCGTCGCATAGACCTACAATAAGTTTTTAGGAAGTCATTGCTACATTAGACGTTGGATGTTGCTTAAATTTGTCGAAATTAGTTAAATATGTTACTTTTATGGTATTTATATTTTCCTTGAATACAAAAGGAATTAATTGATAATATAGTAAAATATGTTTTTTTCACAGCCATGTTAAATATTATTTATATATATATATATATATATATATATATAAACAACGGGGTACAACTACAATGGAATAAAGTCAATAAATACAATTCTTATGTCATTATTTTGTTCTTTGAAGAGAACACATTTCGTATAGATTTGTTTAATTATTAATTAAAATCAAAGGAGGATAAAACTGATGTAAAGTATGATTTTAAATGCAATTTGAAGACCGATGTGCATATTAAATAATTTTACAGATGTGCATTTATTCATCTTGATCATTTATAATTTTAATAAATAAAAAACAATTATATATATTTATTATATATCAAATGAGTCGCCCTATTTAAAAAAAATACTATTATATAATAGTCATTTTGGAGAGCAGAATTCAACAAAAATGTAGCAACGTAAGTGAGAGGAGAAATGTGTGTTAACTTAGTAAGTCAATGAAGCTTTCAAACTTTTAAAGAAACTTTGTATATTCCATTATCCAGAATCAACCAGGGGTTAATAGCCATTATAATTATTAGCAGGATTTGTGGTTTGTGTGCGTGCGTGCGTGTGCGTGCGTGCGTGTGCATATGGGCGTACGGGAGGGCGCGCGTACCAACGTACGTGGTACGTGCGTATGTGTGTGCGTGTAAAGACCGTGTGAATCTAGCACATCAAAGGTAGGAACGTGCGCTCCTGCAATAAATGCCAGTTACGAGCAGTAGCAATGGTTTATCATTTGACAGTTGTGTTTATTTATTTTGCGGACGGAAAATGAAAAATGCGAACAATTTGTCGGGCTTAATACATTCAGTCTGACGGGCAGCATACCTACAACAAGTGGTCTAGTATTAAGAACAATACGTAGATAAATGTTAACAAATGAGGTACGGACATGGCACTTTGAAACTTGCCAACCTACCACCCATAGCACCATGAATCCGAGTCCTGGCAGACATTTAAAATGATGCATGTAAAAAAATAACACGTAACATGGTGAAGTTTTGGACGTACTGTAATATCATTCCATAGATTCGCTGTCGCAAATTCTGCTTATTGTGCGATCTAAATGAATTATTTTTTATTTTGACAATAATAGTCAATATTGGTCTCTTACAGTTCGCGAAAGTGATATATGATGCCAATGACCGCCAGCCCATCCTGAAAGCATGCCACGAGGGGACAGGGAACACCATCGAATCCAAGTCACTAGGTGCACATATCGGCCAAGACAAGACCTGCGCAAATCTTGGAGAGGTACTGGTGGCCATGTGTGAAAGTATATGTGAAAACGTACACGAACACATACGACCGTTGCCAACGAGCAAGCAGCAGGTTCAGTAAGGCAGCACCTTCCCTGCACAGTGTCTCGGTTCCACCTGAGTCGTGGAGTCAGATAGGTGTTGATCTTTGTTGTCTGCCGGAGACAACAGCAGGCTACAAGTACATGGCCGATGCTGTCGATTACTACACCAAGCGGGTTGAGACTGAACCCATAAAGTCTAAATATGCCGACAGTGTGGCAAAGTTATTGTTTGAATTGATTTGCCGCATCGTCTGAGCTGACGTCCAGATACATGACCAGGGTTGTGAATGTGTAACCGCGGTGTTGAAGCGGCTCCACGAGTTAACTGGTGCCAAACAACGCATAACCAGTGCATGTCATCCACAGGCGAACGGGTTGGCAGAACACAGCAATCGGACGATTCAGAGCGCGTTGCTGAAGGTGCTGGAAGGGAAACCAGAAGAATGGCCACAGGCACCCCCTGGTGTGTTGTTTGCCTTCCGTGCCAGCGTGCAGAAGTCAACTGGTTACCCCCGTTCTTTGTAATGAATCTACGGAAAGCGCGACTGCCAATTGTGTGTCGAGACGCGAGTGAACATGACATTGTAGAAAGTCCTGAAGATGACACTGTTCAAGATGAAATCACGGAACGTTTAGCAGTTATGGAAAAATGCGGAAAGACATATCACATCGTGTAGTGACTAACATAATAAAAGCACGAGACCGCCAGAAACGGGATTACCAGAAGCGCCATCGGGATCGAGGAGCATTTAAGAGAGAGGAGATTCCGTGCTTCTTTGGAATCTCCGACGAGCCGACAGGAAAGGCGGGAAGACGTGTGATCCGTGGCTTGGCCCGTACACCATCCATGCTGTCAGGCAAAATGACACCTAAGATCTCATGAGTGAAGATGGTATCATTCTGAAACAGAAGGCTCACGGTGTCAACCTGAAACGTTACTGTAAGCGACAGTTTCTTGACTCGGTCACACCTACGGCACCAAAGGAGACGCATGACACCCTGCTTACAGATTCACCAGCCGTGGTACCATCAGTCATCTACCCGCCCACCGACATTCCGCCAAACTTCGACCCGACCGCCGACATGCCGCCGAACTTCGACCCGCCCGCCGAGAAACCTATCACAGAGATGCCTGATATAGTGCTGACAAAGATCACACCAAAACAGCAGTTTGCGTTCGTGCCAACTACATCAGCCTGGCGAAGTTACCAAGCTGGACGCCTGAACCTCCGTTATCTAAAAAGATTAAATCTAGAAAGCAGGTCGCTAATCTAACCGAGCCGAAGTTGACGGAGGCCATCACAGGTGATGGCAACTGTTTTTTCGAGACATAAATCTCGAATTGACCGGTATACAAGCGAACTACAAGATGGTGCGGGACCTGGCAGTAGCATTTCTCTGTGAACCAACACATTGTCAAATGTTTAGTAACTACAATGGCGCAAACATTAATCAGTATGTTTCAACCAGCGGGATGGCCAACAATGGAACATAGGCAACTGAGGTAGAGGTTGTGGCTATGGCTGCTCTACTCCAAACAACGATGTTTGTGTAAACATATCCCAATACCATAAAGACGTGGCTTCCGTATAAACCCCTTTGTCATGTACGGGGCGTGCTGAAATGGAAACAAACTGTATATATCCAATTCAATAGCACGCAATAACTCTTTCAAAATGATGCAGCCTGCAAATACACACACACACACACACACACACACACACACACACACACACACACACACACACACACACACACACACACACACACACACACACACACACACACACATTACACACACACGCACGCTCGCTCGCATACTCACACACACACACACACACACACACACACACACACACACACACACACACACACACACACACACACACACACACACACACACACACACACACACACACATATATATATACCAAACCCCAGGATCCCCACTCCCGGACTAATTTCGGAAAAATCAAATCTATGAACCACCCGAAGTGTAAGCCCCATACATGCAAAACTAACGGAGACATGGGACCACGGACAAACACACAGACAGAAAGAGAACCGTATTGTTTTATAAGTGCCGTAGCAATTGATACTATCTGTCTGATGTCAACAGCCCGACGTTTTTATTTGTTACATAACCCTTACCTACATACCTCCACGTCCCATGTAGAGCTTCGTAGCGCTTGCCCGGATACCCCCCCCGTCCTTCCCCAAACCGAGATGTGTTTTATGGATGGCCCCTTACACAAAGAAAGTGAACATTGTAATAAAATACGTCAGGGGTAGTGTTTTGAGCATACCCTCAAAACCCTACCGTAGTGTTTTCGAGTTGTAGTGTTTTCAACTTACTACACCGGCTCCAGCATACAATGATATTTATTGTTCTCAGACAACAGAACACCAAATTGGCCTTTCCGCCGGAGTGTCACGGTATATGTCATGGAATTTCAGCACCAAGATTCGACTGATCAACTGTCCGTCAAAACTGTATGGACCTTACAACATTCTATTTTATACATCGATTTCGATGGAGGTGGTCTCCATACATATGGAGGAATGGAGGGAAGGAGGGAGGGAGGGAGAGAAGGAGGGTGATAGAGAGGGGGGAGGGTTAGTTTACTTGGTACAACAACGAATATCATAAATTTATCACTGAGTTCGGGTAAATTCCCAGATGATTTTAAACACGCACATGTAAATCCTGTTCTCAAGAAGACGTCTCTGCCAAAAGATGATTTCAAAAATTATAGGCCAATTTCTAATCTTATCTTTATTTCTAAGATACTTGAGAAAGTCGTAGCAAGCCGTCTAAGGTGTCATATCAGCTCAACTTGTTTATCCAGTGTGCTCCAATCAGCATACAAACAATTTCATTCTACAGAGACTGCTCTCCTAAAAGTACACAATGATGTTATAATAAACATTGTTAAAGGCAAAGTAACTGCACTTACCTTGTTTGATCTGTCTGCCGCCTTTGATACCATTGATCACAACACTCTTGTCAAACGTTTATCAATGTGGTATGGCATATCTGGCACAGCTCTGACCTGGTTTTCTTCATATCTAACCAATAGACTTCAATGTATAAAGATAGATAATTACTTTTCAACCTCAATCCCCACTTCATGTGGCATTCCCCAGGGTTCCGTTCTTGGGCCTTTGCTTTTCACTCTCTACACTACGCCACTCAGCTCTGTAATCCAAAGTCATAACTTGCATCATCACCGTTATGCAGATGACACACAGATCTACATTTCCTTGGCCACGCCCGATACAAGTCACTCTCTAAACCGACTCAACGATTGTCTCCAAGATGTTTTCTTATGGATGCCCGATAGCAAATTAAAGTTAAATGCAGACAAAACTTAATTCCTCATCATTGGTACTCCAATGCAGCGAGGTAGACTTAATGACTTTTTTCCAACATGCATCCTGAGTCAAAATATCACACCAGCAGCATTAGTACGGAATCTAGGAGTGACCTTTGATTGCGACTTCAATTTCAGACAACACATGTCCCAAACATGCCGTTGCTGTTTTTATCATATCCGTGATCTTCGCCGCATTCGCCGACATATGTCGCTTTCTGTCGCTAAGACTATCGCAACAGCTCTTGTTAGCAGCATATTAAATTATTGCAATTCCCTCATTCATAATATTGCTATCAAGGATATTGCAAAACTACAACGCGTCCAAAATTGTTTAGCAAGGGTAGTCACACAATCTCCTCGATTCTCCCGCTCAGTGCCACTTCTAAAATCACTGCATTGGCTCCCCGTGCGATATCGCATTATGTTTAAGATCTGCACAATCACCTACCAAACCCTTTCATCCAAACAACCTAGTTATTTACACTCAATGCTCACACCAGCTAGACAAGCCAGACAACTTCGGTCGTCTAGTTCGAAGTTGCTATCTGTTCCTAGAGTTAAGAAAAGGCTGGAACTCGAGCTTTTTCAGTTGCCGCGCCAACTATATGAAATTCGCTTCCCGTTAATGTTAAATCAGCAGAAAATATTGTTACATTTCGTCGTCACCTCAAAACCTATCTTTTCAATATCGCCTATCCACATCCATCCATTTGTTGACGACTTTCGCCTATCACACGAGTACGAGAATGCTTAATCCTTTGGTTTTGGTGCGCCACTGAGTTCGGGTTGTCTGAGGATATTGGCGCGTAAGTAGTTATTTATTATTATTATTAGTTGGTTGGGCGCTCTCCACGCCATTGCTTTCCTGGTTTTGATATCTTTGTCTGTATTGTATACCCAGGAGCCAAGGTAGGTGTAGTCTTCAACCTTCTCTAAAACAGTTCCTTCCCTGGTAATGATGTTGGTGTTTCATAGTTAGTTGAATGTCATATATTTGGTTTGATCTTTAAACCAATCCTTACACATGATGATTCCACTATGTTAGAAGCTCCTGTACTTGATTGACCACTTCTGATAGGAGCGCAATATCATCAGCAAATTCTTCTAGTATTAAGAACAATATGTGAATCGTCATCATCATCATCATCATCATTGTGCAGCCATGGGTTCCCGTTGTTGGGCGAAGGCCTCAGCATATCGTTTCCAGATCTGCCTGTCTTGCGCTGTCTTTTGCCAGATGGTGCCTTTCCAGTATTCGTCTAGTTCATCTCTTTACCATCTCACCGGTCTTCTTCTAGATCGTTTCCCTTCGTAAGGTCTCCAGGTTGTGATACGCGATGTCCAACGGTTATCTCGTAGTCTGCTGATGTGCCCTGCCCAGGTCCAATTCTGTCTTCTGATTTGTTCTATCACGTCTATGACCTTGTTTTCACTCTTACACAGATATTTGTTTTTCTCTCCCGATATGTGATGTTTAACATACTTCTTTCCATCTTTGTTTATGCGGCTGTTAGCTTGTTCTTTGCCTGGATGGTGAGTGCCCATGTTTCCACGCCGTATGTCATCGCTGGAAGTACGCCTGAATTGAAGACTTGTCTCTTCAAGCAGGTTCCAAAGTTACCCTTGAAGATGTCGCGGTGTTTGGCGAATGCTGTCTGTGTCAATATCCAACTTTTGTAGAACGGACTGTAGTTAGCGCGCTTGCGCAGTTCTGTGTTTCCTCGGCTAGCGGCATGTTTGTCAGACAACGATTGTGGCAATAAACAACTCACTATGATACCAGGGGGTAAAGAGTGAAACATGGTGGCAGCGACTAAAGCGCCCAAACCTCCGGCGATACATTAAGGTGATTAATGCAGTACTTTGCTGATGATCATTGACGAAACGGTGAATATCGTAGTGTTGAAGTGCACTGAATCCTCGCACGAGCGTGTCGTAGGAGCTACAGTCGATTCACCATAAGTCTGTCACGATGGCCGCTGAGCAAGCGCGTGCAGCGCCTCTCGCAAATGTCAATCCGCCGCCGCTACTAATCTTGAAAGATCAACCAATTGAAGAATGGGCGATGTTCAAGAGGCTGTACAAGAACTACGCTATCATCACGAAGTTGCAACAACAAGATAAAGCGTATCAGCTAGCCGTACTTCTCAATGCAATGGGACCCGTGGGTGTACGGCTATACGATGATTTGACATTCGCGGAAGGAGAGGACAATGAAGATACTACCGTCATCATGGCGAAACTTGATGCTACAATTCAAGGCGAACTGAACGAGACGTACGAGCGCTACGTGTTCAACAAGCGGAATCAAGGTGTGGACGAAAACTTTGATGCGTATTTATCGGCACTCAGATTATTGGCAAAATCATGCAATTTCTGTGACTGTTTGAACGACTCGCTGATAAGAGACCGCATCCTCATGGGCATTCGAGATCCCGCTAGTCGTAAACACCTGCTGCAGAAAAGGAAGTTGACGCTGAAGATGACCATAGATATCTGCCGCTCTGATGAGGCAGCAAGCAAACAGATGAAATCTATGTGTGACACAGATCAGATACACAAAGTCAATTTTCGCGGTGATCACACAAGAAAACCTAGATACCGTGACGCACACAAACATAAACAACACATTAAACGCAGCGACAGCGACAAGAGGCTGAACTGTAAATTATGTGGACGCACACACCAGCAGAGGAAAGAAAGTTGCCTTGCGTGGGGGAAAACGTGCCACAAATGTAGAAAACAAAATCATTTCTCGAACTGTTGCCAGGTAGGAAACAAGAAGGTGCACAATATCGCTGCGTCAGAGAGCGCGGACGAGACCATCATGGGTCTGCGTAAGGCTTCGGACAATAGAGGTCCGATTTACGCACAACTAAAATTGAACGGCAAGCTGGCGAAGCTTCAAGTTGACAGTGGGGCGACCGTGAACGTCCTGCCCGAGAAGTACGTCAATAAAGAGGATATTGTGACCTCCAATGTAACGCTACACATGTGGAACAAGACGACTCGAGCTGTTGTTGGCAAGACACAATCAGTCGTAGAGAACCCCGCAACAAACAAAAAGTATGCAGTGTGGTTTGAAGTCGTCCAAGGAGACTTCACACCTCTCATCGGCAGGCAGGCCGCAGAAGAAATGGGCCTCATAACCGTAAACTACGGAAGTTTCAAGCTGATGCACGAGGTAACGTCGACAAACGTATTGGAAAAGTTCAACGACGTTTTCGAGGGAGGGTTGGGAAGCCTACCGGGAAAGGTCCACCTCCACGTGGAACAAGACGCGGTACCCGTGCAGTGCCCGCCGAGAAGAGTCCCCATCACACTGAAGAGCAAGTTGAAGACGGAACTGGACCGTCTCGTGAAGATGGGAGTCATCTGTCCAGTCACCGAGCCCACCCAGTGGTGTAGCCAAATATCTGTACAGACAAAGAAGGACACGTCGTTGCGTGTCTGTATAGACCCGAGACCACTAAACAAGGTCTTACACCGTGAACTTTACCCGCTACCGACAGTGGACGAGGTGCTAACAGAGATGTCCACGGCACGAGTATTCTCGAAGCTAGATCTGCAATCAGGGTACTGGCACTGTGACCTCGACGAAGAGAGTAGCCTGCTGACTACCATCATTACACCGTTTGGTCGGTACCGATGGAAGCGTTTACCATTCGGGACGAACGTCAGCGCCGAGATGTTCCAGCGGAAGTTGAACCAGGCCCTTGAGGGTTTTGAAGGTGTCATCTGCGTGGCGGATGACATAGTCGTCTTCGGCAGAGACGACCACGACAAGAAGCTGCGTTTGCTGCTCATGCGATGTCATGAAGCTGGCATCAGACTCAACCGGAAGAAGTGCGAGTTCCGGACGAACGAGATAAACTTCATGGGGCATCTGGTCACCAGTGAAGTACTGAGAGCAGACGAGAAGAAAATTGAGGCCATCATAAAAATGGAGAACCCAAACGACGTGAAGGGCGTCCAGAGGCTGCAGGGCACGGTTGGGTATTTGTCGAAGTTCTTGCCGGGCCTCTCCGATGTCATGGAACCTATCAGAAGGTTAGCGCATCCTGACGTTCCGTGGAAGTGGTCAGAACAACAAGAAAGAGCGATGGAGAAGATAAAGCCGCTGACGACACAGAGTCCGATCCTCGCCTACTATGAGCCTCAAGCCGAACTTGTCATCGAGTGCGACGCTAGCGAAACCGGACTTGGTGCAGCTCTCCTACAAAAGGGGAGACCTATCGCCTATGCTAGTCGATCACTCACTGATACGGAGACTAGATATGCGCAACTTGAGAAAGAATGTCTTGCCATCGTTTTCTCGTTGGAACGTTTCCACCAATACACATTTGGGCGAAGGACAATTGTACACAGCGACCACAAACCTCTCGAAATGATCGTAAAGAAGCCACTGTATAAAGCTCCGAGGAGATTGCAAGGAATGCTCCTGCGGATGTTGCAGTACGACACGGAGGTCGTCTACCACAAAGGGAAAGAGACGTATATCGCAGATACTCTCTCTCGGTCATACCTGCAACACCAAGGCGGTACCGACAATTTCGGAGCTGTGAATGCTGTGAAGCAGCTGCCAATCAGCACAGAACGCCTGGCAATGCTGAAGGCACACACGGAGAGCGACGAGACTCTACAGACACTGAAGCACGTCATACAGCGAGGGTGGCCCGAGACGCGTGATGAAACCCTAACTAGCATCCATGCGTATTTCAGCATGAGAGACGAACTAGCAGTGCACGACGGTTTAGTCTTCAGAGGAGAAAGAGTAGTCATCCCAGATGGAATGAGGAAACTCACGAAGGAGTGTCTCCACAACTCACACCTTGGTGTGGAAAGTGTCCTGCGACGAGCAAGAGAATGTATATATTGGCCTAACATGGCATCAGACATCAGACAAGTGGTTGAGAACTGTGCGGCGTGCAGAACCTATGAACGAGCACAACAAAAAGAAACGTTAATGCAACAAGAGACACCGACGAGACAATGGGAGAAAGTCGGAGTGGACCTGTTCAGCTGGGAAGGTCGTGACTATCACGTATTGGTCGATTACACAAGCAACTTCTGGGAAGTCGACAGGATGACTTCAATGACCACAGAAAGCGTGATAAAAACTATGAAAGCACACTTCGCTAGAAATGGCATCCCATCAGTCATAATTAGCGACAACGGGCCGCAGTACGTCTCGGACGAATTCCAGTGATTTGCTGCGAAGTGGGACATCGAGCATCAGACCAGCGCACCAGAGCGCCAACGGAAGAGCGGAAGCAGCCGTGAAAGCCGCAAAGCTGATGTTCACCAAATGCAAGAAGTCACAGACAGACCCATATCTAGCGCTTCTAGAAATCCGAAACACACCGACACAAGGGGTTGGAAGCAGTCCAGCACAGAGACTGTTAAACAGACGAACGCGAACATTACTCCCGATGACAACAACACTTCTGGCGCCAAGGGGCGAAGAATACTTGAGAAAAGACAGGGTCAGAATAAGCAAACAGAAGGAGAAACAAGGAAAAAACTACAACAGAACAGCGAAAGATCTTCCGATCCTCGAGGAGGGCGATATCGTTCGCATGAAGCCGTTCCGTCCCGATCAAAAGGCATGGGAAAAGGCCGTGGTTCAACGACGTCTCGATGAACGATCGTACGAAGTTGATACACCTGTTGGTACATACAGGCGGAATCGAGTGCACCTTAGACGAACACACGAGGACGAGACAAACCCGCAGACGCAGGAGCCAGCAACGGAGACGACACGCCATCCAAACCGGCAGATCAATCACCGGAGATGAGTGACGCCACGGTGACGACTCCGCGAAGATCTGTGCGACTCAAGAAACGATCTACTCGTCTGGCGGACTATATTACCAACGTATGACTTTGCCATACGCTTCATTCTATTTTATAATTGAACGTTTAACTAGTGTTAATAAGTTGTAGTTGTAGACCATTGAGCCATTTTAGCGCTATATAGATAGTGTTTTATTAGTAAGTTCTTATTTTTCTTTGTTTAGAAAAGAAGGGATGTGTCAATATCCAACTTTTGTAGAACGGACTGTAGTTAGCGCGCTTGCGCAGTTCTGTGTTTCCTCGGCTAGCGGCATGTTTGTCAGACAACGATTGTGGCAATAAACAACTCACTGTGATACCAGGGGGTAAAGAGTGAAACACTGTCCAGCCGGTCGTGATTCTTATTTGAATCTCGTTGTCCTGGTTTTTGTCTCCGGTGCTGCATCGCTGTCCCAGGTAGACGTAGCTTTCAACGTTCTCTATCTATGTAGTGTTGATGTATATATTGGTGTGCCGTTTTATAGCATCACTTTGGTCTTCGAAATATTCATCTTCAGACCTTGTTTTTAATTTTCATGAGCTAGTTCTTGCAGCATTTTGTTTGCGTGAACTGTGAATAAATGTTAATTACAAGGAACGGACGTCGCACCTTTAATTAAATTTGGATATGACGACACCATCTTGGGAATGACACGAGCGATGTTTGCTGACGATTACACGTCACGCCGCGTCATTGAGTTTCGACAAGGCAGTGCACTGCCGCGACGGCTGCGAATTACGAAGACAGATGTTGCGACGAGGCCATAACCACTACACCGGATTCAATTACTCGCGTCCGACGCGTGTGGTCAGTAAACCCCCCCACGCGACGTTGTCCGGCTGTGTGTGCGTGGCCGGTCACACGCCGCGGTCATTACGAGCGCGTCCAGCGAGACAAAGCGCGCTCGTGCGAATGACAACCCGAGGCCATTAGTTGGACGACTGTGACACTATTCGTTTGACACCGGTCGACTCCAAACGTTTCGTTTTCATAAATGGGAGTATTGATAGCGCATTAGGTACTCATTCGATATATATGATGGTATTATACGCAAATGCCTGGTCTTGGTGTCGTCATGGCTGCCGGCTGATGCAGCCGTGGCTCAGTGATGACAGGAAAAACAGTGTAACTATACAGAAGAGTTTTTGGATAACAGCCCATTGTTTTTGTAGGTGATTCCGGATGGCAACCCAAACAGACGTTTGATTAAGTACTACTACTAATAATAACTATTATTATTATAAACACCAGATTAATATATGTATCAATGTTAATGTTAAAACAAGTAAACTATTCACCTTAGATAAATATCAATATATTCAAGCAAGTTAATTAATTTACAAAAATATTAAATATAAACCATTTAAAGCACCTCGCCCACTCCATTATTTAGCTTATGGGAAAGAAGGGGAACTAGTGGATCCCTCGGACTAGACATTGAGTATCGTAGGCTCTTCCAGCGTGACGTATTCGACAGGACGGTAAACGATCCGACACGTGTATTGACGGAGTGGTGGGTCTCATCGCAGCCGCACTGGCCATGATTGACAGGATGTAGGAAATAAACTCATAGAAATAAGTACCGGAAGATGTGTCACATGAAATAAAGTCACCGTAATTAATGTCACAGGAAAAAGTAACATCTTTAAATAAACCAATATTTAGGCCTATAGTTCTTTCTATTTATGATAAGTTGAAATGGTAAGTATATTCGGATAGAATGTTAGTCTTAATGATGAAAATAAACATGAAAATTAAATGCATAAGAAACTCTCGGTAAATTATTTGTGTATGCGTGCGTGTGTGCGTGTTTATGACGTGTCATTTAGTCCCTCTTTCTTTATGAGAAAACACGCTTCTATCCAATTTTTATAATCATTCAATATCTAAAAAGTAAACTTCTACTGGAGAAACCTTTATTTCCTCTCCTCTGAATTCCCGTGTATCCGCCGGACCATTTGATCCAATTGATCGCTAGGTGGCTCTGTGCGCAGAGGCATTCATTATGAGAACGCAAGTGATCTGTTTATTGCTGTTGTTGCAGCCAAATAACGCGTCGTAATTTTTTAACAACCCGACAACTACCAGGAGCGACAACTACCAGGAGCCCTAGGCATACAATCGGGGCGGATCTAGGATTTTACAACACCCGGGATCCGCAAAATGTTGTTCTCCTCCTGATTCCCTGTCGTCAGGGGTGAGGCTGGTCTCGATTCTGTTCCTCGATTTCAGTTATCTTTCTTTTTCTTCTTCTTTTCTCTCACTTACCTTGCACTGCTCTCTCCACCAACTGTCTGCATCCCCTCTACCTTTTGCTCTCAATCTCCATTCTCCCAATTCTTCCACGCCTCTCTTTATGCAGTCCTCCCATCGCAGTCTTTGTGTTTCTCGCCATCTTCTCCCCTCCACTCTCTGGGCATCTGCTATCTTTGCCAGCCGTTCTCCTCCCATTCTCTCCACATGCCGAGCCCACTTCAGTCGACTCCTCACCAGCTTCTTCTTAAGGCTTTCTTCTACTCCAGCCTCCTCCCTCAACTCTTCCATTCTTCTACTCCAGCCTCCTCCCTCAACTCCTCCATTCTTCTACTCCAGCCTCCTCCCTCAACTCCTCCATTCTTCTACTCCAGCCTCCTCCCTCAACTCCTCCATTCTTCTACTCCAGCCTCCTCCCTCAACTCCTCCATTCTTCTACTCCAGCCTCCTCCCTCAACTCCTCCATTCTTCTACTCCAACCTCCTCCCTCAACTCCTCCATTCTTCTACTCCAGCCTCCTCCCTCAACTCCTCCATTCTTCTACTCCAGCCTCCTCCCTCAACTCCTCCATTCTTCTACTCCAGCCTCCTCCCTCAACTCCTCCATTCTTCTACTCCAGCCTCCTCCCTCAACTCCACCTTTCTTCGCTTATCGGTTCTTCTCACTCCCGCAATTCTTCTTACCCAGTTGTTTTCACAAACATGCACCCTCTCTTGTTGTTTCTCTGTATGTGCCATCGTCTCTAGGCCATACAGGTATGCCGGGGTAATACATAAGCAGAACACTTTTCCTTTGAGTTTACGCGATATACACCTGACTCCCATCACACCTTCAAGTTTCTTTCAAGCGTTTGTCCCTGCCTTTATCCTCCTGTAAAGTTCGGTGTCTGGGTTACTGTCCCAGCACATCGTTCTACCCAGGTATACGAAACTGTCTCTTTGTTTTAGTTTCTTCCCCTCCAAGTGTATTTCTAACTCTTTGTTTTGCTGCCCTACCCCTAGTACCTCCGTCTTCTCCAGAATAACTTTCAGTCCATGTCTGCTGAACATATCCTTCCACTCTATCAGTTGTTCTTGGAGATCTGCTTCCCCGTCCGCTACGACTGCCAGATCGTCTGCATACAGTAGCTTCCGGAGGATATCACTCGTACCAGTCTTTCTGCTTATCAGTTCCACCACTGCGATAAACAACGGTGGGCTCAGAGCGCTCCCATGTCTCAGGCCAACATTCACTTCAAACTCTCCTGACACTCCAGGTCCACTCAACACCCTGCTCTTTGTTTCTTCATGTGTCCCTTCTACCATCCTGACCGCGGCCTCTGGGACCTCTATCCACCTCAATATCGCCATTGCCATCTCACTTGGTACAGTATCATATGCTTTCTCCAGTCTGTGAATCCTACCGCCATATCTTCCTGTCCCTCCAATTTCTTTTCCACTTGCTGCCTCTGGGCAAACATTCCGTCAGTTGCTACTCTTCCTGTTGTAAAACCCTGCTGTTCTTCATTAATTTCCCCTTAATAAAATAATTTATGATAATAAAAATGATTTAGTGAAAAATGAATATATTATGTTTAATGCACGAATACACGCGTTACGTATGTATGCGAGCACACACACACACACACACACACACACACACACACACACACACACACACACACACACACACACACACACACACACACACACACACACACACACACACGCGCGCGCGCGCACACGCACACACACACACACGCACACACGCATGCGCATAGCTTTAAAGTCACCTCAGTCATACAGCCACCTCGCAATTAAGGTCACCGTAGTATTGTTCCACATTGTAACAGAAAAGTATAAGAAATTAGTCTCATTAATCAATACGTTCCACTACATGTGTGGTGTGTGTGTGTGTGTGTGTGTGTGTGTGTGTGTGTGTGTGTGTGTGTGTGTGTGTGTGGTGTGTGTGTGGGTGTGTGGGTGTGTGGTGTGTGGGGTGGGGGTGGGTGTGTCTGTAAATGTATGTATGTATGTTTGTATGTATGTATGTATGTATGTATGTATGTATGTATGCATATTTATATAGGACCCAGTGGGTCCAATGACACAGTGTATTACACTGTCTACACTGCCTGCTCGTCGTCTCTCACAGGCCAGACAAGGAAGCAACTCCAGCCGTTGGGAACAGGACCCAGTGGGTTAGAGACAGGTATCACCACTCTGAGAGTCCACGGCAGATTACACATTTATCCCCTGTGTGGGATATTTTACTTCCTCTGGCATAGACACCAGATAGAAAAGGCAACGGCTTTTAGTGTCTCTTCCGAAAGACACAGGCAACGTGAGGTGAATTTTCGAAACGAAATTTTGGAATCGAACCTCCTTACCGTCCCCTTCCATGAAAGTCTGGGCTCTACTGCACGACCACCGCCCCCCACTACTATATATATATATATATATACATGTATATACATGTATATATGTATATGCGTACACACATATATGTAGATACATACATACATACATACATACATACATGCATACATACATACATACATACATACATACATACATACATACATACACACATACATACATACATTCATACATACATACATACATACATACATACATACATACATGCATACATACATACATACATACATACATACATACATTTATTAAACAAAATACCTACATAGGTTTTCAAACTGTTTTTTTAAATAATTATTTTCCTATCTGAAAAGAATTATAATTTATTTGTATGTTCTTTGACGCCATGGGCGGAAATGCAAATGAAAGATCAGTAGATCCCTATCTGGCTTTTGATAGCTCTTCTATTATTTACAAAGAACGCTTAGCCAGCGAAACCGACGCATCGAATAATAGACTTTCTATATAACAAAACATTGAGCAGTGTTGGAGAAAACTGGAGATAACATAATTTCTATAAAACTAACTGAATTTTGTGTGACGCGAACTTATTCATATTATTTACATTGCTTACTTACTTACTTATGCCCTTCGCTCCATGCGGATGATAGGCCATCGACGACGACTCTCCAACGCACACGACTTTGGGCAATCTTTATCTTATTTCAACTAGTGGAGCGCAGTGGTGCAGTGGCTAGAGCTTCGGAGTCTCGACCGCGAGAACCCGGGTTTGAATACTGTGCTGCGTTGTCGAACCTTGAGCAAGTTCATTCACTCTACATTGCTCCAGTTCACCCAGCTGTATGAATGAGTACCTGGTTGTAGACCGTGGTGGATATTTGTGTACGACTAGTTTTCGCGCATTAATTGCAGCATGGCTGGATGCATCCCAGAGAAGTCGAGATGGTGTTCGATTGAACAGGTCTACCAGGGAGCTTTGAGTAGTCCTGAGGACTAGACTATATAAGAACTTACCTTTACTTGTTTATACTTTTTACAATCTTCTTTATGTCTTTCCAGGTGTAGCCACTCCTTCGTTCTTCTGCAGCCGTGTCTCTTTGCCATGTGTTTTGGCCTTCCTCGCCTTCTTCTTCCTTGAGGATTCCACGTCAGAGACTCTTGTGATGGTTGTTGTTGGCTTTCTCAGTGTGTGTCCAATCCAACCCCACTTTCTCCTCAGGATCTGCTTGGCGACGGGTTCTTGGCTAGTCCTTTCCAAGAGCTCCTTGTTTATGATTTTGTCTTGCCATTTTATGCGTAGAATTCTTCGCAGACATCGGTTAAGGAAAGATTAGATTTTCCCAAGTGTTGTTTTTGTCATTCTCCATTTTTTAGAGCCATACAACAATACTGATTTTACATTGGAGTTAAAAATCCTGATTTTTGTTGTTTTTAATTTTTTGGGAATTCCAGATGTTTTTTAGTATCAGGGATGCTGTCCAGCCTTGCCCACTCTTGCTGCAACATCTGCCTCAACCACCTTGTTTGTTTATCACGCTCCCTAAGTATCCACTTCCTCCAGGGGCTCTCCGACTGCTATATTTGGGTTCTCGTTCCTACTGTGTATTGTCATGATCTTGGTTTTGCTTTTGTCGATCTTCAGACCTGTCTTTGCTGATGTTGATTCCAAAAATGTCATGTTGTCATGTATCTGTTTTTGGGGGTGTGATAGTAGTGCCAGGTCATCAGCGAAGTCTAGAACCTCTAGCTGAGTCCATGGTGTCCACTGTATGCCATTTCGTCTCCCGTCCGTGGTGGTCCTCGTTGTTAATCGATGGCTCATGGTGACGATGGAAAACAGTAGATTGATAACAATATAAATTGATATAATCTTTATTCAAACATGATCAATAGGTGGCAGCACCTGGTGGAATCATGTACTTAAGTTCTACAACTTAACACTCGTGATCCAGTCGATCATGAGGATGAACAGGAAAGGCGACAGCAGGCATCCCTGCCGAACCCCTGTGTCAACTTCGAAACTACCTGATAGTCATCCTCCATGCACCACCTGGCAGGACATTCCTTGGTAGGTGATCTGGATCACGGAGATTACCTTTTCTGGAATGTCATAATGCCTCGTCAGATACAAGAGTGTCTGTCTGTCCACACTGTCAAATGCTTTCTCATAGTCAATTAAAGTAACATACAGTGGTGAGTTCCATTCCAACGATTGTTCTAATAAGATGCGCATAGTAGCTATATGATCTGTGCAAGATATGTCCTGTCAGAAACCTGCTTGGTGTTCTCGGAGCTTTGCATCCGCTGCTTCTTTCATCCTCTCTGATGTCAATCTGTTCAGCACTTTTCCCGGGACTGATAGTAACATTATTCCTCTATAGTTTTTGCATTCTCTGAGATCTCCTTTCTCGGGGAGCTTGATTACGAGTCCCTATTTATATTGCACTTCCTCATTAAATCATCGGGGATCCTTAGTTTTGTTGAATACTGCTACTAGCCGTGTTCATAACGAATCTGGTAAGTGGTGTAGGCCTATTTGTACAGTGTATTATGCAGCGTGGGTGTTATTTTGATGGTGTGCGTATGCGCGCGTTGCGTGCGAGCGTGCGTGCGGGCGGGCGGGCCTGTGTGTATTGTCTGGCGTCGCAAAGACGGGAAAGGCCACTCCATCTCCGCTTCAAAAATATGTTCATCTGTGCTCGTTTTATTTGCATCGAATGTTGTAGAATGCGGTTTATACTTCACGTTAAATACATGTCTATGTTCTCCAACATAATTGAGTAACAACTACAGGCCTACACATGTACAATATAAATACTGACTTAAAGAATTCGAAGAAAACATTATATATAAGTTCGATAACGAGTTGTCCGTAAAAGTTGTATAAACCTCAAAATATGCAACAATCACTGACGAGTTAATCAGTCATTGCCATCTACCTCTCTCGTGTTGCTTTGAAATTAAAAACCTCGCATGTAAAACAAAACGCTTGGTAAAACCAGTCTAACCTAAATTGTTTTTTCAAAGTGACAACCTTCGCCATGTTAACAGTAATCGGATAATCAACCGTGATCGTTAAAGATAGCTGTAGAAAATGTAGATATATCTACCATCCCAATTATATAAACTACATTGTTTTTCGACATGTCTTGAATGAGTCACCACATTCAAATTTTAAATCTTACTTCAAAAAATATACACTTTGCATGGTTTTTATTGGCTAACTGGGTCATCGGTGCTAGACAAAGCAACTAACAATCTGGCACACAGCGGAGACAAGTAGTGATTTGTTTATGTTGCTATACATTAACACTACGCAAGATTTCTCAGGGAATGATATAATTAAGTCAGAAACGAATGTAACTTAGTAATAATAATAACAATAATAGTATTATTACGTTTTATGAAAATTTAAAAGGCGTAACTCGACGTGCACAAATGTTGCCGAGAAAGACGAACAAACGTGTTTTGAGGTAAATCATTAAATTTTGTAACTGCTTACCGCGAGGAATGCAGTCTCAATTCCATTCCCTGTGTTTGCATCAACATTAGAAAAACCCTTTAAACAGTATCAATGAGACAGCTCTAGTGCCGCTCAGTTCCCCCAAACGATATGACCCGCCCCTGGATTCCCCAGGTAGTGCTATATGTGCACCTGTGGGCACCCACTGAATCGCCAGGGTAACTGGATCTCCCCTGGCAGTTGTTGAAAACCCTTCTCAGCGCGCATAATCTGGACCTCCCCGTCAGACACACAACGACCGTAATTATGGCACAATAAGTGATTAGCTAATTATGAATGTGCGTTATCTGTATATAACAACGGGCGCCTTATGGCAGCGCCTAGACTGAATAGCGCAAATTGCTGTTTTTTTGTGCGTTCGGTAACGGACAAAGGAAGTTTGACGAAATTATCCACTAGAGGGCGACTTTGCGGCTGGAATTCATCGTCATGCGTGGCTGGCGTTGACAGGTCACGTGTCATTCGAGTCTGACTAATGGTTGTATAATCAACAGAAAGAAGCTTTCGTGAGCTGCACGTGTTAACTGCAGTACTGGAAAATATCCATGCCACTGAAGACTATCATATATCTGGCTTTAGTTTAGTAAGTAGGACCATACATTAAACCGATTTATTTCGCATTTCTAACACATGCAACTATCACTTTGTTGTTCAGACCTCACCGAGCACACTATTTCGCTCAAATAAACCATTCGTATTTTTATTGTATAGCAGATGAAACCGTCAATTATTGAAACGAATCACCTCTGACAGACAGGGAAGCTTGATAAAAATGATGATCAATACGTAATGATAATTAATTGTGAACGACGCCATTTTTCTCTTGACGGTTTGCCAAACTTTTTGGACGTACTGAGACTGCATTTAATTGTCGCTGTTTCTTGAGCAATCATTGGGCTTATGTGTACTATATATATATATATATTTATGTGTGTATGTATATATATATATATATATATATATATATATGTGTGTATATATATATATATATATACATATATATAATATATATATACATTCCAATCATGTGACGTAATTTCGTTGGGAGCACAGTAATCGCGTCTTCTAGGCTCTAGGGATGTCGACTGTTATATATATATATATATATATATATATATATATATACATTCCAATCATATGACGTCATTTCGTTGAGAGCACAGTACACGCATCTTCTAGACTCTAGGGATGTCGACTGTTTAATGGCATCGTTTGTAAAAACAGTCGCAGCGAATCCCGTTATCAGACCCTCGATCACTGATTGATACATAACAGTACGGCACTTGAAACAAGCTATGTATGTATGTATTTAACAAGAGATTTAACAAGATTGCCACCCAGAGAATTAACTCTAGGTGGCAGGTGGACAAGGAAGCCCTTTGGCTTATCGAGAGTCCGACCCTTTTATCTATGTGTATCCCGCCCGTCTGAGGTATGTGTCGATTTTATTTTTAAACATATTGACGCTACTAGCACCCACACAATCAGCAGATAATCTGTTCCATTCATTTACAGTCCTTTGTGAAAATGAATACTTTCTTATATCTAATCTACTCTGCTCCTTTGCTAATGTAACTTCATGTCCTCTAGTCCTTCTATCTTTCTTAATTGGAAAAAATGTATTTTTATCAATATTTTCATAACCATTCAATATTTTAAACACTTCTATCTGATCTCCTCTCAATCTCCTTGTCTCTAGTGTTGTTAAACCGCATTTTTTAGGTATCATTTTAGTTGCTCTCCTCTGTACTCTTTCTAGCATATCTATGTCCTTCCTGCGATATGGCCTCCACGCTTGAATACAATATTCTAAATGAGGCCTAACTATTGTTTTGTACAGCGGTATTATTAGCTCTTTTTCCTTATACGTTATGTTTCGCCTAATTAATCCAAGGATTTGATTTCCATTTGAAGCTGCAATTCCGCACAGCTCTGAAACCTTCATATCA
The DNA here is from genome assembly GCA_020002185.1 of Paraescarpia echinospica. Taxonomy (NCBI): domain Eukaryota; kingdom Metazoa; phylum Annelida; class Polychaeta; order Sabellida; family Siboglinidae; genus Paraescarpia; species Paraescarpia echinospica. Next base: position 6,542,861 of record CM034539.1, on the reverse strand, counting down.
GCACTAATGGTTAACCCTAAGTCCTTTTCTTTTACAGTAGTACTTAGTACAGTACCCCCCATTGTATATTCTACCTCTTCGTTCCCATGTCCTGTGTGGAGGCATTTACATTTCCCAAAATTGAACAGCATTTGCCACTTTTCAGACCATTTGATCAACCTGTCAAGATCATCTTGTAAATGCTGTCTATCTCCATCACTTTTAATCCTTTTAAACACTTTTGTATCATCCGCAAATTTCAACACCTTGCTTGTTATTTCATTATCCAAATCGTTGATATATATTAAGAATAATATAGGTCCTAATACTGATCCCTGTGGTACCCCACTCAATACCGATTTCCAGTTTGAAGCCTCCCCATCAACTATTACACGTTGTCTTCTGTAAATCAGCCATTGTTCTATCCAGTTTATTATACCATTTCCTATGCCATGGGCCTTTAGTTTCAGCAGTAATCTTTGATGTGGTACTTTGTCGAAAGCTTTTTGAAAATCTAAGTAGACGATATCTACTGGTGATTCCTCATCTACCCACTTAGTGATGTCTTCCAAAAAACATAACATATTTGTTAAGCATGACCTTGCTTTAAAAAAACCATGTTGAGATGGGTTGATCAAGTTTTGTTTAACAAGAAAATCCACCATGTGATCTTTAATTAATCTTTCTAATAATTTGCAAATCACTGATGTTAAACTCACTGGTCTATAGTTCTCTGACTTGTTTTTCGAACCTTTTTTAAATAACGGTATAATGTTTGCCTCTTTCCATTCTAAAGGAACCACTCCCTCTTCTAATGACAAATTGAAAACTGTTGCAAGCGGTACGCTAATTTGTTCTACAATTTCCAATAGTAGTTTGGGCGGAATCCCATCCACTCCAGGTGATTTATTATCCTTCATAGCCCTTATTTTCTTAGCTACCATTTCTGGGGTTACAATTAATTGTCCTAAATAGTCTGAATCTGCCCCCTTGAACTTAGCCTCTGGTACTGGCAGTGAACTAATATCCTCTCTGGTAAACACTGAACTAAAGTACTCATTCAGGTCTTCTGCCATTAAGAATCCCTCTGATATTATATTCCAGCACTATCTTCTAGAGGACCGACCTTATCTTGAACTTTCTGTTTGCTTCGAACATATGCATAAAAACTCTTGCTGTCATGTTTTATATTACTAGCTAATTGTTGTTCATAGCTTCTCTTTGAATTTCTAATTTCAGCTGTAGCTTGGTTAAGTGCTTCTTTATAACTGTTGTAGTCTTCATCATTTCCAGTACATCTATATGACTTCCACATCATTTGTTTATACTTAATTTTTCTAATGGCTTCTTTCGATAAGTGTTTCTTTTTGGACCGTTTCCCTTGTTTTTTTAAGGGTACAAATTTGTCGACTATGCACTTAATTTCACTCTTTAATATATTCCAGCATTCTGTTGCTGTCTTATTTTGCCGTGTGTTATTCCAGTCTATCTTTGCTAAATATTTCCTCATGTCCTTATATCTTCCTTTGTGGAAATTTCTCCTATACTGCTTTTTACTATTCCTTTCTGATTTTACTTTGATGGTAAAATGTATGTATGTATGTATGTATATATATATATATATATATATATTTAGCTTGTTTTTGCGAAACTACCGAACGAATTATCGCACACAAGAGCTTTATCCACGGGTCAACAGTCGCCACGGTGTTTGCTTTCCATCATCGTTTCACGCCATGGACAAACACGAGTGGACAATACATTTATCTGTTACCCTTCGTCGCCAACCAACCACTCTCACAACCCTTTGTGTCAACACCGGATGGCAATCACGGGCAACTGTGTTTACTCAGTGTCAACACGACGACGCACCAGAAGACATTTGGTTAGACTTGGACGACCAGTTGAATTCAAAGATGTACTGACTTTGGTATTACGTAAAGTGTGTGTGTGTATATACGTGTGTGGGGGGATGTACGTGCGTGCGTGCGTGTGTGTATTGAGTGAGTGCTTGCGTGCGTACGTTTGGGGAAGGGTTGCATGCACGCATGCGCGTATACAGTTACCTCAGTGTTTCACACTGCATTACGATGTAAGCAAATGTCCTCTGTCCAAATATCCTGCTTGATCATATGCCGATTAAGGTCAGGGGACAAAGTTTAACCGTTCATCCGGTGCATGCTAAAGGAAGTTTTGTTTTCCCTTCCCTGAGTTTTGCTAGCTTTATTATATGTATGTCTTTGTCCACTGTGATACTGATAGCGCAATGAGTTGTACGCGTGCGTATAGATCTACGTGTGTGCATACACACGAACGTACGCACTTCGTAACAGCACTAGTGCATATTGAATAGTTAAACATACGACAAGTATATCGATGCAGTATAGAATATTTATATCATAATAAATTACCTAGGTATTATGTTTGCAAAATTATACGCACATTAATAATAAATTAAACATGGAAATATTGTAGAAATAATATTTCTATAATCCAACAAATTCTGCGGGTTGCACAGTCCCAAAACTGTGCCATGCACACTTGACATGGCGTTGATTTAAATTGGAGAATATAATCCGAAGAGCCTACTCGCAAATCCACACGGCAAATAACGGCCAAATAACACTAAATTGTACAATAATCACATTATCCATTACAAACTATCACTACAACAACAAAATGGGATCGCAATGTTCCAATCATGTCACGTCATTTCGTTGGGAGCACAGTACACGCGTCTTCTAGGCTCTAGGGATGTCGACTATTTAATGGCATCGTTTGTGAAAACAGTCGCAGCGAATCCCGTTATCTGACCCTCGATCAGTGGTTGATACATAACAGTACCGCACTTGTAACAAGCTCGTGTCAACAAGAACCGCTAAGTTTATTCGTCTGGCGCTATTCCGCATTCGCCGCACGCATTATAGTATTCCGGCGTGCTGTCAAAGTCCGCGCGCCGAAATCCTAGACCCGGAGCTCAGTCGAGACAGAACTCCCGCATGCGTCACCCACACGAGTAGTGTCGACGACTGCAACGGTGGCATGAACAGCGACATTCAAATTTAAAAATCGCCCCCGCCTTCTCCATTGTGTCCACACCTGAGCGTCGCCGACGAGCCTCGTTTTCGCACGTCGCTGCGAACGACCCTGGCGCTGCAGCAACCCATTGGAAGGTACGCCGGCAAGGTTGTGGATAGGAAAGATGGCGGCTCGTGTGTTTCTGCGGATTTTCGCTCTCATCGGCGTGGTGTTGTCAGGTATGTGTTGCTGTTTCACTAGTAGTAGTATTCCCGCAGGTCCTCCTGTGAAAATTTTCAGCCGGTCTGGTGCAATTCACGCACAAATCACATTTTCACACGACCGCTGTTTCTCCTTTGATCAGGCCGGTTGGCCATTGTCAAACGGCAGCCATTGTGTATTGGCAGGTATATCCTGCCGTGCGACGTCGCTGCTCCTTCGTCGGGCCATAAGAGTGGAAGTACACAACACACAGATGTGTGAACGATGTCCCCGATATCGTATGTGAATCCGTCTCCCAGCATGGTTGTTTTCCTACGCGTTTTTTGACCGCGCCGGTCGATATTTTCGCTTCGCCGGTTTTCAACGCGTCAGACGCCTGTTCTTCGGAGCAAGCGTTCCACGTGGAGGCAGCTCGACAGATTCGCTCCGTATTTTGTGGTCAACCAATTGTGTACTCTTATAACGAACCATCGTTCAGCATACACACGATTGTGACGGTTTCGATGTAGTCATGAAAATGCCAATATTGATTAGATAGTCATTGCGAAATGAAATATATCCGCCCTGTCCTTGAGGCAGTACCGAGCTCGAATATAATTAAAATTATCTGATGATGTGTACCGTATAATCCGCATACAATCAAGACAAACGTAATGCGCTATTCATACCGATTTAGTAACTTTAACAACGTGAACTTTAAATCCTACTAACTGTACTTGTATGTTTTTGATAGGGCAGTATTTCATGTTGGCAATGAGTACATGCTACTTGCCTGGATAACTTGCCTGGATCTTCGGGTTTTAAAGTAAGGCTACAGCCTTGTGTACACCCGCCTTTATGCATCGTATTTTGATATTGAGAACGTGGCTTGTCTTGTTATTTTGTGCTTTTATTAAAATTTAAACCTACACTCAAAAATACCAATCCAAATATACATGAATAAAGTAACTCCTTATGAAACATACTACCAAACAATGTTAGAACAGTTAGGTTGTATTACAGGACCTGAGTGCATGTGAATTCAGGTCATTAACCTTTATTCTGCCCTAGCAATAGGTTATAGTGTCCACAGTGTGGTTTGGACGACTTAAGGCACACTTAGAATAATTTATGTCTTCCAAAGTTAGCATTTGAGCTAGCACAGTTGATGTGCTACCCCCCTGTAATTGAGAAGTACAATTACAAGCATTGTGCTCTTGGTATTCCATGGAGCTCCAGGGTTTGGATGCTGTATTGTGTAAATGCAGCAGGGATAGGTGTTACTATGTGACACATTGACAGCAGAACACCAAACTGTCACATACATCTCCATGTGTCATTGCCACTGGACTGTGTGCTGTCTATGCTCTCTGAACTTTGCTATGTAGGTGGGTCAGCTTGATTGTTTACTTAACATGGTATACACACATTAGGCCAGATGACCTGACTATGTTTGTATTTAAGGACACCGTGTAATCCTTGTCGATTCTCTTATTTCTTCTGCTCGGTTTACTGGTTGTTTTAGTTGAGTATATGACAACATAAAATGTGACTGTCTAAATAAAATAATTTATTATTTGATTTATGGAACTTCAGTGTCATTTGATATTATTGTTGAAAACTTTGTTATGTTACAGTTACATAATCATGTGTGCCAATGATCCATTGTTTTCATTGTGAACTTGAGAAGTATGTAATAAAACATTTTATATCATCATTTATTTCAATTCCTTTCACCAATAGATGGGTCTTTATGGTGTTAAGTGTGTAGATTAGTTACTAAGTCAGCATGGAAAGTATATTTGTTTGTTCACTATTATTTATTTTATCAGTTTAGTTATAACACATCATGTCATTTCTAAATTTATAAGATATGGCCAGTCATAATCTTTCGTCACAGTTAGCACATTTTCATTGATCACTTTTTAATGCACATTTATTGAAAAGATACAAATTTCTCATTACCATGCAATTGGAAATAAAATATACCATTTAGTAATAGAAAGCAGAGCCTACATTTGGTAAGTCAGGTTATCAGATCTTCTAGTTATTACACCCTGTGACATGATTACTGTGCAGTGTGTTATCTATCAGCTACTGATTCTATTGAAGTCTCCATGGAGACCACATGCTTGGAGACTCTTGAGGTAGAGAGATTTGAAGGACTTCAGCTGACCAGGTGGCTGGGTACATGTTGCTGGCTTAGCAGAGGCTGTTTAATTGGTTCTATGTCCATCTCAGAGTCACAATAGGCTAGCATGATTACATGGCTGATGGTTAATCAAACTAATTAGTGAGAGCCACCAGCAAGAAATGGTGTGGATGATTAATTCTCATTTATCCTGCTGCTGGTAGACCAAGCCTGTCCACCCCTGACTGGTCTAGCTTCAGTAGCAGTGGACCTGGATTAATGTTGACTACCATTTAATGGCATGCCATGATTATTTTCCTTGCACCAGGATTTGAACACTTTTGAAACCATTACACTTTATTCAGTGGAACTGGTTTTGATATAGTGTGCTGGGATTTCAGTTGACAACCAATAAAATTCAATGAATGAATGAAAAGAGAAAACATTCTTGATACTTCTTTGCACAGATAAGATGTATTATTTCACGTGTCTGGGAGAACATGTTGCAAAAATTGATGGTGCCCTGTCCATATTGTAGTATCAGTACTATATCCATACAGATGCATATAAGACATGTACAATATATATATAATATTTGGTATGTCATATCACGCCGTGTGATATACAGCAGTAATCTGGTCCACTGCAACAATCGATGTAGCTGTGCAGTCTCTTAACGAGGTCTCAGTGCTCTCTCTGTACACATCGGTCACCAAGCCCACGTACTGGTTGTGTCTCGCTGCCATTCTTACTCCCTACATCTTCACCCGCACATGTCACAATCCCATTCAGGCGATATCTGCTCCGTTGATGCACCCACACAATGATGTCTGTCTTGTGCCACCAAGTCACCACAATGTCTGGTGGTTATGTAGCTGTCTAATTGCTAGTTAGCTTGGCCCCAAACCCATCATTTCTTCTAAACTAGGCATTTTTTCAGTGTTTGTGCTGACTGGTCTATCGACCGCCGTGAATAAGAACATCGCTGGAATGGTGATTATCTGAAGCCGGTGCAATATGTCTATAAGTCTGTACAGTGGCGAACCTGGTTAATGGCTTTATCTCTATTGATAATTGAAAGTCATAGACTGTATATTTATTTGAAGAATATCGATGGCACGTCAGATTAGGGTACGATTATAATACCCAGGAGTGATACGTCTCGGCCACTGCTACTTGTTTGATTTCTTGTGTTGATTAAAGGGCACCTATTCACATGGCAGCCTTTGTGATTTTTCTATAAATACCTTGGCTAATCTTGCACCAACATTCCAAGTGCATGAAATAATTTGGCCTAAAGTGTAACTGAATTGTAGAAAATGAACTGTTGAAATCAGGGAGAAGTCATAATAGTGTGATTCATTTTAAACCCTTCATGTGAATGCAGTCTACTTTCTCACCATTGGTCAAACAATAGGGAACACAGGCCACTGATAACATCATCTTTTGTCGTGTGTGAACTTCTCAGAACCTGTTTAAAGGAGTCGGCGATAAACCCTTTGTGTGGAACTGTCATCTTTTTCATTCATATTGGGGCAGGCTTTGTTGAAGTCCACGCAGCCTAACAATGTTGATGTGATGAACCTGGATTTATGCGATATGTTGTACACATGTTGTACATGTATTATGCATTGTACATGCTGGCAGGTTCCCAAGGTGTCACATAGCCTGTGGCCTTGTGTGTATGCCAGGTGACGTGGCCATGTTACCTATCATTGGCTGTTTCATGTCTCTGGTCTAGTGGTCCGACGGAATGTGGACTCTCTCAATAATAGTAAATTCTCACTGTCAATGTTGGTAATTATGTATGCATTCTGTTGAAGATTGCATGATACCGGGTAATGGCCATGACTATTGCTATGGAACCTGATATTGAACCTGGATCTGAACAGTTTTATCAGTGGTTTTGTGCCATTTCATTTTATTTTTCCCGTTATCCTAGGGTAGATTTTTTTTCTGGGTAAATGCTGTGATATGTAGTTTTTGGAGGGCTGATTCAAGTGTGTCCACCCAGGCAATCATTACCAACACTTAGGGCAATAGCTATAGGGTTGCAGCGTTGATCAATAAATGTTGACAGGTTTATTCCTCCAGGTGCTGTCATGTTTTCACCCCCCTGTTGAATGGGGTGAAAACAGCATTGCCTCTGCAGCTTCTACTCCTTTGGGGTGATATGTTTATACTAGAGGTCCAGTTACTAATGGTGAGTACTTGTAACTGATGCCAGCTTAGCTGCTGTTTTGGCCTAGTGGGAGAAGGTGATTAAAGTAATACAGCTATCAGGTTACATAATCAAATCAGCATGATATTTATATACTTATACTTGCATAAAACATACATGGTATATTTCTTCTTCTTCCATTCTAGTACCCATCCATTCTATTTATACGTAATAGTTATCAGAATATTATGATGCCCCATTCAACTAGCCATGCACCCTTGTCAACCCTACCCCAATCATACTTTTCTATGTCAGCACTGAGGGTGGTTGATGCAAGGGTGCATCTATAGTCCTCTGTGGTTCTTTTATGCGTCCCCAATTAACTTGACAGGGGCTAATACTAGTTCATGATGTTGAAAGCGAGGTTTTTTGCACTGAGCCTGCTGTGTTTGTTCCGGGTTTTGAACCCAGAACTATGGTGGGTCTGCACGTGAATGTGTCACACTGCGCTGCTGCACCTTGTGAATCTGTGGGATAACAAATCACTTAATAACTCTTTCTTGCATTCAGTTGTGGCAGTAATCCATCTAATTGGTAATCAACTTATTCATGTAGTTACCAGTTTCGATGCTGCTCACTTCATGGTCAGATCACAGAAATCTAAGTCATTTGACCAGTTGAAAGTAATTTTATAAAATCAAAATCCATGTGTGAAAGCCAAATTCTGGATTTGCCAAAAACATTGTGACATAGTGTCGATTTTAGCAAATTATATTATCCAAATTGGGTGTTCACAAGTAGAGAAATGAGGGTTAGTGTTTTTAATATATTCAGTATTCTTAGACATTTAGTTTATTACATAATTCCATATATCGTATGTCGAAACATAATTCCACTAATCAGTGCAGTTTGTGTTGGCTGGTTCCTGTTGAACCAGAAGTGCTGATTAACTCTTGTGGAAGTAACCCGGCCACCATCTGCCATGGTTCAACTCCATGACAGATGCCTTGGGGAGGAGAATTTGCCCCATTCAGTGTCTACAACACTAGAGACAATTGTTCTCATTACCCATCATTAGAGGGTCATTACCCCCCATTCTCCCTGTTTGTGTAAACTGATGCCATCTGTTAGGACCAGGATGTCAAGTTGAACATCCAGTGCAGTCCAACTGGAATTAACATTCCCCAAGGCTATTTATGTAGTTGTGGATGTATTTTTTAGGTGTATTTATGGTTTCCCGTTTGTGGTGATAAATGATTCAGATCACTGGGTGCTATCAGCAGGACATAGACACTGTGCTCGGGATGTATGTGGAAAGTTTCTAGGCAAACTGCGATATAAAGACTAACCTGGGTAGCCTTTCTGAATAGGCAATATTTAAAAAACGCTGCCAGTCAATTTTATTTGGGGTACTTAAGTAAGAAGTCCCAATATCATGTACATGTTTTAGTTAATTTTCTAAAGATAACCAACATAAAATAGAAAAAAACCCAGATTATTTCATTTTGTCAAGAAACCCATCAAATGTTTATTTTGTTATCTTGCCTGTGGTAATCCTTTTGGTATTCAAGTCATCCCCAGTAAACTACTTAAAATAACTGATTTCTTGTTTTCAAATTTAATTTTTGTGAATTAACTTTAGAAAAAACTTAAACGTGTCAATTTTTTATATAAACCTAACTGAAGACACTGAAGTCAACCTCCATTGATACAAGTGAAAGTGAAACAGGTAACACGCGTTGTAAATGGGTTGTAAGTGGTCATCGGGCAGATGAACAAACTCCATGTGTCATAAATCATATTTAAATATGGGTGCTAACTAGACCATGGGACACTGAGTTGTAAAACCCACAGACGGATGCACACATTTGTTGGCACATTGAGCGAGCAAACAGAATCACCAAATATTTGCTATTGCCATCTGAGTAGCCAGGATGTTTGCTCATCTTTGTTTACCTGCCTGGCTGGGTATACTATTTTCTCACATTACCAGGTTAATTAATATCTTTGTATTCACATTTCTAGAAGTTGTATTTAAACATTGTGTGAGATAAATATATAAATTACACAAAACACTAGTCATATTAAAAAAAAATAATTCTAAATAAATAAGTATAATAGATAGACGGACTTGATATAATTTTGTGGAGGGCCAGAATGATTACATCACTAGTTGTGGCTTCTGACATAGCAACATCATGTTTATTTCATTCTTTATTAAATTATTGTATAAGGAATCGACTCAGAATGTCGATGTCCAATATCAGATAAAATCACTTTCGGTTGGGGAGGGGGGTTCAAAAGCAGTTTCACGTGGTATTGGACAGATATTTTATGCTTCGGACCAATACTGTTAGTATATTGATGTCATTGTATGAATGTTTACAAACTTTGGGTATGGGTGGTTGAGTCCAGATGAAATAATGTCATCTGATATTGGACATCAACATTCTGAGATGATCCCTAATATACAGTAACAATTTAACCATATATATATTTATATATACATACACTGGCCATATTTATACATTGTATGACATACTTTCCCATCATTATATATATTGCATAATATACAGTAACTATGTTCCTACTTTGTGTCAACAGTGTATTATGTTTTCTATGTAAGTTGCACATAGATGGATATTTATAAACTAATAGTAACAATCATCCTCGTGCGCCAGGGGTCGCTGCTGCTGATTACGTCAGTGCCAGCCAGCAGTACCCCCTGGCTAATCGCGTTGCGAAACTCTGAACTTAAGCTCAGCCTATGAAATCGCTCACTAGATCAGTGGATGTCATGCAGGTCAGGTGGTCAACCGTGGCTCATGTTACATGCAATGTTTAGGAACTAGAAGCACTTATTCGAATACACAATACCGGTCAGCTACTTGTGCTAATGGCCGAATGGGTCATTATATGTTGGGATTCCCAGAAGTCGTTTGTCTGTCTTCAAATTGGGATGGGTATTTGCGCTATTCTCACTGGTGATGCAGTCGCAACTGGCAAAGTCAATTACTAGTTTGACTCGGCTAACTTCCACACTTCACATAGGGGATCAGCCAGGGCTAGTTTTGCATGGCAAACAGCCCTGGCTTGCGAGGATGGTAACAATGCTCTTGACAAAAGTTGGTCCATTTCTTATGCTATGTTCCTGAAGACAAAGGACACAGTGTCTCCACTCTGATGACCTGGGCAGTCTGTTTAGGTTGCCTGTAATGGCAGAGCTGACTCCAAATGTTATCTGTCTCCCTGGTGTCACAGCATGAATACTTATTGACTAGTGCCTAACTGGGTGTCACAACTGGGTTGATAGTCTCAGGGCACCTGTTAGGCTGAGGAACACAAATTGTCAACTTGAATAGGCACTTTCGTATATGATACAGCTATAACCAATATATGTGGAAAGATGTTATAAAAGGCCTTAAGTCCCAAAGAGTGACTATCAGCATCACTGCTGTCAGTAAACCTGACTAATTATGGTGGACCTTAAAGCCTGTAGATTCATCATTTTAAAGCATCATACAGATCAACAGGGGAAATTGCAGTGGGCCATAAAAAGTAATCCTTTGAGGGAGACTTGCAGTGAACTATTCTGGCATGTTGTTGATCTGTGTTATTTTTGTCTTTTTTCTGTGGAAGTAGTCAGAGTCCAACCAAGGGATGATTTGCACAGTATTGCTGTATACTTGGTTTTCTTTATTGTGGAAAACAAACAAACAAACAGTATTTTCTTATAATTTTGTTTTTAATTATTAAGCATCAGCAAGAAAATATGAAGTGCTAACAAAACAATATCAGCTGCTTATTTAGTGTTGTGTACAACGTGTAATATAAAGTATAATGTAATATAAATTTAAAAACTACCAGAATTCCAAAATACTAAGCAAATTTTTATTAAAATATGATTTTAGGATTGCTATATTTTAATAAAGCAATTTGTGTTTTAATTAAGCATCTAAGCATCTATTTTTAAGATTTACAAATGAATTAATCAGACAAAATAATTTTTTATATTACTGATTTTTTAAACATGTATTTTTATGCCTATTTGTAAGTATTAGGGGTTTCACCTGAAATAAATGTATTCGTGTTTGTAACCAGATAGTTAACTTCTGCACATGGTTGAAGATATGTACATGTATAGGATGGACGGAGAGAGACAGCAGAAATGATCGACATGAGAGAAGCCAAGTAAGCGAGCACTTACTCCTGCGCTCTGTGCAAGATGACTCATCCAGTGGAGACGATCAATACGAATCAATGGCGGCCGCCTTGGGGCGTTCACTGCCCCCAGTGCAGCGTGACACCCAGGCACACTGGCCCCCCCATCAAGTCCTCCTAATCAATCGATCCTGCCACTTTTCAGCTTCTCATAATGGCATCGGTGCCAGCCTGATCTGTATCGCTTTAATAAGATACACAGGGTGCCGATAAAGCCACCACTGACGCCAGCACTTGGGACTGTTGGAGTCGACAAACACGTCAGTCACCTGATGACAATCGATGGCATGTCGTCGCGCTTCGTCGCACACCAAAAATGGTATTGGGCATATGCTGTTTGATTGGGTTGTGTTGGTGGTGCGTATGACTGGATGGCTATTTAGAATTGTTACGCATGCGTTACTGGTGATGAAATTAACACTGGCAATTATGGCTGTCAGCAGCAATTTGATGTTGCGCTGGTTAACGTAAGTTTTGTTACACAAGTGTTGAAACCAGTGCACTTGGATGATCAATAACTTCATTGGTCAGCTTGATTAATTAATTGATATGTGTTGAACCTAGCTGGGTGACGCGCATTGATGGAAAGTAGAGGATCAGTACAAAATATGTGAACTGTAGAAATATTTATCAGTTGCAACAAAACTGCAAATGAATCAATCAATGGAGAATTTCCGACTACAGTAAATGTGTTTGTCTCTTGCACTGGGGTTGGGAATTCAGATATTGAGTTAGAAACCCAGTTATTCTCTTGCTTGCTTATAAACGCTCATGGATCAGTGTTATTTGAAACAGTTTTTGTTTATTCATAGTGTGTTGTTCTTCTCATGAAAAAATCAAGGTGGCATACCAAAATAACCCACTCATAAACTATCTGCTTGTGAGTAAGACTATAAAATAAATCCTCAACTGTCATTTTGTTCCACATAGGTGCACCTGTCTAGACAAACTACAGGTGTGGACATATCCATATCAATGACAGCTAGGTGTGCTACCAGTGACAATACTGTATTGTGACATTTGTTCTGACGAAATCAGAACCTTGTATTATCGGGGTTGGTGTGCATCAAACCATGATTGGTACCCCAAACAGCAACTTGTAGAACAGTGGGTGATATAGGGTGAATTTCTATTGTTACCCTATAAACCATGTTTTGTACACGCACAAAGATTGTTGCACATTTGTGATCACTATGGTGAAATATGACCTTTTCCTCAAATTACAACTGCTGTTCACCATGAAGATAACATTTTTACATTTTGGTAAATATACCTTAAGTAATTATGGTTTGTGCCAACTGTAAACATTTTGGTGGAATCAGGCACATTTTTGGTCAGGCAGATTGATCAAAGATGGTAATAAAATGTCTCCAAGTGCTGGTACACGGAAGCTCCACAGTTAACAACAGACATTAGCATAGAAGCAAGAGAGATCAAGTTTATTTCCTCATTCCAATTTGTGGTCACACAGACTGGAATATTTTAACATAGACGTTTATATTGATACACCTGCATCAGGCCTAAATTGCACTGATACCGTATTGATTTGTAAAATGTCTGGCTTAAATGTACCGATTTGTAAAATGTCTGGTAGAAATATTGTACTCTATGAGATGAGAAATCCAAGCTATATGTGGGTCATGGAGGTTAGCGTTCTGATGTTGCCATGTGTCAACTCACTAAGTGCGCAGTTATGTACTGTGGCTGTCATTTACAGCAACCGCAGTAATTGCGTTCGTGCATAGTTCCCATACTTTTAGCAGGCGCTAGCTCTGCCTCCATTCAGTACGTTCATGAGCAAGCAAACGCCAAGCGACCTGCTAAAAAAAGTCGCCATTGTGATGTGTCACTGACACTGTTGTCCCCTGCATTTGACCCTCCGTGGCCTTTTGACTTGTGTCGCAATGGTGACAGCAGCGCAGTCAACCTATGTGGGCTTTCAGTTGCCTTTTGTGACAGGTGTAGCTAAGTCGGCATAATGTGACACGTTTCACACAGGTCTCTCTCTCTGTCCTTGGCCATCACCAGTAAGGGTTGGTGAAAGGCACAATGCTATTCATAGCGTGTTGGATCGGGACTTACCATAATAATATCTGTAAGGTGACTTGACACAGTTACGAGATAACATTCATCCTAGTTTCTGTGGTTTGACTGTTTGTGTATAGTGGCACAATGTGGACATTATCTTTTCTGTCCATGGATTCTGTTGCCACCAAAATTGAGGGCTCGCAGATAATTGATGGGAAAGCAAGCTATAGATCAATGTTTTCACTTGATTCGTAATAGGTAACGTCAATAGTTTGCTACTTATGTACAGTAGTCACTTATAAAATCAGCAGGTAGTCAGATTTAAATTTGAATAGATATGTTTTGGTGACATTGTGCAAATACGTGCAAGCACCATTTATTATTTATTGAGATGTATGTCAGCAAAAAAGAAAAGATGGAAAAAAGAAACCTTTTAGACAAATTGCTTTTGAAGAATCTAACTAATTAATCAATGCATATGCTTACAAGCAAGTATTGGACCATAAAATAAAATATTTAAAATGTATACTACTTATGAATTGATGCATTAAATGTTCTTTTGTTACGTGACATTGTGTCTAACAACAGATCTGTCGCTAGTGGAACTCTGCAGTATGATGGTGATATGGTAATGCAGTTAGATGTCTGTCACACACTCCATCCTCCTTGGTGACGTATGATGATGCTAATATCTCCCGATTGAAGGTGTATGACAGTCCTAGCCATCTGTTGGTCATTCCGGACAGTGAACAAAGCACCAGATATACACAAGACCATATGGTCAGCAACATTGAACAGAACATGAATTAGTGGGAGATGTATTGGTCAAGAGTATATAATGTACACTTAATATCAATACTGACCAGAAATGACCTGGCTACTAATGGCCCTGGACATTGACGGTTGAACTGTTGACCGCATTCAGATCTGCTCCGTTGAGATGATTAATAATTTGATAATATGTCAGGAACTTTATGTGCACGCTAAGCAGTTTGACTGATTGTGTATTTTCATTCACATGCAGCCAATTGCTAAAGTTCTGTTACAAGAAATTGGATTCGGAGTGTACTTTGGAAATGTTCATGTTCTTGTCAGGCTTTCCGCATGGAACGGTGGTGTATAAAGTCCGATTTCTATGGCACAGACAGAGACGAGAAAGTATCCAAATCGGTGGAGTCAGTATGTACTATCAAGGGTAGTGCCAGCTGAGGCTAATGGTTAAGTTTAGCCAGGTAGAGCCAGCCATTTTTTTCATATGAATGGATTTATTATCCAGATTTGCAGGACATGTTTAGGGAATGAATGATAGTAGAATGGCTTAGTGTGTTGTGAAAGAAGAGGCAGAAGGAAGAGCAATGCTAAGGTGGATGGATGATGTGAATAGAGTCCAGGAAAGTGAAGATGTGAACGGTAGAGCAGGAGAAAACAGAAACAGTGGCTGAGAAGAAGATTCGGGAGAGGCAGGGAGGGAGGGAGCGAGCCAGGGAGAGACAAATCATCAAGGTGGCAGAAAAGAATGTTCAACATGTTTTCCAAACTGCAAGGAATTAATCGAAATAGAAGTGCTTTTATTGTCCACGGTTTGTGGTGACACACACACATCGGTTTTTGGTGATACACACACATCAAACTGGTGCTACACTGTATCTGTCCCTTCACTGCATAGTTGTAACCTTTAATGTCTCACACAGAGCAATATCCTGGTGTGTGGATTAATCTGAGTACTTGACACTTCAGGTTCTAACAGACCTACCAGGTATTAATTTCCACCCCAGATCAACTAGGCTTCACTGGACAATGTCCAGTCACATTGCAGTTCTTTTATTGTGATTTTTGTTGTCTAATTCCATCAAGTGCTGTCTACTGCCATTTAATTTACATGCCTGACTGAACTTTTCAGTTGGTTCATGTGGATTAGTCTAAATGCATTTGATTAGGTCATGGTTTGCTAAATTTAGCTGGTGCTTGACGCGTCGCATATTATGTTCTCAGGAAATTAACTTATGTCATGAACATTGCCCTGTGGTGTGTTGCACATTGGTAATGCATGTGTTGTGTTCATGATGGTGCAACTTGTTAGCACGGAATGAAGTGTCAATGATATTTGTGTGAAGCAAACACATGTATAGAGTAAATGCAATGATCTCACCACACAAGTGACTTACTAATCAGGGTTGGGATAATGAATTGGTAATTTTATCCAGTCCGTTTAATCTAAGTTTAGTTAGCTAATAATTGTGCAGTCCATTCATAGCACCGCAAATGTGTTATGCAACATCACTTGGATGGTTGTGTCCAGGTTTCATAATGACCAGTGTGGAATGGTGAGTTTATAAGGAGGGGCTGCTATGAATCAAATGGGTCGTATAGATATGACACCTGCTCTGGCCAGATGGTGCATTAACAAGATGATGGGAATGACACAGACATCAGTTGTCTGTATCTTGTGTCAATGACAAGTTGTGTAGTCAGCTTAAGTCCTAGCTGCATGACCACCTCTTTCTTGACACATTGCCAGTTCTGTTCCTCTTTTCCCAGTTCCCTTTCACAAATTACAAATGCAGTGTTTCCCCTGGTATATAAAAGCGAGGCGGGCCGCCTCGCCATTTTTCTATGCCGCCTCGCCCAAAATTGCCGCCTCGTAGCTATTTCATATGCCCATTTTGTTTCGTTCTTTCACGGTATATTCAGCGTCGGCGAGCGGCGCGTAATGACACCACAAAGTCACTTATATTCCTGCAAAATCGCAGATTTGTAGCAACATCATTTAGCTGTCATTGGACAACGTGAAAGATATCACGTGTCAGTTGTCCAATCACTGAATATTCCTGCGGGATCCCCAGTGTCTCCAATGGTGACACCTTGCGGAGTTTCGACATACTAGAAATCTAGACATTCATGTAAAATGGCGCCCAAACGGTAACTGTCTTGTGTTTTGGTTTATGACGGTGGTGGGAGTGAAAACCGTGCAGGCTGATGGCACTACGTCACTTGTCGACACTTGTGTCGAATGAATCCGGAATCTTTTGAAGCCCAAATAAAAACCGTGCATCCTAATCCTATTCACTAGTAGGCATTTGTATCGAATCCGGACCCTGTTGAAGCTCAAGATAGCGACCCGGTTTGCGCTAGTCTGTGCCGCTGCGGCCGTGCGTTACTGCACAGATATATATAGCAGCGTACATATGTCGATACAAACCATGTTCTATGCGGTTTTGTTTTAGCAAAATAAGGAATGTGATTCGTAAGAAATCTTTGTGCTAAATATATAATACATATTCCGACAAAGTAGTGCAAACAAACTTTGGGAAAGGTGATTTGAGTGAAATACTTACGAATATAAAATTCACAACTCATAAAAAATGCCTACTACCCAAAACCGTGTATACTAACGGATTATCAGTAACTTTGGTTAGACAACGATATGTTTGCACAGTAATTGGATGTACTAAACAAATTATACTGTTTTATAAAAAGGACACAGTTTGAGAAACATTCTTGCGATTAATAGAAACATACTTTTGTGGCATTCCAGAAATGACTGTTTTTAATTAATTGTATAGCATTCTAGCAAACAAATAAAATATGATCTTTTGAACATAAACCACCAATTTACCATAATATTATGATATTAAAATAATTTAAAGGTGATGATGAAAGAGTCTTCAGATGATACCACTGGATGCTTCCCAGAGAAGTCGAGATGGTGTTCGACTAAACAGGTCTGCCAGGGAGTAAAGTGTAAAGCGCTTTGAGCAGTCCTGCGCTATATAAGAACTTACTGTTTACTTTTTGATTGACTCTGTCAGCAAGGTAACAAGGCCTAGGGTTAGTGCAAGAAAACATAACCATAACCAAGTACCAGTGGTCAAGTGGAAACCACACCTCTACTGAGTAGCAGTGGTAAAATGGAAACCACACCTCAACATGATGAAACAATCATGATTACTGACTTTTATTAATCATGATTACTACATTTACAAGTAATGTCTTGTTTTATATCTTCCCCTCTATATCCAAGAGTAAAGGTTAAAGCACCTCAGAATGCACAATTTTAAAGCTAGTTTAAAAAAAATCTCCAGGGGAGCATGCCCCCGGACACCTCTACCAACGCTTCGTGCCTCCGGCGCTGGCGTACCCCATCCCTACCACCTCGCCCATCATTTCACCCAGGGGAAACACTGAAATGTATTCCTTAGATCCAAATGGTTTTCCTCATGTCCTAATTCTATTCACCAGATTCCACTAACAAGTGACATTATTTGGAGCAATACGTTGTTTGATCTGATTTATCCTGGATGGTCTGGCTTATGTCACACATGGCCGAACATGTGTTCCACATGGCTGAACGTTTATTCTCTTGGACAGTGCAAAAATGTTATGTGGTTTGTAGATTTATATAATTGATGACATATTTCTGCTGCTTAAAATGCTGGAAGTGTTACTCTTGTAATGAAGCACCTTGAATAGAGTCGCACCTGGACCTGTAGTTGAACACTTGAAAAGAATCACTTCTAACGATTACTTGTACACGTATCTGCCTTCAGATATCCCAAACTGAACGCTTTGAAGTTTGACACTTACAGAAAATTGTTCACTGATACATCAGTATCACAATTAGCTCAATTATATTCAGTTTAACACTTTCCCTTTGATCTGTTGACCCCCTTTCATTGGTAGGACCCTTTCATGTGTGCAGTCATTATGACTTTGTCTTGGCAAGACACCTGAGTACATAATGATATCCACCTAGCACTCGGGTAATCATCGTTGAACTTTGAAGCTCACTTGTTTCCAGTTAATGGCTTCTCATACAAAATCTTGAAATGTCCACCCCACCCAAACTTATTCAAAAGGAAATGAAATTACTCTGTTTATCAGTGATCACATATTTGTAAATGAGGGGGTCATGGACCCCTCACACATATTGCCAAAATAGGTTAGTTTTATTACATGATCAATACTATGCTAATTAGAAGGGTGTTGTTTAAAATTTGTAGGTTAATTCGACATCATTTGGTCTTTTTCCAAATTTAGTGGGTCATGGACCCTCTCACAGATTGCCAACATGGATTTTTGGAATCAGCACACCAGATTACTATAAAAAGGTTTGTTGGCATATTCTACTAAAAATGCGTACTGAACGTTTTAAATGCACTTATTTGGATTTTTGGTCCTGTCTATAATAGCTGCAAATTATTTTATTTAACACAGTAAATATGAACAACAGCCAATCAGATGTGCTTAAAATATGCAAGTACTAAAAATAAACAATGAAGGGAAGGAAGCACCATCAAAATTCCCAATAAAATCTTTGAGTATCGATTTCTGAACCGTCTCATTTACAACCACATGAGGACGCAGTGTAACGTTTATTAAAATTTAGCTCATACCTGATGACTTTGCATGGTGGGATATTGGTCAGAACTGGGACAGTGCAGTGGCCTGTTTATCGATCAACTTCTAATTTTGCTTGTCAGTTCCATGATCTGTGGGGTCACATGAGACCAAACATAAAATATTCAGTTCATCTGGATAATGAATGACCTGTGATGTCCTGCACACAAGTGTGTAGGAATGACATTTTGGTGAAGGACACTTTGGCCATGGACAGTTGGGCAACAGACATTTTGGTAACAGGATATTTCGGTAATAGGACATTTCGATAAAACTATTGAAAATAATCATAATTATTTGGTCATTTTTAAAGGTGTCTTGTATAGATAATTATATATATTTTGTATTAGACAGTACATTTTGTTAAATGATTATTACCTGGTATTTATTATTATGCATATGGCATGTTTTGTAAGATTTCTTGAACTTAATTACACATCTGTAAAGTAATAAAATCTATCAATGAGTTAAAACCTGTTCAGTCTGCCATGTCAGTGGTGCCAATCAGTTAATTAAGCCAATTCGAAATTAGGCTTGTCACTTTTCTAGACAGAGAGGACTAGCAGCAAAGATTAGTTAGTGCTTATTTGATGAACTTTCAAGGCAGGGGAAGGGAACATGGCTTCTCAGGCAACAGCAGCCAGTCAGTCATGGGGATGTGGGTTAGGTAAATTCATGTGTTAGAGGGGGCAGGTTAGAGTGTTCAATTGCTACAGCCAATCAGTGGCTAACTGCACACATTTAAATTCAGACACACAAGGATATCTTCAAAAATGACCAAACAATTCAGATTATTTTCAATAGTTTACCAAAATGTCTTGTTACCGAAATGTCCTGTTACCAAAATGTTTGTTGCCCAACTGTCCATGGCCAAAGTGCCCTTTACCAAAACGTCTGGCTACTTGGAATGACAGGATGACATGCATTCCGTGTATTACACGGTGCTTACAATGTGATGGCAGTGTTGAAGTCATGTGTGCTGTTATTGTCCAGGGGTGAGGTCTAGCTCCTGTAATGTTGCACTGCTTTTACTGTTGGCCCTTACTACTCCCTATAAGCTGCCTCAGTAAATTCAGCTGAATTTATCGAGGCATTGTGATTTCACTTCTTAACATCTTACCTGATTGATCTTAAAACATGTTTCGTTGAACCAATGGAATGGTTTTGTGAAACACTATAGAGCTGCACAGAAGATTTATTAAGAAGGGCTGCTGTACAAGACATTTATTATTATCATCATTCCCAAAAGCAAGACATTTATTATTATCATCATTCCCAAAAGCAAGATTTTGCAATATTTTCATGTCTTATTACCTTTGTGTGTTCACTGATGCAGAACCAGAGCATCTGGCAATTAATGATGAAAGGGTGTCACAGATGTGGGCAGGTGGGTTTGACAGATTCTTCCCTGAGTGTGACAGGTGACATTCTTTGTTTGCTGTCCCTCTGAGAGACTGACCAGACTGCAATCAGATACATCTGGAGGTATCCATGTAGTTGTGGTGATGGGACAGTGGCCTGTCACTGTTAAAATTAAGCAGATATTGGTCACTGCAGCAAGTCACACTGGGGATAACTGTGCTTGTGGTCAGTCATGTTGCCTTTGATCTGCCTGGTCATCTGTACCTGGAGCACTGTATTGGTGGATATTGACAACCAGAAGTAAACAAATTGATTACATTGTGACTAGGAACAGTATAGTGGTGGATATTGACAACCAGAAGTAGATAAATTGATTACATTGTGACTAGGAACAGTATAGTGGTGGATATTGACAACCAGAAGTAGACAGCATTGATTACAATGTGACTAGGAACAGTATATTGATGGATATTGACAACCAGAAGTAGACAGCATTGATTACAATGTGACTAGGAACAGTATATTGATGGATATTGACAACCAGAAGTAGACAGCAATGATTACTGTGTGACTCTGAACAGTATATTGACATGGACAAGTTGACAAGTTGATCAGTTGTTC
Source organism: Paraescarpia echinospica (assembly GCA_020002185.1). Taxonomy (NCBI): domain Eukaryota; kingdom Metazoa; phylum Annelida; class Polychaeta; order Sabellida; family Siboglinidae; genus Paraescarpia; species Paraescarpia echinospica. The sequence goes on along the minus strand of CM034539.1, from coordinate 6,521,742 downwards.
CCTCTCCACAATGCCCAGCTGTCACCCTTTACTACAGCAGATGGCAGTTCGCCCTCGCATAAATTATGCCTGGGCTTCTAATAACACTGCTTGTCCAGCTCCTTTATTCCTGGCTAATAGAATTACAGTTCCGTGCAATTTGCCAAGGGCAATGCCACAATAATTGATCAGCATCTTCCCAGTAATGGATCCTGACGCTGTTGTCTAGTTGTAATGTCTGATTAGTCGATTAGGGTAATTGAAACGTGTTGTTTCTACACCTGGGCTGTGATAGGAGAACAATAGTGTACTGGACCAAAGCTGGTGACCACAGTTAAATTTCCTTTGTATGATTTCTTTGTTCTGCAGTACAGACACATTTGCAGGCAGGTTAGCTTTATTGATTGATTATAAGTTATTGTAATCACTTATGCCATTATAAAACATTTGCATGAACTGTAATCATACTAGTATTATGATCATAAGCAATAGCAATTCACCTATGTAATATGATATGATCAAATCAATGTCTTTAATAGTCTGGTAAACTAATAATTCAGAACACTTCCAAATCACCAATGACTAGACATCACAGTCCTGATTCGGAGTCTACCACAAGCATTGAAAATAACACAGTACCATAAACATTTTATTTTACCCAGACACTGAAAATAATACTATTGTGAAATGTATGTATTTAAAAGGAATCACAATAAAAGCAATTGTAGTTCCACAAATAGTGTAATTATTGTCTGAGTTTTGTAGTGTGTTGAGATTTTACAACCAAACCTGCCACTTATCGGAAACTATGGACAATTAAATGTGGTGTTGACAGTTTGAAATTTTTAGAATTCTAAATGGACTTTGACTTGACTGTGACAAGTGAGTTTGGATTGGTGTATGGGATAAGCAAGATTGTTGTTGTAACCACAGCTTTTTGGTGATATTGGAAGGAATGACGCTGCAAACTGTTGTTGCTCAACATTCATTGATTACATAAAGACACCTGATCTTTCAGCTTGGCTTCATGTGTACCTGGCTTATTTCTGTTGGCTGCTCATTGATTAAGGGCAAGACAAGTGCATGCATCCAAGTGTCTGGATCGTGTGGTGTCTGGCCACTGGTGATCACTGGATCACTTGGTGTCTGGCCACCGGCTATCACTGGATCACTTGGTGTCTGGCCACCGGCGATCACTGGATCACTTGGTGTCTGGCCACTGGTGATCACTGGATCACTTGGTGTCTGGCCACTGGTGATCTCTGGATCACTTGGTGTCTGGCCACTGGTGATCTCTGGATCACTTGGTGTCTGGCCACTGGTGATCACTGGATCACTTGGTGTCATGCCAGTGGTGATCACTTGATGATCAGTGAATGACTAGGTTTATTGTAATGTTTCTTCTTTCATCCTTTGATCTCTGCTCTCTCGGCTGTTTTCGTCTGTCCTTTCAAGACTTTAGCACTATCTTATCATCTTATTTTCAGTCTTTCACTTCTATGACACTCTTCTCTCTTACTTCATTTATTGTTGCCAAAATATAGTTTGATCTAAATGACATTTTAACAGGAAGTACGTGTATCTTGAAGACATTTTTGGCAAAAGCAAAATGACCTTAGTTACACTACCAGTTACAGACTCGGGTTTATCCTAGTAAAATTGAGAAGCAGAACTCTTATTTCAATGGCTGTATTCACATACTTTATTACAGGTAACCAGTTTGCTTTCTTCCTTATGTTGATTTCAAACAGCTTATGGCCGTGTTTACTGAAATAAATTGACCTCAAAGCAATGTGATCTAGAAGACACAGCAACATGCATTCAGGTAGTGACCTTGTTTTGTTGAAACGGACATAAAACCAACAAGTGCACAGCCTACCAGGTGACAGTCACCTGACACCAGTCTGTCACCAGCTCACATACCTACCTGTCTGTCACGAAGGACAGGTGCAGATGCCCTGATATCAGTCCTGTTAGTTGTCAGTATTTATACACCAGTTCAGGTGTGTATGGCTGTGTAAAAACTTCTACAACTAGGTTCATGTCATTTATACCTGGCATTCTTCTCACGCAGTGCAGCATCCTGATGTTACTCAAGTGTGGACCGCTAGAAAATTGAAGCATTTGTTTCTATGCTGCAGTGTGTGTCATTGGAGATTACTCGTCATTGGAACAGGGACTTGACCACGGTGGACTAAGTGAATAAATCCCTGGAACATTTGCTTAGTTGCATCAGTAATGATGTGTTTTAGCAAGACGTATGAAACTATAATTATCACAAAATTGTATTAAGAAATTCACTGCATAACAGAGAATGAATTTTGTATCCACATGCATGCTCTCCAGGGTAGTTGCATGCTTCTCCTGCTAACAAAGAAACAACAGTGACTTCATGTAACTTTCTCAGACAAACCATTCTCAAGGTAAACCCAAACAATTCTGGCCCAGTCACTACAACATAGCATGCTTTGAATACACCTGATTGCTACTTTCATGCTTGGCTTCGCAACTGCAACAAATTCACCCTGGAACCATGTCAGTGTTGATGAGTTCTATGCCTTTGTGCATTAGAGCCACATTAAGAACCAATACTTGGCTATAAATCGCAAGGCTAATGTCATTGCTACAATTCAAGTCCTGTTCCCACACCATCAATCACGCAACCAACAAAGCCCTATGTCAATCGGTTGCTCTGCCATCGATTATCCCATTGGCAAATGTTGGCAATTGGAAGCATGGATAGCACATTTGGGGCACCCTGTGACGATTTTGGTAATCCTGTTTGCACACTTGATCATTGGCACCTTGTCTCATGTAGATTAGCCAGGCTGTGGTCAGTGGTACAGACCAGAGGCCACACTATGACTGTTTATCTGATTGGATTGTGGCCACTGCATCAGTGTATACTGATTTTTTATTGGCAACTAATAAATTGTGTTGATTATCAGATCATCAGAATTTTTATTGGACTGCTGAATTACATTGTGGTCTGCTTCAAATGCTGAATACTTCAAGGTTCATTTCAGGTGTAGCGTAAGTCCTAACATTCTTAGGAACCTGTAGGCCAGATTTTGAACATTAAAATCGATGTTGTTCCTTGGCAGTGATCTTGTTTACTGAACACTGTCAACAACGAGACACTTTCGCCAGTGTGTCACTTTCAACAGTGGGACACTGTCAACATTGGGACACTTTCGCTAGGGTGTCACAGAAATAGTGTCCTCGGTGACAAAGGAGCAGCTTTTTTCATTTTTAAAAAGCTTAAATTTAAAAATGTTTTTTGTCTAATAATTTTCTTCATGAAGTCACTATCGTATTGAAATGGTCCCCTTGCAAATTAGGCAAATTGTAATTCTCAGTGAAATATCTCTTTATTATCTCTTATGAACTGGTGTTTACCACAGCACCGGCCACAAGTTGTGTCCATATTGTGAAGGTTTAAGCATGGCCCCTGGAGAAAGATGGCTGCATATTGCTTGAGGATCGATGGGTGTCTCCTTGTATCTGTGAGCTTCAATAGTCATGGGACTGGTAGATCACAGATTTGCCGACAAGGCCCAGAGAACTGATTGTTGATTTGTAGACTGATGGTTGAACAAGCAGCCATCCAGAGAGTGGCTGGGAGTGATGCTGCTCTGTCGGTGATAGGAAGAATGATGTGGTGAATCACACTGTAGCATGGCAAGTAAAGAGAGAAATGAGGATATTGCCTCCGTAAATGGAGTAGAAAATATTGCAGAATTAGCGAGTTGTCTTTGTTGAGTTTTAACTGTGAATGAGATGAACCAGTGACATCGTACTGTTTATAAACATACATGTGGACTTGTGAATATTTCTGAAGGAAGATGACAACCCATTTTCAGGTTGATGCTCTTATAATAGTAACCAAGTATTTTTATTTGCTTGACATGCGGCAAAAACAAACCATCGATGATGAATATCATATTGTTATGTTGGTTCTGAATGGACTGCTAAGCACAAGGCTGATGTATGTGACTTTGCAGTCGCCCTGTCATAGAGACCGTCAAACCCATGTCATGGTTGACAGGACTTCAGAAATAGTGGTTAAACCACTATCCCAAACCTATTATTACAATGCGTTATCTACCCTGATGGGAGTCAAGCACTATACCCAGTCAAAGGAGTGTACCTCACTTTAGGTAGTGTTTGGGGCAAGGTTTGTTAAATGCTGGTATCATGGAAGAAAATTATACCTATAATGTTATGCTTTTGATAGAAGCATGGTTAGAAGCAGCTACCCTAAATTTAAATGTTTTGCACTTGTGCATTAAGTTCAAAATTAACAGAGCTTACTCAACAGAGTGACATTTTAAGAGTTTTCTCAACACTGAGGCAATGCAGCTACATTGTCATCAGTGACAGGTTCCAATCAACACCTACACAACAACTCGCCACCACAACAACAATGACTCCTGCCATTCATAGGCACTCTGAAACTTGTAGATCCTGAAATGTATTTGTGTAAGCTCTGACAAATTTGTCACCAAGTAATTTGCCAATACATTGATTGTGTCCTGTATTGTTCTGCTGACTCTGAAGTGATTTCGTAACATTATTCAACAATTGCTGCTATGGAATTAAATATGCTTATAAATACAACAGCCACCTACTGTTGCCTGCAGATAGTGAAGGGAGGTAATTGTATTGCATAAGGAGCAATTTCCTGCAGTGTTTCTTCACCAGGTGAATGTCTGATGTGTCAGCGAGAATGGGACATGTGTGAAACAACTTGTAAATGGTCTGATCAAGCCTGGTCTTGTGACTGTGACATTGTAGTTGGTCATTCTGGTTTACTCACGGGAAATAATCTTGGTGCAGAGGTGAATTCACTAGTAATTACGGAAACACGTGTGAAAATGTTTCAAAGAGGCTGATTTTTGGAGGTGTAACTATTTGAGGTGTTATGGTGTCATAATTACGTAATGAGGGTGTAGAGAGGGGTTATGTAAGTTGCTAACGTGATGCAGCATTCAAGACTTAAAGTATTGTAAAATCAATGGGTGTAGGTGCAACATCATCTAGCTGTGTTAGAGTCCATCTTTGCCAAGCAGTTTGCAGTGTTTAGCGTGATCTAGGATTCGCACATGTAATGCGTTGTGTGTTGCATGTTGCCCAGTGACGCTTCCCTCCCTTGTACTTCTGTTGTCTTTGCAATGCCTCCAAACCAGATGCTATCTTCCTCATGCTGAATATATGCATGTCCCTGCTTACCCATGCTCTGTTTAACTCCAACTGAGCTAGGCGGACACGCACATCAGCATGAATGGTGTGTGCCACTTTGATCGCAAACATCATTTATTATTGTCTGTAACCAGGCAACGCGACTTGGGACGACCTCTCCATGCTCCACTACCTCAATGGTCACATGGCTAGCGAAACACCATATCGTATCCTTTTATGGGTATTATAAGTGACTGTGAATGGATGACAAGGTTTGTATCAGTCCCAATGAAGTTAGCAGATGCATTTAGCCGCGTCATTAGAGTCACCAGTACACTATCCAGTAGATGAGTTTGACGCAGTCATGAATTATTTCACTGGTAATGTCTGCTCCAGCGTTGTGGCCGCCTCCCAGTCTCAATCACTCGTGTACTACTGAGACACACTATTGATTGCATGTAGCTTCGTAGCTGTGCATATGGATCACTGGCAGTCTTGGGCACACCCATCAGTGAAGTCTGGTAGCTTTCCATGAAGTCACTTCCACATGGGTGCAGTTATGTTCTTCCTCCTGGTTCCCTTGTATAGGGGTTAGGTCTAGCTCCTGTACAGTTCTTCCTCCAGGTTCCCTTGTACATGGGTGAGGTCCAGCTCCTGGACTGTTCTTCCTCGTGGTTCCCTTGTACAGGGGTGAGGTCTAGCTCCTGTACTGTCCTTCCTGGTTCCCTTTTACATGGGTGAGGTCCAGCTCCTGTACTGTTCTTCCTCCTGGTTCCCTTGTACAGGGGTTAGGTCTAGCTCCTGTACTGTCCTTCCTGGTTCCCTTTTACATGGGTGAGGTCCAGCTCCTGTACTGTTCTTCCTCGTGGTTCCCTTGTACAGGGGTGAGGTCCAGCTCCTGTACTGTTCTTCCTCGTGGTTCCCTTGTACAGGGGTGAGGTCCAGCTCCTGTACAGTTCTTCCTCCTTGTTCCCTTGTACAGGGGTGAAGTCTAGCTCCTGTACTGTTCCTCCTCCTGGTTCCCCTGTACAGGGGTGAGGTCCAGCTCCTGTACTGTTCTTCCTCCTGGTTCACTTGTACAGGGGTGGGGTCTAGCTCCTCTATTGTTCTTCCTCCTGGTTCCCTTGTACAGGGGTGAGGTCTAGCTCCTGTACTGTTCCTCCTCCTGGTTCCCTTGCACAGGGGTGAGGTCCATCTCCTGTACTGTTCTTCCTCCTGTTTTCCCGTGTACAGGGGTGAGGTCCAGCTCCTGTACTGTTACTCCTCCTGGTTCCCCTGTACAGGGGTGAGGTCCAGCTCCTGTACTGTTCTTCCTCCTGGTTCCCTTGTACAGGGGTGGGTCTAGCTCCTCTATTGTTCTTCCTCCTGGTTCCTTTGTACAGGGGTGAGGTCTAGCTCCTGTACTGTTCCTCCTCCTGGTTCCCTTGCACAGGGGTGAGGTCCATCTCTTGTACTGTTCTTCCTCCTGGATCCACTGTACAGGGGTGAGGTCCAGCTCCTGTACTGTTCCTCCTCCTGGTTCCCCTGTACAGGGGTGAGGTCCAGCTCCTGTACTGTTCTTCCTCCTGGTTCCCCTGTACAGGGGTGAGGTCCAGCTCCTGTACTGTTCGTCCTCCTGGATCCCCTGTACAGGGGTGAGGTCCAGCTCCTGTACTGTTCCTCCTCCTGGTTCCCCTGTACAGGGGTGAGGTCCAGCTCCTGTACTTTTCTTCCTCCTGGTTCCCCTGTACAGGGGTGAGGTCCAGCTCCTGTACTGTTCTTCCTCATGGTTCCCCTGTACACGGGGAGGTCCAGCTCCTGTTCTGTTCCTCCTCCTGATTCCCCTGTACAGGGGTGAGGTCCAGCTCCTGTACTGTTCGTCCTCCTGGATCCCCTGTACAGGGGTGAGGTCCAGCTCCTGTACTGTTCCTCCTCCTGGTTCCCCTGTACAGGGGTGAGGTCCAGCTCCTGTACTGTTCTTCCTCCTGCTTCCCTTGTACAGGGGTGAGGTCCAGCTCCTGTACTGTTCTTCCTCCTGGTTCCCCTGTACAGGGGTGAGGTCTATTTCCTCTACTGTTCTTCCTCCTGGTTCCCTTGTACAGAGGTGAGGTCCAGCTCCTGTACTGTTCTTCCTCCTGGTTCCCCTGTACAGGGGTGAGGTCCAGCTCCTGTACTGTTCTTCCTCCTGGTTCCCCTGTACAGGGGTGAGGTCCAGCTCCAGTACTGTTCCTCCTCCTGATTCCCCTGTACAGGGGTGAGGTCCAGCTCCTGCACTGTTCGTCCTCCTGGATCCCCTGTACAGGGATGAGGTCCAGCTCCTGTACTGTTCCTCCTGGTTCCCCTGTACAGGGGTGAGGTCCAGCTCCTGTACTGTTCTTCCTTCTGGTTCTCCTGTACAGGGGTGAGGTCCAGCTCCTGTACTGTTCTTCCTCCTGGTCCCCTGTACAGGGGTGAGGTCCAGCTCCTGTACTGTTCCTCCTCCTGATTCCCCTGTACAGGGGTGAGGTCCAGCTCCTGTACTGTTCGTCCTCCTGGATCCCCTGTACAGGGGTGAGGTCCAGCTCCTGTACTGTTCCTCCTCCTGGTTCCCCTGTACAGGGGTGAGGTCCAGCTCCTGTACTGTTCTTCCTCCTGGTTCCCCTGTACAGGGGTGAGGTCCAGCTCCTGTACTGTTCTTCCTCCTGGTTCCCTTGTACAGGGGTGAGGTCCAGCTCCTGTACTGTTCTTCCTCCTGGTTCCCCTGTACAGGGGTGAGGTCCAGCTCCTGTACTGTTCTTCCTCCTGGTTCCCTTGTACAGGGGTGAGGTCCAGCTCCTGTACTGTTCTTCCTCCTGGTTCCCCTGTACAGGAGTGAGGTCCAGCTCCTGTACTGTTCTTCCTCCTGGTTCCCTTGTACAGGGGTTAGGTCTAGCTCCTGTACTGTCCTTCCTGGTTCCCTTTTACATGGGTGAGGTCCAGCTCCTGTACTGTTCTTCCTCGTGGTTCCCTTGTACAGGAGTGATGTCTAGCTCCTGTACTGTTCTTCCTCCTGGTTCCCCTGTACAGGGGTGAGGTCCAGCTCCTGTACTGTTCTTCCTCCTGGTTCCCTTGTACAGGAGTGATGTCTAGCTCCTGTACTGTTCTTCCTCCTGGTTCCCTTGTACAGGGGTGAGGTCCAGCTCCTGTACTGTTCTTCCTCCTGGTTCCCCTGTACAGGGGTGAGGTCTAGCTCCTGTACTGTTCTTCCTCCTGGTTCCCTTGTACAGAGGTGAGGTCCAGCTCCTGTACTGTTCTTCCTCCTGGTTCCCCTGTACAGGAGTGAGGTCCAGCTCCTGTACTGTTGCACTACTCTTGCTGTAGTTGCTCTCACTGTTCCATATGAACAGCCCCTTCCTCCTCCTTTCATCTTCCTCTATCTTTCTCACCCCCTCTCCCCCCGCCTTTATTCAGTCCTTCCCATTCAGTGTTGGGTTTGCCATATTCAGAAATGCATTGTTAATTACACACAAATGATATCTTAATCAAAATGGCCGTGTTTAAACGGGCCCTAGTAATACTAGTCACGAGTGTTGTGAATTACTGTTGGTTCGATGCTTGTATCGGGGATAACACATTTAGCATAACACCCACGGTGGCCATGTGATGTAGCAATGAATGAAACATTCAGTTGTTAAATATTTATTGTGTTATTTCACAGCTGACCAGTCGGTCAAACTAATGACGGTTTGACAAAATTGCTTTACCAGATGAATAATAATATTTTTCCAATGCAGTGAAGCACACGACTACCCCAAACTTGTGTTGTATCTATCTAGACCAGCGGCCACGGGAATATATTGTGTGTTACAACGTCAATACCATATGTTCTGAGTGAAGCTATTAATAATTCCTGCCTCCTAAATTTTACTGGATGTCTGTTTTGTTCTCTCAATGGTGTCCATCAACAGGAGTAGGGAACTGGTGCCGTAGTGTCAATGACATTATTCATGCCGTCTTCTTGTAGTCATACTACATGTGAACCCTCATCAATATTGGTGGTGCAATTGCATTTAAGCAATTAGTTATTCTGGGCTTCCCAGCAGGCAGTGTCATAGCTATAGATGGTTCTTTGTGAGGATCGTAAGAGAAGAATCTGTTCTTCCTTGTTGTCCCCTTGTATAGGTGTGATGCCTAGCTCCTGTACCTGTACTCAGGGTCTAGTTGCCTTCCAGTGCTCCTATCAGCAGCTCTCTTCCTTCATCTTTCATCTTCTTCAGATTCCTAAAATCCCTCTTCACATAGTCTTCCTGTCTTGTCAGTTCTTATTGTTTTTATTGTGCTGTAATCCCTCATATGGAGACAGCTTTTCATCTCTCCTCAAATTGTCAGTCCGCTTCATTGGTGTCTTCCACTGTTTCTCTGCCTGTGTTCTCTTTAATGGTCTGCCCACCTCTGTTCTCACTGCCAACACGGTCGAGATAAAGGATGGTTATACAACCCTAATAAATAACCTGTTTATAACAAATGTACAAGTTGGCATGGGGTATGGGTATAGGGTCAGTGTTGCTATGAGATGACAGTATATAATGGATTTGAAATGTGACTACTGATGTCTTCAGTGTTTTGTTCCTGGATCTACCTGTTTATGCAGAGAAAAACCCATATCAGTACAAAGTTCACAGATGAGTACCGTCTAGTAGTAAACAACAGACTTTCACGAATCAATATTGACGAGACATATGATTAAAATTAGGTTGACATGCAAGTTAAAAAATAAATACCAATACTAAAAGACTACTGAAATGTTTATGACATTGACATATTAGAACTACCATAAAATACCCACAGTTTTAAAATGAAAAAAGCATGCTTTTGTTCTGCGAATAATTACAATATCCGTGTTAATATCCTTGGGATATGTTTCCAATACATTGGTGTGACATTAGCGCAGTCAGACATTTATGAAGCAACATGGTTGTTAATAATACATGAGGAGCCCATTACTCATGTCTGCTGCCTGACGCCTGCAGAACATGTAGATTAGTCAGAGGTTTGTGTGTGGACAGCGTTTGGTGTGTTGGCCTCTGTTGCAACAACTCTAGGTGCTGAAGGGGTCAATGAGTTGCAAGTGAACACAAGTTGGATCCATCTGTTGTGGCCAAGTTTAATCAATTAAATTTAACAAAGTGTAATACTTGTCAGGGAATGCACAGGATCAGTGGAGCAACAGTGTCAAATTAGAGTTAGGCGTGAACTACTTAGCTGAGGTCATTGTTATTGTGCACAAATGGGTTACACTAGCATATGTGCGCAAACGGCATAATTTCACCAACACTAACAAATTAATTGGGCAGATATGAAGTCAGTTTACCTTGGTTTGACTACGGAATGATTGCAGTGGACATAACATATTGTGACACGCTGAAGTCAGATGTAAGGTGTTGCAATTAACATCAGCACAAAGGTAGAAATGGTGACGTAACCTGTATTAATTACACCAGTCTCACCAGTAACCCTAACCTTGTGTACAACATGAGGATCAACCATCTGCCCATGTCATTAAAAATACTCAAGATTCATCTGAATTTATATCAGTGGTCTTTCGGCCAGTTTCCGCCCTGTTTTCTGCATGAAGAACCAGTGAATTTCTAATACTTATCCCCTTGATGCTTTGCGGCACATACTGCTTGACAAGATCTTTCCAGTCCCCTCTGTCTTTGGCTCTCCTTGCAGCATTTCTACCTACTGTAATATTCCTGCTTTTGTGTTGAGCACACAACAAACTCACTCATACAAAATAAGCCTGTGATTTTTTCATTGGTATTGGATATTGTGACTTCCGTTGGCCTACACCATTCTGAAGTTATGATTTATGTACTGACATGCTACCATGTTACCATGTTCACACTGTTCCAATATGACACTTTGTAAAAGCACCTAAAATAGACACTTCCGTGGTGTAATAAAAAGGATATTGTGCGTTTTATTGACACAAGTTTGATTCAATGTTCCCACTACCAAACAGGATCAATCAACCACCATTGGAGCAAGTAAACTACCCACGACGACAGTTATACACACATATTAACTTTGTATATAACATTTTATTCACATTCCTTCTCATTACCCATCCATGCAGAAGGCAAGACCTCATTCATCAGCAGTTTTATGGGTATGCTCATAAGCACGTCAACATATTGCTCTTCCACAATATGCCTTTATCTTAATGTAATTTCTTTGAAAACTGCAGAAACGCTGACTGTTATCAAATCTCACATGGTGGGACTGTACAGGGTGAAAATATGTCAGTTGTTGAGTACTGAAAGAGGTCTCTGACAAACACAATTGTGCATTGATATTATCTTGAAAGCAGCATTCCTTTAAGATTACAGTTTTGAAAAGAATTTGTGAAGTTATATTTATGGATGTTTACAACTTACACCCAAATTGTGGTGCACTCTGAGTATAAATTACATGCTGACACATTTAAATTTTAAACTACAGATATAACAAGATAGAGTTAGTTCAATGTTTAGAATCACACGTTGTCTTCATTCATGAGTATAAAAATACATTGGTTGGCCACATATATTTTCTGAAGATATCACACTTTTTCCACCGAATAAAGACATTCACACACAAGAAATCATCTGGAAGAAAGATGGACTGTTGCCAAGACAACCAGGTGAGTTCTGATTAAGTTAAGCACTACCTTACTATCAGATGTTTCTCTGGAACAAATATACTTCCTGATTAGAGGTAGCAGTTTGTGTTGTCTCCCTACTTTTGGGGAAAAGGTTAGTATTTATGTAAGTAACAGTGGCATCCCCTGTTGTGTCCTTCCTATCTTGAACAATCCCCAAATGTTTTTTTTCAATAAATACCTGTTCTCTAATACTGTAATTCATGAGACATAGTCAAATTATTTTTAGGTCTGAGATATTGCAGGTTGTTAACACAAAGAGCTGCAATCATTAATTGTTAAAACCTAGCACCGCTTCCAAATATCATTTACGTGCATCAAGTAGATGTGGTATGATTTTATTTATGTTCTTGTAGGTTTTCTTGCTTTATTTTCATATGTTGATGTTTGCGATACCAGTGTTGAATGCATGTGGGTAATCTGGCATGAATATTGTCAGTATAAGATTGTTGAAGCAACATTTTAATTTAATTTTAATATGATTTACTGTGTTTCAACCTACATGTCATCCACTGTGATCGTAGTAGTAGATTCTCATTGTTGCCATGTTATTTTATTAGTATCTACCATTTAAATTGGTGTGGCCATGCATGGTTATTGCATGTCCGACATTTCTGTTTTGGTTTCTTTATTATTTTCTGTTCTGTGCCTTGGTGATGGGATTCTACTCTATCCTGTAGGTAGTGATTTTAGTGTTCTAGTTGTTGTTTTTTTGTAGCCATCTATTGACTGGAATGTCTGTTACAAAGCCTGGTCCACCATAAAACGTTTCTGTCCAATTTATTTTTGTGCGAACAAATTATTAAATATATTTTTCTTTTCTGTCATAACAGCAACCATTTTGTGTGTTCATACATATTTCCTCTTCAGAAACAAAAATTTTAAGTTTGTGGTTTTTAAAATTGTTTGGGTGTAAGGGGGCTGCTACAGTGGTATTTTTTACTCTGATGAAATTATGCAACACCATTAACATATTTATAGCATGCCAATGCCTGCTGGGTAGGATTGCCCTAGTTAATTTTTTTTTGTCAATTGTGATTTTATTTACTTGCTTCAAAGCTGTTTTGTTCCTTTTATATTGGAATAAGCCAGCAATATCTTTTGTCTTTTTGTAGTTCAAGGCCTGCCAATGTTTTGAAACTGTGCAATTAACTAGTGTGAAATCACTTGCAAATCTAGCCGGTCTGACAGGCTGGTTCAGGCACCGAAAAATGATTGATCACTGTAATAAGATATACTGTAGTCAATAAATTGCACCATCGTTCTAAATGGAGACAAGACTGGCTTACGCAGACATTCTGTTGATACAGACGAGTTGGCATTGCTACTGTAGGTGTCATCATTGACACGCACGTCCTGTGTTAAATAGCCTAGTAACGTTAGTTTGTTTCTCATTTTTTGTAGGTATATGAGTCGGTGGCACACTCGGTCTCTCTCGATGTGGCTTCGTCAATAGAATGGCAAGAGTCGGGGTGCGCCCCCCAAACCAGCATGACCCAGACGCAATGCATTTCATTGAATTTTGTTACATCGTTGTTGTTGTTTTTTGTTTTGATTTGATTTTGTTCATGCCCTCGGTGTGGGGCGGTGTGCTTGTGACCCCGTGTGAGCATGTTATTAGGTCTATTTTTGTTATAAATAAATGACAAATAAATGTAAATAGTTATCATCCGTTATTATTGATTTGTAGTGCCTTGATTTGTAGTGCACCAAGTTTGGTGGCATTTCAAAAGATGACAAAGCAGTTTTATCAATTCCAATGGCGTTATTCGCTTCAATTCTTTGTGTTAACCTGCATATTGCCTTATCCAAGATTAATATATGTTTTGAAATGAAAAGCGTGTCTTGCAGGCAATATCCAAATAAATGTGGTCAAAGAGCGATTGTGTTCCACTTTATTTTTGTAAACTTGATGAAGAATTTGTGGTTTTGAACTATGATCTGATAAGGAATTACTCTAAGGAGGTCTTAATTCCAAGGATATATAAAAACCTTTCATAATTCAATTTGTAGGTTTCAATATTTCTATTGACACACAAAGGACTAAAAGGAGTCTGAGGTGACCATTATAGCAGAGTTGTTGCTAGTATTTCACTGATACTCACCACTCAGAATCAAGAAATTGTCCAAGTGAATCGTAACTAAATGATGCATTTAGTCATTACAAACTATGTCCCAAGTTGTCATTGTTTTCTCTAGTGGTTGGCTGTATATGCCAGTTGGGTGGAATTTAGGGTCATTGTAGAGAACAAATTGTATGACTAACTCATGGCCTTTGCACAACAAATCCTCACTGAGGTGTTTTGAAAATATTATTTAAACAAATAAAATGTAAAATTTATATGAGCATTACACGCTAGATTCTTGCCAACAAAGGTCAAATGAAGTTAAATTATTTTATTGATGATATATTAAATATATGGTCAGATAATATTCTTTGTATTATAATCACTATTTCATATTGTATCAAGTGATTACACCTAATTACAAACTACCAAAATGTTTTCTCCTTTGAACAGCTTGCGATGGACTTGAAATGTCTGTGGAGTCGAACAACATTCCACAAGGTGGCACCATCGTCATCACGTGTACGACAAAAATTGACTTTGACACCGTTGCGACGTTGACAAAGGAGTTCCCCAAAGATATCGAGAAACCATACGTTAACATTGCTGATAACCACGTGCTCGTAAGCCCATTCAGCCACATCGAGCGATACGTGATGTCTTACATCGAGAAGCCAGAAGGCATCTTCGAATTCATATTAACAATCTCAGGTGAGTGACTTACAACAAGCAAGACAGGCCAACTCAGAAGTTTGCAAAGTTCAACAGAATGTACAGTGTTCAAACCATTAACACCTCTGCTACGTGGTGACGCATTTTGAGCAATCTAATATGGCTTCCAAAATCACAGCCGGATTCAACTTCACCTTTCCACAACATCACCCAGCACACTGCCCGGTTCTGACACTCACAATGGCATCAGTGTACATTGATACATGTTCCACAACATCACCCAGCACACTGCCCGGTTCTGTCAATCACAATGGCATCGGTGTACATTAATACATGTTCCACAACATCACCCAGCACACTGCCCAGTTCTGTCACTCACAATGGCATCAGTGTACATTGATACATGTTCCACAACATCACCCAGCACACTGCCCGGTTCTGTCAATCACAATGGCATCAGTGTACATTAATACATGTTCCACAACATCACCCAGCACACTGCCCGGTTCTGTCACTCACAATGGCATCAGTGTACATTGATACATGTTCCACAACATCACCCAGAACACTGCCCGGTTCTGTCAATCACAATGGCATCAGTGTACATTGATACATGTTCCACAACATCACCCAGAACACTGCCCGGTTCTGTCAATCACAATGGCATCAGTGTACATTGATACATGTTCCACAACATCACCCAGAACACTGCCCGGTTCTGTCACTCACAATGGCATCAGTGTACATTGATACATGTTCCACAACATCACCCAGAACACTGCCCGGTTCTGTCAATCACAATGGCATCAGTGTACATTAATACATGTTTCACAACATCACCCAGCACACTGCCCGGTTCTGTCACTCACAATGGCATCAGTGTACATTGATACATGTTCCACAACATCACCCAGCACACTGCCCGGTTCTGTCAATCACAATGGCATCAGTGTACATTAATACATGTTCTACAACATCACCCAGCACACTGCCTGGTTCTGTCAATCACAATGGCATCAGTGTACATTAATACATGTTCCACAACATCACCCAGCACACTGCCCAGTTCTGTCACTCACAATGGCATCAGTGTATATTAATACATGTTCCACAACATCACCCAGCACACTGCCTGGTTCTGTCAATCACAATGGCATCAGTGTACATTGATACATGTTCCACAACATCACCCAGCACACTGCCCGGTTCTGTCACTCACAATGGCATCAGTGTATATTAATACATGTTCCACAACATCACCCAGCACACTGCCTGGTTCTGTCAATCACAATGGCATCAGTGTACATTGATACATGTTCCACAACATCACCCAGCACACTGCCCGGTTCTGTCACTCACAATGGTATCAGTGTACATTAATACATGTTCCACAACATCACCCAGCACACTGCCCGGTTCTGTCAATCACAATGGCATCAGTGTACATTAATACATGTTCCACAACATCACCCAGCACACTGCCCGGTTCTGTCACTCACAATGGCATCAGTGTACATTGATACATGTTCCACAACATCACCCAGCACACTGCCCGGTTCTGTCACTCACAATGGCATCAGTGTACATTAATACATGTTCCACAACATCACCCAGCACACTGCCCGGTTCTGTCACTCACAATGGCGTCAGTGTACATTAATACATGTTCCACAACATCACCCAGCACACTGCCCGGTTCTGTCACTCACAATGGCATCAGTGTACATTGATACAAGTTCCACAACATCACCCAGCACACTGTCCGGTTCTGTTACTCACTATGGCATCAGTGTACATTGATACATGTTCCACAACATCACCCAGCACACTGCCCGGTTCTGTCACTCACAATGGCATCAGTGTACATTGATACATGTTCCACAACATCACCCAGCACACTGCCCGGTTCTGTCACTCACAATGGCATCAGTGTACATTAATACATGTTCCACAACATCACCCAGCACACTGCCCGGTTCTGTCACTCACAATGGCATCAGTGTACATTGATACATGTTCCACAACATCACCCAGCACACTGCCCAGTTCTGTCACTCACAATGGCATCAGTGTACATTGATACATGTTCCACAACATCACCCAGCACACTGCCCGGTTCTGTCACTCACAATGGCATCAGTGTACATTAATACATATTCCACAACATCACCCAGCACACTGCCCGGTTCTGACACTCACAATGGCATCAGGGTACATTAATACATGTTCCACAACATCACCCAGCACACTGCCCGGTTCTGTCACTCACAATGGCATCAGTGTACATTAATACGTGTTCCACAACATCACCCAGCACACTGCCCGGTTCTGACACTCACAATGGCATCAGTGTACATTGATACATGTTCCACAACATCACTCAGCACACTGCCCGGTTCTGTCACTCACAATGACATCAGTGTACATTGATACATGTTTCACAACATCACCCAGGACACTGCCCGGTTCTGACACTCACAATGGCATCAGTGTACATTGATACATGTTCCACAACATCACCCAGGACACTGCACGGTTCTGACACTCACAATGGCATCAGTGTACATTAATACATGTTCCACAACATCACCCAGCACACTGCCCGGTTCTGACACTCACAATGGCATCAGTGTACATTGATACATGTTCCACAACATCACTCAGCACACTGCCCGGTTCTGTCACTCACAATGACATCAGTGTACATTGATACATGTTTCACAACATCACCCAGGACACTGCCCAGTTCTGACACTCACAATGGCATCAGTGTACATTGATACATGTTCCACAACATCACCCAGCACACTGCCCGGTTCTGTCACTCACAATGGCATCAGTGTACATTAATACATGTTCCACAACATCACCCAGCACACTGCCCGGTTCTGACACTCACAATGGCATCAGTGTACATTGATACATGTTCCACAACATCACCCAGCACACTGCCCGGTTCAGTCACTCACAATGGCATCAGTGTACATTAATACATGTTCCACAACATCACCCAGCACACTGCCCGGTTCTGACACTCACAATGGCATCAGTGTACATTGATACATGTTCCACAACATCACCCAGAACACTGCCCGGTTCTGTCACTCACAATGGCATCAGTGTACATTGATACATGTTCCACAACATCACCCAGCACACTGCCCGGTTCTGTCAATCACAATGGCATCAGTGTACATTGATACATGTTCCACAACATCACCCAGCACACTGCCCGGTTCTGTCACTCACAATGGCATCAGTGTACATTAATACTTGTTCCACTCAATAGGTGGTGCCATTGTAGCCATTTGTTTTCCCTACGATTTGTTGTGATAACCAAACTGCCACTACTACTCATACAGAGCTATTTGGGGAGGCAGGGAGGTTGGAAACTTATATAACAACTCCAAATTAATTGTTGCCTTGTTGGATTGGTATAAATTTATGTTGGCAAAGATGCCTGGAATGATTATTTGTAAAATTACAGTGTGCTCTGATGCTACGAGTAATGAAGAAACCCATTTGTTGTTGGCGTATTTCAATTGTCTGTAGTCTGTATATGAAAGTGAAAACATCCGTGAGTGCACTTTTATGATCAAAGTTATGATCACTGTTATGATCACAGTTATGATCACAGTTATGATCACAGTTATGATCACAGTTATGATCACAGTTATGATCACAGTTATGATCACAGTTATGATCACAGTTATGATCACAGTTATGATCACAGTTATGATCACAGTTATGATCACAGTTATGATCACAGTTATGATCACAGTTATGATCACAGTTATGATCACAGTTATGATCACAGTTATGATCACAATTTATTGTTGACGATTTAATTTTAATGTTTAATTTTAATGTTTCAACTCATCATAATGTGTTGAACATCAGGCTGATATCTGTGACATCAAAAACCCTCACGGTTACCCAGCCAGCCACCACAATATTGCTAATGGAGGCTGTTTACTATCTGAATGTTTTGTTTACCATTTGAACATTTTCACCCGCACAACATTCAAACGGAACATTGTTTCTGGCTTACTTCATGCAATTTTGCAGGCAGTCCACACCTTCAATCTATTTATTCTGTTATTGAGAATATTGTAAAAAAGAAGTTCAAGTATTGTCATGTAACCGGCTGTCTTTGCGGTTGGATGTTACAGGAGCATTAGTGGAGGACTCGGGCATCTTCACCTGCAGCACATCGGAGAGCGACAAGAAGACGGTGACAGTCAATGTAGTCGGTGAGTGTTCACGATTACCATAACAAACCGGCTGTGCTTTTTCTACCTCTTTTGTGCGACTGATCTTTGCTGACCCCTGGGGTCTAAGAAGTCTAGGGTTTAGTGGTTCTCCTATACTTATCTACCCCACATGATTCTACTCTCTTGATTGCTGAACAAAGGTTGTCTGTGTGACTTCAATACAAGCAATTTGTTGCATATCACACTAGTAGTTAACGGAACACGAGGTCATGTAACCATGCACTCGGGGGGGCAGGTTGTGATCTTTATAGATACAAAGTGTGATTATTTCTATCTTACAATCATAGTATACAGTGTAAACTATATCTGTCCTGACATCTTGGCTGGCCAAATGTGTTTAACAAACCATTACTTTTTAATGTAATTGGTTGTTATCTGTTTAATTTGAGTGTTTTACTGCAAATGCCACGTTTACGTTATGTACGTTGAATGGCCGGGTCGATAGTCATAAACAGGTAATTGTGAAATTATACTTTTTGTAAATTGTAATTCACTGAAATACGCTAGGGTGTTCCTGATGTAAAATAGATACAATTTACACTGTATGGCATGATTTTATAACAACAAATTATCAGATTTTGAAACTTAACTTTGTTAGATTTTGAAGTATAACTTTACAACAATATGAAACCTTGTAGGAGCGTATCCCTCAGTGTCACCAGATGGCAGCACAGATTAGTATAATTCTCCCCTGAGAATTGTGCCATTTCACATTAAAGCTACCGTGCTCATGGCAATTAGTTTGACTTACATCACATTCCATGAATAATAGACGTACCCCCTTCTCCAAAGTATGCCACATCAAATGTCCGGGTTTCCCAAACTTTTTCGGCTGAAGTCCGAAAAATTCCACCTTCTGGATGATGATTTGGTATATTTTCAAGCAAAAACCAAAAAAAAATAATTTCACTTGTTTGCCAAGAACCACCCAAAACCCATGGAAATTTATGTACATTGTTGGATCACTGTGGACAACATTCATTTGCCGCCAAGGTTATTTGCGTGATGTTCCCTCTGGTTTCCTCAACCCGTCTCTACAGTTGTATGTGCAGCCGTTCATGTAGAAAATAAATAATTAAATGTGATCGCTGTAGAAAAGACGGAACTAGTGCGGCTGAAGAGAGAATGAGTAATGAGTTTCTCAGCATGGTGCAACAAAAAATGACTTGAATAGAGGTCACTATGAAGAAATTGAGTTGACTGAAATAGGCAGAATGGATCCAAAATGATGATGGTACGCAGCAATCCTGCGGCACTGTCAGTGCCAGACCATCAATGCTCAGATTCATCAACTGACTGCCTTCACAAAACTTCATTCACACCACATATCGAATGTGTATTTCATATATAAACCACTGGTCCCCTCTACCTGGTGTCTGCGTTAGAGGGAGTAAAAGATCCAACAGTCATAGTAGATTTGTAATCTGCAGTGGTCTCGATCTGCCATTGGTGTCAATACCGTGACTGAAGGGCCTCTACCAGTTATTGGTAACAAAGAAATTGAGAAATGAAACCTACTTGAAGGTGGCAATAGAAGGAATGGGAATCTTGTTGAATGACTAAATGATGAGAAAAGACCACAGAAGCACCGGAACTGTGGTTCTTGAGAAGAATGCTCAGTATCGTTGACAGAAACACACACACAATGAAGACCTTCATAGAACAGCAGACACTAAAAGGTCGATGGAGTGCAAAATCAGGAACGAAGTCTGTTTATAGGCAACTTGAGAGGGAGGAGATAAGCTAGAGCGACAAGAGGAGTTAAGGATTCAAGAGAAAAATGCACAGGTCAGGAGAGAATCGTAATCCTCAGTGGTCTAATAGCCCAGTAACAAGGAGTACAACTGGGAACCATTTCATTTATGAAATTCTAAGTCCAATTTGGCTCTTTAAAATCTATTGTGCTCCTTAATAGTGATTGTTTATCTAAAACTGTCAATTTCAGGAAGCACCAGCATGACAGTATCACTGGTGTGTCACGGAAATAGTGTCCTCAGTTATACGGCAGTGTCACTGATGTGTCATGGAAATAGTGTCCTCAGTTATATATGGCAGTATCACTGGCGTGTCACGGAAATAGTGTCCTCAGTTATATGGCAGTGTCACTGGTGTGTCACAGAAATGGTGTTCTCAGTTATATGGCAGTGTCACTGGTGTGTCACGGTAATAGTGTCCTCAGTTATATGGCAGTGTCACTGGTGTGTCATGGAAATAGTGTCCTCAGATATATCTGGCAGTATCACTGGCGTGTCACGGAAATAGTGTCCTCAGTTATATGGCAGTGTCACTGGTGTGTCACAGAAATGGTGTTCTCAGTTATATGGCGGTGTCACTGGTGTGTCACGGAAATAGTGTCCTCAGTTATATGGCAGTGGCTGTTTTCGTTTTGAAAAAGCTCCCCTAATTTTGTTTAGTGATGGATTTTCCTAATGAACCCATTAACTTTATGATGATTCCCAGAACTGTTACAAGACATGCGTGATGGTGGGAAACAGACTGTGACGGTCACTTACAGAAGACAGCTGATGGCGCATACAAGGAAACTACAAAGAGACTACACCAGTGAGCTTATTGAATAGACTGAAAGAAGGATAAACAACTGAAGAGAGTATTGTGCAGAATGCAGAAATGTTACTGGAGTGAAGAACGTGCCACATGGCTGAATCTGCAGTGAATATAGCAGGCCAATTTCTCTGGCACTCTGTATTCTGCCTGTACTAGTTGGCAACGGCCCAACGGAAGCATTTACAGCACCCACTGACTTGGGAATGGTGTGCAATACTCCCCCGGTCTCCAGCGGATTCGAGGGCAACCAAATTATGTATTCCGGTCCATGGAGCCAGTCTCTCTAGGTGGCCTTGTAGTAGCCAAGACGTAATGGAGACTAACAACATTTACGTCACTGACACACCGTTCCGAGTCTATCTCATGGGTGATGTAATATTCCTTGCATATCAGGAGGGGTAGGAGATGTAGTCAATGAAATGAATACGTTGAAGCATGCAGAATGTAAGGTATATACAAAATTGGGAAATACTGTTTTTTTAATTAAGATGATTTAAGAAGAATGCACTCCCCAAAGTGTCGGGTCAGCAATGGAGCAATGTTTACAACTTCACGTAGCTCAGCCCGTGGGAATTTTGTATTAAAATTTCATCACAGTTGTCCCCATCAGTGTTGTGAGAAACACACACGCACACACACGCACACACACAAATGTTAACCCAATTATAGTTAGATTGCGATCTGTTCATATTGGGTTATATGTAACATTGCGTCACAACTAACATGCCCTATTTCCCTCCACAGTTCCACCCGAGTCGATCGACATGATGTTGGGCACGGTGGATGGTCCGATGCACTTCATTAACGATGGTGAGGAGCTGAAGTTTGATGGGGGTGCGCACCGCCGGGTTATCTGTAACGTCAATGGTGGCAACCCCCATCCGAAGCTCCACATCACAGCCGGGGACCTGGACATCATTAAGCAGTTCAATATAACCTATACCATGGTTGGAGAGCTGACCGATGTGAAGGGGCTGGTCGTCCTGCGATCCTCCATCACCGCCGTGGCAAAGTCGCTGCCTATGAAGGGCATCTACTCCGGCAAGAAGATATCTTGCACTGCGGAGGCCGCTGTAGAAGGTGTCGCTCCAATCAGCGTCGGCTTCAGGGCAAAGTTCAGCGGATGTGAGTGCTTGTTTCCGTACTCCGGAGGATATTTTTTAAATAATAATAATTCTAATTTTAATCTTGGCAGTCATGAGATTGATTAAGAACTTGTTTCAGTCTACCTTATATCTCGTGACATTTCGGCAATCTTCATCAAACAGCTACCACTAGAAGTAATTCTGTGTGTTTAATGAAGATTGCTGAGAGCAGTCAAACCTTCATGAGTAAGGTAAAGTGACTTTGAGAAAAGTAAAAGTATTAGTAATATTGAACACGTATATTTTGATGATCAATTATATATAAAATAAAAAAAATGTTGGAACTTATTTTTAAATGTGCGCAGGCACTGACGAGAAATACTTGTGACCTAAATCTTGTGATGTAGTACAGCAGAATGCCTGCCACAAAATGAATAATTCTATGGAGAAAAAACACTTTTGTGGCACCTTTTTAAATATGTGCACTGACGAGAAATACTTGTGGCGTAAACTGTAATGTATTACCTGCCACGAAGAGAGACGTGTCCTAATGTAGTGTGTGTCTCTTGCAGACAAACCCGTGATTACGTGTTACGACACCCTGATCAGCTACGTTCACCAGACGAATGTGAACATCACATGTCAGGTGACGGCGAGGCCAAGACCAGACAAGATGCACTTCTACTATTACCTGCAACACACAAACACCACCAGCATGGTACAGCCGGGGCTCGCTCAAGGCCACTACAGGGGTGAAATTCAAGAAGGCAATGTAAGTCGCCTCAAGTTTATCTTCTTCCCCGTAGCACAGCTTCTGCAACTAAAGTCTTTCACATGTATGTGTATGTGTATGTAGATAAAAAGGTTGGACTCTAGATAAGCCAAAGGGCTTCCTTGTCCACCTGCCATCTAGAGTTAATTCTCTGGATGGCAATCTTGTTAAATCTTGTTAAACATGTTTTGTTTTATAATGATTTCATAAACAATCAAACATGTCTGGTAAACATTTCAATATGCTAGCTGATTTTCTAAAAATGTGTATTGTTCACATTCTGGTGGCCCATCCTCGTCTTGATAGTTTTCAGTATCAAGATCAATGTGAAGGAGCAAAATCAATCTTTAAGAACAAAGTCAGGGTTACAACCTCATGAGAAATGGTCCCCAGATGTTTCTCTGCAATCTGCATAGCAAATGACGGTGCAAACTTATGCTCCCAATCCTTGTACATAGCCTATACCACTTATCACAATTTCTTCAACTTTATATTTGAATATTCCTGTTTGTTCCAACATTTCGCATTTCCTGCAGAATGTTGCTGTAAAATTGACCCAGTGGTCGGGGTGAAATGGCTCAGGCAATTTTGAAATGAATATCCTTTTACCCACAATCCTGATATTAAAATTTTGAAATGAAGTTTGTTTTCCCAGAATCCTATCTTCCAAAAGTAATGCAGGGAAGAAAATCCAGAGCAAGATGTAAATTTGTTACTAGATATTCTCAGCATGTAAAACAAATTAGAGGCAGGGGAATTATGTTTTTGTGGTAGCTATTCTATACTTCTTCAGAGAAACATGCCACATGTGTAGTGTCTTTATGCCATGACTTAGAACATTGCTCTCATGTGCAGTTGTCTTTAACAGCGTATGAAGACCAGCATATGTGATTTGTTCCCAATACTGATTCGATTGTGCTGTGCGGCAGTCACCTGTGTGTACACACAACAGGTGCTATCTATTTAACTTGCACCAATCCACCCTTGAGTTTTTATTAAAGGTCAAGACATGTCCCGCACCCATCAATCAGTGGCTTCTCATTCGCTGTGGCTTCAAAAATCACACCAGACTGACTGTCAAAGAATTGGGACCAGTGAGAATCGTAAAGAAAACTCAGTTGTAGACACAAATTGGCCCTACTGAGAGTCTGCGAGTGCAATATTCCTCCTCTTTTCCTTGAAGGTCTGGGATGAGGCTGGCCTCCATATTGGTCCTCAATTTCTGTTTTTCTTTCCCCTCGCTGTTCTTGCACTGCTGTCTCTGCCAACCATCTCCACTCCCCTCTGTCTTTCACTCTCATTCTCCACTCCTCTCCCAAACCCTCCAAATCTCTCTCTGTACAACCCTCCCATTGGTGTCTTCATCATCATTGTCTCCTTTCCCTTACGTTTTCCAGGCATCTGCTTTCTTCGCCAACTGTTCTTCTCCCATTCGCTCCACATATCCAGCCCAGTTTAGCCAACTCCTCACCAGCTTCTAGAAACTTTCACACCGACCTCCTCCCTCAACTCCTCCATTCTCTCACACCAACCTCCTCCCTCAACTCCTCCATTCTCTCACTCCAACCTCCTCCCTCAACTCCTCCATTCTTTCACACCATTCAACTCCTCCATTCTCTCACTCCAACCTCCTCCCTCAACTCCTCCATTCTTTCACACCAACCTCCTCCCTCAACTCCTCCATTCTTTCACACCGACCTCCTCCCTCAACTCCTCCATTCTTTCACACCGACCTCCTCCCTCAACTCCTCCATTCTTTCACACCGACCTCCTCCCTCAACTCCTCCATTCTTTCACACCGACCTCCTCCCTCAACTCCTCCATTCTTTCACATCAACCTCCTCCCTCAACTCCTCCATTCTCTGCCTGTCTGTTCCATATTTGCAAGTTACAAATAAGTAGGAAATACCAACTGTTTGACCATGTACCTTACATTGAACCTTGTTCTCTCACAGGATGACGAGGAGACCATTCAGATGGTCCTCTTCATAGACCGCGTCTTCCCGCAGATGTTCCGCAATTATTACTTCGTTGCCGAGAGCTCATTTGGCAAAACTGAGCACAAAGTCTACCTTGAGAGAGGTAAGTCATCGTTACAATAACAACGACAATCTTCCAACAGGGCATGGGTTCACTTCAGTTATCAACGTGGCACATTGTGTTAGTCTACATTTAAGCAGGACATGTGTCCCATATGCAGTGTTCCCCTAGGGTAAGATCAAATGCAAGATGGTTGGGTGGACAAGCAGACAACAGATGTGACCTAGCACAGTGAACCGGATATTACATCTCGCAGCCCTAATCTGAATGCAAGCCATAATACCAGTCTAGGTCATGTTCCATAAATTTTGTGATTTTAGTAGAAATGCATGTACTCTATAATCTTATATTCCAGTGTGATTTTCTTTAACAAACAATCCCAAACTAATAAAATACCTGCATTTACGAACCCATAGATTAAAAAACAACAGAAGATATGAGGAAAGATGACCTCGTTTACCAGAACATTTTCTTAAAGTTTAGTAATGAATCAAAAACTACTAAGGATTTTCCAACAAATGAGATAATTTTAAAGCTCATAATCTATGGAATCCAAACAGGTACAAAACTTATTAAAATAATTTATGACTTAATTAATTTTTGCTCACTTTACGTGACTTGTAACAGCAAAGTGGGTATTAAGTCGCAAAATTGTGAAATACCTGAGAGTAGAGGTTTATTCCTTCTTCCACATATCTAAAGCTTTAAAATGACACCTCATATTTAAATATTTTCAGTAGATTTTGATGAATTGCTAAAAATTAAGCAAATTTTTTAAAGTAACATTTTGCGATAGAGATGTTTAAAAATGGGCTATATATTAAAAAAATGCCAATAACAACTGTACGTTTACTAGTTTATTATTATTTGTCGAGGAAAATGATTTTCATTGAAATATCTGCATTTTCATACAATATCTGCATTTTTTGCCAAAATCGCAAAATTTATGGAACATGACTTAGTCGGCTTTCTTTGCCTCGCCTGCGGAATAGACCAATGTGACTTGACACCCAGACATACCTACTATTGTTGGTGCTTCACGCACCTCGTGCTTTCCCATAGACACTTACAGGGTATAAACAAACCCTTGATGGCTCTCTTGATGTTTGAGGACAAAGACAAAAAGTGAACAACTAAACCATGAACACGTTACAAAACAACCTTTTTTGGTGCAAGAATTATCTATAGGGTGACAATGTTGGGACGAAATAGATGAAAACACTGCAAGGCAGCCCACATTGCTTGTCACACGTGAAGGGAAACACTGCACGTGCCTTTGCTCGTGTTGTTTGTCTTGCTTTATATGAGATTATGTCAAGAAGTTGTTTGATAATCTATCGAGTAATTGTATATAATTAACAATAACATTGAGAGTACCAAATGCATTAGTGATCATCTCATCACATCGATGTCAAATATCAGATTAAATTACTTTTGTTTGGGGCGGGGGAGTCAGTGTTTTATTTGGCATCAAACATCGATATTATATGCTTCGGACTGATACTGTTAATATATTAATAACATAACAGCAATGTTTACAAACTTTCATCTGAGGGGTGAAGGGGGCTGAGGCCAGATGAAAGTTATTTCATCTGTGGTAGGACATCAACATTCTGAGATGATCCCGTAGATGTAATAAAAATACTTGGTATGCAGAAGGGATCAGCACCTGACTTATGATGTTGTCTTACAGATCAATCTCGAGAAAGCTCGGAAGGTGACGCGAGCCGTATCGGAGGGGTTGTTGCCCTCATGATGCTTGCCCTGGCTGCCCCCCTGCTGTCCTATCTATGAGTGGACGAGATGACATGATAGAGGAACAACACCATGAGCACTGTGACACTGAAATGGAGAGAAAGACACCTAGAGAATCTGCGCCATTGTATCATTACCACGTGACCTGCTGTCATGACGTCAGCAGTGTCTTCTGTCTGTTCTACCTGCCCTATGGGACTATCTGTTGTATTGTCCATTGTTCACATTGCTTTCTTCAGTCTTCAATCCAGATTAATCCTGCTTAGCCGTGTTGTTATCCTGAGGGTGTAGTTTCGATTGAACAGAGATGTGATGGAGAATGAAAATATTGTGGTGTCACAGAATATAATTAGGTGTAGTTGATGGTGTTATTACCCAGGGTTCCATAGGGTGCAGTGTTTTTTTGTGTGAAGTGGTTGAAACTGATGTTCAGGTGCCATGTTTTATGTAATTCATTTTGCTTTTAAATAACCCTTCTTTGGGGTTGGATAGTTTTGCTAATAACTGTCGCAGATGGTTCGTTTTCAAAATTGGTCAAGCGAAATAGCTCTTTTATTGTGACACTTTAAAAGATCATGTCACAAACACCTTTGCGTGTGTGATTTGATGCATTTGTAGGCGTGGTGTGTTGATGTTTTCGTATGGTTTCTGGAAACAGTAATTTTATAAACTGATTCGTTGTTAGTCTCCCGGAGTACTTAGCTTAATTTGATTGATTCGTGCGCGTGTGTGCGTACATTTGATGATAGGCTGCCACTTATTTTCATGGCATTGGAAATTAGAATACACTGTTGTTAATGTGTTGGGTGTGGTTTGCAGTTTGTCAGTGTAACTGGATTTGTTCTTCACGACCGGCAGAGAGTCGCATGCAAAGACGTGGACATTATTGAGTTTGCAAATTAATTGTTTTCTGGCGCGTGTATATCGTGGATGAGATTCTGCCGTGCGTGCCCATGCCCGTGAGACGTTTACTATGCAGAAGGCTAGGCTTAGCCGCCTGTCTGCCTATGCGTGTGTGTTCTTGTTGTGCGTGGAATGA
The DNA here is from genome assembly GCA_020002185.1 of Paraescarpia echinospica. Classification (NCBI taxonomy): domain Eukaryota; kingdom Metazoa; phylum Annelida; class Polychaeta; order Sabellida; family Siboglinidae; genus Paraescarpia; species Paraescarpia echinospica. Next base: position 6,493,674 of record CM034539.1, on the reverse strand, counting down.
ATTTCATTGGTGTACATGCTGTATTATATTCATGTTTAGTATGTTGCCGGCGTGTGAGTGACGCATGTTTTTCCTATAGGGCGTCACGTACGCGTAGCCTTAGCGTCTGTGTGTCTAGGCGGCTTGGTGTCTGTATGTAAATAGCAGTTTGCGATCGCACGCACGCGAAATATCGGTATGCATCGCTAGGACGGCAGAGGGCCATTGCTGCCAGAGTGCTTCTAACTGGTGGTTTATAAACGAGTCGTTCTATGGCCTCGCGTGACACAGTGTTCTGAAGCTTTTGTATTCGTTTGCGCGGAAGATCCGTCGCAGAAGACGATATAAAGATGTACGTTCCGAACGATTACGCGGACGGGTGTTATATTGCATAATCCGCCGAGTAAGATAGCGCAGTCAGTGGCCGAATGAATGCATGGAACAGCTTCGGTGTGCGCGAGGCGTCTCAGAGGCTCTGACCGGCGTCAATGTCGGTATAGTGTGACTTATGGTGCGTTTGGCTGTGCGCGGCAGCAGCATTGTCGGTTCTCCTGCGATGTTACGTTGAGATAGTAACAGCAATCGCGGTGGAGATATTGTAACGCCAAAGGCCTTCAAACATCGCAGCAAGCATTTACTGTACATATAACAATGTTCTAGTTGTTGTCCCGTATGTAACAGTGTCGTAGCTGTCGTTTCGCGTACTCTCGCTTCCTCTGCCGATCCCCGATGGCGTAGAATACCCACTTCCGGTAAGCGTTCCTTATGGACCCATGATATTCGCATCACTGTTTTCTGACTCGATGGCTGCTGCCACCTGGCAGATATCAGCAGCATTTGCCTCCTGCTTACAACGCCGGTTAGTTTGTAGGCCACCAGTAGGCCTACGTGAGAACTGCCGCTTCTCAACTGTAATACCGTTTCTTACTCCTGCTTCCACCTTTCTCGTAACTGTCTTGGAGTTATCATATCGGCCTATAGTTAAACCGTCAACACCGTCGTCGTAGCGAATGCATGTTTTTAGATGTGCTTGTTTTCTCGTTTGCTGCGATCAGTGCAGTGCCGATTGTTCATCTACCCAGCTTTCCTTCGCTCTGAAATAGAGTAGGTGTTTTTCTTAGCGCATCTTTTAGCGATTGAATCCTGACTAGTTGACCAACTATATGCACGGCAGTGAATCCATTTACCGTGTCTAAAACAGCGCAACTGATGTGATTGTGATACCTTCGAAAATAGCCTCGTATTCTGGGATATAGGGCTTAATTAAGTAATGTGTAATAACGCTGTATTTTCATCAGCTAATGGTAGCGTGTTGTTATCTCGGTGTTCTCCTTAATTAAGTGTTCTTTTTATATAACGACATGTAAATACAACTCCATTGTAATATACGTCTTAACTGCAGTACTACCGAGAGCATGTATATTTTATTGAAGTTTTATCTGGGTGCTTTCCGCATCCGTTTCTTTACCCTCATTAGTTTGGTTCGCGTGCGTGTACATAACTCCTGACCGACATTGCACGGGGCGACGGACGCTTTGGTGTACGCGTGTATAACCAGGGCTGCCCACACACGTCTTCTCAGTTTGTGTACAAATGACGTGTAAACATGTCAGTTTACAGCGAAACCAGTGATAAACGATTAGAGAATTCGCGGTTGATCTGTCACGAGTAATATCGGCAGTGGGAAAGCGAAAGTGAAAATTTACCTTGCGTTCTACGGCAGTGTGACCGTGGGAACACGATAGCGCCCGTAAAACAACCGCTGGATTAATCAGATTTAGTTACTCGTCTTGCATGTCGAACAAACGCACATGCGAATTTGAATATTTTTATAACAACGATGTAGCTTTGTTGATTCCGTTTTTTAAATTGATTGCACTTTTGATTTATTCTCACCGATGATCACGCTGTGTGTAGCACTATGGTAGACGGCGTAAGCGAACAAAGAAAATAGTATATGTGTGTCATATATCGACCCAAACTGCATCTCCTCCGAATGTCGACCCTACTGACATCTTCCTCGAATTCAAGGCACTACATCTTTGTCGGTTTCTGCAGGATCCGTCCATTCAATGCACGTCTTGGACAGTAGATAGAGGTAGTGCAAAGACGGCGTTGTATCGCTGGCCTGGGATAGAGTTGATGTGTGTACAAAAACTGTAGACCAAGATGTTAGGCAATTGGAACCCGATTTTGTACGTCCGCAATACCCCATTTAAACTGAACTTATCACACACTTTAGTCTTGTGATGTTTTCACATGCTTTATGCGGCAAACACACAACAATCATGAAAGAAATCTACCAGAAATTATTAAGCAGAATGACCGTAGCGTGTCATGAAAAATGCGTAGACAATGGATACATATGAGTTTGTCAAATAAAATTGTGCTTTCACAAAATACACCTGCGTATCGTTTGTTGTGTTTCTCGTTAATTTATAGCGAACCGTTCATATATATTACACACACATGTACAGTGTATACATGTAAATAACCACACCACGTCAACGTGTATGACGTGTGTTCTGTTTTCATTTAGCACTGCGTTTCATCTATGTGTAGCCGTTGCTACAATTAACAGCCAGTTCCCAATGAGCATTTGTAGTAGTGACATACACTGCATTCTTTGCTCGGAAGGAATTGAACTTTCGAAACGTACAATAAAAATCAGAAATGTACAATTTTCTATATGAAATAGCGAGTTAGCAACGTTGACAGTTTCGCTATAATGAGCATTGCTTTTAGCTTGGTGAAAATTCGGGCCCCTCTACTCCGATTATTATGTTTACTTTTTCTCGGTAGAAAGCTTTGACTAAGCACGCGTCAAACAGTCAATGGCGCTGTGGGTAGGTTTCTACATGGCGCTGAAGTGCGACGTTTATCTCACAAGAATAGGGCGTTTATGCCATTTCAGAGATAAAGGTGCGTGTAAGTATCTGCTTTCTGTGTGGACCTCCCACGGCCCAAGACCCCGCGCATTTGCTGATTCTTTCACTAATGTCATCAACGCGCACTGACCATCGATGACACGCATGTTCTCTATTATTTAACTGCTTCTCGGTCTCGGTCATCTCACCTATGACGAAAATCGAAGGGCATATGGCATCACATCCTCACAAGTAGTTAACTACCAACGCCGTGTGGCAAGCATTCAACAACTTCTCTGTCTGTGGAACAACCGTTTGTTCAATTATCCGTGCAACAGACGGCGGTTCAACGCATTCCGACACGAACCTTGTCCTCGCTTTACAATTCCAAAAGTAGTGTTATGTTCGTGCTAATGTCCCGGCGTATAATAAGGATACCACAAAACCTGGTGTTCCGTTTCGTGCTCACATAGTGAAGTGTAGCCTTCGTAGGTGGCTGCATTGAAACCGTGCACGCGTATGTGTGTGTGTGATCGTTTGTGCGAGCAGCAAGGGCTTTTTTGTCCCATTACAATCACGGTGCACTGACTACACTCCCTTACTACAATGTGACGTCACTTTATACAGACCCTTGATGACAGACGCTATTCATCCTCTCCAACCAGAGTGGTAGTATAGTAGTAGTAGTAGTGCTACAGTAACCCTGGCTACTATCCCACGCAAAGTACAGCTGTGTGCTGAAACTTTTATACTTCGCCCCACTTGCTGTCTTGGTCCGGTGATTCCACGAACATAATCAACTTCATAGAGCAGGTCACCACTAAAATTGTTGTCATTACCCGTCCGACTAGCAGGCAATGATGCGCAGATGAAGGTCAATGCACGTATGCAGGCCCAACACTGAAGATCTGAAAACAAACAATATTATTGGTGATGTCTACATATATATATACGTTTCTATAGGTCGATAAGTCTCGACATGCCAGAGGTAGTGAATAAAGTTGTAGTGGTGTACTGACTGATCCCTTGTTCACGAAGATGACGCCACTGTGTGATTATGTGATCCCATCCCGCGATGATCTAGTTGTTTTTACGATTTCTCCAGAAACTTGATAATTTCTTTGCATTTTTGATTAGTTCATGTTATCTAGAAACACATTCCACTGTGTGTGGACTTCACACTCGCTTGTCTTTTTCATAATCCAAGATGGCCGCCGAAATGCTAGAATTGGCATAACTTCTGAACGATTTGACAGAGGAAGGTGATCTTGGAGTCTAAACTGAACATGGGTATTTTGGGTCAGGGATTCCGTTTCTGTCGTGAAGTTGATGTTTCAACGTAGTCCTATACATACAAATCCACAATGGCCACAGAAACGCCAAACATCCTTTAAACTGTCATAACTTACGAACCATATGAGATAGAGTGATAGTGTTGGTGTCAGAATCATGTTTTGTCAGGATGCTGATTTCACTGGGGCAGGTTTTGCGATGCGTAAAGGCCAAGGTAATGTTAAACAGGTCAAGGTCAAGGTAATTTGAGGTCCCGAAAACTTTAGAATGTTTTAGAATGTGGGTGTTAAAGATGCAGCAATTGATTGATGTCCTAGAATCTTGATAATGCCATAGCTACATCAGTGTACACCGCAATAACTACAAACAAATGCTGCAGGAACTAGCTGATCAAGGTGAAAAACAAGGTCTGAAGATGAACATTTCGAAGACAAAAGTGATGCTAGAAAACGACACACCAATATATATCAACTCCACGCACATAGAGAACGTTGAAAGCTACGTCTACCTGGATAGCGATACAGCGTCGGAGAAAAAAAACAAAAACAACGAGATTCAAGGAAGAATCACGGCCGGCAGGACACCATTCGCCAAGCACGGCGACATCTTCAAGGGTAACTTTGGAACCTGGTTGAAGAGACAAATCTACAACGCATGCGTACTTCCAGCGATCACATATGACGCAAAAACATCGACACTCACCATCCAGGCGAAGAACAAGCTAGCAGCCGCACAAACAAAGTAGGAAAGAAGTATGTTAAACATCGCATATCGGGAGAGAAAAACAAACATATGGTTAAGACAAAGCTCATGATAGAACAAATCAGAAGACAGAAGTGGTCCTGGGCAGGACACATCAGAAGACTACGAGATAACCGATGGATATCGCGTATCACCACCTGGAGACCTTACGAAAGGAAACGATCTAGTGGAAGACCGGCGAGACGGTGGAGAGACGAACTAGACGAGTACTGGCAGAGGATATCGCAAGACAGGCAGATCTGGAAACGACATGTTGAGGCATTCGTCCAGACGTTTGTTAAAGGTTTCAAAGTCTGGTTGGCCTCCAAACTCTTTGAAAGTGATGTCGTCTTCAAGGGTCCATAAACTCAACGTGAAGTCAACACTTCCAGCACCTGCTCCAGTGCTCAAATGTACGCAGGCAAGGAGGCATATATAATCGTGACCCAACAGGCCATTTTCATTGGTCAGAGTCCACAGGCAAGAGTCTTTGTTGTTGCTGATGACACCAGGGTGGTTTTGCGTTACTTCTCCACCATTATACAATCCAAAACCTGCAGTGTCCCATGACCACGCAGTCTTCCATCCATGGCCGAACACATGTTGACATCCCAATAACAGTGAATAATCACTCCGATATCATCTTACAGGTTCTTGCAATGCATGCTATAAGTGGATGTGATAATGTGCCGGCCACTTACGGAATTGGAAACGTAACTGCCATATATCAGAAGCAAAGAAGGGATTGAAACTTGACACTATCAGTAAAGTTGATGGTGATATGGAGCAGGACAAGACGGAGGCAACTGCATTTATGGGTGCATGTTATTGTAGCAAACTGAAGTGTGTCTCCGCGACGGAGTGCAGCCAGCGAATGTGGGCGCTGAAAACGGGAACGAGTACTATCTCTGCTACTCCCAAACGATGCTCTCTCCCACCAACAACTCAGGCGTTTGTCCAGAATGTTTTCAGATGCCTTTATATCAGGTTGACAGTGGTATGGGGCCCTGCAATCGGACCCTCCTCTCAACCCAATATAGATCGGATATAAGGAAGACCATTCCAACAAAGCCCTATCTTCTCGATGGTGGAGTACCTATAGCTACTGAGTCTGTATTCACGCTCATACGATGCGGTCGTGAATAAGAGCGAACTAGTTGAGATAACAACTGCGGATGTACTGGACGCCAAGTCGCATGCACCATCTTTTGTGCCTGTGATGATGGACTTGAATGCAACAACCCATTCAATAAGAAGGCGTCTACTGAGGATGGAGATGACGAGGATGTGTCGATGAATCCAACGAGGACTAATAGTAATAATGCTATAATGTTAATGAGGGACATACATAAGGCGTTTGGGTATAACGATTGTTATATTTGTGTCCAGTTGATCATCTAATAGTGGTACAGTACTCGGATAGTGTTGGTTACAATTACTTGATGCGCTCTATAATGAAGTTGAAATAATATTTTCATGTCTGCATCAGTACTTTGAAACCTATTCTTGATATGTAGTTTTCTGAAATGGTCAAAGTCACGGTCACTTACATTAAATGTTTACCGGCAATACGACGAGGAGTTAACAGTGGATTGTAATTAATAAATAGCCTGTTAATTTCATATGACAGTTTCAATTTGTAATTTTTTCGTCAACAGACAAATACCAACAATAATTGTTGGCTTCAGATATGTAGCCTTCAAGGATTCCTCAAATCGTTATGAGTACACCGTAATCGGAATCCCTGACCCCGATTACCAATATCATCGGTCTATATCACATATAGCTCCAAAATTATGGCATTTATAAGGATTTTGAAGGATTTTTATCATTTCGGCAGTCAGTTTGACAGCCATATTGGATTTTTTGCAATAAGAACTCAACCAATCTTGATGGAAACCACAGAAGTAAATTCATTGCCCCATTAACCTATGTTTAGACCCCAAGATCACCTTCCTAAGTCAATTCGTTCAGAAGTTATGCCATTTCTAGTATTTCGGCGGCCATCTTGTCGGCCATCTTGGATTTTGAAAAAGGCAAGCGGGTATGAAGTCCACACCCAGTGGATGTTTTTATTAGATGACATGACGCGTCACTGGGACATATTGCCGGTGCGCTACATAAATAGTGATACAGTGGGGGATTTTGCATTAAAACAATTCTTAAATATAACAACGGATTTTATTTAATAATGTGTTTTCCTTTTGAGTTCTTTATCTCAGTGAAGCGGTCCGCGAGTCAGACTGTTGGTACCTTGTCGACGACCGTTACGTCATTCACAGTCATATATCGTCGTGAACATGGTCTACACTTTTAGTAAATTTTTGAATCACAAGAAAACCGTCGCAAACAAAAGTATATACGTTGTAGACTTCGAAAGGAGCCTATGATAAAAACAATCATTTTTGATGTTGTAGCGTGTTGATTGAATGTCGATCTAGAAAAAACTACAATTACATTAGTCACTTTCACTGAAATCATGTTATTTCGTCTAGTTGTGGTTTACTTTTTAATCATAGAGTTGATATTTGTGTTGAAACTAAGGCTTTTTCAGTTGTCTTCTTCCTCTTAGAGTTATGTTAGTTGAAAATATTATTTAAAAGCGCCGTAATGTAAAGTCTTACTTTTAAAACTTTGCTTAGCATCCATAACGTCCTGACGTATCAATACATCTGTTGACAAATTTGAAGTGCTCACCGATTTTGAGATTGACCGATCTCTTTGTCTTGAATTCTCTTGTTTCGAAGGAATTAGACAAAAAATATTATCTAATACTAATAGTATTTCCATGAATAATACATAGTTGTCCACAATTCAGAAATAAAGCCGTATTCGAGTGTTTTGTCTTGATATATCTTGGTTTCGGTGCGCTTAGGCACAAAAAGAAAGTCTTGTAATAACAGAGTGTTTGAAAGCGCCCCGATCTAGGGTCCCAATCCCGATCGCGCCAAGTCGAGCTCAGGACACTTGCAGACACTTACTAATACTATTATTTACCTTTTGATAATACATAATTGCTCTAAATTCAGACAAAACAAAACATCGATACACAAATAAACAATAATTTCTGAAATATTGACGAGAGGGTGGTGTTGTCAGTTGCTGCAGGCGTACGAAGCCAGTTCACCATGAACGTGGAACTGTCGCGGTCTCTGGCGCACATCGGCAACGACTTCACGGCGTCGTGTCGCGTCGTCAACGAGCAGAAGAAGCCGGTCTTCATCGTGTGGGTGCGCAAGACTGACGACGACACGACAGAGATCGCGTCCAGTGAACACATCAACTATGACTTCAAACACACCGGGCGCTACTCCGCCAACGTAACAGGGGCCGACGACTTAGGCGAAGTGACCTTCTACCTCAGGATATCGGGTGAGTCACACTCCCAGATTTACGTTACGTTACGTTATTTTACCTTACCTAACTTACTTTACCTTACCTTACATTACCCCACGTTACCTATCTTTACCTTACTTTCCAACACGTTACCTTACCTTACCTTGTGTTACGTAACCTTACCTTACTTTACCTTATCATATGTTACCATAGCTTACCTTACCTTTTCATACCTTACCTTACCTTACCTTACCTTACCTATCCTCTTCGGGCCTCATGGCCTATAAGGCTGTCGTGTATCTTCTCCAGCTCGTTCCGTCTCCGTCGAACCATTTGGCATCACCCGACGTTTCCACCCCAGTTGTTATCTTCCTTTGTTCAACAGTTGTTCGCCAGGTTGTCTTAAGGCCTGGATACACTGGCATTTTCCGCTAGACCAGACCAGACCAGACCAGACCAGACCAGACCAGACTCTCTCCGACTGCAGTGTATCCATTACACCGGTTGACACCGACTGCACCACACTCGAAGCAGGCGTGACGTCATAATCATGTAAACTTGACAACTAGTCCCGATGCAGTCAAAAGTTTTCAAGTTTGAGTGATTGTGTCAGTCGGTATAGTGTATGCACTGCAGTCGGAGTGAGTCTGATCTGGTCTGGTTTGATGGGGTCGGGCGAAAAGTACCAGTGTATTCCGGCTGATGTGTGTATCTGCAAATTATTTGTTGCCATGGGATATGCCTTATTTAAGTTATGGTTAGTAATACAAGGGCATAACATTTATTAATTGTTTTGTAAGTTGACAGTATTATATCTTAGTAACTAATTAACAAGGTGACAAAATTAAAATTATATTGTTCTTTTATATTCTTCCATTTTCAAAAAATGTAAGTGATTAGTTACAGTTTTGTTGGCTGGATAATTGTGCCAAAAGGGTAAATACCACTATCCTAGCGGTTAGAACACCGGACTGTCGACCGAGCTGACCGATGTGTAGATCCATCAACAGCCGTTCCAAAACATGAGCAATTTCTTCCACCCTACATTTTGTCTGTGTCGTTTAGAAGAGTCTCTAAAAGCCGTAGTCTCCTTTTATCTGGTGTATATTTGTCGGAGAAGTAACATATCCCTCCACAGGGGATCCTGTAGACCACATACTCTGACGAAATATGTTTCGTGTTTGGACAATTAGACATTGAAATATAACAGTAAAAACAGCTCTATGAATTATAAATCCAAACATGATAGAAAATATACTTATGGAGCGCAGTGGCACAGTGATGAAGCGTCGGACTCTCAACCGAGAGAACCCTGGTTCGAATCCTGTGCTGCCGTGTTGAACCTTGTTCCTTGTTGCTTCAGTTCACACGCCTGCATGCACCAGTAATTGACTATAGACAGTGGTGGATATTTGTGTGGTGGATATCTGTGTACGAATATAGTCTTCGCAGATGGTTATATAGCTGGGGGATCGAGTACCCCAGCCTTTATGTTTGTACGTGTATGTGTATGGCTAATCAACTTGGTAATTACGCCCCTACTATGGCACTTGTAACCAATTGTGATTGTCACACACACACACACACACACACACACACACACACACACACACACACACACACACACACACACACACACACACACACACACACACACACACACACACACATATATGTATATCAGCTTTTCTCCACATTAGCAGTATTGCTACAGAGTTCATTAGAACAACCGTCACGGCGTGTATTCTCGCTGTTACAGCGTTAGAGGGCGCTGACTCCGGCGAAATTGGATGCAGAATCCCGAGTCAGAACATCGAAGTGTTCAAGGAGCTGACCGTGTTTGGTAAGCATAGTAATGTAGGAGTGGTCGAATTTACGTCATTAGCACCGTTAGCTTAATTTTAACGTGTGCATTATTGACTTGTAGGTGTTGCATTCAAGCCTTCTTGTTTCCCACCGTCACTACACCGACATAACAAAATACACTAGTTTCCGGTTATTTATCCACACATTTTGACCTTACAGTTAACATGTTTTATAATATTCCCAGTATTGTTCGAACAATGTTATCATTAATATTGTCGTTACTAATTGATGTAAAGCGCACAGACGCACGCACACTCATTGACATACACACGCACGCACGCAAGCACACACCGTTACACGCACACGCTTACGTACGCAAACCCGCACACAAGCACGCACACACACACTCCGAGACAAACACACATACACACATACACATCCCCGTGACGTTGCAGTGCCCATCAAGACAGTGAAGCTGACGTCTCAGTACACCAATGGCACTCACGCCATGGCCTACGTCGACGGCCAGATTGTTTCCTTCACCGAGGGCGAGTCACGACGATTCTTCTGTCACGTCAACGGAAGGTGGGCGGTAGTTGGGGCGGCAACAATGGGAGTTTAAACGATACGGTATTTAGTTCACAACTGGCGATAATTTGAACGTTTTTCAGAATAGCCAAGTAAACCTAAATACCCACTGACGTCAGTTGTCATCATGCTTAAAACATATCGATGGTGTATAAGAAGTCATTAAGAACAAATGTTTCATCATTGCATTTTGGGACTAATTTCTTGTTGCGTTATAATGCGACTTTGCGGTGTCTTCATACAATGGAATGTTAAAAGTTAGATAATATCAGTTACATGATATAGGTCTACGACGTTTGCATTTTAAAACAAGTTGCTTGACAGTTTTTCTCCCACGACGCAGACTGCCTTTCCAGTTAATCCTGTTTTGGGAGCTTCGAGTCTTATTTATTCTGATATTGTCTTCGTTCGTTGTCGTGTAATGTGAGTGGCGTTGTTGTCCCTAGTTATCCCGCCCCGAAGATCGCCGTCATGATTGGTGACAAAGTCGTGACTGGGGACTTCAGTCAGGAAGTTCGACTGGTAAAAAAAGGCAGCGTGAAGGGGTTGCAGGTAGGTGATATAGTCCATGGGCCAATACCCAACAGTTTGGCCACCTGTACCATCTGGAGGGTGAACGAATGTTCATAGCGGTTTTAGGCAAGGCCTACACCCTTATAGATGGGCAATGTTTAGCGTTGCTGCACTGGCAGGTATCTGTGAGTAACTACCATATCCTACCAGCTTCATCCTTTTAACCATATCCCGATTTGACCATTCCGACAAGTTTTCACGCATCGTTTGTACATGTCGATTTTCTTGTTACATATATCCACACACCGTTATCATCAACAACATTGTTAAATAATTTCTCTCATTAATTTATCGTCCTCTGTGAGAATGAGTATCATATACTTTCTTTACAATTGTTACTATATAAAGGACCACTGTATTGCCATACCACAACCACGAGTAATATTGAGTCTATGGAAGCGCAACACTGATAGAGACCATTCTATGTGCAGCTTCTCACGTACGAAGTGACCTTGAGCAATGACGAGCTGGCGTTGGACTACGTGTACAACAACAATATGCTTAAGTGCGTGGCGACACTGCCTGGGTCTGGCTTCCCGGCCAATAATCTCGGCTTTGACATCCAGATCGCCAAATGTAAGTGCACAGCCAGGATACTCACGAATCATATAGGCATTTGGGTCAGTACATGACAGACACCGCGTTTGCAGCAATGCTTCATTATCATTCAAATCACTATTAGTAATTTGTTACCAGCACAACGTTGTTATTATTATAATCACCATCAATGCAATTGCCATTCTTCTTTTTCTGCGAGCGGTCTTTCTTGCAGGCATTGGCGGTCACGGTTCTCCAAACCACAGCAGTTTACAGCAGTTCTGTTGCGCTCTTTCCGAACTATGTTGACAGATTATCTGTTGTTGTTATTCTTGACAGCCTCTGCACCTTTTCTCTCAATCTTCCCTGTGCTATTGTCATTGTCAACTTCATTTGTATCATTTGTAAGCCTATTCACCCCCAGTAGACGCCATGTTCCATCCATTTGTCGCCCTCTGTGAGAACGAATAATTCAAAATTACGCATCGAAAACGTTCTTTCACTAATTGCATCCTTGTCCTGTTATAATAATGATACTACTACTACTACCACTACTACCACTGGTACTGCTACTACTACATCTGGTACAGCTACTACGACTACTGGTACTGCTGTTACTACTACTACTGCTACTACTATTTCTACTGTTACTACGACTTTTACTACTATTACTACTACTACTGTCACTACTACTACTGTTACTACTACGACTATTGGTACTGCTACTACTAAGATTACTGTTACTACTACTACTGCTACTACTTATACTGTTACTACTACTACTACTGTTACTACTACTACTACTGGTACTGCTACTACTATTGTTACTACTACTGCTACTACTAATGTTACTACTACTACTACAACTACTGTTAATACTACTACTACTACTACTGTTACTACTACTACTCATACTGTTACTACTACTACTGCTACTACTACTGTTACTACTACTACTACTACTTTTACTACTACTACTACTTTTACTACTACTACTGGTATTACTGGTACTACTATTGTTACTACTACTACTACTGTTATTACTACTGGTACTACTACCACTACTACTGTTACTACTACTACTAGTAGTACTACTGGTACTACTACTACTACTGTTACTACTACTACTTATATTGTTACTACTACTGCTGTTACTGCTACGACTACTACTACTACTGGTACTGCTATTACTACTACTGCTACTATTACTACTGGTACTACTACTACTACTGGTACTACTACTACTACTGGTACTGCTATTACTACTACTACTACTGCTACTACTACTGGTACTACTACTACTGTTACTACTACTTTTACTACTACTACTACTACTGTTACTAATACTACTACTACTGTTACTACTACTACTAGAGGTACTACTGGTACTACTACTACTGTTACTACTACGACTACTACTACTGGTACTGTTACTACTACTACTGCTATTACTACAACTACTACTGCTACTACTATTGCTACTACTGTTACTACTACTACTGGTACTACTACTAGTAAGACTACTACTACTACTACTGTTACTACTACTACTGGTACTACTACTATTACTACTAATGTTACTACTACTACTACTACTGGTACTGCTACTACTGTTACTACTACTGCTACTACTTATACTGTTACTACTACTACTTATAATGTTACTACTACGACTACTGCTACTACTATTGTTACTACTACTGCTACTAATGTTATTACTACTACTGGTACTACTACTACTGTTAATACTACTACCACTACAACTACTGTTAATACTACTACTACTACTTCTGTTACTACTACTACTGTTACTACTACTTATACTGTTACTGCTACTACTACTGTTACTACTACGACTACTATTGTTGCTACTACTGCTACTACTACTAATGTTACTACTACTACTGGTACTACAACTACTGTTAATACTACTACTGTTACTACTACTTATTACTACTACTACTGTTACTACTACGACTACTACTGGTACTGCTACTACTACTAATGTTACTACTAGTACTGGAACTACTACTACTACTAGTACTACTACTGGTAATACAACTACTGTTAATACTACTACTACTTATACTGTTACTACTGTTACTACTACTGCTACTGTTAATAATACTACTACTGGTACTACTACTACTGTTACTACTACTTATACTGTTACTACTACTTATACTGTTACTACTGCTACTACTACTGTTACTACTACTACTACTAATGTTACTACTACTACTACTACTACTGTTACTACTACTTATACTGTTACTACTGTTACTAATACTGCTGCTACTACTACTACTGTTAATACTACTACTACTTATACTGTTACTACTACTTATACTGTTACTACTGCTACTACTACTGTTACTACTACTGCTACTACTACTAATGTTACTACTACTGGTACTACTACTACTACTGTTAATACTACTACTACTGGTACTACTACTACTGTTACTACTACTAGTACTGTTAGTACTGCTACTGCTGTTACTACTACTACTGCTGCTACTACTATTACTACTACTACTGTTACTACTACTTCTACTACTGGTACTACTACCACTACTTTTACTAATACTACTTCTACTACTGCTACTACTACTACGGTTACTACTACTACTACTGCTACCACTACTACTACTACTATTACTACTACTAATAATAATGATAATGAAGTCTTGTAGCATCCGCCAAACAGAGGCGCTCATGGCGCTTGCACAGTTCACTGACGATAACAAAAAAAGTTAGTCTAATTAACAATAATAAAACATTATTCTAAATGATTCTAACAATTATAAGAGCAATGTTGTAAGGATTATAAAATTAGTATCATTGTTATACATCATAACATCACTAATTGTTATAAGAGCGTTATTAGAGAAATGTAGAATCATTATCACAACTTTTTCTGGAATTCTATGTCTGTAATTCTGTATGTAGTTCTTCTCTCTCCTGTAAGTCATACCCGTTACTCCGCCGCCACGTTTCAGACAAACCCAAGTTCGATTGCGAGGACACGGTCGTGAGCCGCATCCACGAGAACGACCTCAACATCACGTGCATCGTGCACGCCGACCCGCCCGTCAGCAAGACCAACTTCTACTGGAGTCGCTTCAGTTCCGGCGACGCCATCATGCTGGCCGAGGGGGAAGAGGACGGACACTACGCAGCCTACATCATGCCCGGGGTAAGTGGACATTAAGTCGACTGTCGGCATTAGTACACATGTAACGTGGCCTCTCCGATATCGGGGTGTTATTACCGTCATCGCTGACTAGCGGAGTAGCACAAATGACCGGAAGCATCCGACGGCTTTGTCCGATCATTTGTGCCACATCGCCACCCTCTTGGATGGTTCGCGGTCAATGCACTTTTCAAATGCTACAAATTTATGTAAAAACGCCGCAGAATGCATACACGGCGAGGATGTGTTGATTAAGAAACTTGCAGCGGCTTTACAAGATAAGCTCTTCTGCAGGACGTGTTGTTTTCAAGTCCAGACGACGCGTGGTATAAGGTAGTTTATTATGTCTTTGTACAAAGGAATTCGGCTTACACTTCATGACCATATTAAGAATCAACATAATAATTATTAAATATATTTTAGTCATAACGTACTCATTAACCAAGTGTGTCTTAACGCTATATAATTACCAACGTCCATTCATGCTGCTTATTACACTGCGCAGCAGTTACGCTACATAAACTATTTCATCACGGCGGGTTGCACTTAATTGCCAAGATACTGTTCTGTAGACATACGTTATCACGCAATTATACAGTTTTCGATAACATATCAAACGTTATAGACTTTCGTTCTCTTTACAAGATGGTGTCTTCAGAACAACCGACGTACGGATGACGTCATCGTAGATGGATACGTTAATAAAACTTATATTGCTCATTAAAATGAGCGGCCAATAAGCATGTTTTATCACGTGTTCAGAGCACCATGGATGAGATCCGGATGGTTCTGCGGATTGATCGCGTCTTCACGCAACACTTCCGGAAGTACTTCTTCCACGCCGAGAACAGCCTCGGCAATAGCACTTTCGCCGTCAGCCTCATGCAAGGTGTGTGCACTAATAGCGTCACTTAAAGTTGCCCATTCGCCTCATGCAAGGTGAGTGCACTAATAGCGTCACTTACAGTTGCCCCCTCGCCTCATGCAAGGTGAGTGCAGTACTAGCGTCACTTAAAGTTGCCCCCTCGCGTCATGCATGGTGAGTGCACTACTAGCGTCACTTAAATTTGCCCCCTCGCCTCATGCAAGGTGAGTGCAGTACTAGCGTCACTTAAAGTTGCCCCCTCGCGTCATGCATGGTGAGTTCACTACTAGCGTCATTTAAAGCTGCCTTCTGTCCTCATGCAAGATTTTAAAGATGAATTCAAATTTTTAAGACGAATGCTGGAACTAGCTTTTTCGGTTGCTGCACCAACTTTATGGAACTTATTCCCTATTGGTGTTAAGTCAGTAAGGAATATTGTTTCATTTCGCCTTCATCTAAAAACGTGTCTTTTCAATACTGCATATCTTCATTAGCTTTTTAGCAATTCCATCCATCGGTTGACGACGACTTTTGCTCTGTACTTGACATTGGGAACGCTTAATCCTTTAGATTTGTTGCGCCGCTGAGCTCGCAGTTTCTATGGATATTTGACGCTAAAGAAGTAATTTCATTATTATTATTATTCAACCCAAAGAATGACCCTGTGTAGCTTGATGAAACATATCTACGTGTTTTCTTAATGTCTTTGCTGTGACGTTGCAGAGGATTCCCATAAACTGACAAGTGGCACGAGCGCCATCTGGGTGGCGTCTTACACACTACTCGCTCTCGTTGCCGCCGCTAGACTGCTGTAAGCCAATGACACCACGCCTGCGTAACTGGTTGCCATAGGGACGGGTGACGTCATCCTACCACGTGATTTACATCGGTTGTGGCCTGACAGTTTCCGCAACACAAGGAACCACGTTTGCTGCAATCTCCAGTTAAAGCAGATGCCCTCTTGGCGGTGACTATCACCCCTCTATTATCGCTCGTGCCGGTGATCTCCTGAAATTTTTTTGAACAAACCAGAAACCAACAGTGTGAGTGGGAATGGACTAGTTTCTGAATTTGCGTTTCAGATAATATCAATTACCGATTTAATGTAAAATAAATGCCGTTGCGCTCTTGATTAGAGTGCGTTTTGTTGATACGGTAACCATGGATACTAGTCAGTAGCTGGGGTTAAGTGAAGGGAACTAAACACGTGACAAGTGGGCACGTTTTTTCGAATTTCACATGACTACGTTGTTGTTTTTTCGTGCAGGGATGTATGTTGTGCTTAATTCACGTTGCCGTCTTCGTGTTACGCGATCTTTTGTGTGCAGAATATAACACAACCGTTACAACCAACATTCCAGACAGGTGATCTTGAACGAAATGTCATTGTATGACAGGTCACATTTGTTGTTCTCGACTGACCAAGTCTTATTCCAAAGTAAAGTTAGCTATAATTTAGGATAGGTCTATGTTCTTGGTTAGGCCCTATGCGTGTTAGAATGAAACTTGGATAATCGCTGTTTTTACCACGGGTGATTCCATTACCTCAGTACAAAGTACCTTAACAAACGGGGGTAATTCGACTCACTGCCGAATTTGGGGTAACCTAAGAACAACGAAATTATGTTTGATTATGTTATTTATTAATTTATTTAACTTATTTGTTTAACCTATTATGTGCATGTTAGTTAGTAATATGTCTGATGGCATATCAGAATCACATTCTTGCAAGCGATGGCAAATGCACAATACTTGTGTCGTCTAGTAGAACATTCTTGGAAGCACGTAGACTACATTTTGAAACATGAGGGATATCGCAAACGAGCACGCTTTGTTACCCGTCTAGTGTTAATGATATTGTCGTACTGTGGCGTGTAGTGTTTACTAGTAGTGCAAGAGTGGGAGTGAGAATATAATATTGTCATATGGCGACCAACTACCACTGATATCTTTATAGAGGTCAATGCCAACGACGTTTTCTTTTCCATAGCATCAATGCGTGACTTCATGTTTGTTACTTCTCAACTTCTGTGTGTAGGTCAGCGGCCACAATAGCATGTTTTGTCGCAGTCGGGACATACAGGCAGTTGCTGTCTAATGCGGGTAATGTGTGCATTGTTTTTACTTATTTACTTGTTGCATTATGCGAGGCACGTATTGTCATCACAGGATCAATCACGCTATACTATTGTGAAGTGAGTCGAACTCATGTTCAATATTTTTATGTAAGAAATCCTGTTCGAATAAACTGATAGGTACGTGTGTTACTCACTGTAGTTTGGAACGGAAGGTTTGTTGATGTAGCTTGTTAGAACGTTACCAAAGACACCATTGTGAAGGTAGTTTGTATGTACGCTTCTCTCTAAATCATGTTTTTTACAAAACGTTACGTGTGCCATCTGGGTGAGATAGAGGACGAGCGCTTGAGTCGTTTATGCAATGTGTCTACTGTACAGTAAGTAATATAATAGAAGAGTACGCAACATTTGTCGACGTTAGCAATGACCGCTCGCCGTTCAACATCGGCATCGTTACAATGCGACGGCAAATCCAACTTCCACGAACACAATCATATCCCCAAATGAATAAACTTTCACAATACCTGTCCTTTATTCAATATAACATTGTACGTATTGTCGAAAGTGGTCATTAATCACGGCACAAATCCGATACGACCAAAAAAGCCGACTCGCGTATGACCGCGTGAAGTTTTAATCGAAAACGAGACGCGAAACACCTTTTTGAAAATATTCTACCCAGCGAAATGCCAACAGCGTCCCGTTGAAATGCTCCTACCGCTAGCGTGATCGTGTACTTCACTTCTGTATAAGTCAGAAAACAACAACAATGAATTCATCAGAATACACCACATTTTGGTGAGTTGTAATAACTATGCACAAAAAAATTATGCTGTGGAAGTTGTGTAAAATGTAGTGTTTTATAACATGGGATATATATATATATATATATAATATATATATACACATATTATATATATATATATATATATATACATATATATATATATATATATATACATATATAATATGTATAAATATGTATATATTTCAATAGTCAAGACAAAATTGAAACATTTACAAATGATTCAGCAAAATGCATGCTAAATATATTACCACGCCTGGATTGAGATGATGACTCAAGTTACTCACTGTTTGTAGGTTGTTAGACAACTACATGGAAGGGGATGGCGAAATAGCCCTGATTAAAGTAGATTTCCCTGAACCTGCCTGACCTGTGACTAAAACACTATGGCCTTCTTCGCACAGGCGCAATACGCGGCCTTTTGTGGTTTCCATTTTTGTAGGCACAGCTAACTGCAACATATTAACTATGTACATTCTATTTTATATTTATGTGTACAATTATAAATTAAATTAATATACACATTATTTTATGCACACATAAACGCGCTACATAAAATTATTAAATGAGATGTAATCATCTTATTAATTAAACAAATAAGACTGATATTAAATGAGATGTGTGTTATGCTATATATATATATATATATATCCCATATTATAAAACACTACATTTAACACAACTTCCACAGCATAATTATATTTTATGTTTCCATAGTTATTACAACTCACCACAAATGTGGTGTATTCTGATGAATTCATTGTTGTTGTTTTCTGACTTATACGGAAGTGAAGTGCACGATCACGCTAGCGGTAGGAGCACTTCAACGGGGGACGCTGTTGGCATTTCGCTGGGTAGAATATTTTCAAAAAGGCGCGTGTCGCGTCTCGTTTTCGGTCAAAACTTCACGCGGTCATACGCGAGTCGGCATTTTTGGTCGTATCGGATTTGTGCCGTGATTAATGACCACTTTCGACAATACGTACAATGAATAAAGGACAGGTACTGTGAAAGTTTATTCATTTGGGGATATGATTGTGTTCGTGTAAGTTGGATTTGCCGTCGCATTGTAATGATGCAGATGTTGAACGGCGAGCGGTCATTGCGAACGACGACAAATGTTGCGTACTCTTCTATTATATTACTTACTGTACAGTAGACACATTGCATAAACGACTTAAGCGCTCGTGAAATAGAGCATTGTAAAGAACTCGTAAATCTCTAAATAGTTTTTTGACTTTGGATTCCGGGTCGATAAGTTAGTTCAACTTACTGCAACACAAAGGTTGATCAACGATTGTTGACTGAACGTCTTCGCTAACATGTAACATCACTGCTTAATCCGCAACTAATTACTCATTATACTCACTTCGATATGGTGCATATTTAATACAAATAAAAAAATGGTTGAAAAACAAAGAATACCTCATCCTGTAATAGTCGTTTTCTCTGACGACGTCATGCACCGAGTGTGACGTCACTAAGCAATTTCACGTAGCGACGGAGCGTTTACGTAATTTAGAACGAGACTCGCGCGTGCAGCAGTTTCGACCATAGACTTAGTGCGAAGTCTCATTAGTAATTAGCCGTATTTTTCATGTATCTTTTAGCGGTTAGTAAGTGCCATGTCTATACTAACCACGTGCTTATGTCTCGTAATATAGCTGTGTGTTGTCAGTGTAAATGTTCCACAATGATTGTAGTAAACGAGCACATGCAGCCATTTTGTTGAATTCTGTGTGCACGGCTTGATAACCACTCGACGTTGATAACGTCATTAGTTTATGCGGCCAGTAGAAATATTTATGGTACCTCGGCTCTCACTATTTAATTATATACACGTTGTCCCCGTTATAATAATGGTAGATACATGTTATCAACATCCTTTATCAATACGTTCAAAAATGTATTGAAATGTGTGTCAAGAAAAGGGTCGACATCGATTTTGTATGTGCAGATCTGTGCTATTTATACATTTTACCAGAAGCCGCGCCCACCTGGCCAACGTCTTGTCGTCATGGCAGGTTTCTGTTGTTTGCAGTTGTCCCAACATGGTCAGAGAACAACTGTGTTCGTTATGGGACGGATTGTTTCTCACGAATGATTGTCTCACGTTAGTTGTGGTTGAAGTTATTCTAGAAAACGTATCAGCAAGAGATGGAGCACTGCGTATTTAACTAATAAAGCAATACTGAGCCAGTTTATTATGTCGTGTTGCATTTATGTTATGGATTGTTGAATCGACCTGTTATGCTATGTTTGTATCGGCCTGCGCGGCTCACGTGAACCAGAAGGACTACTGACCTGTTCGGAGATCGCCAATTTTCACGCCCGCGCATGTGTGAACATGGAACTGTCGCGAAGTTTGCATTCAACATGTGAATATAAACGGAAGAATGGGTAGCACAAACTGCTTGTTTGCATCGTGGTTGGACTGCCGATTTGTGTGGTGTGTTTGTGTGTTTCCTGTACCAACTCACGTTGATCGCATGCATCACAGTTGTTCTTGTCACTGTTTAGATTTCACGCTGTTCGGATGAACGAAGTTTTACCCAGGATACTTTGTGTAGAGCCGAAATGAACCGATCCCAGGTGAATGGTGCCACCCACACTGTCCCGGGCACCTGCTGTCTGACTGTAAGCCCGGTCTCGAGACCGACTACAAACTTAGATCTGTGGTGAGACAAACAGGTTCATAGGAAATTAATATTGGGTGGATTAAGCCGGAGCTTCAGCAGCACTTCTCTGTCGGGTCATGAATGACATCGGAAGACGGGTCAGGGTGTGTGGTGTGGTGTGGTGTGTGTGTGGTGTGTATGTGGTGTGTGTATGTGGTGTGTATGTGGTGTGTGTATGTGGTGTGTGTGTGTGTGTGTGTGTGTGTGTGTGTGTGGTGTGGTGTGTGTGTGTGGTGTGTGTATGATGTGGTGTGTGTATGGTGTGTGTGTATGTGTGTGTGTGTTGTGGTGTGGTGTGTGTTTGTGGAGTTGTGTGGGTCTGTGGGGTGTGTGTGTGTCAGTGTGTGCGTGTGTGTACGTGCGTGTGTGTGTGTGTGTGTGTGTGAGTGTGTGTGGTGTGTATGTGTGTTTGGTGTGTGTCTGTGTGTGTGCATGTGTGTGTATGGTGTGGTGTGTGTATGTGCGTGTGTGTGTCAGTCTGTATGTATGTGTGTGTGTGTCAGTGTGTGCGTGTGTATACGTGCGTGTGTGTGTGCGTGTGTGTGTGCGTGTGTGTATGCGTGTGTGTGCGTGTCAGTGTGCGTTGGGGTTATGGTGAAGGGTTGTTATTAACTAGTTTTCGCGCGACGTTCAAATTTTTTGAAGCTCACCAGAAACCTCCAATTACAGCCCCGCGTGAGAGTCGCCGCCTTCAGACTCTCAAAAAACTTCGATTTGACCCCCCTTGAAGCTCGCCAAAACCCACATTGACAGACTCTGAAAACCTCCAATTGCACCCAAAATGCATCCTCTTACATACATATTGGGGGCTAGTCCCATCTCCAGCCCCCACCACAAATGTACACCCAAAAATATTGGGGGCTAATCCTATCTGCAGCACCCACCAAAAATGTACAATCGAAAATGCATAAATAAGAGCTTCGGACTCACGACTGAGAGAACCCGGGTTCAAATCCTGTGCGGCGGTATCAAACCTTGGGCAAGTTCGTTTACTCTACATTGCTTCAGTTCATTCAGCTGTATGAATGAGTACCTGACTATAGACAGAGGTGGATATTTGTGTACGAATAGTGTTCTCGCATTAATTGCAGCGTGACTGAATTCTTCCCAGAGAAGTCGAAATGGTGTTCGATTGAACAGGTCTGTCAAGGAGTAAAGTGTAAAGCGCTTTGAGCAGTCCTGAGGACTGGATATTGCGCTATATAAGAACTCGCCTTTACTTTAAATTTGTGGGGTTAATCCTATCTCCAGCCCCCCACCATAAATATGGAGGGCTCGGCCCCGCTAGCTCTCGGTTCCTTGCCTTGAGGTTGAATATACTAGAGCTAAAGCATGCATGCATACTGTAACACGGAGGCCAACATCGATTCTGCGATCAACATCTTTGGTAGAAAGCAGACGACGTCTTCAGGTAGCATACATCTTCAACAACTAGGCAGGCAAACAGTCACGCCTAGAGTCGACTAACGTCTGCCTGGGCTCTGACTCTGAGGTGACCACCTGCCAATCGTTTTGAAATTCTACCCAATTGAACCACTTTGAGAAACTTTTTTAAATGCCTTAAACAGATAAATGAACGCATTAATGTCATGCCTACAATGTTATAAACATCTACCAATCACTAGTTACCAAACAAAAACCACATAAATACAAAATTATGTGACTCCCATTTGGTAGAATTTCCAAGGGATTGATGGCCGTTCGCCGCAGAGTCGGAGTCTAGAGCAGACAGATATTATTCGATGCGAGGCGCAGACCTTGTTTGCCTACAAGTAGGTTACGAAGATCACCAAGAGCTAATTTGAAAGCTCCGAAGCTGTGTACCCCAAACACATTTTCATGGCTTACACAATCTGCAGGTTACTCATCAGATTGCATCCATTCGTTGCCGATAGGGGCATTATCTATATTTGCTTTGGCTCTTGATTCGCCAGGTGCCGCCACTGCTGTTTTACAGTGTCCTACACTACATACTTACCAGGTGGCGAGCCGGTTTCTTCAATCTGGTTCCCGAGTCCTTCCCTGGAGGCCCTCAGCAGACGACGCGTATGGCTACAGGCGAGTGGCGACACACGGTGGGCTGGGGACCACCCTATGTTTTCTTCTGAACAGCCGTTCAGTTTTGGCGTACAATCATAGAAGCGTTAAAAAACTAACCCCTATGTACTAGGTAAAGCTTAAGCATTGGCTTCTTCTTCTTCTACCATTAATTGGCAAGGTTCATTTTCGGTCATTAACGACGAAGGGAGTTTAGAGAATGAGATCCAAGCTCAGTGTATCCACGACAGATATTTTTAGGTTTCTAAGCAACATATAAACACGTTCTTTATGTTTAAACCAACATTTTCAGACTCAAGGAATTTCTGCCATAAGCTATATCCTCAGATGACGACTATATTGAAATTCAAGGTGGGTGCCTCTTTATATTGAGGACTCCATAAGACGAATCCATAGGTGGTTCATATGTTTCAAGGTCAAGGAATCCAGTTGTGTCACTTGCATTATTCCCAGATGACGGCGATATTGAAAATCAAAATGGCTGCCATCGAAATCATCTGTGCGAATATTCAGGGTTAATTAATCCATTTCTTCCACATGTTGTATCCACAGATGACAGACATATTGAAATTAAAGATGGCGGATATCCAAAACCATACGTTTTGTTTTAATTCAGCTTCCGTGCAACACAAAAACATACTCTTTGTGTATAAGGTGGCTGCATCTGCTATTATATGCTTCTTTTGAATTAATCATTTATAATATAAGTTTTGAAGATAATCTAACCATTTTTTCTCAGAGTTTGCCTCAGATACTAAACAATACTCCAGATCAAAAAGACAATTAAAAATATGTCCAAAATCACCTTAAAATGGCATTATATTTCATTTTGAGAAACTCCCCAAAAGAAACATTTGTATGGTTGTAAGTACAAACATGTTATTGACATTCTTACGGTTTTTTTTTGCAAACAAATGCATATTAAGTTTGATACAGCTTCATAAACATTTTGCTACAATGTTGAAAGACAGCAAAAATCCGTACTGCATTTTTGGCACGACCCCTTCACCAAACATAAAACCATCCCATGCAAATTTGGGTAAACACAAGTCGAGTTCTTATGCCAAGTTATGGCTTAGTAAGTATTGTAGTTTTTATAAAAAAAAGTTACATTAAGTAATACTTCATGGTTGTTACCAATAATACAACTGTCACAAGATGCTTGTTTTTTTGCTTAGAAATATGACTTTTTTAATGAATGAATGAATGAACGTTTATTCAGAACATTGATAACAATATATATACAAGACAAGTCAACCAAACAAGTTTAAATATAATACAAATGAGAATATACAATGTTTGAAGGGGGTAAATACGAAGTCATTGACTTTTGTATAAATTTACCCCTGACATATATTTATATATAATTATATACCTGTATGTATACACCCATATACATACATATATACACACATATACATACATATATATATATACACACATTCACATACATACGTACATGTATTTTGAGACATCAATATTATATTATTCGAATTTGTTATTCATCTAACCATCTAGCTACAATAATTGAAAACATGTAATGGAATATGTGCATATTCATAATTTAAATCTTTACACATATTGTAGTTTCCTCAATGGCATGATTATATTTGTGTATGATTTTACACAACCAGATATTTATCAAATAAAAGGTTCTTGCATTTACGCTTAAATTCAGTAATAGTATTAGTAGTTTTTAAATGATCACGTAGAGAATTCCATAATTGCACTCCCTTTACACAAAGAGACATTGATCGCATGGTAGAACAGACTCTCTGTCGTTCTAAGTCATGATTAGCTCGCATTGAGTATGCTAATTCCCGTCTAGTAAACAAACGCTGAATATTTGATGGCAAGCAACTGTAATAAGCTTTGTACATAAATAATGATGTTTTCAGTTGTATGATATCTGGAAATTTTAGAACATGTAATTGTTGGAAAAATGAGTTTGTATGATCCAACCGTCTTGCACCAAATATAATGCGGATTACTCTTTTTTGTAATAAGAAAATACAGTTAGTATTTGTTGGGTACGTGTTTCCCCATATCTCTGCACAGTAATTTAAATATGGCAAAAAGAGAGAACTGTATAGAATACGTCTACTATTTCTATCAAGTAGATGACTGCATCTATGCCATTATAGCAGTACTTTTTGAAAGCTTTGATTGTACGTATTTTATATGAGCTTTCCAATTTAGTAGATCATCAATAAACACACCCAAAAACTTGGTGACCCTTACTCTTTCGATATTAACATTTCGTATTTTTAGATTAATTTCTTTGTTTAGCATACGATTTCCAAATAACATATAATTGGTTTTAGATATGTTCAGAGTTAATTTATTTACTGCAAACCACGTATACATTTGGTCCAGTACGTTACATACAGTTTCGTTTAGTTTATTGATGTTACTATTTGCATAAAATATATTAGTATCGTCTGCAAAGAGAATGTATTTTACTAGATTAGATATGTTACACATATTTTTTGGCATCCAATGATTGGATTATTGCATCAACAAGATCTATTAGTGCGTGACATGTTGACATATTTTGTTGAAATCCATATTGGCGTGGGTTTATTAGTTTGTGTTTGGTAATAAAGCTATCTAAACGAGAACTGAACAATTTTTCTAATATTTTTGAGAATTGTGGTAATAGTGAAATAGGCCTGTAATTAGTGCACATATACTTATCCCCAGACTTAAAGAGTGGGATAACCTTTGCTATTTTCATTTTCTCCGGGAATACTCCAGAAGTGAAAGATAGATTACAAATATAAGTGATTGGTTTTGCAATGGAGTTAATAACTTCTTTGACCAAATGCATACTTATGTCTTCGCAATCTGTGGATGTTTTACTTTCCCAATTGTTCACAGCTCGGATAACTTCATCTTCAATCTGTGGATGTTTTACTTTCCCAATTGTTCACAGCTCGGTAACTGGAGTTATAAATAAATTGTTATTATTTCTGTTTTCTAGGTAGTCATAAATAGAAACATTTGTTGGTGCCGTTATATCCTTTGACAGCTCCGGACCGATATTAGTAAAATATTTGTTAAACATGTTCACTACATCTTCCTTATTACTAATGGTTACGCCATCATTAACAAACTGATCTGGGTAGAGATTTCCTAAGCGAGGTGTTCCCATTACAGTTTTAAGTACTTTCCAGGTGCCAGCAATGTCATTTTTCTTCTGTGCAAGTAAACTGCTATAATACTGTTTCTTAATGGATCTGAGAATACCTGTTAATTTATTTTTATATGATTTATATCTAGTTTCCGAGATAATTGATCTGGATGACAGAAATGCTTTATACAAATGATTTTTCTTGATACATGCGTTTCTGAGTCCTTTAGTAAACCACGGTTTTTTTAAACTAATTGTTAATACTTTAGGTCGTACAGTTGACACAGGACAATGTTTGTTGTACATTTGTGTAAAATCATGAAGAAAGTTGTCATATGCTATATTTGCATTTTCACTACCGATAACAGTATGCCAAGAATTTTGCATTAAGTCACACTTCAATGCATTGATGTTTTCTTCGCTAAGATGACGAATACACTTGTTAGAATGTTCGTTCACATTACGTTTTACAGTACAATGGCACAGAGCAAGTACAGGAAGATGATCACTGATATCATTTACTAATAGACCACTATCAATCTTGCACTCAAGTTCAGAAGTAAAAATGTTGTCTATAAGGGTTGCAGAGGTAGTAGTAATTCTGCTATGTCTATTAATTAAAGGGTATAGACCAAGACTGTACATAAGATCTACAAATAGCTTGGTTCCACTATGACTATCACATTTAAACAAATCTATATTGAAATCACCACATGCATATATGGTTTTGGTGCAACGTATACGACTAAATAATTGTTCAATATTGTCATTAAATGAAACCATGTTAGACCCAGGGCACCTATATACACAACTGACCAGTGCAGTTTTGTGTCGGTTAATTTCACATTCAACAGTAACACATTCTAGAACGTTATCAACTATTAGTGACTTTGTTTCGCATAATCGCCCATTTAGATTCTTGTTAACATAAATCACCACACCTCCACCTTTTCTGTTATCTCTAACAACATGAAAAGCATCGTAATCATCAAACGTATATAAAGGAGATGAGTCCTTACTCAGCCACGTTTCGCTTATCGCTATAATATCAAACATTACATTAAGTGATTTGAGAAGATCTTGTATTTCGCTGAAGCTAGTACTTAGACTTCTAGCATTAAAATGTATTAAAGACAGACCACCATCATAATTTCTGTTTAGCTCATTATTGAATTGTTGTTCTGTATAATATTTACAAGATGTTGATATGTTGTTGTAATAATTATTTTCAGGATCGATATCCTTCTCAAAATGACACCTGCTGTGTTCAGTGTATTTGTAAGTTTCAAATATGTTATCCATATCATCACAATTTGAGAGTGAGTAATTTTCTTTCACGGTGTTAGCCATGTAAATGGTAGATATTAGGTATTAAATGAAATAGAAACAGCAAAGCAATATGTTTGCTATAATAAAGTAATATACAGTTTTGACCATTGTTATCAATAAGAACAAACACACCGTGTACAACTGTAATACAGTGGATGGACAACATCAACAAAAACAAAAACAACTGAGTCGTAGAGTTAGTTTCGGTGGAATCAGACACCAAAAACAGAGTCACGCAGTTTGCAACACTAGTATAGAAGATGCACAACAACAACATAGTCGTAGACGTAGAGTTTATTTCGCCGGTGGATTCAGACATCAAACTCGCGGAAATCGTCCATGCACTTAACAAGTCGAATCTTGGCACTGTCCGTAGGACCGTTAGCTTTCACGAAGATCTTGCAATTTCTCGTCCACGTTGATTGGATTTTGCCTTGCTTTCTCAGTAGACGGGCGGATTTCGCGAAGTTCGCTTGCTTTGCCGTCAAATGTTCGTTTACATAAACGTTGGTGCCGCGTAGTTTCTTGCTCCATTTCAGAACATTCACTTTAGCTTTCCTGTTGGTGCGGTGGATCGGTGTTGACTCGTGTTCGTCGATGCAGATCTGTTGCCCGCATTGAGAGTGTGACACGCAGAAATGTCTTTTTTGTCGATGTTAATACCCTTCGAACTGAAGAACTTTACGACTTTCTCTTCCAATGTCGCCAGTTCTTCTTGCGGTGCTTCTGCGTCGGTGTTTGCGTTACTCGCTGTTGCCGTTGCGCTAGCGTACGTTTGGTGTTTGGTGGCGAGTCCAGTGATAATGATGTCATCAATTCTGGAGTATTGTTCAAGGTCTTCAATTTTCGACTCTAGTAAGCCGATTTTCTTGTCTTTTTCGTCGTTGGCACGCTGTAACAGTTTAACTGTTGCCAGCAGTGCTGCCAGTTCCTTTTGGAATGTCGAAATACCAGCAATGTCATGTTTGATGTCAGCGAGTTGTTGTTTAATTTCAGCTATATCGGAGGTTTGCTCAGGTGTGCTCTGTTTTCTGTTTTTAGACATCGTGATGTGCAGAGTGCGTAGGTGCAAGGATGATCGCGTGCAGCGTGTGTGGTCGGTTTTAGAAGGCGAATAGCTGTCGATGTGTTGTCAACTGGTTGTTTACATCCGGGTTGGCGGAGAGGGCGGGAAATACGATTTGATATCAGACAGACTCAGATGCACATTTTACCTTGTCGACTGCGCCGTTCGGCTTGCAAGGTCAACCGTCAAATTCCCCGTGTCGGGTTTCGTCTACGTGCCGAGTGATCGTTAGGAAGCCTCCCAGTAAAATCGCAAGAAACGACACATTATGCGGACGACCAAAATCAACAGTACTGGCATGTGGCTTATTTCAACACAATTTGACAGACACTTCTATTACTGAGATTTCCCCACAATGTTTTCTCGCCAAGTTGTCTCATGATATTGTGTTACGAAGGGCCATGTGTTGAACTTGTTGTGGTAGACAAGATTGATTGACACCTGCTGGGGTCAGTCATGTGTCATTGCAAATGGCGGCTGAGGTCGGGCATTATCGGAGAATAAACAAATCTACGACCAGTTTTTGGTGATTTCACAGCGTGATGTATTTAGGTAATTATAATACAACAGCATAGTGGCATGAGAATAACCAGACTATTATGGCTTGCATTCATGGTGAATAAATTTATGTTTGAACTGGGCTGACGCACAGGTGATCGTCACTATGGAAACATCGTCAGTTTCCAAGAATCTGAAGGGACTTTCCACAGACACACTAAAAATACTAGCTATTAAAGGACTGATTGGTGACATATGGTGATGGTGCCTTGGTTTTTTTAATAGTACACATGTTCATACTGACACCTACTAATGTTCTATGAAGAAAAAATAAAGAAATCAACTGACATGATAGCCGGTGCAGCTACCTTAATCCGGTAATACACGTGTAAATGAATATAAACGGTAAAAACATCAAAGTGATAGCCACACAGAATATCAAGATGGCTGTCATGCTTGTATACGTTCTAGGAGCATGATCTGAACGAGTGTTGGGTTTAAGAATCCATATCAGGTTTATGACACGTGTCTTCACGATTATAACCTTTCAGGCCGTTGTCAAATTTTACTCAGTTATATTCTCAATCACAATATACCTCACAACATACATAATCATGAAAAATAATATATAAATTGGATTGCACTTAGATTTGCAACCACAGTGCACTAGGTCATGGCATGGCATCGGTGACTCTGGGAATTCAAATCCAGCATGGCTTAAATACTGAATCAGTTGCACTCCAACCACATGCAGTGTCCAATTAAGACTAGGCAGCTGGGGATTTGGCACAAGAGCTTGCGATAAGCAACCCTTCTCACATGTTTGTGCAATGCAGGTTTTGTTCGTGGGGTATTCCAAGTGTAACCAGACTCCCGGACAAACAGCTGTTTCCTTGCTTCATCCACCCTGCTAATTCTACAAGTCTTAATGTCAATTTCGGTGATGAACCTCTCATTTAGTGTCCATGAGTCGACTTCTTATGACCGTGATGGCGAGGAACACATCTGTAACAGCAAGGAATGGAGCCCATGCTGATCATGCCGACTTCTTCAGTTCTTCTTTCGACCAAGGAAACTGGAGACTATGTAACACCAACTCAGGTCATAACTTAAAAAGAAACTAACTACATATAAAATGCATAGATCGAAATAGAAGAGAAACAGCACTGTCCAGCAAATACATGCATAAGCCAGGAGAGACAGTGCTAAGCAGGCCTTGTGCCAAATACTGCAATCCGAGTGGATTGAAGGGTTATGTTCATTCAAGTCAGACAACCTGCACCAGTAGAGTATGGTATCACCTTGCAGCCTGGCTAAAGAACAAAGGGGGTGCGGAACTCTGGGCATTGGCAATTGCTAATTCAGCAAACAGTAATTTTGGTCTCTGGTTGTCAATTAGCACTTAGCAACTATGCCATTGGCTGTTAGTAAAAGCTGGTACATGGGGACTGAGAGAGCAGAGAACTGCTAGATAAAGAATATTTTGTCTGGTGCCAAATCCTGTCGTGACTATCATTACCGGTAGTTCTGCTGTTGGTTGTTTTATTTTGGTTTTTGACCAAAATTTACAATTTAACATATATTTTGCATTTTATACGTGTTAGTTTATATAGTAAACGTCACTAATTTATTTTCCGTTTCGGCCAATTAATTAAATTCATCTTACTTTGCGGAATTCAATTCAAATCCAATCCAATTTGTTTTGGTTTTAGTCAATTCCAATTCATGCAGTTTTTTTTATCAATCTAATTCAATTCCAATTCAATTAAGAATTGAATCGGGGTCTGTTTTCAAGTGTGCCTACCTTCGTTAGTTATTTACCGCTTTCAGACAGTTAGTGAGTTAAACCGGTTTATCTATATGGTGTAACTTCACGTGTGCAACAATAACGCATGGTCCGTTGAGGAAAGGACGAGTGGCGTTGCGAACAAAGTTAAACCGATTAAACCTTTTCTGTGTGAACACAGTATAACGATTGTACAACGATTCAGATATTAAAATTTATATATTGCGTAACACTTTGGTTTTGACGCGCATCTCAGTACACGTACCACTTGCGTCGGAACGGAATTAATACTGAGGGAGCATAACAAACGTACAAGCGCACGCACGCACGCACGCAGTCACACACGATAGCTGGATTATATTTACGCAGTGTTCTCTCGGAACAGTTTAAGCGACTTAACCTTAAACCGGTTTATGACGTACAATTTATTCGCAACGCCACGCGTCCTTTCTACAATAATTTGTTCAAAGCAATGCAATTATCGTACATGCGAAGTTAAACCGATTATGTAAACCGGTTTAACCCAATGTGAACACAGTTTAAATTGGTGCTCTGCATGCCCGAGTTTCTGAGGTTCAGAATTATGGATTCACATACCCTCTCGTGCAGAAAATGCAGTACACAATATGTACCGTGTCTTCCGTCGACCTCTCACCCCTACGGAAGATATTCATAGAAGTCCTCGGATGGCCGATTCAAGTATTATTTATAGGCCTATTATAACTTCGGAACTCTCAATTTCATGGTCAACAAGTCACAACATCTTAATGTCATTCCGACATTTCTCTGTTGGGACACATTCACACAAACACGAATACGCACACACGCGCATGTAAAGTTATTTTGCAAGCATAATAAAAAAAAAAAATATATAAAAAACACAGATCGGGCCGTTGGTGACACTCTGCTAACGAGTTGACAATTACCAGGGGCACATACAGAGACGGTAGTCTGGGGGAGGGCAAAACCTCCAATTTCATCCCCTCTTCATGCTCGCAACAAAACCTCCAATTTCATCCCCCCCAGGCTCGCAACAAAACCTCCAATTTCATCCCCCTTCAGGCTCGCAACAAAACCTCCAATTTCATCCCCCCTTCAGGCTCGCAGCAAAACCCCCTTCAGGCTCGCAAATTAACCTCCAATTTCATCCCCCCTTCAGGCTCGCAACAAAACCACCAATTTCATCCCCCTTTCAGGCTCGCAACAAAACCTCCAATTTCATCCCTCCCCTTCAGGCTCGCAACAAAACCACTGGCCGCCGAACCAAATTCATATTGGGTGATGCTGTTGAAGATTTTCCGCCGCAACTTCACCACTACTGCGCTGTCGACACTCCGCAGTCTCGCTGTCGCCACCCCTCAGTCTCGCTGTCGGGTCGGAAGACGAGGGGGAGATGCTGTTTTTATACACCTTATTTATGTAGCGACGTTCATAATTCCATAACGTCTAGGGGCACGTAACAGGGGCATGTACAAAAGATCTAGGGACCACGTAACAGGGGCAAGTACAACAGATCTAGGAAGCACTTAACAAGGGCATGTACAAAATATCTAGGGAGCACGTAACAGGGGCATGTACAAAAGATCTAGGGAGCACGTCACTAGCTCAGACATAGCGCGGACAAACCCCAAAGGTCCAGGGGGCACGATCCAGGTGGCCTGGGACGTAATTAATCTTCCGAAGATTAAAACACATTCTGTGTATATAAAGTAACATGGAGTAACAATCCGGTCGTTTATGTTGGCGCAATATGACGAATTGATCATCATTCTCTCAATTTTCTGTAGGAAAACGGCCACCCAGGGAACCCATGCATATAAAAAACACGTAAGCAAATAACTCTCGTTGAGTTTTCTGAAATAATTCTTTACCTCTGGTAAATCAGAGGTCTATGGTCTGGAAGCGAATGAACATGGACAGGAACGTCGGCGCCTCGGAGGAAATGCATGTTCAATACTTAAAAGTTAGCGAATTAATATAAAGTATAGACTTTACACGGCAAACTGACTTCAAGTTCATTACCATATCACTATGGGGAAATTCAAGAAGACACATGTTCCGTACCTAGTACCAAGTCGAAGGTCACGAGATGCGGCTGAACTATTCGGAATTAAACCGAAGTGTCGTGTGCTGTAAACTACGTCTATGAAGTTATATTAAGGATTGACGTGTAAGCACAACTGTATTATTGTTTCATGATACTAATATTGTTGCGCGACGTATTTCTCAAATTCACATCATCGCCTTTAAACAGAATGCAAAGACTGACAATAAACAGAATGCAAAGACTGACAATAATTGCCTTGGATTTCACGCCCTGCTGTAATGTTCCCAGTTACACAGCAATAATTTGCGTTATACACGAGATGTATCTCGGCTCATACATCAGGTAGATCGCCAGCTTGTTGGTGACTCTAGTACGACGGTCGGCGTCTTCACAAGATGACGTGCGAGGCTTCTGTGTATCGTTTCAACGGAACGGAACCTTACATCAAAAGTCGACATAACAAGTTGGCCTGATGAATGTTAAAAGAAGCGACAGCGAATTATGCGTCTTTAATGGCGTACGAAATTCATGCATCCTTTGTGATGTAAATAATTTATAGCCAGATATTGTCAAAAATAGACGTGTGCAAGAATACAGATTAGCTACATGTGTTTTTATGGAACCGTGTTCTGTTTTGTAAGTCGTGTTTCTTCATGAAGAGAACGTTAATTGACCGCGATTATTAGTGGTGCATAGAATCGACAATAGTTTTGTAAAGTTACCGCTGATGTGAGCATCTATCTAACGAATGGTTACACTCATGATCGAATGACATCTCGTTGTTCACATTACTCTTCACCTTCTTCCTTCTAAGGTGCGCGTGTCTGTTCCGTTACCCAATAATAACATATCGATGCTCACATTACTCTTCACCTTCCTTCTAAGATGCGCGTATCTGTTCCGTTACCCAGAATCCGTAGGGATGTTATTACTAGCAGGAAGTTCGTTCTGTTGAGCTTTGCCCCACTTTATGGTTATGAATGTGCGAAATGCTTTTTAGAATAGGAAATGACAAACATATGAAACTCTACCGCGGAATGGTAATTGTACAGATAGGAAATACGGTTGAGATTTTCTGGGAACTCCTACAGATGTAATTGTGAAATGACATCTTCTTATTCTGCTTCTTCCAAACAAGTGCATAATCCCAGTGAAGTTGATGATTATACACAAAATGAATGTGGTGCAGGACTGCAGGGTAAACATCTAATTATAATTGAGGAAACGTATGCATGTTTGCTGGTAAGTTAACGATTTCCTCTTAGACGGCTTAAATGTCAAGTGCCAAACTATCATGGATTAATCTACAACACGATAAATAGGACGTAAGACCTACATCGTTATCATTATTTGACAATTCTACACTTCACATTCTCTCCGACCTTCGTAAGTTTTTGACAAATAACGAATAATATCTGCGAGCACGTTATGGTGTGTATCAGGATAAGACCTGAAGTGTTACAATGTGGTGCTGGTTAAAAGTGCTAATTGCTAGAGTAGCCAACCTCCACTTAGAGGTGTCTAGGGTTGGGGATGTGACTATACACTCAGGTAGCTTGTTCCATAGGCGGCCACCGCTTAGGAATAAGGATTGCTTAAACACGTTGATCGTACAGTAGAGGATGTGACAGCGCAGGTTGTGGCCTTGTTGTCAGTGTAGATGGATGAAGGAACGCGGCAGCTGGTTTGTCTATTAGACATCCGGGATATACCGTAGTAACTAGCAAACGGAAGAACCAACCACTACAGACAGGCCTCTACATTCAGTCATGTTGTAAAGATGGAGCTCTGCACGCGACAATGAGATAGAGTTGTCAAGAAGTAGACAGTTCAGTACCAGCGGAGAATTTGATTTCAACACTACAGCAACTGTTTTTATAGAGGATTGCAAAAGTAGTGACTAGATACGAAATTTAATATAGAATATATCCTGCGTCGAAAGAATGTTAGTTGGCAGCATGGTGGTTGAATAATAATATTTTAGTAAACCAGAAACAAAAAAGTATTATAATTCGCTGACGGTCTTAATAAAACATTTTAAGACGTTGCAAATCAAAAAGTAAACCGCACACACTGAACTCACATTTTATTTAGTGTTCATTGTCTAGGTTCCGCTTATATGAATGTGTGGTGTTTTTTAGACACTTAACTTTGACACACAGCAACTATGACACACCGCCATGTTTTCGACAGTTAATTAACATTATTTGTGAATACGCAGTGATCATTGAACGGCCAACTGGGCTACGTCATACTGATTTATAATCTAAGTAGGGCCCGACTGTTTTTTTAGTTCGAATAATTGCCTCATAAATGATATAATGCTACACCACCGGTGAATAACATGTAGGCCTTATGATGTTCAGCGCAAGCCGGTCTGCACTGTTACACTCTGTTTAAAACGTCTGTCTCTTTTTTGTTAGTGACAGTTATACGCAGACGCAGCAGATGAAAGAAGTAATTTCACAGCGATGGTCTTTGAGTTACATCCACATGTCTGTCTCCGTAACAATGCAGCGGACGACACTTCAAACGGATACGGAATACATAGGATACGCAGGTGTGGTATCGTAGGGCGTTGACCACGTGTAAACTGCCAGACGAAGCAATTGTCTCGGCGCTATACAAACGGCTGACACATTCGATAGCGCTACGACATGCATGCATGTTCCGTGTCCGGACATGCCATAGTATGTCACACCGACATATAAACGACACCGACGACTTCACCGCCAGGGGAAACTCGGCGCAGATCAAACACAACCATTGACATAACCTGCATATCTGGGAAAATATAAGGTCGGAGCCACTTTAAAAGGGTTGCCTAGCAGAACATATAAAGTCGGCATTGTTAGACATTCATGTCGATTTTGCATAAGTTGGTATATTCATTGTCTCCCAAGAACAATGTTGAGGTTCTACTAACAAGATCCTGTTTGGTGGGGTCATCTCGCATGTGTACCGGCTTCGAGTAAGGCAGTGGTAACAAATATTTCTTGCCAAGGAAAACATAAACGCAAAACCACAAATTGTTTTATTTAGCGTTTCATATTTATATTATTTACAAATGGATGCTCAGTAGGAAATATATGTGGAAATTACTAATATTGACATCTTAGGACTTGTTTGACATAACATTGCAAAATAGACATATTTAACGTGATCACTCATATATTTCCATTCATAATTGGTTACTGTCCGCCCGTAGATCATATACGTTAATACGTCACATAAGGCAGATTTCATCACGAAACAGTCGCGTCCAGGTAACTAATTATTAGTACAAAAAACAGACGTTGTGAACTATATACATATGTTAAATATATTCTTTATTATCTTATTTGTTAGCACTGCCACACAATCGGAACATCTTCGTTATCAGCTGAACACCACCACCGGAAAAAAAATTCTTTGTTAGCGTTTCACATATCTTTTGACCAACGCGTTAGTTAGCATTATGCCAACGATAACAGTATAACTGTGGAGATCCCTGGGTAGTGATTAGCTGGGTATCGTACCACAATAGTGTTCACTCCTAAGTTGTCTATGCGATCATTTCGTCTATGAGAGGATACAAAATTGCACCCCCATCTTCACAAGCATTACCTCTACCCCCCGAATAAATCTGCCTCCCGTGAAAATATGTGGATGGTCTTAGACCCACTTTAACCAGCAGAATAATTCTTGGTCTAGAAGAACTTTCCCCACAGCAACCACTACAAACCACATCTCGTGTCCTCATCCGTACAGTCTACGAGGAACGCATTTTCATTTCCTGCTTCAGCGGAAGAAAGAACGAGGGGTCAACCCGTAAGAAAATCTGCCAGCGTCGCGCCGTGTAATTTGTCTTCCGGCGCCTGTCGTGTAGAGCGTGTTCGGTGGGTGTCCCTACTTTGTAGCTGTCAATTCAGACACACATGGCCTCTGTCAGGCGACAGGTAAACAGTGTTCTTCGTTCGACGCTGGCAAACGCCACCAGCGTTCACTTCCGGTCGACACGCCGCTTCGATGTTATAAAATCTCTGCACAAAGAGACGCTGCATCAGACGGAATCGCCTGTGCGACAAACTCGCGTCTCCCACGTGACCTAGTCCGGCCAATCGAAAGACGACCTGTTGCATGCGTCAATCGGACCCTTATATAGATGCGGATAGTTTTGATTTGTCAAAGGTAACGGAGCAGTCGGTCGGTCAGCAGCTTTTGAAAGTAGCCAATACTTAGACTTGCTGCACTCTCATCGCCGTAGGGGTAAGTTGATTCCTTGATAGTATTGCTAATATGTTCTCTGAACGTCATTTAAAAAACCTGACAGTGTCTGTTCTTCAATTTTTTATATCATTTTCTTAATCCTAGAATCGAAGGTACACTGCCGGCTAAATTACGTTGAATAAGTCCGAAGCATTGATCGTTATTTCAATGTTTCGTCCCAGAAGTATTCTAAAAGAAAAAAGGTAAGTTCTGATATCGCGCAGTATCTAGTACTCAGAACAAAGTAAAGTAAAGGTAAGTTCTGATATCGCGTAGTATCTAGTACTCAGAACAAAGTAAAGTAAAGGTAAGTTCTTATATAGCGTAGTATCTAGTACTCAGAACAAAGTAAAGTAAAGGTAAGTTCTTATATAGCGTAGTACCCAGTCCTTAGGACTGCTCAAAGCGCTTTACACTTTACTCCCTGGTAGATCGTTTCAATCGAACACCACCTCGACTTCTCTGGGAAGCATTCAGCCATGCTGCAATTAATACTTGAATACTATTCGTACACAAATATCCACCATTGTCTACAGCCAGGCATTCATTCGCACAGCTGAGTGAACTCCAGCAACGTAGAGTGAACGAACTTGCCCACGGTTCGAAACAGCAGCACAAAATTCGGACCCGGGTTCTCGCTTGATAGTCCGAAGCTCTATCCACTGCGTCACTGCGCTATACGAATACGTAACATTAAACTTTCGAAGCAGCGCTATTGACGGAGACAGACGGGGCTAACCACAACTAGAATAGCTTGAAGCCTGTGGATGATCTCCAGAATTACGACCGGCGTAGACCGCAAGTTGGACGATGCACAGCTGATTCGGCGAATTTCCGACATTTGTGTTGGCAATATACCAGGAGTAGGCTGATACTGTTATAACCTATGGCTCGGGAAAATTATTCTGGAGAACGGAGCTGACAAACTAGTTCTGATATCCGATTTTCCTTGTATTCATGAGTTCAGATAATTGTCCCAGCCAGAACGGAGATTTCAAAGGTGTTTCTTTTAAACAGGTGCTACTCCATTAGCAAACAATGCTCTGGAAATGTGTGTCTGTATAAGTCTATACAATTATATTACAAACTATATAGACATCTATATAATTGTATAAAAATGTACATAATTATATATAAATATGTATAATTCTATTGAAATCTTTAGAATTCTATATCATTACTGTGGCCACTTCAAATTTCTATAGAATTCTACACAAATATAGAATTATTGTCACATGAATTTCGATAGAATTCTACAGAATTCTATAATACTAAATATTTTATAGATCTGTTTACAAAGGACTTGCACGAAAGAGTCCTTACGAAGTTTTTTTACAATGGAGAACTAATCCGATCTTTGGACGACTTGGTGGCCCCACGTGTCTTTTAATGAACCTTAGTTATATAATGTAATTAATTTGTTCGGTTACCTGTTTATGATTTTTGACACACCTGGCCCTTCAGTATGCAATGTAAACAAGGTAGTCGGGACGAAAGATTCAAATTAAACACATAACGGTTAAACTGCATGTTAAGATTTGTGATTCATTAAAAACACATTATCAAAAATGCCCAACCACCGGGTACCATTACATAAACAAAGATGCCCATCCACCGGGTACCACTACATAAACAAAGATGCCCATCCACCGGGTACCACTACATAAACAAAGATGCCCATCCACCGGGTACCACTACATAAACAAAGATGCAGAAGACGATTTCTGAAATTCCCGGTGTACACGTACTGAACA
The DNA here is from genome assembly GCA_020002185.1 of Paraescarpia echinospica. Lineage (NCBI taxonomy): Eukaryota > Metazoa > Annelida > Polychaeta > Sabellida > Siboglinidae > Paraescarpia > Paraescarpia echinospica. The sequence goes on along the minus strand of CM034539.1, from coordinate 6,454,413 downwards.
CCTACTACGATGTAGGCCGTATATTTGAATAGTTATTGACATCGAAAGTTGGGGATGTTGTCCTAACTTTACATACAAACATACATACATACATACACATACATACTTACACACACACACACACACACACACACACACACACACACACACACACACACACACACACACACACACACACACACACACACACACACACACACACACACATACTCAGAACTCAGAATCAATTTATTTGATCTATGTATTCAATGCATAGACAACGGGAGACTCCAATTAAGATATATCATATCGCTAGCAAAGGATCCACCCCTTCAATGTAAACAACAACAAAATTTACATGAAACGATCAGAATAATATATGTTATATATATAGTTGAGTATTACTCAACGTATCAACATACATCCATGTATACAATTACATATTATATGTACTCGTGTATTGACGTACATATAGATACATATGTATACATTTCAATATATATTATGAACTACAAATATAACAATTGTGAATACTACAACAGGATTCATAATTTGAAATAAAATATTTGTGTACGTACATACACACACACACACACACACATACATACATACACAAACACACACGCATACATATATACATACTTACATACATACATATATACACACATACATACATACACACACATACATACATACATATATACATACACACACGCATACATATATACATACATACATACATATATACATACATATAAATACATACATACAAACGCTGGCTCGTTTATAGTTAAATATCGGCAAAATTGTAATTTGTGGTTAATGAAAACACATTTATGCGGTCAAACAGTAAGAATCTGTATTGCTTATAATTGCTATATAGCTTGATTAAATTTCCGTTCTATTATCTTCAGAACATTTACGTAACAATAACATGTTTATATATTGCTACGTCAATTAACAAAGTTATTAAGTTGCCCATTGTTTACGGCGATCATTAGACGCTTTTTCTGTTCAAGGATTCAAGGAAACAAACAAACTTTGTAGCATTCAACGACTTCTGTTGTTTCAGCTCTGCAATCCAGTATGGCGCAACGACTCGTTGTCGTGTTGGCGATGGTGGCATCCATAGCGCTGTTTAGAGGTACGTGTCGAACGTCTCATGTTGACAATAGTTTACGAGTTGTTATTGTCCTTATCAACCAAGAGGGCCACCCACTTGCTCTGTCTGTAACAGTTTCGCTTCCTCCCGCCACTTTCACCTCAGTTCTCACCCCTATTTTTCTGGAGTGTCAAGTTCGTCCTATGTCGATTGTTTCGCAACTACCGGAATATAACTAAATGTAATTCCCCTGAGCACCTTTCTTTTATATATAGTTCCTTCTAGACAAGATAACAAGCATATTTTGGTTGCAATCACTTGGTGGCCGCCCTCTCAGATTTCAGGATGGCCGCCATTGTTTTTTAGGTTTTATTCATATATGTTCTTGTAGACAACTTAAAGCATTGATCGTAGTAGTAGACCTACAATTTAGGAACTAGGAATTCCATTACAACAAAATAAAATAAATGTATGTACGCCATCTTCAATTTCACGATGACCGCTTCAATCCAATTGTTCTCGTATGCCTACTTTTTAACCACATTGAGGTACACCTGCACAATGGTGGGCATGGAATTTGATTATGATAAAACAATAATATTAACATAAGCTGAGTTTTGTAACAATACGCAAAGCTTTGAGAACAATTAATTGTATATAAAGTTCTGTCAAAGTACCACTGGTTTAGATAAACTATAACCAAATCAGATTATAAATGATCGACGTCTACCACCGCAGTGCTAATGCTGCAGGAGACTATGTTTCCAGAGTATGACAGATATGTGAGCACCACAGTTGCGTTGGCACAGTTTCACAACTGCCTCTGGATTATGTCATCTTAATTAGGACTGTGACAAGTAATTTCCTTTCCTGACCCGTCCCTGCTTTGAATGGGTCTGGGCTCAGTGTTGTTATAACCATGTAGTGTGCAAATAGTGTGGCTTGCAGATGAGCCTTCAAATGCAAGAGATTTTGGTCCTAACGTTTCCAATTGTTGGTTCCATCTTAGCATAGTTAGTAGCTAGTATTCTGTAACCGAGTTCAGCAGCTTGCAGTGCAACCGTTCACACGATTAAACGTTCTTGCTCTTCTTAAGGCACATCACCATAGGCAAGTCTCAAGAGCTGATATTCTTAACAAGTCTAGCAACATAATTCAATAACTTAAATTATGTTGCTAGCCTTGTTAGGAACAGCCTTCGTGAACATTTTGAAAACGTCTTTATTTTTAAACCAGTTTTATAGCATGAAAGCCATGTACGGATGTTGGACGAAGCTCTTTCGGGTCCGAGTTTGTTATACGTGGGTTGCAGACAAATTTTTTTCTGTTTTGGACTTGGGCCAGTAATCATATTTGTGTTAAGCAAGCTAGGTGGCAATCTAACGACACAATACCCAATGTCCTTTGCAAAGTAATAAACCTCATTACTAAGATCCTCATGTGTCAGCGGTGATGCTGATATGTGTGGTACTGTCGTTTTCTGGCACTTGTATAAGAACATCCTTCTTTATGACTCCGAGTACAAGCATCTTGCATAACAGAATGAGTTTCTCTGTCATGTAGAAAATCATGTGATCTTTGGTTGGCCATCTGGACAAGAACAATTTTGACAATGGCAGTGGTGTCGCTAACCTACGAGTTTACCCATTGCCAGGCGGTTGCAATATACAATGTCTTCCTTGATAATTATCTTTACGTGGTAGTTTTGAAAGATAACTAAACCTCCTTTGTAACTTCACCACAGGTTTGCAATGCAAATGCAGGAAATGCATGTCCAACACCTTCACACACTCTGAATGTTGTTGCATGTGTGAACTATGCATGAAGCTTTGCAGCCATTCCATTTACAATGACGTATCGTTTGTCAGTTGTACTCGTAGGCTCATTCTGCGTTTACTCTTTGTTTATTGTAATGTAATCCATTCAAACAAAAAACTATGTTATTTGTTTTTAAAACACTGGGTTAACATTATGGATCATGAAACCCACGTCGTGGAATGACATTATTAAGGCCAAGGTTGCAAAATGGACTGACTATTAATAACATAGAAGAGTGACTTTGTTAACCTCGACTGATATTCCCTGGTTTGAATTGTCAGTGTGGTTTCTTGAAGAGGTCATCTACATTCAGGAACTTTTCCGTTTTACTTCATCAGAGATATATTACTCCTGAAATTGTGTCAGCGTAAACACCCTGGTTACATTTTCGCCCACTCATAGATGATAAGTGAACGATATAAGCCAATACCTTTATACTTTTACCATTGTAAAGAACACTATTTTGTTGTTCCAGTGCACAAAACAACGGTGTGTCTGTGTGTTTGGTGATGATAGCCATATTTAGTTAAATACGACGTTTTTATGTAATTTGAAAATCACATAACTAAATCCCACACACGTCAGTTTCTAAGTTGTCTAGAAGAAGATTACATCAGAACAAACAAGGAGTAATGTAGTGGCTATCTTGAATGATAAAACGGCTGTCATAAGGTAAATTTATTTAGTTATAATAAACCGTCATGCACCCATTTGTGTAGGTCTAACCGCCTATGCAGCTTATCATACGGCTTACAAGACGATATAAAATTATGATAATTTGCTGGTGGACATCGTGAAATCCAATATGGCGCCCAAAATATTGTCATGTTGTCACAGTCAAAATCCTTGTCCCCAAGTTTGTAAGTATATCCACACAAAACTAGCTTTCTACGTGGTCTAGAAGGACATACACGAGGAAAAGACCTGAAATAATATTGCGGCTGTCTTGAAATCTAAGGTAGTGGCAATAAAGCAATGTTAGTTTGTCGTAATCAAATTCCTTGTCAAATTCCTCGTCTGCAAATATGTGGGAATTGCTACCAAAATCAGCTTTCTGTGTGATCAAGATGGAGAACGTACATAGATTAGAAGTTCCATAATCTAACTGCGCAATGTTCTATTCGTTTGTAGATGACTTTGGCGCCCACGCAGGCCCGATTGTGGTAAGATCAACGTTCCTTTTGAGTGGTAACGAAACACTCACGTACGCACGCACAAACATACACAACCCATGTACGCACTTGTGCGCACACACAATTACGCGCGCACACGCAGACACTCAACTTTTTCACTCATTCATTCACTCATTTACTAACTCAACCACTCACCCACCCATCCACTCAACGACCCACCCACCCTCAACCTAATCAATCGTTTAATCGCCCGCCACGCCCGCTCACACCCACACACGCACGCACGCACACACGGACACCCCCCCCACACACACAGCTCTCTGCAACTCAGACCAATATTTCTACCTCGACGTCTTATGGTTGTTTGTTACAGAAGCCGCCGACGACTGCGACTCCTAAGAAGAACTCTAACATGATGTACTTCAACAGCTACCGGCGCTACCTCGGCTGGTGGTACCCTCGCTACGACCGCAACTACAACCGTTACCCTTACATCCAGTACCCAGTTCACCGGCCGCAGTTTCCACCTATAAACAACCGGCCGCTATACCCACCCTTCACCCGGCCCCTCTACCCCCCGGTATTCCAGACGCTGTCTCCACCGGTTCTCCCTCCGCAGCCCCCGATATCCCCGACGTCGTTTCCACCGATCAACCGGCCGCAGTTTCCAACTCCGACGCAGTTTCCAGGGATAAACCAGCCGCCGTTCCAGACGCCATTGCCGTACCCAGGCTATCCGGGGAACAGACCGTTTGTTCCATGGACGATGTACCCGCCCGTCAACCCTGCATACCCGACGGTACGACCGAGATTTAACACTCCCGGATATAGGCCGACATCAGTGCCGCTCTTCCCCGGTTACCCCGGGCAGTATCCAAGTGCAACGATGGTCCCGAATTTTGGATATCCTGGTCCAAACAACCCCTTCCCCTACGGCCCGTCGCCTTACAAGAAAGGCAAAAAGGCGCTGAAGAGGTTAGTTAAGAAGGTGGCTGAAGGCGGGTAGCCATCGAACATTGATTGAATGATCGTCCAGTAGTCACACACACATATATATATATAACATAGTTAACAGCGACATGTGTGTCATGTTTCGTAGAACCGAACCATGACATGTAGAGACGACGAAGCCAGTGCATTCAACAAGTAATTCGAGGTGAATCTCGCCGGAACTATCGGAAAACCTTCAATTGTTTTTCACTCCAATGACTAATTGGTCTCTACATCATGCCATTTCCACGTTTGACTCCTAATGAGATTACTGTAACCAACATATACATAATACTGTTTAAATGTTGATGGATCCTTCTGCGAGCGCGCATATTCCGGAATATACTAAATCTGTCTATTGGTTTGCAACAGCGATAGCACGGTAATGCGCTAGAATAACTCATTAATATTTGTATATATATATATGTATAATGTGCATTTTTGTGATAGCTATTCGTTACTGTAACTTATGTGCCAACATCTGCTCGTGGAAAGCAAGACAGTCCGTGCGGAAAACTGTGAAAAATTCATCGATTTCTACGTATTCTCAGTGAAAGGGTTCGGGAGAAAATGTGAAATCACTTGAGACCACGAAACCATCACGTCTTTTTAACGGCGTTGTGTTCAACGAATATTTCGATTTTAATATAACAAGTTGCAAGTAATAAGCGGAACTAAATATTTATGGAAATGGGAAAGCTTGATCGAGAGGAAAAGCAGCATTTCCCGCGCGAAAGCTGAAATGTTGACATGTATGGTATTTAGGTTCTAGTACTAGTATTTGACATAGAGGTACGTTGTCGTGTTGTTGTATGTACGCTCTACGACATGCATTTATGCATTATTGTTGCATAAGCATATACATTATTTCACATTCCTTGTGTGGTTTTTAAGCGACAGTGTATGTTATATCAGGAGAGGTTTTGTTACGGACAATTCTTATTAACCAAGCGATGTAACTTTCTGATTATGATGTGTATAACGGATAATGCAAATAAAACTCTCAACACCATTCAGTGAAGATATTTGACACTTTCAACTGTTACACGGTACGAACCAATGCAAAGTTAAAATAAACACACACGCATGCACGCACGCACACACACACACACACACACACACACACACGCGCGCGGTCGTCGAGCGGTTGGTGTGCCAGACAGTTGACCGGAGGAACAGGGGTTCGAATCCTGGTGCCGATCGATCGGTGTTCGGTACTGGTATCGGCCACCGTGTCGAAACATGGGTAATTTCGTTCACCCTACATTGCCTGTGTCTTTCGGAAAGTAAAGGAAATGGAGAAAACTGTTCGTGGTCTCACTGAGCTGGGATCTCACTCTCTAAACTCCAAATGATAATGCCAGAGTAATCAACCCAATGATTGTGGGCTTATACTGGAGGAGGAAGAAGAAATAGCCAGTAACGTCAATTTGAATTAACATGCCTTTCACTCGCTAGATGGCATGACTTTAGCAATTTATTTCTCCCGCGATACGTGGTGCCGGCTAACCCCCACGTAATGGTTAAAGTTAAGCCGTAACGTATTTTGGAACTTTCCGAATATATGCGACTACCTCTTTTTGGAAAATAGGGATTTGCTGGAACATAGGATTTATGATGAAACGTACATTTTACACTGTGCAGTTATATCGAATCCCTGTCCCTACCGTAATAATAATAATACTGATAATGCATTTGTATAGAGTGAGCCCGTAGACAGAGGTTCAGAGAGTTAGACAGAGACTATCGCGGTAAATAAACCTTGAATAAAATGACAACTCACCATCGCTGTGGTTGCAATGGTCGCACAAGCGCCTTGGATATGTACATCTGCACCGTGCAGTCGTATTGCGAGTTAATCCAAAACGATATGCCTTGGGAAATTTCACAACACATCCAGTGTCAACACCATGCTGACGATACTGAAATGGCAAACGTTAGAAACAAGGAGAAAGATTGCTCGCCTCACAATGTTTTTCACGATCACAAATGGCCTCGTAAACACATCCAGCCTAAACCTGAAAGCACCATCCAGAAGATCTAGACATCACCACAGCAAGACATTTCAGGTACCATCTTCCAGAACAGACTAGAGGAATTTTTCATTCTTTCCCAGGACCATTCCAGATTGGAATGGACTTCCAGAGACAGTAGTGTCAGCTCCAAGCCTTGGCTGCTTCAAGGTTAGGGTTACTGCCCACTTCAGTCCTAAATAAGCAAAACCAGCACTTCCCCCCGCCCCACTCCCCATCCACTTTTCATTATTTCCCTTCATCTGTCCACCCCCCACAAATCCATTTCTTCAACTGCAAACTATCTTCTCCTATCTATATCTTGTCTACCTATTCCGATGCGCAACCCCTGCAAATATACCAACAATGATCTTCAAAATGTTGAAGTTGGTTGGTGAATCGGAGGAAGAAGATATTCCAGAATCAGTCCCGCCCACGTAGAAGTGGGCGGCAATAATGGCGCTCGGTATCAGTCGCGTCATTTCCGGTAGGACGTAGTTACAGGTTGGTTCCCGAACGCGCAGTACTGTGCAGTACAGTGCATGGCGTGTTGAAACTTAGCGCAATCAGGGGCTTTGCGGGCGGAATTAAAACATGTATAAATTTACGAACCACCGCAATGGGTCCGCTAGTGCGCCCATATAATTTCAGCTCCTCACATGCGAAACTGAAGGAGATGTATTAGAGACGTCATGATCCACAAGAGGGTGTACAGTTCTGGTTGTGGTTGTAGACACTTAGTACGTTTTGGTGATGCCGGCAGGTAAACTTTAATTACGTACTTTTTTTTAACTACGCAGACTAATAAATGCGGTTAGAAACTGCTGTCCCTTCCCCCCGATTTGTGAACTATTAAGATCACCATCGGTACTGGGCAAACGTGACCTGAATGGCGGGGTGGCCGTATTAACGGGACTAATATCCTATACTTTACTGTTAAAGAAATAATTTTGTACCGTCTCAGTGTGACCTTGGTTGTGAGGTGGCTGTATTACTGAGGTGACCGTAAAATCTGGTTATATTGTATAATAATGTGTCTTGTCTTGTTGTCATGTATGTGGGGGTCAGACCAGCACACATGTAGATTCAATTGGCCATAGTTGGGTGAGCATGCTATTTTTTGGATGACCACTTACCTTCGCGCGACATTAGCGCGCAATCAGTAACAGGTTGTGTCGCCACCTGCCGAAAGGTCTCAAGTTGAATACAATAGTTGTGAAAAGCTTCGGCAGAGGGCGTTGGTTCAAGCAGCTTGTAAACAAGTCGGTAGTCCTGTTCTGCTCGAAATTTCAATTTATGTGCACACACTACACATTTGCAGGAAATAATTTATACAACATGGCAATCGTCATGCATAGCTGTACACGGGCGATATGCACATCTAACGTGGCGTGGAGTGGATACAAAGGTAAGTTAGGTGACCAAGAAAATTGTAATTTTACTGACTTCGCGATTTCGATTGGCAATGCCATGCCCAATGCCATGGCAAGCGCCTCGGCTCTAGACTCTAGTCTAGTTCTACAAACTGTTACTTTGTTTTTGATAAACGCTAAGGTCAGCGTCAACGATTTAATCCACGCAGAACGGGCGTAATGAGTTTTGTTTCTTGGTTTACATTATGTTACTTTTAGTGGACACGATCTTAAGTTTAGAGAACTGGTATTTCATTAGTTGTACGTTGATCCCAATGCCAATGGCAATGCCGGCCGGCCTTGCCTATCCCAGGCCAAGGGCAACATCCAGCCCTAATCCTTGCCAATCTGGCTGATGCGCTGAATATGTTATAATAGTCTGTGACTGTGTCTTACAGTGTTACGCTCAGACCTGGGTTCAATTCACTTTTATCAATTCCAATTCATGTGTATTTACTAAAGATCAATTCGTATTAAATTCAACATATTCAGAAAAAATATCAATTCAAATTCAATAAATTTTTATTCAATTCTGATTCCATTCTAATTCAAATCGGCAGCTTTAGCTGTTTTGTTGTGACTTTCAACTAAATAAAGTTTTTAAAGTTGTAATGCTCAAATGTAAAAAAGTAAAGGTAAGTTCTTATATAGCGCAGTATCCAGTTCTCAGGACTGCTCAAAGCGCTTTACACTTTACTCCCTGGTAGATCGGTTCAATCGAACACCATCTCGACTACTCTGGGAAGCATTAAGCCACGCTGCAATTAATGCGCAAAGACTATTTGTACACAAATATCTACCACTGTCTATAGCCAGGTACTCATTCATACAGCTGAGTGAACTGAAGCAATATGTAGAGTAAACGAAATTGCCCAAGGTTCGACATTGCTGAACAGGATTCGAACCCGCGTTCTCTCAGCCGAGAGTCCGGAGTTCTTACCGCTGCACTACTGCGCTCCACAAATGTCTTCCCACGCTGCATCACAAAGGTGTTACACCCTACCCTTCTTCAGTGACGCCCTGGTACCCAGAAAAGGCAAAAAGAACTTGTTTACACGACGCCCTGCTATATTTGCATCGTAACTCTACTTGTGGCAATATTAATTTGAGAGTATCTGCAAGTGCCCCGATCTTGAAACACATCCCTATCCCGATTGCGCCACGTCCGCGGTTCAGTTTTTCAACAATCCAACAGAGCGCGTTTCGCGATTGGGAATGGGATACAAAGTTGAAATCGGGACGCTTGCAGATGTTAAATTCGCCGTTAAATTCTTAATCGTGTGTGCTAACAAATATTAAAATATGTTGATTTGAGGAAGCGCCGACCATCAAAAGTGGGCAGATCAGAGTGACGGACTTTCGTGCAGCGCCTTATTTTGTTCGTTCCTTCAAAAGTTACAGTCCGATCGTCGGGAGACTTCTACCATTAAATTCTTTCTCATGTCATGATATGATATGTGCAAAATGATTAAAATATGTTTTGATCTGAGGAGGCGCCAACTTTGCAAGTCAGTACACCCTGTTCGCAACAAACTTTTGTGCAACGTCTCGACTATACATATATCGCCAAGTAGTCCTTAATCATTTTGTTTATATCTTCAAAACTTAAAGTCTGATCACATGGAGACTTATACAGTTAGATCTGTAATTTAATTCTTAATCATGAAGCGTGCAAAAAAATAAAAAAATATGTTTTGATCTAAGGGGCCGTCAAACTTTGCAAGTCGATAGATCAGAGCCTGTTCGCGACAGAATGTCGCAAAGCGCCAGAAGGACCGTAGCCGGCATGTGTGATTAACATTTGTTTTATTCATACACTCTTTATGTGTTAATGTATCGATATATAATGATACGTAACAACATTTAGTATAACATAGCTGAACAATAGTACTGAATAATTGCGTAATGTGTGCGTTAAAACAACCGACTCCCCCTCAATATGCAATGACCTGCCAGCACACGAAGGTGTTCATGCTCAGGCAAGGCATCCCGTTTCTAGGTCACAACATCACGTGCTTATGTGGACTAGCCAGGGGTGCAAAGGTTGCTGTCAGCCAGCGTCTTGTTTTGGCCAAATCGTTTAGTAGTAGCTACCTGTAATAATTATTATTTATAGGGGTACCATTAAACAGTGGCTTTAAACTAGTGATAGATACTTTTTTCTGTTTGTTGACTGATTGTTAACATTGAGATTGTGTGTGGGTGTTTTTTTCTGTAAATAAAACAAAATTAGCTGTGCATTATTTTAATGTCTGACATCACACTTTTTCAGTTACACCTTTTACTATTTGCAGTGCAATGTACCTAAATTTCTTTTCAGCCTAGCCCAGCAGTATTTTGCACACCTTTTAATCTCTGGGAATATTAAATATGATGTGAATTTATACATAAAATGTTATGTCATGCTGAATATTGTGTTTTACTAAAACTGAAATAAAGTTAAGACATGCCAATTTAACTAAATTAAACATCTTGTATTGTCTATATATATACTATAATGTTCCATTTTCCCCATTTATATTTATCTAAATGTCATTTTTTCACAATTACTATATTGCTTGTACATTAACAAATTTCAAAATTGAAAACAGCAGTATATATCTCTATTATGTTAAACCTAGCCCAAAGGAATTTGGCGCACATATTACCTGTATAGTATTCTCTGTGTATGTTGAATATTATGCAGATTGACACAAATTAAAAAGTTATGTAAAGCTGAATATTATGTTTTGTTCTACAATGCCCGAGCCTGTATTATAGTACATAAATACATGTATACACTGTGTACGTAATATACTATATGTGCGTAGTATGATATTAAACTACAAGCTGTACACTGCTACTACATCTCATGTATTTAATTTAGTTGTGTGTCGCAAGTGCCCTTTTAACCACTGCTCACCGCGCTCTATGTGCCCTTTTACTAAAATGGCACCCTGCCCTTTTGAAAACCTGGACAGAACACTGAACCTGCACCAGTACAGTATGGTACCACCTTGCAAAAAGAACAAAGGGGATGCTGAACTCTGGACATTGGCAAATGCTAATTCAACTCCTGAGCAAACAATAATTTTGGTCTCTGGTGGTCAATTAGCACTTAGCAGCTCTGTTCTATGCAGCTAGTAAAACTGTACATAGTGACTGAGGGAGCAGAGCAGGGCCTCGCCCAGAGACCCGTCCACCCGTCATTTGGACGGTTAAAATTAAAAAATTGCGTTTTGGACGGTTTGAAATTGATTGTGGACGGGCCCGTCCATGTCGTTTTTTTGTGCGGGCCAGCCCGTCCATGCCATTTTTACGACGTCATTGATACTGCCGCGAAGCCAGTTACAAAATCTACGGAGATTGGTTTTGAAAATCGTCCACCCAGATCGCCTGGCCAGCTCCCCGACACACGCCAGGAAACAATTAAGCCAGGCCTCAACTTCCTAGGGTAATTGTCACCTAACCATTAGCAGTGGTTGCTTGAAAGGCAGCCAACACTTGCTTGGACTAAATAATCCTATGTGAGGTCAACGTCATGGCGGGGAGATACAATAAGCACTTGACGGTTATGACGCGATCTTAGAAAACGGATGGAATTCTGCGTAATCGACATTTCGAAACGGAATTTGTGTTTTTAAACGGAAACTCCGTAAACGCTGAAAGAGTACAATCACGAACACCATAAACGATTCCGAGTTTATTGGCGATATTTTGAAACAAACATGATTACTATGCAACAGTATTCGTTTATTTTGGTGGATTTATGACGCATGATTTTAAAAATGCGCAAGGCAAATCGTTACGAGTGTCATCAGTCATGGCGCCCATGGTACCTCGTGTCAACCGACATAAACAGGGACATGGGCGGAAGGTGCTAACATAAACCGTTTCGCGATCGTTATCTGGCTGTCTGCTAAGCGCATTGAAGACATGTTGCTAATTAAATGTAATTGTCACATATTTAGAACACGCATAAGTGTACATATTCCGGTTTCGAACACAAAAGTCGAAGGAATAACAACAGCCTAGGTTACGCTGGCTCAAAATGATATAGTCCGTGTTTTGTAGTTCTAACAAATTCCGTTGGATAGCGTCATATATAGTGTAGCTAAAATGGTTGAACATTATCAGTGAAACAGCATCAGTGATTTGAACATTCATAAATGTTAATATGATTGCTTGTTTAATTTACATTTGTTAACTTATATATTAAGTACTGCTGTATTAGAAACAACCAGGCATTTAATGTTATTGTGTGACACAAATTATTTGATTATCTAAATTGATTATGTACGATTGTTATTGTTTTGTAAATGAAATATCGCACAAATAAATATTGTTACAAAAGTTAACTTCCCAGTAAAACAGTATTATTTAGATGCAGAGATCATAACATTGTGATATTTTAAATATTTGACAGAATGTATTATTTTTCAAAGTTAACTTTGAAATAAAATATTATTTTTCTGAACAGAAATGAGCTTCTGTTTCACTCTTAAACAGAACATGCATCATTTGACATGGAAAATGCGTCATTTGATACAGATTTTTTTTTTTTTAAACAGAAAATATGTCATTTGAAACAGAATTTGCCTTTTTCTGAAATGGAATTGAAACAGCCTTTTTTGAAACGGAAAATCAGTGTCCCTGTACATATATACTCATAGTTACTACGTGTTTTATGAAGTATCTCTTTGTTGTATGTATATTGTTATTACTCATTACAATTCTGATCACACATGATATGATCATTCAGTCATGTGCTCTGCCTTGCCTTCATAAATGGTAATATGTACTTTTAGTTTATTTTTATATTTTATGATTGGACACACTAAGTATAATTACCAAAATGTACCATGCAGGTATAAACATACATACATATATATATATATATATATACTCATAGTTACATAGCATGTCGATCGCGTGCCAGACCGCGCTTCGTAGCATGTTGAAAAAAATTTGGACTGGCAAAAATTTGATCCTGGGTGAGGTCCTGGAGCAGAGACTTGCTAGACAAAGAATTGCAGCCCGTGTTTTATTTGGTAACAAATCTTTTTGTGCATATCTAAATACTGGTCCTTCTGCTGTTGGTTGTTTTATTTTAGTCTGACCAAAAAGACACATCCGAAAATTTTACAATTGAACATATATTTGGTAGTTTATAGTTTGTAGGGTCAATTTATAAAGAAAAATGTAAATTTATTTTCCGTTTTGATGGATTCATTCAATTTAGCTTACTTTGCGGGATTCAATTTCAATTCAATCATAGTACTTAGCTGGCCAGGACCTAGGAGAGTTGGGACTGCTTGGGTGACCTTAATTATGAGACAGCTGTATCTATTACTGAGATGACCGTAAAGTGAAGTTTGACTGTATCAGGAATGTAAGACTTAGCACAGCAGCCATCCCACGCACCCGTAACTTTGACGATCAGTGGGATATGTCCATCTGTCACATTGTAGCCAGTATCAGAACTACACAATGCCTGGTCTACTTGCAGTATGGAGTCGGACACTGACAGCTCTGCCCGAGACACATCAGATGCTGAAAGACACACTGCGGGAGTTTGTGGAGAAGGAACTCAGACCAATTGCAGGACAGCTGGACAAGGAGCACAGGTTCCCGGAGGAACAGGTCAGTGGGGAACAGGGTAGGGATCAAGTATGTTTGATGAAATACAAGTACGATCAGGTCACGTACAAGTACAATTAGGTCACGTACAAGTACAATTAGGTCACGTACAGTTACAATTACATCAAGTACAGGTACAATCAGGTCACGTACAAGTACAATTACATCAAGTACAAGTACAATCAAGTCACGTACAAGTACAATTAGGTCATGTACAAGTATGATCAGGTCAAGTACAAGTACAATTAGGTCACGTACAAGTACAATTAGGTCATGTACAAGTACAATTACATCAAATACAGGTACAATTACATCAAATACAGGTACAATCAGGTCACGTACAAGTACAATTATTTCAAGTACAGGTACAATCAGGTCACGTACAAGTACAATTACTTCCAAGTACAAGTACAATTAGGTCATGTATGTAACAACAATAAAAAGTGGAAAAGCAGGATAAGATTATTTTTTTAATAAAAATGAAACATTGCCTGTTGCCTACGATCCTTTCCGTGCCTTGGTAAGGTAAATTTACAAGGCTTTCACAAGCTCTCGCCAGTTCTGTGTCTATACACTGTATATATATATATATGTATATATATGCAGGCTGCGAAATAAGGCCGGTCCGATCGTCCCGGACGAGTAGTTTCGGAGCTCGGACTAGTCCAGTTTTAGGAGAGCAGTCCCGTCGGACTAGCTGTAATGATGTGAAAGAATGTATACTGTGTGTGTGAAAGTGAAGTGGTGTGATGAAATAAAGCAAAACGATAAGATAACATTTTGTCACTCGACTAAATTTTGCGTCTGACCGTCTCATCCGGTACCGGGATTACGGGACTTGAAAATGGCCGCTGTTTACATCAGTAAGTGGTGCCTCCTAGCGACCATGAGTGTGGAACGACATGATCAAAATACTCGGTTTGCAGACAGCATCACGTTCTATCATATTATCGTTCGACCATGTCACAGGGGCGAATCGGTGATTATTTTAGCAAGCAAACAAACTCCAACAAAGGCACTGGAACACATGTCAGCACATACAAGGGAAAATCTAGCGCAAAGTTGAGGCCAAAATCGTCGTCTAAGACTAAAGCGAATGACGCAACATCAGCAACCGACATTGTCATCGCCGGTCATTCTACATCGAAATCATCCGACATTGCTGGTCCTTCTAACTCGACACCGTCCGACATTGGGATCATTGCTGGTCCTTCTGCATCGACATCGTTCGACACTGTAGTCATCGCTAGTCCTTCAGCATCGACATCGTCCGACATTGCCGGTCCTTCGACGTCGACCGACATTGGAGTCATTGCTGGTCCTTCTAGTTCTACACCCACTTCATCCGATACTTCCACTCCTACAACGTCCGGCACGGCTGCCTGTCCATCTACTGCTATCGTCTTATCCAGCAGTGACTCTACACATGAACGACATGACCAGATCCAAACTGCACCCATCTCATCTGATGACTTTGCACGTGTACTGTCGCGGCATCACCTTTTTGCCAATGATGGTCCTGATCACGTGACCAGTCACTCTAACACCATCTGCGTGCCCCCAAGCACCAGAAATATAAAAAGGATGGGTTGATGACGCATGACCGAAGCCAGGCTCACAAACGAATAGAGGCAGCCCATAAGACACAAACAGGCCCAATGGATACAGTCATCACGAAGATAACCAATGAAAAGACCAATGTCATAAAGCACCATTTCAACACAGCCTACCATGTTGCTAGATATAAATTGCCATTCCGTCATTATCAGCCTTTATGTGAGCTGCAAGAGAAGAATGGTGTGTGCATGGGTGGCTGCTATGAAAATGACAAGGCATGCAAGGTATTCATAGACAATATCAGTGAGACAGAGAGAGACAGAGTCAGAGAGGAGGTGGGAAAGGCAAAGTGGGTATCTGTGATGGCTGATGGAAGCACTGACCAGAGCATCACAGAACAAGAAAATGTTTACGTGAGATACGTAAATGAAGATGGTATTCTGAAGACCGAACTTGCAGACATTGTCCCTGTGAAGTCAGCAGATGCCACTGGTGTATTCGATGCCATAAAGAAGGGCCTGGACAACATTGGTGTGACACTGGGGAAATGTGTGTGCACAAACATGGATGGGGCATCTGTCAATCGGCAAAAACTGTGGAGTGGCCAGGAAGATTACTGACGCCATTCCACACAATGTTGTTAACATCTGGTGTGTGGCACACAAGCTGGAGTTGGCCATGCTTGATGCTATCAAGGTGTCAAGCAATGTTGTAGCTCTTGTAGAAGAGTGCGTTGATTTTGTGTACAGGTTCTACTATCGTTCCTCAAAAAGACGCCGGGACCTCAAGCAAATCGGCGACATTATTGAGGAAGATGTTGCCTACTTCAGTGCGCCGAAGGGCATTCGCTGGATGGCGAGCAGACAATGCGCCTACTCAGCACTCAGACAGAACTTGGCAGCAGTCTGTCTTCACATGGAAGATGCTGCGACTGGCAAAGGAGAAGAAGCTGCAAAGTGCAGGGGGTACCTCAGGAAACTGAGGAGTTCAAATTTCAAACAGGCCTTGCACTTCATAATTGATGTGCTGAATGTCCTTGCGGTTATCAGCTGTGCCTTCCAGAAGGATGACCTGCTTATCACGGACATTGTTGTGAAGCTGGGAGCTGGATGCCTGAAATTAAAGGCACTTCGACAGTTGAACGGCAAGGTGTTTGCAGAGTACACTGCCTCGGAGGAGACCTCACCTACTGAACTCCAAACGGCTGGCCTGTGCAACTTTGTTGACAAGGTTGTTGCCTTCGTTGAGATCATCCCACCACAAGTGAAGAGGATTTCGCTAGCTTTGGTAATGCTGATATCGTTGCTCTCTGTCAGCATTTCGAGGGCATTCTTGGAAGAGACGCAGATGACATCATTGGACAGTGGCCAGAACTGAAGATGTTGTTATCAAGAAAGCGAAGGCACTGCCCAATTGAAACGTACACTAGCCTGACTGACACACCAGAGGGGTTGGCAAACATAATGTTGTTGGTGCGACTGATGTTCACCATGTCGCCATCAACAGCAGCATGTGAATGTGGCTTCAGTGCTATGAATGCAATCAAGAACATTCGCAGAATGCAAATGTCAGGTGAAACACTTTCCACCTTGATGCGCATCAGTGCTATGTCACAAACCCTGAAGGAATTTGACCCAACCCCAGCCGTCAAGAAGTGGCTCAACACCACAAAGAACCCTCGATTGTTGGCTCGGCAATGACCTGGACATGATTCGTTAATGAAGAATAAACATTCAATCACAAATAACATTCTACATAACCCGTGGATGGACATTTAATTAAAGACGAACATCAAAGTAGAAAGCGTGTCTTCAGACATTTGCACTGTTCGTATTTTCTTATTTTCTTAATTAAACACTATCATTGCTAACAAGCGGATGAACATTTAATTGTGGAGGACTATTGCTACAAGTTGATGGACATTTAATTATAGACAAACATTGCTAACTAGTTGATGCACATTTAATCATGGACAAGCATTGTTAACAAGTTGATGGACATTTAATTGTTGACAAACATTGCTAACAAGTTTATGCACGTTAATTTTAATCATGGACAAGCATTGCTAACAAGTTGATGGACATTTAATTGTGGACAAACATTGCTAAACAATTTATGCACATTAATTTTAATTATGGACAAGCATTGCTAACAAGTTGATGGACTTTTAATTGTGGACAAACATTTCTAACTAGTTGATGCACATTTAATCATGGACAAGCATTGCTAACAAATTGATGGACATTTAATTGTGGATGAACGATGTTAACAAGCAACAATGTACCCATTAACTGTATATGTATGTCAATGATACTTCTTTCTATAAATTTTACTTGAAGAGAGAATCGATTTGTCATCTTCTCGAATAAAAGCATTAACTCATTTTAGTCAAACGATAGGCCAACGTGATAGAGCATATATGTGTGTGTGTATTATAATATATGTATATATATCTATATAATTACCAGGTACATTTAAGGACTAGTAAAAAAAATTCAGGACTAGTTGTTTGTGAGTCAGCCAGTCCGATGGACTACCAGCTGGCTAAAAGTATTGTGCACCCTGTATATGTATATATATATGTATATATATATATATATGTATATATATATGTATATATATATATATATATATGTATATATATATGTATATATATATATATATATATATGTACATATTAGATGAACATTGGGTTCTTCTTGCTGTTGTGCCCATGACAGCCCAGCAGTCTTCAGTTTTTGGTTTATTTCAGTAGTTTCTAAAAAGTTTATCATTATTTCTCTCTGACCTTCCGAGGTGGCTTCATAAGACATTGGGCATTTTCGTGGTCATTTCTAAGCTGATAGATCCGAGATGTAGCAAATGTTGTCATGGTTTTGCTAGTGGATTCTCTTTCATTGGACGTCATCACATAGTCTCAAGCCAGTCCATGGTATCTTTCTTAAGCATGTTTTGTGGAAACTGCCATGTTTGCTATAGAAATCAAGGTGGTAAAATGTAAGATGCTTTGAGCAGTCCTGAGGACTGGATACCATGCTATATAAGAGCTTTCTTTATCATAATGCATCTCCACAAATTGGACTTTATGGATTTTTAGACTAGAGTAATTATGACTATCTGAAAACCATTTGAAAGTAATTTTTTCATATTTGTTCGTTTGTAAATTGTTTAAGTTTCTGCTAGCATTTAAATTTGTTGTTTGATGTTGTGAATAGATCAAGACACTGGGTCAACTTGGCATGATGTCAGTACCAGTTGCAGAGAAGTACGGTGGTACAGGCCTAGACTACCTGGCATATGCCGTCGGCATAGAAGAAGTGAGCAGAGGCTGCGCATCAACTGGAGTCATCATCAGTGCACACACGGTCAGTATTGGGCACACACGGTCAGTATTATGGTTCACACGGTCAGTATTATGGTTCACACGGTCAGTATTAGAGTTCACACGGTCAGTATGAGGGTTCACATGGTCAGTATTGGGCACACATGGTCAGTATTATGGTTCACACGGTCAGTATTGGGCACACACAGTCAGTACTAGAGTTCACATGGTCAGTATGAGGGTTCACATGGTCAGTATTAGGGTTCATGTGGTCATTATTGGGCACATGCAGTCAATATTAGGGTTCTCATGGTCAGTATTCGACAAACATGGTCAGTATTATGGATCACACGGTCAGTATTGGGCACACATGGTCAGTATTAGCATTCACACGGTCAGTATTAGGGTTCATATGGTCATTATTGGGCACATGCAGTCAATATTGGGGTTCACACAGTCAGTATTGGGCAACACGGTCAGTATTGGGCACACACGGTCAGTATTAGGGTTCACACGGTCAGTACCGGGCACATACGGTCAATATTAGGGTTCACATGATCGGTATTGGGCACACATGGCCAGTATTAGGGTTCACACAGTCAGTATTATGGTTCATATGGTCAGTATTATGGTTCATATGGTCAGTATTATGGTTCATATGGTCAGTATTGGGGTTCACATAGTCAGTATTGGGATTTACACTGTCAGTATTGGGGTTCACATAGTCAGTATCAATGTTCTGCCTAAGTCGAATTTGCCCTTCTTCAGTGACGCCTTGGTACACAGAAAGGGCAAAAAGAATGCTCTGCCTTTTTTACATGACGCCCTGCTATATTTGCATCGTAACTCTACTATTAATACACTCTATGTGTTAATGTACTGATATATAATGATACCTAACGGTGTTCAGTATAACATAGCTGAACAGTAGTACTGAATAATTGCATAATATGTGTGTTAAAACAACCGACTCCCCCTCAATATGCAGAGACCTGCCAGCACACGAAGGTGTTCATGCTCAGGCAAGGCATCCTGTTTGTGCAGTGGACAAGCCAGGTGTGCTAAGGTTGCTGGCAGCCAGCGTCTTGTTTTGGCCAAATCGTTTAACAATAGCTACCTGTAATAATTATTATTCAGAGGGGTACCATTAAACAGTGGCTTCAAACTAGTGAGAGTTAGTTTTTTTGGTTTGTTGACTGATTGTTAACATTGAAATTGTGTGTGGGTGTTTTTTCTGTAAATAAAACAATTAGCTGTGCATTATTTTAATGTCTGACATCACACCTTTTCAGTTACACCTTTTACTATTTGCAGTGCAATGTATCTAAATTTGTTTTCAGCCTAGCCCAGCAGTATTTTGCATACTTTTTGCTTATGTAATAATCTCTGAGAATATTAAATATGATGTGAATTTATACATAAAATGTTGTGTCATGCTGAATATGGTGTTTTGCTAAACTTAAATTAAGTTCAGACATGCCAAATTAACTAAATTAAACATATTGTATTGTCTACATATGCTATAATGTTCCATTTGTCCACATTTATATTTATCTAAATGTCATTTTTCAAAATTACTATGTTGCTTTTACATTTTAAATTGTCAAAATCGAACATAACCGTATATCTCTATTATGTTAAACCTAGCCCAAATGAATTTGGCACAAATATTACCTGTATAATATTCTCTGTGTAAGTTGAATATTATGCAGATTGACACAAATTATAAAGTTATGTAAAGCTGAATATTATGTTTTGTTTTACAATGCTCGAGCCTATATTATAGTACATAAATATATGTATACACTGTGTACATAATATACTATATGTAAGTAGTATGATATTAATTTAACTACAAGCTGTACACTGCTACTACATCTCATGTATTTAATTTAGTCGCGTGTCGCAAGTGCCCTTTTAACCACTGCTCACTGCGCTCTATGTGCCCTTTTACTAAAATGTCACCCTGCCCTTTTGAAAACTAGCCAGGGGTGCTAAGGTTGCTGTCAGCCAGCGTCTTGTTTTGGCCAAATCGTTTAGCAGTAGCTACCTGTAATAATTATTATTCAGAGGGGGACCATTAAACAGTGGCTTCAAACTAGTGATAGTTACTTTTTTCTGTTTGTTGACTGATTGTTAACATTCAGATTGTGTGTGGGTGTTTTTTTCTGTAAATAAAAAAAATTAGCTATGCATTAATTTAATGTCTGACATCACACCTTTTCAGTTACACCTTTTGCTATTTGCAGTACAATGTACCTAAATTTCTGTTCAGCCTAGCCCAACAATATTTTGCACACCTTTTAATCTCTGGGAATATTAAATATGATGTGAATTTATACATAAAATGTTATGTCACGCTGAATATTGTGTTTTGCTAAAATTGAAATAAAGTTAAGACATGACAATTTATCTAAATTAAACATGTTGTATTGTCTATATATATAGATACTATAATGTTCCATTTTCCACATTTATATTTATCTGAATGTAATTTGTCAAAATTACTAT
Organism: Paraescarpia echinospica; assembly: GCA_020002185.1. Classification (NCBI taxonomy): domain Eukaryota; kingdom Metazoa; phylum Annelida; class Polychaeta; order Sabellida; family Siboglinidae; genus Paraescarpia; species Paraescarpia echinospica. The sequence goes on along the minus strand of CM034539.1, from coordinate 6,432,958 downwards.
ATTGCTTGTACATTTAACATTTTCAAAATCAAACACATTAGTATATATATCTCAATTGTGTTAAATCTAGTCCAAATGAATTTGGCACAGATATTATCTGTATAATATTCTCAGTGTATGTTGAATATTATGCAGATTGACACACATTATAAAGTTATTTAAAGCTGAATATTATGTTTTGTTCTACAATGCCCGAGCCTATATTATAGTACATAAATATATGTATACACTGTGTACATAATATACTATATGTAAGTAGTATGATATTAAACTACAAGCTGTACACTGCTACTACATATCATGTATTTAATTTAGTCACGTGTCGCAATTGCCCTTTTAACCACTGCTCACTGCGCTCTATGTGCCCTTTTACTAAAATGTCACCCTGCCCTTTTGAAAACCTGGACAGAATACTGAGTATCGGGGTTCATGTGGTCAGTATTGGGGTTCACATAGTCAGTATTGGGGTTCATGTGGTCAGTATTAGGGTCCACACTGTCAGTATTAGAATTCACATGGTAGACTTGCCTTAAACACAGTCATGTTCTATTTGCCCTGTACTACTCTAAGCACTGTCAATACCACAAGTCTCAGTTGGCCACCCAACTCATCTGTAGTCTTCCTCTCTTCCACTGTCCTTTGGAGTCTTGCCTAAATGCCTGGCTAACAAGATTCTTGGCATACGACAGTCATGCCCAAACCACAAGAGTCTTCTGTGTCTGATGTGTTGATTTTAGTGGTGAATATGTGCTTACTGTTATGTGTGCTTTGCGACATGTTGGCCCTGGTAACATGGCAACCCACAGACAAGGTATCTCAAGATGCTAACTCTTTGGTGTTTTCTCTCTGTCAGAGTCTGTACTGCGGCCCAATAGAGAGATACGGCACAGAGGAACAAAAGAAAAAATGGCTGTCTCCGTTCCTAGATGGCAACAAAGTCGGCTGCTTCGCCCTTTCAGAACCTGGTAAGTTTGTCTCACAGTTTTGGTCGAATAAATTGTTAAACAGGTTTGTCATTAATTTAAGCAAGAAAGAACATTTATAAACAATGCTGAACTTGTTACGCAAGAAACATTACCAGTGGTAAGCGACATCTATTAAAATACTTGTTCGTGATCAGTTGTACTTGGGTCACTCTTTGAAGCTGGGTGCCACACAGTGACATTCACTTCAAATCAATTTATTGCTTACCAATTCACTTATTCAGTCTGTTTGTTGTTGATCAGTGTGTTGAATTTTGATGTATTAATAAATGGGAATAAACTAAGGTATGAAAAAATATGACTTTGTATGTGCTTTGAAGCAAACTATCAACAAATAGAGACGAAAATGGCGGACCAATGTGTGACAAGTTTCGCCACTCGGTGTATTTGGGTAGGCATGTGCAAGAAAAGTGAATAAAAACAGAAAAAAACATACGAATTCGTGCTGTTTATGTGTCTTTTAAGTGTTTACTTTATTTCCTCCACCGACGAATCTAAGTAAAGTGTATTTTGGACGAAATGAAAATCGAATGTCCAACGTAACACATGGTTTCCGCAGTTCACACCTTTACATTTGAACTGAGCGAAGTACGATCCCGCGCATGAATCCAGAACTATTTGCACTGACCCAGTGTCGACGTATATTTGAAATCTGCAATACCAATTTTTGTGTGAAAAAATAAAACAATTAATCATTTACCAGCGATTTTACTTTAGACTTCTGGGTCGATTCCGGTTTTCTCGGTTACGTCAGACTGAACAAATCATTCAATTTCTCTTTGTAATCGAAAACTTGTGGAACTATTTTATGACCCATGAACTCTAACTCTCCGTGGAGGAATATCTGCACACTGAATGCGTGCGTAGCGTTCCCTCGTGTACTCAAACGAAGGTTTCAAATGTTTGCTTCCGGCCGGTGGGAGATTGTTACGCAGGACATCGTATGCTACTGACCGTGCTTCAAGGTAAGATTCTGCAAAACTTGATGTCCAACGTATCCGGAAGCCTAAAGTGATGACTTTCACGGACTCTTGTTACGTTGCACATGAGGATTTGTAGTAAATGACCATATAATCCATTGTTCTTGTGTTGCCTGCTTAATTTTTCTCATTTATTCCCTCTTAGGTTTTGATTTACTTGGGTTTGTATAATTATTTGTGAGGTTTAGATCAATTTGGAATAGAATTAGTAAATTGTGTGTGTGTGTGTCAGGTTGACTATGTCTACTCGGCAAAGCAACAGAATAGCTGGCAAACGCAACAACCCAGACCCCCCCAGCAGCCCCACCACCTCACCCTAAGAAAAAGACAAATGCAGAAACCTGTAGAGACTATAAACTGAAACTGAAAGCTAATCCAATAAAACATGAAGCGTACAAAGAGAAGGTGAGGTTGTACAGCCAACAGCGCAGAGAGGATGTCACACTAGAGACGAAAGCCAAGCAGAATGAACAAACAAGACTACGCATGCAGGCAAAGAGAGTGAGAGATAGGGCCCAGGAGGTTCTAGCGAGGCGCACTAGGAAAACAGATAAGGAACATAGGGCAAAATGGAGGGAGGAGAAGAAGAAACAAAGGGCAAATCTGAATGCCAACCCAAAGAAGAAGGCATGGTTCAAAAGAAAGCGACGACAGAAGTACCAAGAGAAGAAACGGGCAAAAGAGATTGATCAGCAGCCACAACTACAGAGCGATCTGCGATCAGGCGATCAGAACGTTAATCAGGAAACACAGCCTTCCACTTCTGCATCTTCCCACACACCAGCAGCAAGACGAAAGGCATTGTCAAGGGCACGGGCAGCACTTCCTGACAGTCCTCACAAGTATTTTCAAGTTGTCCAGGACCTGAAAGACAAAGCTTCACCCAGGAAACGGTCGATATTCGTAGCATCTGTAAGACCAGCCTCCTCCTTGGAAGTCAAGATTGGCCAACAAGTCATCAACAAGTTGGTTTCACTCAAACATTGTCGGTCAACATATGAAAATACGGCAAGATGGACACTTCTGTCAGTCTGCGGAGGCAGTCTGTCTGCCCGTGCCCAGTGTCTGTCCCTTGGAATTACAAGAAAAACGGCCGAGAAGATGGTGTCCAGCAGCTCCACCCTACTTGAACGTCATGCTGCTGCAAAACCCAAGGAGAAGAAGCTAGAAGTGGAGGTGAAGGATTTCTATGCCTCATCAGCAACCCTGCTGCCCCATAAAAAGCTTGTTTCGAAAAAGACTGGCATGGCTAGTGCTGTCTTATCCAAGCCTCTCGTAGACCTACATAGGGAATTTATGGAGTCGACAGGCAGTGTAATCAGCTTTTCGCATTTTGCAAAATTGAGTATTGTGAGACTGTCAGCCTGAAGATCAAAGTCATCAACAGCATAGCAGCGAGGTTGAACAACATCTGCCGGATACGCCATCCATACCACGCTGTGGATCTGGTGACGTGTGGTCGTGACGAGGGACGTTGGCACATCAACTGTGCATACAACCGTTGTGGAGCCTGTGGCCCCAACAAGTTGATGGACCACCTTCGCCCTCTCCTGGCACACCAAGGCCCAACAACCTGGTGAAGATGGGAAAACAGGGCCGTCATTGTCAATGGCAAGACGGTAAACTACAATTTTGTTTTAATGTTCAATTTAGTATAATTTCAATAATTTATATGGTGTATGTATTGTAATATCTGATAATGTAATATATTTCATATAACAAAATATTGTCACTTTACAATTTATAAGCTCAGCTTCAGTTTGTACATAAAATAAGACAAAACATATGATGTAAACTTATTGCTTTACTACACATGTATCATTAAGTAATAAGGTCCTCAACAGCACAGCAGTGAGGGTGAACAGACTCTGCCGTATACCCCATTCCTATCACACTCGATCTGGTGACTTGGTATGTAGGAATGACGTTGGCTCATAGACTGTGCCTACAACCCCCCCAATGAAGTCACTAGTATGAAATTTAGATACTTGTTAACATGAACCCTAATTTTGTTGTCTCTCATTGACTGTTGGTTAAAATGTGTTTCAGGTGAGCCGGAAGATGCTGGTCCGTAAGAATGGAAGGATAGTAGACTTGGCAGAGGAACTGAAAAAGGAAGTGATCTTCCTGGCTGGCCACCTGTACAGAGCGGACTGGCAGTACCTCCAGTTTGATTCCACCCGAAATATGATGCCCTTAGCCCGTGGCACAGCGATGATGGTCATGGACTTCGCCGAGAACTTCACCTGCTCATTCCAGGATGAAGTCCAGGCAGCGCACTGGCACCATGAGCAGGTGACGGTTCATCCGACAGTCACCTACTACGCTTGTCAGCTCTGCCTGGAGACAGTGACAGAGTCACTGGTATTCATCAGCGATGACCGTGTCCACGATTTCAATGCTGTCTTCAGGTTCACCCAGCAGGCTGTGGACCACCTCCACACCACCCGAGGACTGGACATCAACAACATCATTCAATGGACTGACGGCTGCGCTGCACAGTACAAATCGAAGGGCCCTTTTGCTGACATTTCCTGTGCCCTCTCCGACTTCGGCTGCACATTGGAAAGGAACTTTTTTGGTTCACGCCACGGCAAGGGTCCTTCTGATGGCGAGAGTGCAGTCGTGAAGAGTGGAGCAACAAGAGCCGTCAGATCTGGTGATGCTGTCATTGCAAATGCGAGGGACTTGTTCGACTTCTGCAACAACAGCAACCTCAACAAGCAACCTGTAGGCGATGGCTGCAAACACAGTCTGCGCACATTTTTCTTTGTCCCCAGTGCTGACATCACCAGAAACAGAGGCCGTCCCGTTAAGACCCTGAAAGGGACGCGGAGCCTACATTCCATCAAATGTGTGGAGGTTAACAGGCTTCTTACACGAAAGCTTTCATCCTCCTGTGCCAACTGCTTCAGTGGTGTTGGTGACTGTTTGCAAGAAGCAAAAGTGGATCAGTGGGTGGAAGAGTCTCTGAGGCCTGTTAGAGGGAAACGCCTGCCTGTTGCCAACAACGCTGTGCCTGCTGATGGTCCACCTGCCAACACTGCCTGCTGATGGTCCACCTGCCAACACTGCCTGCTGATGGTCCACCTGCCAACACTGCCTGCTGATGGTCCACCTGCTTCCCACAGCCGTAACGTTGGAGACTTCGTCCTGGCAGATGTTCCCGGGCGTCGGAGAACAGTTTCACTTTATGACAAAGTACTTGCTGTGGACATGGATCTGTCGCTGATCCAGCTGCACTATCTGCAGAAAAGATCTGATTCGGACTTGTATGTTTGGTCCGACTCAGCCTGGGTGTCGGTTCAGCAGGTGGTGAGAAGAATTGCTCCGCCCACACTTGCACCTGCCCGTGGAGTGGCCTTTCGTTTTCACCAGTTGGAATGACTGATTTTTTCCAATTGCTTCCGAGTTCTTGTGTAACCTGTCAAAACAATCTTTGGTGAAATAGAGTATGGTGTGCATTATGATTGCCCTTTATTCTGACGTAGCTTCAAAACAAAATTTAAGAATTTTTTTCATTTGCTTGGATTTGCTTTGTTGTATTTCCTTCTATTTGGTGTCTGTGTTACGCGGGACATATGTAGAGTTACGTAACTTTAACACCACATTACACACACACAAAAACAAAACAACTCATCTTTCTTTTAGCATAACATGATATGTTATGTACCTGTCTTTCAAAAAATACAAAAAAATATGGTTTATAAAGAGTTAATTTTTACCACCCCATGTCACACTTTGGCACCCAGCTTTAGAGAACCTACTTGCCAAAATATCAAGTGCATTTCAGGTACATATAACTTGAGTATTTATAGCACAAAACAGTACTTGTCTACTGTGTTGACAGTACTTGTCTACTGTGTTGGCAGTACTTGTCTACTGTGTTGGCAGTACTTGTCTACTCTGTTGACAGTACTTGTCTACCGTGTTGACAGTACTTGTCTACCGTGTTGGCAGTACTTGTCTACCGTGTTGACAGTACTTGTCTACCGTGTTGACAGTACTTGTCTACCGTGTTGACAGTACTTGTCTACCGTGTTGACAGTACTTGTCTACTGTGTTGACAGTACTCGTCTACTGTGTTGACAGTACTCGTCTACTGTGTTGCCATTATGACAATGGTGCACAGCAGTGAATACCCATCCTGATTATATCATACTATTAATACTGTATGTTTTCAACATAGTTAATAATTGGTATCTGAATAATACTATTTATCATTATGACTGAATTGTACTTGAGCTAATGTAACTGAACTTTGAATTGTACTTGATAAGTTTTTGTTTCAAAGAAATTGAACTTGACCTAGAGTGTACTTGTACTTGAAATTATGCTTGACAAGTTTTGTTTTGAAGTAGTTATACTTCACCTAATATACTTGAAATTGTACTTGATCAGTTTATGTTTCGAAGTAGTTATACTTGACCCACTCTACTTGTATGTCACCTGCTCTACTTGTACTTCACTCACAGTACTTGTACTTCACCCACTGTACTTGTACTTCCTCCACTGTACTTGTACTTCACCCACTGTACTTGTACATCACCCACTGTACTTGTACTTCACTCACAGTACTTGTACTTCACCCACTGTACTTGTACTTCCCCCACTGTACTTGTACTTCACCCACTCTACTTGTACATCACCCACTGTACTTGTATGTCACCCACTGTACTTGTACTTCACCCACTACTTGTACTTCACGAACTGTACTTGTACTTCACCCACTCTACTTGTACTTCACCCACTGTACTTGTATGTCACCCACTGTACTTGTACTTCACCCACTGTACTTGTACTTCACCCACTCTACTTGTATGTCACCCACTGTACTTGTACTTCACCCACTCTACTTGTGCTTCACCCACTCTACTTGTACTTCATCCATTGTACTTATAAGTTACCCACTGTACTTGTACTTCACCCACTGTACTTGTACTTCACCCACTCTACTTGTGCTTCACCCACTCTACTTGTACTTCATCCATTGTACTTATAAGTTACCCACTGTACTTGTACTTCACCCACTGTACTTGTACTTCACCCACTCTACTTGTGCTTCACCCACTCTACTTGTACTTCATCCATTGTACTTATAAGTTACCCACTGTACTTGTACTTCACCCACTGTACTTGTACTTCACCCACTCTACTTGTGCTTCACCCACTCTACTTGTACTTCATCCATTGTACTTATAAGTTACCCACTGTACTTGTACTTCACCCACTGTACTTGTACTTCATCCACTGTACTTGTGTTTCACCCACTCTACTTGTACTTCACCCACTGTACTTATAAGTTACCCACTGTACTTGTACTTCACCCACTGTACTTGTACTTCATCTACTGTACTTGTGCTTCACCCACTCTACTTGTACTTCACCCACTGTACTTGTACTTCACCCACTGTACTTGTATGTCACCCACTGTACTTGTACTTCACCCACTGTACTTGTATGTCACCCACTGTACTTGTACTTCACCCACTGTACTTGTATTTCACCCACTGTACTTGTACTTCACCCACTGTACTTGTACTTCACCCACTCTACTTGTATGTCACCCACTGTACTTGTATTTCACCCACTGTACTTGTACTTCACCCACTGTCCTTGTACCTCACCCACATTACTTGTTCTTCACCCACTGTATTGATACTTCACCCACTGTACTTGTACTTCACTCATTGTATTTGTACTTCATCCTTGGTACTTATACTTCACCCATTGTACTTGTACTTGACTCACTGTACTTACACTTCATCCATGACCTACTGTACTTGTGCTTGACATTCTGTACTTGTACTTGACCGCGTGTACATGCGCTGTCCAGGCAATGGGAGTGATGCGGGGGCAGCTGCTACAACAGCAAGGCTCGATGGTAACGAGTGGGTTCTCAACGGAACAAAGGCGTGGATCACAAATGGTTATGAGTCGGAAGCGACAGTGGTAACTATGCAATCTATACACTAGCTGACAGACACCCTCTGGGGCAACAAACCAGGGGTATCACTTATCACCATTAAACTGTGGTAGTAGCAACACTACTTATCAGCATGACATTATGGTATTTTATTTTCTGTACTTGCTACCGGGAAGCCATCTGGAGAGTTGATCATTCAGTTCTCTCAGGTAGGAGAAATGCCATCAAGAAAGGCATAGCATATCGCAAACATTAAAGTAAATAACTCTAAATCAAGTATATTGTTGTGGTTTTGGAATGCATCACCCGTTGGTAGATGAGAGGCCAGTTGTCCATGGAAGTGAATGGTCATAGAAAGAAGCAAGTGGACCTCATCACTTAGGTAGTTGAGAGGCCAGTTGTCCATGGAAGTGAATGGTCATAGAAAGGAGCAAGTGGGCCTCATCACTTAGGTAGATGAGAGGCCAGTTGTCCATGGAAATGAATGGTCATAGAAAGAAGCAAGTGGGCCTCATCACTTAGGTAGATGAGATGCCAGTTGTCCATGGAAGTGAATGGTCTTATAAAGGAGCAAGTGGGCCTCATCACTTAGGTAGATGAGAGGCCAGTTGTCCATGGAAATGAATGGTCATAGAAAAGAGCAAGTGGGCCTCATCACTTAGGTAGATGAGAGGCCAGTTGTCCATGGAAGTGAATGGTCATATAAAGGAGCAAGTGGGCCTCATCACTTAGGTAGATGAGAGGTCAGTTGTCCATGGAAGTGAATGGTCATATAAAGGAGCAAGTGGGCCTCATCACTTAGGTAGATGAGAGGCCAGTTGTCCATGGAAGCAAATGGTCATAGAAAGGAGCAAGTGGGCCTCATCACCTAGGTAGATGAGAGGCCAGTTGTCCATGGAAGCAAATGGTCATAGAAAGGAGCATGTGGGCCTCATCACTTAGGTAGATGAGATGCCGGTTGTCCATGGAAGCGAATGGTCATAGAAAGGAGCAAGTGGGCCTCATCACTTAGGTAGATGAGAGGCCGGTTGTCCATGTAAGTGAATGGTCATAGAAAGAAGCAAGTGGGCCTCATCACTTAGGTAGATGAGATGCCGGTTGTCCATGGAAGTGAATGGTCATAGAAAGGAGCAAGTGGGCCTCATCACTTAGGTAGATGAGAGGCCGGTTGTCCATGTAAGTGAATGGTCATAGAAAGAAGCAAGTGGGCCCCATCACTTAGGTAGATGAGAGGCCAGTTGTCCATGGAAGTGAATGGTCATAGAAAGGAGCAAGTGGGCCTCATCACTTAGGTAGATGAGATGCCAGTTGTCCATGGAAGTGAATGGTCATATAAAGGAGCAAGTGGGCCTCATCACTTAGGTAGATGAGAGGCCAGTTGTCCATGGAAGTGAATGATCATAGAAAGGAGCAAGTGGGCCTCATCACTTAGGTAGATGAGAGGCCAGTTGTCCATGGAAGTGAATGGTCATAGAAAGGAGCAAGTGGGCCTCATCACTTAGGTAGATGAGAGGCCAATTGTCCATGGAAGTGAATGGTCATAGAAAGGAGCAAGTGGGCCTCATCACTTAGATAGATGAGAGGCCAGTTGTCCATGGAAGTGAATGGTCATAGAAAGGAGCAAGTGGGCCTCATCACTTAGGTAGATGAGAGGCCAGTTGTCCATGGAAGTGATTGGTCATAGAAAGAAGCAAGTGGACCTCATCACTTAGGTAGATGAGAGGCCAGTTGTCCATGGAAGTGAATGGTCATAGAAAGGAGCATGTGGGCCTCATCACTTAGGTAGATGAGAGGCCAGTTGTCCATGGAAGTGAATAGTCATAGAAAGGAGCAAGTGGGCCTCATCACCTAGGTAGATGAGAGGCCGGTTGTCCATGGAAGTGAATGGTCATAGAAAGGAGCAAGTGGGCCTCATCACTTAGGTAGATGAGAGGCCGGTTGTCCATGGAAGTGAATGGTCATAGAAAGAAGCAAGTGGGCCCCATCACTTAGGTAGATGAGAGGCCAATTGTCCATGGAAGTGAATGGTCATAGAAAGGAGCAAGTGGGCCTCATCACTTAGATAGATGAGAGGCCAGTTGTCCATGGAAGTGAATGGTCATAGAAAGGAGCAAGTGGGCCTCATCACTTAGGTAGATGAGAGGCCAGTTGTCCATGGAAGTGATTGGTCATAGAAAGAAGCAAGTGGACCTCATCACTTAGGTAGATGAGAGGCCAGTTGTCCATGGAAGTGATTGGTCATAGAAAGAAGCAAGTGGGCCTCATCACTTAGGTAGATGAGAGGTCAGTTGTCCATGGAAGTGAATGGTCATATAAAGGAGCAAGTGGGCCTCATCACTTAGGTAGATGAGAGGTCAGTTGTCCATGGAAGTGAATGGTCATATAAAGGAGCAAGTGGGCCTCATCACTTAGGTAGATGAGAGGCCAGTTGTCCATGGAAGCAAATGGTCACAGAAAGGAGCAAGTGGGCCTCATCACCTAGGTAGTTGAGAGGCCAGTTGTCCATGGAAGCAAATGGTCATAGAAAGGAGCATGTGGGCCTCATCACTTAGGTAGATGAGATGCCGGTTGTCCATGGAAGCGAATGGTCATAGAAAGGAGCAAGTGGGCCTCATCACTTAGGTAGATGAGAGGCCGGTTGTCCATGTAAGTGAATGGTCATAGAAAGAAGCAAGTGGGCCTCATCACTTAGGTAGATGAGATGCCGGTTGTCCATGGAAGTGAATGGTCATAGAAAGGAGCAAGTGGGCCTCATCACTTAGGTAGATGAGAGGCTGATTGTCCATGTAAGTGAATGGTCATAGAAAGAAGCAAGTGGGCCCCATCACTTAGGTAGATGAGAGGCCAGTTGTCCATGGGAGTGAATGGTCATAGAAAGGAGCAAGTGGGCCTCATCACTTAGGTAGATAAGATGCCAGTTGTCCATGGAAGTGAATGGTCATATAAAGGAGCAAGTGGGCCTCATCACTTAGGTAGATGAGAGGCCAGTTGTCCATGGAAGTGAATGATCATAGAAAGGAGCAAGTGGGCCTCATCACTTAGGTAGATGAGAGGCCAGTTGTCCATGGAAGTGAATGGTCATAGAAAGGAGCAAGTGGACCTCATCACTTAGGTAGATGAGAGGCCAATTGTCCATGGAAGTGAATGGTCATAGAAAGGAGCAAGTGGGCCTCATCACTTAGATAGATGAGAGGCCAGTTGTCCATGGAAGTGAATGGTCATAGAAAGGAGCAAGTGGGCCTCATCACTTAGGTAGATGAGAGGCCAGTTGTCCATGGAAGTGATTGGTCATAGAAAGAAGCAAGTGGACCTCATCACTTAGGTAGATGAGAGGCCAGTTGTCCATGGAAGTGAATGGTCATAGAAAGGAGTGGGCTTAGGTAGATGAGAGGCCAATTGTCCATGGAAGTGAATGGTCATAGAAAGGAGCAAGTGGGCCTCATCACTTAGATAGATGAGAGGCCAGTTGTCCATGGAAGTGAATGGTCATAGAAAGGAGCAAGTGGGCCTCATCACTTAGGTAGATGAGAGGCCAGTTGTCCATGGAAGTGATTGGTCATAGAAAGAAGCAAGTGGACCTCATCACTTAGGTAGATGAGAGGCCAGTTGTCCATGGAAGTGAATGGTCATAGAAAGGAGCATGTGGGCCTCATCACTTAGGTAGATGAGAGGCCAGTTGTCCATGGAAGTGAATAGTCATAGAAAGGAGCAAGTGGGCCTCATCACCTAGGTAGATGAGAGGCCGGTTGTCCATGGAAGTGAATGGTCATAGAAAGGAGCAAGTGGGCCTCATCACTTAGGTAGATGAGAGGCCGGTTGTCCATGGAAGTGAATGGTCATAGAAAGAAGCAAGTGGGCCCCATCACTTAGGTAGATGAGAGGCCAATTGTCCATGGAAGTGAATGGTCATAGAAAGGAGCAAGTGGGCCTCATCACTTAGATAGATGAGAGGCCAGTTGTCCATGGAAGTGAATGGTCATAGAAAGGAGCAAGTGGGCCTCATCACTTAGGTAGATGAGAGGCCAGTTGTCCATGGGAGTGATTGGTCATAGAAAGAAGCAAGTGGACCTCATCACTTAGGTAGATGAGAGGCCAGTTGTCCATGGAAGTGATTGGTCATAGAAAGAAGCAAGAGGGCCTCATCACTTAGGAACAAAATTCAGGACATACAGTTACAATGTGTCAAATTAGTGTATTAATATTTAGACATGTGAGTCCCATTGGTTCAGACCATATGAAGGTTGATAAAGAAACATGCTAGGTGAAAGTTTCAGATCTGATCTTTGCATTTTTAGAAACAGTACTCAATTTGATCAACTTTGCCAGAAAAAAATTCATGTAGAAAAATATTAACTGTTAGTCAAGTCACTTCCATGGATCAAATTGATAATTGCTTGACAAGGTAGATGTATTTTAAAAGTTTGCCAGTTTATTGATAAAATCCACTGTCTGTTACTCTTGTAAAAAAAACTATGTAAGACCTAAAAAATTTAATATTTGTGGTTACGTATATCCTGGTATGTTTAAAGAACAGCGTTTGAAATCACTTGACTGATTCATCATTTTTAATGTATACTAGGTCCCCTTCATTAACAGTCTTACGAGCTCTTAACCTAGAGTTTGCATGTTATAATTGATTTCATTCTTTAACACTGATTTGGTTTCATCTTCAGAATGCAAACAAAAACACAGACATGTACGATATTGGACTATCTCATGAACATCCAATTTATTGACTGATAGCAACATTGGGCCAACTTTTTTTTATACATTTCAGTCCTGACATTTTTCCCAATCAAAAGTGTCATTTGTATTTATTACATTTTGCTCTGAACCCTTCATTTGTTTTAAAGTAATAATTCAGTTAGCATATGCCATTTCAGTTTTCTTACCTGTGTGTCTTTTGTTCAGGTATTTGCCACCACTGACAAATCAAAGAAACACAAGGTGAGATAAATAAGAGACTAGATGTGTCAGTTACCTAGCTGCAAGTGGTTGTTGCTGTATATTTAGAAATACCACCCCACATACCCCACTGGTAACATGTAATATCTGTAATATCAAAAACATGAAATTATAAAAAAACCCTCACATAAACGGCCCCTAACATCATATAAATTTATGTCTTAAATGTTTCATTGATAAGATTCTCAAATGAATAGAAATGTTAGTGTGCAATCAACACACTGTTGAACAAGGAACAAACATTGTGTTATAAAAAAATTATGTTTTTTCCCAGCTGTTTACTGCTACAAAGTAACACCAAGTTTTTGTTTCAGGGTATCAGTACATTTCTGGTGCCAAAGCCAACGCAAGGACTTTCCCTAGGAGTAAAAGAGGACAAGCTAGGAATAAAAGCATCTTCGACATGCTACCTTATATTTGAGGACTGTCGTATTCCAAAGGAGAACATGCTGGGAGAACCTGGAGAGGGCTTCAAAATTGCCATGGTATGTATGGAACTTAGAGTTAATATATTTTGGGTCACAGTCAGTATTCGAAATTGCTGCCAACCTAGAGGCTCTAGACCGTCAAATATTTTGTCGGACCAGTAACTTTGAAAAAGTGCCAGCCCACAAGACCATCCGATTTTTTTAGCAAATAATGGTGACATTTGGGTGATGGTGGGTTACCGACATTTGTGTGTTTCCAATACGGGGAATTTAAACGTAAGTGTGATACAAAAACAAGTTGGAAAAACGGTAATATATCTGGGCCGCGTTCAGAGTTCGTGTCGCACCACGATGTTGCGATCCGCTGGAAGTTGAATGATGTTCACCACATTCAAAATGGATGGTATTGATTTCGAACATGTTTTTCGACTAAAATGCCCGCCCCCATGCAGTTAGGAATACTTTGGTTTTGTCAAAACCTGAACTTGTTTCGAGACGCGCTGGCATGGGGATGGCATGGTGTCAGCATGATGTAACTTTCATTCTGCAAACAGCGTCGTTTCCGGTCGCGGACTCCTTCCAACTTCACTCTTGGAGGGAGCTCGTGACTTGCGGAGAGCCTCTGTTTGGAGATTGCATAACTTTTTAACGGCAAAATCGACTTCTGGGACAAAAAGTGACGTCATAGTGCGAACTGTAAACGCAATGGAATGCGACCCAGCTGATAGATGGACTGAGTTTCGTAGTACTGGTACGTCTGGCGAGTTCCACTGAATGTGAATGAGATGTCAGCACAGTGAAGCGAGTGAAAACTGAAGTTTTGAAACCTCATTAATCCATCCACAGTGTCAGCCATCATCATCATCCAGCTGCATTCACCGGCTATCCACCTGTGGAACGCATCCGGTGCAAGGATGCCTAACTTGAAGAATCAGACTAGGGCAATGTTAGGTGCAGCAACAGAGGTGTTGGCTGAATCCAAGCTGGACTCAATGTCAGTTCTGAGTAGTACCCTGCTGACAATCATGTAGGGGTGTTTGTTATAATTTGCAACACTGATACTTTTCTGTCAACAATAAACTGTTGCCTATGTTGTCATTTTATATTCGCTGGTTCATTAATCTGAATATCGTAAATTAATAGGACAGATTTGGCTTGAACTAGTATATTAAAATTGCCATGCGTTGCTGCTGCACGTGTACATTACCCATGTAAATATGTTAATATTTGGACCACCGACTTTTGTGTGGGACCACCGACTTTTGAAAGTTGAAGGTTCGACTGACCACCAACTTTTCAGCTGAGGTGTAGAACACTGGTCACAATTAGTAATTATTAACAGTTATTAATTAATTATAATTATTTTTGGTCCGGAATTGGGCTTTATGAATGCCTGGTTTAAATGCCTTAAATTATCCGATTATAATGTAATAATAATCATGTTTTTATTTCACACAAACAATCAGTATGTCCATATAAAAACAATACATTGCTAAAAACATTGTATCCATATAAAAATATATCAATATTCATTTTTAGCAAGCTCTATGTACATTTTGTGATATTGTGATTACCCTGGGTAGTGTCTTTAATTAGCAGTCATTTGTGGTTTTAATTAATTAAATCATGATTGTGGAAAAAATAATAATATAATATAGTTCAGCTACTAATGAGTTAATCAATCAGTAATATTTCATGACCAAAAAACACGTTCAACAAATATCACTTTAAATGCAGAGGTATAATTATATTTAGGAATATTAGACTAGAAACATTCTTATGAAGCATTGTGTATTGCTTGTATAATAATTTAGTTGCATAACAGTAATGATTTATTTGTGGAAATTGCCTTTCAACATCAAATGTTGCATCATAAATTGATAGATAATTTGTTGAAATTATTATGCATTTAGAATTTTTATTTGTGACAAATAAATAAGTTGTTTAACAAATACATTGTTAGGTGTTTATGTAGCTGTGTGAAATGATGCCTCAGTAAATTTGTGCTCTATTTCCAGCAAACACTAGATGCTGGAAGGATAGGTATTGCAGCACAAGCCCTGGGCATTGGACAGGTATTAAGTAACTTTGCGTTTCCTTTGTCTGCCATGTCAGTTAATCAGAAAAAATGAGATCAAGCAAATAGCAATCTTTATTCCCATATTTATTTGAACAATTTAGTTTTTTTGCATCATCAGTGTCACCAGTCTTCATTATAATTTATTCTCCAATTTGGTGTGTATAAAAGACATGCTTTTAACTTCTTAAGATTCACATTGTGATATCTCTTTTAGGCTTTAACTTGTTTTTGTTAAATGCTTTCTAGAACTTGTGTTATAGATATATCTGGACTATCTAAGGCAGTCGTGTATGCTACACTTTGACCTGTTTGGAGATCTGCTTATTTCCCCAGTACACACAAATAGTTATGTCGCAGGTGGTTAAAATGATTTAGATTTAACACAGATACACATAATGATATAACACAGGCAACACTTTAACACACTCCATTCAGAATGTGAACCAACACGTTTTTCTGTACCTTCTTCTGCTTACAGTTGCAAGTTTAAAGCAATTTCCCCCACCATTTGTATGTGTGCTTATGCACAGTAGTGTAAATTGGCATTCTCCGAACTGGTCTATAGGTAAAATAACTGGTACCAATGCAACGGAAGCGTAGTCACTCAGGTAGCACCACCTGTCGCATTAATATACCATTATCACGCTGTGTTTTTGATAATTTAATTGACTACCACTACTATACAAATGTACATCACTTCACCGTGCCGATTCATTCTGATGGTACAACGTGCTTCTTGGTGCTTTTTGAACGGTCACTGTTGTCTCCAAAATGGGGATTTTTTATTGAAAACAATGTAATAATGCTACATCAGTGACTCTGCTTCCTTATTCCAATGCTTTGTCGATAGTTTGTTTCTGATCTGTAAGTGTTCGTACAGTCGTAATAGATTTGTTTTTGATCAGTGCGTCTTTGTACAGCTGTATGTTTGTTTCTACATGTGTCTCGCACTCTGTGTGTTGGCTACGTTCCAGGCAGCTATGGAGTGTGCGTTAGACTACGCGGGAAAAAGGGAAGCATTTGGAGCTCCCATTGCCAAATTACAAGCTATACAGGTTAGCGAGATAATCACAGCAGTGTCACAATTTTATACATGTGTCTTATGATTTATTACTTAGTAGGACTTGACATTAACTGCCATAAAGCGTTTGTCTGGTAGGACAAGTACTAATTCATGTTTACTTGTTCCAACAGAAATTTACTTGTCCCACAAAAAATTGCTTTAAACATAAAACGCCAGTATTTTTCCCATAACTGGTTCTCAGGTTGTACCTTCCAAATTACGAACGTTGTTACAGGCTTACTAAACACAACTTGGTGGGCAGTAGTTAGTGTAGCTTTAAGAACATTGTATTAAGTAATAAATAAAAAACTAGGACCAGACTTCCTCCTTGTAACTAATTAAAATGCAAAAGCTAAACGTGTCGTGAAATTTTACTGAACACAATTTTATCTCAACACTGTACAACGTTCTGAATTATTCTGCTAATAATACAGAATATTGTTTGTAATAAATTCCAGATACAGTTATGTATTTGGACCTAGTCATGCATGCTACCTGGTAATGTTGTTGATATTTACAACCATAACAACTACACGTATTTAAGCAATTGAATGCTTTTATGAAATTATACACATTTATGTTGAATGTATGTATGTCCATACAGTATTCACAGAGGGAACACTCTCCTCTTTATTCTGACATGCTCTATGTTGAATTTTGCTTAGGCACTATTATTTTACAGTTTAAATTTTCTGTAACTGGTTGCCCAAGTCACTGAGTGATATAAGGGTGGACAGTACAGGGGTGCCGGCATAGGACTTTGTACCTATAGCTTTAGGCAAAATCACCATTCACTTGCTACAATTTATTAGTATTTTGCCTGGCAGTAGACCATAAGCAGGGGCAGAGCAAGGGGTTAAAGTGGCATCATGCACAATTAGTTTGATCACTAATGCCCATTAATATATAAAGACAAGGACCCAAATGTCAGTTGCCCAGGGCAGGACAATAATTAATGGAGAAAGTTCTAAATTGCACACTGCACTAAGCAATTTATCTTGTCACAAGCGTAAGATTATACTCGCAAATGCAACACTGTAGTACCAACTTCAAGCCCTGTTAATATTGTGACTCAATCAACTTGTCCCATCGGACAAGTGTCCTGGACTTGTCCAACATTGGTAATTACTTGTCCCTGGGAAGTGGACCAAGCATTAATGTTGAGCCCTGCTTAGTAGTCTAGCTATTTCTAGTTATAGCTGATATTTGCATGTATATGATTAGTTGTTGTCAGAGCGGTTAGTAAAATCAGATATAGACGAATCATATTAATTAATGCTCAGATCTGTAGTGTGTTAATAGTTCAAGTAATAATTATCTGCATTTAGTTTGTTGAAAGAGTGTGACACGTTTATTAAAAACATCGAAAGATTTATGTTGATCATTACATCGAGTAACCTGTGAAAGTGTGAACAGACTTATGCTGTAGTATATAGAGCTGGACCACTTTTGCCTGTTTTTGCCTGACCTTTTGACCTGATATGGTCACAAATAATTTCATGATAACTTGGCATGTTGTGGTTGATTCTATATATGTCCAATTTTGTGTGAAATGAGACTTTGTGGGAAATAAGACAAGCAGACAAACCAAACTGTTGTGTAGAGTTGATATGGCCATCACGTGACCTGTTGTTTCGTGTACTACTCTACTCGGTACCCCCCCCCCCCTATTCCCAGTGTATCCGTGTTATGTTCATGCAGCCCTTTCTCTGTTTGTACTGAATTTACGCCAACTATTGGGTAGGTTGGTATTGGGCAATCAAATTTATTAACACAGGGATTGCCACTGTGCACATATAATATATACAATATTCACATCTTGTGCACATCCAGGTACATCCAGATTACAGAGTGATGGACCACACATGTTATGTACAACACATTTTTTACATTTAGAATAATCATACTAGACATTTACCAAAAAACCCTTGATTGCTGTTATATTAAATTACAGCATACCGACTGTAATATGCTTACAGTATATAAAACACAAGGGAAAAAGTTACCTGGTGTGCAGACTGCACACCTTTCTATAGTACTAGCTACAGTAAATCAGCTTGATATATACAAAAGTGGGGGACAAAAACCCCCCTATCATACAACATTCATGTAACATCCATATTTAGTTATCTTGCATTATGTATGCTAATATGGAAGTAACTAACACACGCTATACGTACAACAGATACAACGGGTGGGTGGGTGGTATTCAAAATTTCGTAGACAAATCTGAAGTTGTCATGATGGCGAAGCGAATTGAAGTGACGAGAAACCCTGCATCGTCTCCTGCCCACAATTTTTTTCCCACGCCCGCTGCTGGCCAATAGGATGCCGCGTAACTGACACGGGCTGAATGGGTGTTTTGGGCCAGCTTATTAAGCGTTGAGGCGATTCAAAGGGGGTGTGCAGACTAGGAGGGGGAACAGGTTGTATAACCACCTAGCTTAACCGCTAGGCGCTCGCTCTGTTGTTACACAACAATTATTTTCATCCTGAAGGGCAAAAATTCATTTCGTGTACTACTCTACTCGGTACCCCCCCCCCCCTATTCCCGGTGTATCCGTGTTATGTTCATGCAGCCCTTTCTCTGTTTGTACTGAATTTACGCCAACTATTGGGTAGGTTGGTATTGGGCAATCAAATTTATTAACATAGGGATTGCCACTGTGCACATATAATATATACAATATTCACATCTTGTGCACAGCCAGGTACATCCAGATTACAGAGTGATGGACCACACATGTTATGTACGACACATTTTGTACATTTAGAATAATCATACTAGACATTTACCAAAAAACCCTTGATTGCTGTTATATTAAATTACAGCATACCGACTGTAATATGCTTACAGTATATAAAACACAAGGGAAAAAGATACCTGGTGTGCAGACTGCACACCTTTCTATAGTACTAGCTACAGTAAATCAGCTTGATATATACAAAAGTGGGGGATAAAGAACCCCCTGGCCTCCCATGTTCACATGTGGTGGCCCTCACCCCCACTAAAGGGCTGCATATAGGCCGGACCTGATAAGTCGGCTTGTCAACTAGCACTGACAGGTGTAATCGGACACGAACACTGACAAATGTAACAGTTCCTCCCAAAACGTCTGACACTAGAAGAAACTGGGGATATGGGCTAGTGGAAGGCTGACCTGTCATGCCTGTCCCTCTCCCAACAAAAGGAATAGGCCGCCTCACGGGCCCCCCCTCTGCCAAGAGACGAACAAACATTTCAATACCGCCCCACCACATATAGCATTTTGCCCTTCCGTCCTAGCGTTTGTGCTTGCCACTAGTTACAATGTCCGGGTAGCCAAACTTGGTCTGCAGCTCCATCGAAAGAGCGGATTCATCCCGGTCTGTATTGTAGGTCAATTGCCTCCGGTACCGCTTGCTCTTTGCTGCCAGGACCGCGGACAAGCAACCTTTGCTTGACCGTTGTAGACTCGCCATGAAACACAATTGTTATATATGGTTAGTTGTGAATTATCAGAGGCTGATGCTTTACGTGGACGGTTTGCTAGAGATTGATTCCACTCTAATATATTTCTGATATGAGTTTGAATGCCAGCGACCCATAGCTTTGATTTGTTCCGATGAGAAGCCCGCCTTTGCTGCCCATGTCGCTGCCCCTATCCTGAATGAGGGTGATGACATTTTCTTGCCTGCTAACTCTGTGTTATTTAGCACTTCCTTAAGGTATTTGGCAAAAGCAGTCTTCTGCACAGGCAATTTATTGGCACTGCGAAAAAGGGGACCTTGATCATTTCCCCTGAGCTTGATATATTCCACCATCCTCCGGTATGGACAAGCTGTCTTTCCCGTGGGGAAGACATCCAGGCTGAAAGGACGGCCTGCACTGTGTTTGTACGTATGGAAGACCAGGCGTAATTTGGCAGGTTTTATGCGACACTGTGTCACAGACAGATTATGCGGGCTAGCCGTCACCTCACTTATCCTAAGAAAACCGAAGAACATGAGGCTGAACATAGCGCGGAGCAAGACCACTGAGTAAGATGAACGCTTAGACAATGGAACTGACTTAATGATGAGGGACAGGTCACGTGAGCTGACAGGCTGGCGTTGGTCAACATTAGGGCAGGCATATGCTACGCCTTTTACAATTTTCACAACTAAATAGTCGTTTGTTGGGTCGGGGTAGCGACAGGCTTTGTGGCGTTCCGAGATAGCCGATATGAAAGTCCTAATAGTACTTGGTGCCTTGCCCTCATCTTTGAGATACTGAACAAAGGCAATTACTGTGTTTGGGGAGGCAGGCAGGTACCTCCTTTTCCTATCTAATGTTTGTACAAAGGTTACAAACCTTTTCGAGTTACTCTCGTAACGTCTGGCACTGCTTGGTGCGAAGGCCGCGTCCATGGTGCTCACTGCGTTGTGTACCAGGGAAGCCAGTGAGTGGGAACTAGTTTTGGGTGGTTGTGTAGGCTGGGTTGAACGCTGCGTGCACGTTCTACCTGTAACCGTGAGATAAGATCGGCAACAACATTGATATTTCCTGGGATGTGCTTAGCACGAAAACATATGTTATACGACAGACATGCAACAATCAATTTTCGGAGCAAACACATCAGCTGTGTGTCCTTGGCAGTTTGCCTGTTAATCACTTCCACCACTGCTGTGTTGTCTGAAAGGAACATGACCCGTTGATTAGCCCATTTTGGCCCCCAGCTCCTGACGGCCAGTAAGATTGGCAGGAGTTCTTTCACAGCAATGTGCATGGAGCCCCAAGATGGAGGAAACTGTCCCTGTAACCACTGATCCCCCACTACAGCTCCATATGCAAAGCCGCTTGCATCCGTTGTGAGCTGCAATACATCTGATGATGTCCATCTGATTGATGTGCTGACTGCTTCGCTTTGGAGTGGATCCTTGCCTCTATGTGTTCGGTTGGGTTTTCGTGGTCCGTGTAGTCGGAATCAGAGTCAGCTGAGTTGATGGCTGGTTCGGGGGATGGTGTGCGTTTTCGTTTTCGGTGATGACGGTTGTGATGGGTAGTTGCAGTTGATGTTTCTGCTACCGCTTGCCGATGCTCATTTGGCGATCTGGCACCTTCAGCCGGGGCTGGGATCAGTGCCGCCTGCTCCCGGCTGAATTTTTCAAATTTTTCGCCATCAATGCGGCCAACATGACTTCCATTCTTTGGTCGTCGCAGGGTGGAGGTTCCTGGCATTCATCAGGAACCTCTGTCACATTTTCCCCCCCTTTTTTGGGTTTCCCTGCTGTCGACTGTTTTGACATGACCGAGTATTAGGCGATCGTCGATCTCCTAAATTGTGTTGTCTTTCACAGCAGCACGTGTCTTTAATCGTAGGCGATTCAAAATTTCGTAGTCAAATCTGAAGTTGTCACGGTGGCGAAGCGAATTGAAGTGACGAGAAACCCTGCATCGTCTCCTGCCCACAAATTTTTTCCCGTGCCCGCTGCTGGCCAATAGGATGCCGCGTAACTGACACGGGCTGAATGGGTGTTTTGGGCCAGCTTATTAAGCGTTGAGGCGATTCAAAGGGGGTGTGCAGACTAGGAGGGGGAACAGGTTGTATAACCACCTAGCTTAACCGCTAAGCGCTCGCTCTGTTGTTACACAACAATTATTTTCATCCTGAAGGCCAAAAATTCATGTCTCAATAAGATACATCACGCCAAGCTGAACACATTTGAACATTCTGTCGTATATGTTGTTGAAATATTTTGTTGAAATGTTTTTCTTTATGAAAAAGACGTAAGATATTTAAGCAAGAACTGTGTGTGGAATTGTTTGATCTAACAGATGCCATGCCTCACTAGTAATGTAGAGCACATATTGTATATGTAACTTATGTAAACATAATTGGCAAGGCAAAGCTTGACAGTTCTACTCAAATTTGTAAGTTTGACTGTGATGTAGGCAAACCGCATCATACGGGATCAGTCCATTATTGTGATGTAGGCAAACCACGTCATATGATCCATTATTTTGACGTAGGCAAACCACATCAGATGGGATCAGTCCATTATTGTGACGTAGGCAAACCACATCACATGGGATCAGTCCATTATTGTGATTTAGGCAAACTGCGCCATACAGGATCAGCCCGGTATTGTGACGTAGGCAAACCGCGTCATGTGGGATCAGTCCTTTATTGTAACGTAGGCAAACCGCGTCATATGGGATCAGTCCGGTATTGTGAAGTAGGCAAACCGCGTCATATGGGATCAGTCCGTTATTGTGACGTAGGCAAACCGCGTCATGTGGGATCAGTCCATTATTGTTACGTAGGCAAACCGCGTCATATGGGATCAGTCCGTTGTTGTGAAGTAGGCAAACCGCGTCATATGGGATCAGTCCGTTATTGTGACATAGACAAACCGCGTCATATAAAGTCAGTCCATTATTGTGACGTAGGCAAACCGCGTCATATGGGATCAGTCCGTTATTGTGATGTAGGCAAACCGCGTCATATGGGCTCAGTCCATTATTGTGACGTAGGCAAACCACGTCATATGGGCTCAATCCATTATTGTGACGTAGGCAAACCGCGTCATATGGGATCAGTCCGTTATTGTGACGTAGGCAAACCGCGTCATAAAGGATCATTCCATTATTGTGATGTAGGCAAACCACATCATATGGGATCAGTCCATTATTGTGACATAGGCAAACCGCGTCATATGGGCTCAGTCCATTATTGTGACGTAGGCAAACCGCGTCATATGGGATCAGTCCGTTATTGTGACATAGGCAAACCGCGTCATATAGGATCATTCCATTATTGTGATGTAGGCAAACCGCGTCATAGGGGATCAGTCTGTTATTGTGATGTAGTCAAACCGCGTCATATGGGCTCAGTCCATTAATTGACGTAGGCAAACTGCGTCATATGGGATTTGTCCGTTATTGTGACGTAGGCAAACCGTGTCATATGGGATCAGACCATTATTGTGACATAGGCAGACTGCGTCATATGGTATCATTCCATTGTTGTGATGTAGGCAAACTGCGTCATATGGGATCAGTCCATTATTGTGATGTAGGCAAACCGTGTCATACGGGATCAGTCCGTTGTTGTGACATAGGCAAACCGCGTCATAGGGGATCAGTCTATTATTGTGACGTAGGCAAACCGCGTCATACGGGATCAGTCCGTTGTTGTGACGTAGGCAAACCGCGTCATAGGGGATCAGTCCATTATTGTGACGTAGGCAAACCGCGTCATACGGGATCAGTCCGTTGTTGTGACGTAGGCAAACCGCGTCATAGGGATCAGTCCATTATTGTGACGTAGGCAAACCGCGTTATATGGGATCAGTCCATTGTTGTGACATAGGCAAACTGCGTCATATGGGATCAGTCCGTTATTGTGATGTAGGCAAACAACATCATATGGGATCAGTCCATTATTGTGATGTAGGCAAACCGCACCATATGGGATCAGTCCATTATTGTGACATAGGCAAACAGCGTCATATGGGATCAGTCCATTGTTGTGACATAGGCAAACAGCGTCATATGGGATCAGTCCATTATTGTGATGTAGGCAAACCGCGTCATATGGGATCAGTCCGTTATTGTGACGTAGGCAAATCGCGTCATATGGGATCAGTCCGTTATTGTGATGTAGGCAAATCGCGTCATATGGGATCAGTCCATTATTGTGATGTAGGCAAATCGCGTCATATGGGATCAGTCCGTTATTGTGATGTAGGCAAACCGCGTCATATGGGATCAGTCCATTATTGTGATGTAGGCAAATCGCGTCATATGGGATCAGTCCGTTATTGTGATGTAGGCAAACCGCGTCATATGGGATCAGTCCATTATTGTGATGTAGGCAAATCGCGTCATATGGGATCAGTCCGTTATTGTGATGTAGGCAAATCGCGTCATATGGGATCAGTCCGTTATTGTGATGTAGGCAAACCGCGTCATATGGGATCAGTCCGTTATTGTGATGTAGGCAAATCGCGTCATATGGGATCAGTCCGTTATTGTGATGTAGACAAATCGCGTCATATGAGATCAGTCCGTTATTGTGATGTAGGCAAATCGCGTCATATGGGATCAGTCCGTTATTGTGATGTAGGCAAACCGCGTCATATGGGATCAGTCCATTATTGTGATGTAGGCAAATTGCGTCATATGGGATCAGTCCGTTATTGTGATGTAGGCAAATCGCGTCATATGGGATCAGTCCGTTATTGTGATGTAGGCAAACCGCGTCATATGGGATCAGTCCGTTATTGTGATGTAGGCAAATCGCGTCATATGGGATCAGTCCGTTATTGTGATGTAGGCAAATCGCGTCATATGGGATCAGTCCATTATTGTGATGTAGGCAAATCGCGTCATATGGGATCAGTCCGTTATTGTGATGTAGGCAAACCGCGTCATATGGGATCAGACCATTATTGTGACATAGGCAGACTGCGTCATATGGTATCATTCCATTGTTGTGATGTAGGCAAACTGCGTCATATGGGATCAGTCCATTATTGTGATGTAGGCAAACCGTGTCATACGGGATCAGTCCGTTGTTGTGACGTAGGCAAACCGCGTCATAGGGGATCAGTCTATTATTGTGACGTAGGCAAACCGCGTCATACGGGATCAGTCCGTTGTTGTGACGTAGGCAAACCGCGTCATAGGGGATCAGTCCATTATTGTGACGTAGGCAAACCGCGTCATACGGGATCAGTCCGTTGTTGTGACGTAGGCAAACCGCGTCATAGGGGATCAGTCCATTATTGTGACGTAGGCAAACCGCGTTATATGGGATCAGTCCATTGTTGTGAATTAGGCAAACTGCGTCATATGGGATCAGTCCGTTATTGTGATGTAGGCAAACAACATCATATGGGATCAGTCCATTATTGTGATGTAGGCAAACCGCATCATATGGGATCAGTCCGTTATTGTGATGTAGGCAAACCGCGTCATATGGGATCAGTCCATTATTGTGATGTAGGCAAATCGCGTCATATGGGATCAGTCCGTTATTGTGATGTAGGCAAATCGCGTCATATGGGATCAGTCCGTTATTGTGATGTAGGCAAACCGCGTCATATGGGATCAGTCCGTTATTGTGATGTAGGCAAATCGCGTCATATGGGATCAGTCCGTTATTGTGATGTAGGCAAATCGCGTCATATGGGATCAGTCCATTATTGTGTACTAGAAGCACTTGAAGTTTTTTGTAGCAGATACATTTGCATGTATGAGAACTGTGGTAGTAATAACTTGAAAGAGAAGGTCGTGAAACAGTGTGTCATTGGTCTGGGTGGTTTCAGATGAAGTTGGCAGACATGGAAGTGAGGCTGGAGAGTGCTCGCTTACTCACATGGAAGGCAGCGATGCTGAAGGACCAGGGAAAGCCGTATGTGAAGGTAGGGACTAACGACAGTCGAGTCTTTACCAGCCAATGTTCACTTTCTTCCATGTGTCCCGCCCAAGTGAACTCAGTATTCACAGGTCTATTCTGCACACGAGCCAAAAATAGCTTTTTAGGTCATGTTCAATAAATGTGATTTTAACAGAAATGAATAGTATATAATCTCATTTTTCAATGTCCAATTTATTGTTTTATTTTTGACAAATAATTCAAAATTAATCAATACATGCATTTATGAACCTGTAGATTGAAATACAATAGAAAATGTAAGGCAAAATGATCTTGTTTCTGAAAAAGTCACTATTATGAAATTTGCTACAATTTTAGCAGTAAATCAAAAACCAATGAAGATAGTTCAACAAATGAGGTATAAGTTTAAAGGTCATGGTCAGTGGAATCCCAAAAGGAACAAAACTCTATTTCACAATGTTGTGACTTAACCATTTCAGTACGACAGGCCGGTTTTCAGGCCGCACTGTTGTTCAAATCATTTTTAGTCCTTTGGGCCGAAGGTCCAAGGGACTATTGCCATCATTCTGCGTCCGTCATTCGCCGTTAGCTGCCGTATATCAGAAACTGATCAGCAACTTTTTTTCTAATTTTGCATAGACATATCTTAGGATACTGCCACCATGCACGAGAAATCTGTATTTGATTTAATCATTCTAAGGACCCCGTAGGGCTGCCAAGGGCCCCAAAAGCTGGTAATTTGTTACATTTTGACCATTTTTTTCAAAAACTGTTCAGCAACTTTTTTCCTAATTTTGCATAGATGTATCTTAGGGTGCTGCCACTATACACAAGAAATCTGTATTTGATTGAATAATTATAAGGGCACCTCAGGGGCCCCCAAAGTGCAAAAGTTTTACATTATCTAGTGATGTGGTTTTGAGAAGGGCCCTTGAGACCACCCCCAACAGTAGATGTTGTGTATTGTGCCAGAAACTGCCTGGCCACATTCCACTCTGCATTGTTCCATTGAGATCTTGACTAATCTTTAATTGGTCACAGGCAGAGCAGACACATTTGACCCGTGTTAAACTCAGTTGCCTGCAGCTTTTAAACTGTATCTTCAAAACTATTGATTTTCTATAATTGCAAGTTGTGTTTATTTTGATGTTCATTTAATTATTATAAAATGGTGTGACTGGTGTCTATTGGTTAAATATGTATGGTCACCTGTAGGTGACAAACATAGAAAATTAATATTCTGGACAACTATAGAGTGAAAAGTCCTACACTTTATTGATATCAAATGCATTCTACTGTTCTGTTTACACTTGCCATGCCTTGTGTAGACATGGTACTATGTAAATCAATTGTATCAATATAGACTAATAATTAGAGATTCACAATATAGTTGACATCTGAAACAACTAAATGTCAACCATTAGAAGAGTTGACATAGTTCCGCTATACACAAGCAAGAAATCTGTATTTGATTGAATCATTCTAGTGTCATCAGCATATAGTAGAACATACATTTGCAAGAAAATGTCTACATCATCGTCACTAAGGTTGTTGTAAATTTCACCAGCTGCCATGTCAAGTCCCTTATAATTATGACTAACAGTGTTCAATATTCAGGTAAATAGCAAATAACAAACGTGACAAGTTTCCGCCTTGCTGTACCTCTACATCACATGAGAAGAAGGCTGACACAGCCGGGCCCTGTTTTTTTAAGTATTCAGTTATAACATTATCAATACCACATGCCTTTTTGTTTTTGAGTTTTTTGATTTGCATTAGTACCTCATTTTGTATGAATGGTCTGTTTATGTATTCGTTTGACTGGGAA
The DNA here is from genome assembly GCA_020002185.1 of Paraescarpia echinospica. Lineage (NCBI taxonomy): Eukaryota > Metazoa > Annelida > Polychaeta > Sabellida > Siboglinidae > Paraescarpia > Paraescarpia echinospica. The sequence goes on along the minus strand of CM034539.1, from coordinate 6,405,340 downwards.
ATCTTTCTTGGATCAAAAGGTATCTCACTAGCTGCAGTTTCACTTTCAGGTTTTTCACCGAGTTTTTCAAAGTGGTTCATATACTTATCCAGTGAAATATTTCCAAATTTTTCACTGCTGTTACTTGCTTTATTAAGTATATCCCAGTATTCTGCAGGCTTGCTATGTTTTAGGTTGCGCAAGTTTTCATGTAACTGTTTATGGTAGCATTTTTATATTTGTTTTATACAGCATTTATACCCACTAGCCAATTCTCTTAACTCTGCATTAGCTTCGTCATTTCTACTTTTCCTTAGTCTACCTTTTGCTCTCAAATAATCTGTCCTCTTAGTTTTACACATAAATATATAATCTGGCATAACTTGCTAAGTCTTTGTAGCAGCACATTTGTACTTCCAGTGTATCATTGCAACATAACATACATACTGTGTGCCACATTTGAATGTCATGCATGTAATATTTTCATGCAATCCATTTGCATGTATAATATAAAACTTCAACAGCAGTTTTCTTCATTTTTTGACCCCTACCATGTTCAATGCTCCATAACTTCGCCAATTTTTGTAGCAGTCATAATTTTTGAAATCGTGTATAGCACCCTACCAAACCTTTACAAGGATGTAAGAAAACAATGTTACAATTTTTCCGACTTATCACTCATTTGGACAGCCGGGGTCACATATAGACGTATTAGTCCAAAGGACTTCAGGGCCACTTGGCCCATTTTTTTGTTATCTCTTCTCACCATCCATCTACTTTTTTAGTTATCTATTCTCACCATCCATCTACTTTTTTAGTTATCTCTTCTCACCTTCCATCTAGTTTTTAGTCCTTTGGCCGAAGGTCCAAGGGACTATTGCCATCACTCTGTGTCCGCCGTCCTCCGTCCGCCGTTAGCTGCCGTATCTCAGAAACCGTTCAGCAACTTTTTCTCTAATTTTGCATAGACATCTTAGGGCACTGCCACTATGCACGAGAAATCTGTATTTGACTGAATCATTTTAAGGGATCCCTAGGGCCTCCAAGGACCCCAAAACTGGTAAAAATGTAACATTTGGCCTATTTTTTCAAAAACTGTTCAGCAACTTTTTTTCTAATTTTGCATAGATGTATCTTAGGGTGATGCCACTATATACAAGAAATCTGTATTTGATTGAATCATTCTAAGGGCACCCAAGGGGCCCCCAAAGTGCAAAAGTTTTACATTATCTAGTGATGTGGTTTTGAGAAGGGCCCTTGAGACCACCCCCAACAGTAGATGTTGTGTATTGTGCCACAAAGTCAACAGCTGTGACTAATCTCTACAGCATAGTCCATTGAGACCTTGACTAATCTGTAATTGGTCACAGCACCCAGGCAGAGTAGACACACTTGACCCCTGTTAGACTGAACAGTTGCCTAACACTTTTAAACTGTATCTTCAAAACTATTGATTTTCTGTAATTGCAAGTTGTGTTTATTTTTATGTTCATTTAATTATTATAAAATGGTGTGACTGTGGTGTCTATTGGTTAAAGATGTATTGTCTGTAAAAACCTGTAGGTGACAAACATAGAAAATTTATATTCTGTCACCTGTAGGTGACAAACATAGAAAATTAATATTCTGGACAACTATAGAGTGAAATATCCTACACTATATTTATATCAAATGCATTCTACTGTTCTGTTTACGCTTGCCATGCCTTGTGTAGACATGGTACTGTGTAAATCAATTGTATCAATATAGACTAATAATTACAGATTCACAATATAGTTGACACCTGAAACAACCAAATGTCAACCATTAGAAGAGTTGACATAGTTCCGCTATACACAAGCAAGAAATCTGTATTTGATTGAATCATTCTAGTGTCATCAGCATATAGTAGAACATACATTTTCTACATCATCATCACTAAGGTTGTTGTAAATTTAACCAGCTGCCATGTCAAGTCCATTATAGTTGTGACTAACAGTTTTCAAAATTATTCAGGTAAATAGCAAATAACAAAGGACACAAGTTTTCTCCTTGCCATACCTCTACACATGAGAAGAAGGCTGACACAGCCTGGCCCTGATTTATACATGATTTAGCATTTTTGTACATGTTGCATACAACTTTCAACACAGTACCATTGATACCGAATGAAATTATCTTAGACCACAGGGAGGACCGGACTACTAAATCAAATGCTTTCTTATAATCGATGAAGGCACAATAAAGCCTTTTGCGTCGAGACAAATACAATTCAACCAATACCCCTATTTGAACACTGCCTGTTCTTCACCTATTACATTCGCTTTGTTTAGGTATGTGGTCAGTCTGGTGTTCTGAACAATCACTAAGGATTAATGAACACTTGTGCAGAATGTCACCCACTTGGCAGGTTTAATTGATCTATTCAGCAATGATGACACTGCTTAGGCCTCACTCTGGACACTGTCACTAATAGTGTTGTGTATTGTCTTACTTGGTGCATTGAGCTAATCTACTTGACCATGAATCAGTGGTGGCTCTGGCTGTGTATTACACCCAGCTGTGGAGCTAAGATTCTCTGCCTGCTATTGTTTGATGGAAACTGTGACTAATCTGTAATTGGTCACTGGCAGTAGCTTGTGTCAACAGACAGCATTAAGCCACTAGACCCCTGTTAAACTGGACAGTTGCCTGTAGGTTTTAAACTGTGTCAAACAGTGAGTCTACCTTTTGCTCTCAGATAATCTGTCCTCTTAGTTTTACACATGAAGACATAATCTGGCATAACTTGATAAGTCTTTGTAGCAGCACATTTGTACTTCCAGTGTATCATTGCAACATAACATACATATTACATACTGTGTGCCACATTTGAATGTCATGCATGTACTATTTCCATGCAATCCATTTGCATATATAATGTAAAACTTCAACAGCCGTTTTCTTCATTTTCACTTTTTGATCCCTACCATGTTCAATGCTCCATAACTTTGCCAATTTTTGTGGCAGTCATAATTTTTGAAACCGTGTAAAGCACCCTACCAAACCTTTACAAGGATATAAGAAAACAATGTTACAATTTTTCCGACTTATCACTCATTTGGTCAGCCGGGGTCACATATAGACATATTAGTCCAAAGGACTTCAGGGCCACTTGGCCCATTTTTTAGTTATCTCTTCTCACCATCCACCTACTTTTTTAGTTATCTCTTCTCATCATCCATCTACTTTTTTAGTTATCTCTTCTCACCATCCACCTACTTTTTTTAGTTATCTCTTCTCACCATCCATCTACTTTTTTAGTTATCTCTTCTCACCATCCATCTACTTTTTTAGTTATCTCTTCTCACCATCCATCTACTTTTTTAGTTATCTCTTCTCACCATCCATCTACTTTTTTAGTTATCTCTTCTCACCATCCACCTACTTTTTTAGTTATCTCTTCTCACCATCCATCTACTTTTTTAGTTATCTCTTCTCACCTTCCATCTACTTTTTTAGTTATCTCTTCTCACCATCCACCTACTTTTTTAGTTATCTCTTCTCACCTTCCATCTACTTTTTTAGTTATCTCTTCTCACCATCCATCTACTTTTTTAGTTATCTCTTCTCACCATCCATCTACTTTTTTAGTTATCTCTTCTCACCATCCATCTAATTTTTAGTTATCTCTTCTCACCATCCATCTACTTTTTTAGTTATCTCTTCTAACCATCCATCTACTTTTTTAGTTATCTCTTCTCACCTTCCATCTACTTTTTTAGTTATCTCTTCTCACCATCCATCTACTTTTCACATATAACACCTGTACTATAATTAGTTAATTATTTCTGTTAACTCTACAAGCCCTATATGTTATGCCAGAATCGTGGTGTATGCTTTGTGCACTATATATAAATAAGTGATTTTATTTGTTTTACTAAACAACTTACCTACTAAATAACTAATTAATGTTTAACTGGCTTAACTTTACACTGGTTTATTGTTCACAGTGCCACAATTGTTCCCAACTATGTAACAGCTGTACACGTCAAGTTAAACTGCTTAGTTAAACCAGTTTAACTCTGTGTGAACTCAGTATTAGGCATGTTTCCCTCCAGATACATATTTTAAATGTATGTCTTATTTAATTTCTTACTATTAAAAAACTGGCAAATTTCATTAAGGTCTTTGATATGAAAATGTATTAATCGTAATTCTTGCAGTACATATCATTTATCTTGTGTGATGGTATATACTGAACACATCAAATTCTCTGGCCACTTTGCACACATTTATAAATATGGAAACTAAGTGAGAGACAATGTATACTTTCATAGTGGCAAGGCATTAGTATTTGTTTGTTTTCTGAGAAAAAACAACCAGTTTTGCAACAGTAAGTTGCTAGAACGGTTTACAAATAGACATGATGTGATTTGTTTGTGATTTCTTGATTGACTGGAGCTGTTATCAAGTACTTTGTCTGTGCACAGGAAGCAGCTATGGCAAAGTTGGCCGCATCTGAAGCATCAACGTTTATCGCCCACCAGGTAAGAAACTGCACTGAATACTGCCTCAGCTTAGGGGTCATCTCAAAGCTCAGGGGGTCATCTCAATGCTCAGGGAGTCATCTCAAAGGTCAAATGTCATGTCAAAGTTCAGGGATCACATAAAAACATAGATGTTTGATACTACATGAAACACATTGTTTATGTACATTTATGAGAAATCTTAATCTGATTTGATCTCATGCATAAGTCTTCTATTGTTTTATCTTACCTATGTTGTTACAAAACATTGGAATCATGACCATCATTTGTACACGTAGCACTAATTACTGTGACCGTCCGTCACATGACCAGTCTTACAAGTGCACTCATCACAAGGCTGAAATTCAGATTGTTTTTCTAGATATTGATCCATGACTTATTGTATGATCATTGCTGTAGACTAGCTTCCATCCACCCTGGAGAATCAAGCTATGGGCAGTTATTGTCACCATTGCAGAATTTTGATCATAAACTTGTTCCTACTGACCTACAGCAGTTCAAAGTTAAATTACATTCCAACCCTGAATACTCCAGTTTTGAGTCTATCTGTGCTGAAATTACAGATTCTTCTTTCTCTGCATATTTTGTTTGTATCTATCGCCCTCCAGGACATCCAACAAATTTCTTTGCAAACTTTCAGGATCTGTTGGAAAATCTGGCAATTATACATTCAGAATTTTACATTATTGGTGATTTTAATCTACATTTGGATATACCTTCTACAACTACATTTGATGATGTTCTGGCATCCTTTAATTTGAAACTACATGTTACCTTTTTGACACATATACATGGCCGTTAGCTTGACCTCTTGATAACCCGTTCAACTTGTAATAATATCCAAGCACCTACTATTTCAGATGGGTTATCAGACCACCATACTGCCATTGCTAATGTTAATGTTTCTATAACCCCATTAGAGTCGAAACACAATGTGTCTTACAGAGCCACTCATAGGATTGACATTACAACTTTAATGGCTGATATCCTTATATCCGACCTTATCACAGATCCAAAACAACATGTATCTGACTTATATAACCAGTACTGTCAAGTACTCAATGCATTACTTAACAAACATGCACCTATAAAATCCAAATGTGTGTCAGAAAGGCCACCGGCTTCTGAAATTATACTAAAAGGCGTCATCGTTATTTAGACAGGTCGCGCTATTCTAAGCAATGTCACCTCTGTAACAGACAAATGGCCAAAGCTAAATCAGATTATTATACAAATACGGTCATAAATAAGTCTGATAACCCGCGTCAGTTATGGAACTGCATCAATAACATTCTACGTAGATGGCCTACTCCATCGCTACCTAATCATGTGTCAATTAAGTCTCTATGCGATTCGTTCTCTAGTCACTTTAAGAATAAAATCAGTATTATTCGTTCTGCTTTCTCTCGTTATACTTTAAGTAATGCCAGTGTGGACTTTCCATCCTATCCAAAATAAGCACATGAATATAAAATATTCTTGAAATATTCCATTGGAGCACACTGGTGTACTTTCCATGCACATTCTTGAACTTACTTGGATGCACAGAAGCATGATTGTAAATTTTGTTGGGACACTCATTTCAGGCGATACAAGTGCTGGGCGGAATGGGCTATGTGTCGGACATGCCGGCAGAACGACACTATCGCGATGCAAGGATCACAGAGATATACGAAGGTACCAGTGAGATCATGAGATTGGTCATTGCTAACAATCTGCTCAAGGAATACGGCGCCATCTAATGCAAAACAAATACCATGCAGATGTTGAAATAGAAATTAAGCTCAATTAAACAGTGTGATTGTGAAAAGATAGTAAATAAATATACGTTCTGCTTCACACCAAAGGTATTAAAAGACAATTTAGCACGGTTTTAAGTAACAACTAATATAAATGTTTAAAAATTATTAGAAGTATCGTTTCATCATTTTTAAAGTCGATATGATATTTTGTAATTTCAAATAAAGTGTGGTCAGAATGAGTTGACACCATGTTACCAACACTTACAATAATAAGACAGTCAATTGAGAGGAAAACTCTGGCCCGAACAATATCGTTTTGCATATGTCGTCATGCATATATTGTAAGCTGAATATTTATTGTCGATCAATGATCTCATTTCGGGTGTTTGCTATGCTGTTTTTGTTCACTGTTGAACTGAGAAAGTTAATCAGTCGGCAGTAGAAAAAGATATATAGTGTGCAGTGGCCAGAATAACCAATATACTACTCTGACAGTAAGAGTTGCATAACAATATGATCTGATGTGTCAGTCCATAGACATTGAACCTTTTGTGGGTGCTGAAGAATGAATATCTCGTGATTAATGTAATGTTTGTTACTAAATGTTCTGCATATTGATACTGATGTTATTGTTACTACTGTACACGTACTGCTTATTCAACTATCCAAGTTGATAGACACAAATCATGAACTTTTGAGCAATCAAATATGTGTTGCATGAAAACGTTTGACTTTGTATTTGCATTAGTCCAATTGTTTATATGCTAGTGAAGAAAGCATTATATGTAGCATTACGATATGTGCAATTAAACATGTAACGGGTACATTTATTTATTTGTATTTGGTACTTTGGTAGTTTCATTGTGCCTTTGTTTTCTAATGGACAATGTGCCGTGTGATAGTTACATCTACGGCTTATTTCGAAGCTCGCATTCTAACAGATGTGTAGCTACGCTGTATGGATGCTGTTTTCGTATACAAAATGGTTGCAAACAAATATGCATTACGACTGCTACGATGTGCTACGTAGTGTTAAGGAAGTCGTTTCTTTGTATTGCGGTATGCCACTGACATTTGGCTTGAGTAATTGCAACACTAATCTCGTAATAATTATCGTAGATAGCAACAAGGTGATGAAACATTGAGTCGATATTAATAAAATTACTACGCAAGTGAATGTACGCCGAGTTGTGAAAGAACTCACCCAGTAGCACTTATCAATGCTAAGACAATTTCTGTTGTGTGTTTATATAGTGTGCGTGCGTGTGAGCATGCGTGCATGTATATGTGTGCGTTTTATGTGCGTGCGTATGTGTGTGTCTGTGTCAGACACTCTATGTGTTACTGTGTTACTGTATGTTCTTGAGAATAGCCATCTATCAAAGACAGTAAAACAATAATTTTATTTCATTTTAATAAAAATATATTGAGAAATATCGGTATGAGCACGCATATGCAATTGTTTGGGAAATTACATATCCTTACAACTACGGTGTCTCGTTTCAGAAGATTGCATTTTGGTATTCTATAACCGACACAGTCGTAACTTTGGAGGCATAAAAACAAATTAGCGATTGTTCACAGCTTAAACACTTTCAACTTATTCACTTTTATGCCCAAACAGAGTCATTGATTGACAAATAGTCATTGTTCTATTGAGCATGAATTACAATATCACAGACACCATTGCTGTTGGGTTACAGTAGTTTATGCTGTTACTTTGGTTTGTTTCTTTAATTGTTCCAAACAATAGGCAGATATTGTATCATATAACTACCGTGCAGGATTCTCTCTAGGCCAGTGACTGCCTTATACATACACCATCCGGCATCTGGGGGCGCGTTATTGTGTCCGTTAGTCTGACTAAATGTCATACAATGGTCAGTCTTCGATCGCATGACGAACTTGATGGTGTGCAACTGCAGTGGAGAACGACATGTTTCACTGCTGAAACGGGTCTAGAGGTGCGCTCAACAATATGGAGCAGTTAAGTATGAACTTTCTTTCACTGGTGTCAACAGAGTGCGATGTTCTGAGGAAAGTTTACTTTCGTCAATAGTTGATGACCTTTCGCTGTGAAAATCACGAAAGGTGGTACTTCGAATGGCGGGTTTGCTGACAAGTTAGGCGTAGTGGTCTGTGTCTGTCGAAAGAGGGATAGTGGTCTGTGGAAAGAGGCATAGTGGTCTGTGTCTGTGGAAAGTCCGGACATGTTATTGAATAGTTTTGTGTCAATTTAACTTAATAATTTGTCATGCAATTTCCAGGACATGACTGACATGATGTGTCTCTCTTGAGTGGGACCCCGGAAGCTCAGGATACTGTCATGACTGTTCTCCCTTGAATGGAGCTCCTGGCAGCTCAGGACCCTGAAATTATTTTTCTCCCTTGAGTGGGACCCCTGGAGCTCTGGACGCTGGAGTGATTTTTTTCTTTCTTGAATGGTGCTCCCGGCAGCTCAGGACCATGAAATTATTTTTATTCCTTGAGTGGGGCCCCAGAGTCCCTGGATCGTGGAATAAGTTTTGTTTTCACATGAGTGAGACCATTGGAGGTCTAGCCTCTGGACATTTGTTCTCACTTCTGTAGGGCCACCAGGAGCTCGGACTCGGGGGTATGTGCCCCAGTTGCCCCTGTAATAATATGCCCCTGATTGGTAGTATTAGTATTGTACACAAAACACTAGTAATATAAATAGGTGTACCAGTATTGGTGCAATGTTCTCGTGTGTCGTCTTTAAATTGTCTTCATACAATATTCATGTCTAACGGTTAAAGTATTCCAGCGGCAGCATTAAAATGGACATACTTTAACATGACAAATATAATGGTCCATGTCCATACCGACGCGCTGTGTATGGGGTAACCAACACGTATTGGCACTATACCACATTCGCGTAGACCCCGAATACGAAGACAGTGGCTGAAAGAAATCCGCTTGTAGAAATAGTGTGAAGCAAAAACACGGTAGCGGCTGAAGAACCGTGAATGGTTTGTTCGACACCATAAGAACATTACCGCTGCTAGTGCTGCGAAGTGTGCCTATGTGTGTGTGTGTGTGGGGGGTTTGGCCTGTGTAGTAAGTTCAAAACTGTCACATTCAAACCCACTATGCTATTGTTTTGACGCAAGATAAACATACTCTAGTGTTTTTAACCTTTGTTCAAAACATTACCCATCCGATGTTATAAATTCGACGGTTACATTCAAAACAGTCAACCAGTAAGTTCAAAGCTCAAACACTCTTGTCACATAAACAATGGGCCAAGTGGCCCTGAAGTCCTTTGGACTAATACGTCTATATGTGACCCCGGCTGACCAAATGGGTGATAAGTCGGAAAAATTGTAACATTGTTTTCTTACATCCTTGTAAATGTTTGGTAGGGTGCTTTACACGGTTTCAAAAAATATGACTGCTACAAAAAATGCAAAGTTATGGAGCATTGAACATGGTAGGCATCAAAAAGTGAAAATGAAGAAAACGGCTGTTAGATTGCATGGAAATATTACATGCACAACATTCAAATGTGGCACACAGTATGTAATATGTATGTTATGTTGCAATGATACACTGGAAGTACAAATGTGCTGCTACAAAGACTTATCAAGTTATGCAAGATTATGTCTTCATGTGTAAAACTAAGAGGACAGATTATCTGAGAGCAAAAGGTAGACTCACTGTTTGACACAGTTTAAAACCTACAGGCAACTGTCCAGTTTAACAGGGATCTAGTGGCTTAATGCTGTCTGTTGACACAAGCTACTGCCAGTGACCAATTACAGATTAGTTACAGTTTCCATCAAACAATAGCAGGCAGAGAATCTTAGCTCCACAGCTGGGTGTAATACACAACCAGAGCCACCACTGATTCATGGTCAAGTAGATTAGCTCAATGCACCAACTAAGACAATACACAACACTGTGAGTGACAGTGTCCAGAGTGAGGCCTAAGCAGTGTCATCATTGCTGAATAGATCAATTAAACCTGCCAAGTGGGTGACATTCTGCACAAGTGTTCATTAATCCTTAGTGATTGTTCAGAACACCAGACTGACCACATACCTAAACAAAGCGAATGTAATAGGTGAAGAACAGGCAGTGTTCAAATAGGGGTATTGGTTGAATTGTATTTGTCTCGACGCAAAAGGCTTTATTGTGCCTTCATCGATTATAAGAAAGCATTTGATTTAGTTGACCGGTCCTCCCTGTGGTCTAAGATAATTTCATGCGGTATTAATGGTATTGTGTTGAAAGTTGTATACAACATATACAAAAATGCTAAATCATGTATAAATCAGGGCCAGGCTGTGTCAGCCTTCTTCTCATGTGTAGAGGTATGGCAAAGAGAAAACTTGTGTCCTTTGTTATTTGCTATTTACCTGAATAATTTTGATCACTGTTAGTCACAATTATAACGGACTTGACATGGCAGCTGGTTAAATTTACAACAACATTAGTGATGATGATGTAGAAAATGTATGTTCTATTATATGCTGATGACACTAGAATGATTCAATCAAATACAGATTTCTTGCTTGTGTATAGCGGAATTATGTCAACTCTTCTAATGGTTGACATTTGATTGTTTCAGATGTCAACTATATTGTGAATCTGTAACTATTAGTCTATATTGCTACAATTGATTTACATAGTACCATGTCTACACAAGGCATGGCAAGTGTAAACAGAACAGTAGAATGCATTTGATATCAATAAAGTGTAGGATATTTCATTCTATAGTTGTCCAGAATATGAATTTTCGATGTTTGTCACCTACAGGTGACAGAATATGAATTTTCTATGTTTGTCACCTACAGGTGTCTACAGACAATACATCTTTAACCAATAGTCACCACAGTCACACCATTTTATAATAATTAAATGAACATCAAAATAAACACAACTTGCAATTATAGAAAATCAATAGTTTTGAAGATACAGTTTAAAAGTGTTAGGCAACTGTTCAGTCTAACAGGGATCAAGTGTGTCAACTCTGCCTGGGTGCTGTGACCAATTAAAGATTAGTCAAGGTCTCAATGGACTAGGCTGTAGAGATTAGTCACAGCTGTTGACTTTGTGGCACAATACACAACATCTACTGTTGGGGGTGGTCTCAAGGGCCCTTCTCAAAACCACATCACTAGATAATGTAACACTTTTGCACTTTGGGGGCCCCTTAGGTGCCCTTAGAATGATTCAATCAAATACAGATTACAAAAGTTGCTGAACAGTTTATAAAAAAATAAGCCAAATGTTACATTTTTACCAGTTTTGGGGTCCTTGGAGGCCCTAGGGAGCCCTTAGAATGATTCAATCAAATACCGATTTCTTGTGCATAGTGGCAGTGCCCTAAGATATGTCTATGCAAAATTAGAGAAAAGGTTGCTGAGCGGTTTCTGAGGTACGGCAGCTAACGGCGGACGGCGTGTACAGGACATCGCAGTCTGGCTAGGTGTCCTCCCTACTTCGTTCAGGATTCTCCCTAGTCAGGACTAGCGAAGTCTCACATTAAAAATCGCAGAAGTCCAGACTCGACCTATAGCATATGCTTTTATAGCACAACGTACAACAGCATGACATCTAGCAACAAGAAAGAGATCTCCCTATTCAGGGAAAGTGATCTCTCCTAGTCAGGGAAAGTGTTCTGTCTCCTTTTATACCGTCTACAGATAATCATCTATGTCCCACGTAGGGGACACTAATCAACAATCAACACGCTGGCGGACAAGCAGTTATCTGACATACACCATTACTGACAAACAACGATCTCCTGCAATAAAAATATGTGCAACCTTAACTGATTCTGGTGCCGATTGTCCGGCAGATATTAATTGGGAGCACTAATCCCGGGTGGAACTAAAATGGTTCAATTTGTAGTATCTACTGACAGTAATTATTCAAACCGGCTATCCCGGCAATCATTATACAGCTGACCGCTCAATGTTTCCCTAGCCACCATACAACTGATACATTAATCGTTGTCTCTTCGCTTCTCTACTGACAGTGATTATTCAGATCGGCTATCCCGACAATCTTTATGGGAGCAAGCTTTTTCCCAATCTCGCTCAGTGTTTCCCTAGCCACCTACAATATTCTATGAATAAGTTTCTACCAACTATTCCAATTATAACACCGTTGCCTTTCGAACTAAACATGATCGACCTTTACAGGCGGACGCAGAGTGATGGCAATAGTCCCTTGGACCTTCGGCCAAAGGACTAAAAAGCTTAGATAAGCGTAACAAAAAGCACAATGTGAATATGCACCACACACATACACACACACGCACACACACACACACACACACACACACACACATACACAGGCACACACACAAACACACACACACACACACACACACATGTATTGATGTTGTTGGTGCATACACACACGCACACACACACACACATATATATTCGATCGACTGAAACTACGGATGAGACAACGTACGAGACAACAGACGAGATATCACGAGACTACGGTCGAGACAACAGATGAAACAACGTACGAGGTAACAGATGACAACAGACGAGACTACGACTGACACTACGTCTGAGACAATGTACGAGACAACGGACGAGACAACAAACGAGACATTTACAAATATTCCGCGCTGAAACACTAAAATTGAGGAGGAGAAGGGGATATACTTGCATCTCAGTCAACACACTGTAACATACACTTGTATATAGGTCCAACCGACGAGATAACTGAAGACAACAGACGATACTACGACTGAGACTACGGACGAGACAAGAGACGAGACAACGTACGAGATAACATTCAACAGACGAAACTACGACTGAGACTATGGCTGAGACAAGAGACGAGACATTTACAAATATACCTGACTGAAACGCTAAAATTGAGAAGGATGAGGGGATATACTTGCAACTCAGTCAACACACTGTAAGATATACAGGTCCAACCGACAAGATAACAGACGACAACAGACGAAATTACGGCTGAGACTACGGATGAGACAACGTACGAGACAACGGACGAGATAACAATCAAACTTAGACTAGCGACATCCATGAACCAAACGTAGACCAACGAGTTGCACGATCCAAACTTAGATAACGAGTTGCACAAACCAAACTTAGACAAGCGAGTGTCATGAGTCAGACATTTATATCAACGAGTGTCATGAACCGAACTTATTAGGGACTTGGGCATGAAATTCACCCAGATACAGAGGTGAATTCAGGAATTTCACGAAGATACAGAGGTGAATTCAGCAAATTCACCTAGATACAGAGTTCAATTCAGCAAATTGACCTAGATACAGAGGTGAAGTCAGCAAATTGAACTATAACCAACACATTAGATTTGTACAAGTGTCTTACTTTATCGCGAATGTGTCGTAAATTTGTGCCAGCGTAGTGAATTTTTAGCGTATGAAGGCGTGAAAATCATAATTTCTTCCCACTTTATTACCTTCAACCAAACTTAGACCAGCGAGTTCCACGAACCAAACAACTAGCGAGTTCCACGAAACAAACTTAGACTAGCGAGACAACGGTATCAATGGACACCTGCTCTAGAGTTACGACTATGTACTGCCATCTGGCGAGGTTGCGATGTGTGTGTGGGGGTGTGTGCGAGTGTGCGTGTGTGTACGCGTGTGTAAGGGAGATACATTGGACGAAACAACAGACAAGACAACGGACGATACAATAGACGACAACAGACGAGACAACGGACGAGATAACAGAAGAAAACAGACGAGGCAACATACGATACAACGGTCGAGACAATGAACGAGACAAAGCCCGATACAACGGCCGAGATAACGTACGAGACAATGAACGATGTATTGGACGAGACAACAGACGAGACAAAAGGAAACAACCGATGGGACAATGAAAGATATCGGACGAGATAACGGACGAGACAACAGACGATAATAGACGAGTCAACAGACGAGACAACACTCGAGACAATGAACGAGACAAAGGCCGAGACAACGGCCGAAACAAAATACGAAACAATATTCGAGACAATTGACGAGACAACAATTTAGACAACCCACCGATGTGGGTTGTATAATTTTGTGAAAATGTAACGTCTTTGTCCATGTGGGACATTTTTCGGTAATGAAGTTGGAAAAATAATGAAATAAGCAAATTTCTTAATTCACAACTATATAAATTCGACTCACTTCGACGTTTCAACCGCCTTCGGCGGCCTTCTTCAGGAACTGATCTTCCTCTACTCGCCAGATGGCGTGGCGAGCAGGCTGTCCCATACGTGACTCAATAGGTATCCCCTCATCTCTATTCATTGTAGATGTAGTCTTTCTGATCCAGATGGCCTCCTTGATCCATCGCGTACCTCTGTTTGTCTATATATATATACTTAAATTGCAGCTTCCCAGTCTATGACACAGTTTTGTTTGTCCGCATGGTCAGTTATAGCCGAATTGTGTTCAATGTTTGTCGAGTCTTTCTTTTCACTCGAGTGAAACGTCTGGTTGTCACGGTTTCGACTTCTTTCATATGTTCTTCTAGTCTCGTGCCAAGTGTTCTTCCCGTTTCCCCAATGTATATCTGGATGCAGGTCTTACACGGGATTTGTTATACACAGTCGGTCTTCTTTCTGGAGACAAGTCGGCTATGACTGACCATGCGTTCAGAAAAAACTGTGTCATTGACTGGGAAGTGCAAGAGTAGTTGATAGAGAGACAACAGAGGTGCGTGATGGATCAAGGAGGCCATCTGGATCAGAAAGACTACACCTACAATGAATAGAGATGAGGGGGGGCTACCGATTGAGTCATGTGTGGGACAGCCTGCTCGCCACGCCGTCTGGCGAGTAGAGGAAGATCAGTTCCTGAAGAAGGCCGCCGAAAGCGGTCGAAGCGTCGAAGTGAGTCGAATTTATATAGTTGTGAATTAAGAAAGTGGCTTATTTAACCTTCATGATAGTTATGTATCCGAACTGGTCGCCCCTAAATTGACACGTAACGTCACTAAGTGGCGCTTCTCGGTAGGTCAATAGCACAAACTATGATGTGAAAGTCGCCGGACGCCTCTTGATGGCGCGACCACGGCGTCGAAGACCCCAACTCGATAGATAGACGGATGCCCGGCACAAGCTGAGCCGTTTGATCGTCTGTTGTCTCGTATGTTGTCCCGTCTGTTATCTCGTCCGTTATCTGGTCCGATGTCTCATCCGATGTCTCGTCTGTTGTCGTCTGTTGTCTGTTCCGATGTTTCGTCCATTGTTCCATCTGTTGTTTCCTATTGTCTTCTCTATTGTCTCGCACGATGTCTCGTCAATAGTCACATGTGTTGTTTCCTGTTGTATCATGTGTTGTCTTTTCCATTTTCTCGAATATTGTCTCGTACGTTGTCTCGGCCGTTTTCTCGGCCTTTGTCTCGTTTATTGTCTCGACCGTTGTCTCGTTTTTGTCTCGTCTGTTACCTCGTCCGTTGTCTAGTTTATTATCGTCTGTTGTCTCGTTCGTTATCTCGTCCGATGTCTTGTCCTTTTTTTAGTCCATTGTCCCATCTGTTGTTTCCAGTTGTCTCAATTGTTGTCTTGTCCGATATCTCGTCCATGGTCTCGTATGTTGTCTCGGCCGTCGTGTCGTTCATTGTCTCGACCGTTGTCTCGTCTGGTATCTCGTCCGTTGTCTCGTATGTTGTCGTCTGTTGCATTGTCCGTTGTCTCGTTTGTGGTCTCGTCTGTTGTCTCGTCCAATGTCTCTCTCTTACACATACACGCAAACACACACACACACACACACACACACACACACACACACACACACACACACACACACACACACACACACACACACACACACACACACACACACACACACAGTCTGTCTCGGTAGCCTAAGTTTGTTTCGTGGAACTCGCTAGTTGTTTGATTCGTGGAACTCGCTGGTCTAAGTTTGTTCTAAGGTATTAAAGTGGCAAGAATTTACGATTTTCACGCCTTCATATGCTAAAAATTCATTACACTGGCACGAACTTACGACATATTCGGTTTAAAGTAAGAAATTTGTACAAGTCAAGTGTGTTGGTTATAGTTGAATTTGCTGAATTGACTTCAGTATCTAGGTGAATTTGCTAAAGTAAGAAATTTGTACAAGTCAAGTGTGTTGGTTATAGTTGAATTTGCTGAACTGACTTCAGTATCTAGGTGAATTTGCTGAATTGACTTATGTATGTAGTTGAATTTCCTGAATTGACCTCTGTATCTAGGTGAATTTGCGGAATTGACCTCTGTATCTGGGTGAATTTTCTGGCCAAGTGCCTAATACGTTTGGTTCGTTTCATGATGTTCCATTGTCATTAGTCGACTATGTCGACACAGGGACCATTCGTTGCCGCTATGGTGGTAGCGGGCCTTCAATGTAGTTGCGCAAGAACATTTAATTAATATTTGGAATATTAAAGATTGCATGGGAATATTACACCGTTGCTAGAGTACGGTGATATAAGAACAGGTATCAAACAATGATAAGAAGTTACGTGACAGGAATTAAGGTGACAACTTGTATGGACGTAAATTGTCGACAAAATTTACCCGTGAACGCGACCGTGTAGGAAGTTCAGAAGTGGCTGGATGTTTATATGAAGGACCACATAGGTTGCGATAATCTTGGAAGTAAAGACGTGACAGAATATTGTGTAAGAATAGATACGGAAAGACCACTTCAGAGGGGAGGCCATTTTAGGTGAAAGTATATAGTAAAACACTATAAAGTATGACTCACCACCGGCATATCCAATTTGGCTTCTACGGCCGTCCTCTTCCGGCGGGCACAACAACCGCTGCCGATGTGCCGCTTCAAGGCGGTATGTCGCGTGAAGTGGGTGTTACACGATGGGCAGGTGAAGGGCGCCCGTGATGATGGTGGTTTTCTCGCGGTCGATAGGGCCTCCTCATGGGCAGCGACCGTTCGAACCATGACATACATGTAATAGGCCACGTAACCGTGTCGTACGCATTACAAATGACCCCTATCGTGGACAATCATACTCTTCTTGCAGTATGCGCACCCGATGTACAAGGGGGTATACTGGCGTACTTTGTCGATAAGGAGACCTCTGACCTTGATAACGGCGTCGACGCTTACCCTCCCTTCCAGAGTTGCAACGTCCATGACCTCTGGTTCCGACGGCAGGGAAAGACGGTTGGTCACCGGGATCGACGGCAGAAAAGGACGGTTGGTCACTGGCATTATGGGTCGGCTCGTCAGCTGGTCCTCGTCGCTGGAGTCTGCTGCATCGCGAGGGCAGTAATAGGGTGATTTCAACATGGTGTTATTAGCCATGGTGTCGACATGATAAGAATAACGATATGACTAGCAGAGCATCGCGTTTCTTTAGCAATAAAGGGCACGTGAGCGTTTCGAAAGGTCACGTAGGCGTGCCGAATAAACACGGACCTCAGAGTAAAAAGTACACACACGGACTGCAGAGTAGAAACTACAGGCATGGAATGTAGAGTAGATCAGATTTAAACAGCGAATACCAGTTCAAACCTGTTTGCAAACATGCGATAAACTGAGGTAAGTGCAACTGTCTTATGTAAAGACTATATGTACCTCGTCGAATTTTCTTTATGAAGATGAGGGACGCACGAGTTCCAGTCGTAGTTCGCGTTTTATTCGCAACAGCGTGTTCTTGACGAGCACGGAGCGCCAGATACAAGATTCCGGGTCGTGCGTCTCGCTCAGTTTCTGGACGGACAACCTCAATATGCGTCGTTTCTCCTTGCATTCTTTGGGTGTGTTCAGCAGCGGAGACATTCGCGTAGCGGGCCGATATTCACACAGGTCGGTCGCCGGGTGTCGTCGCTTGTTGCTTCCCGCAACATCTCGGACGTTGTCGCTAGTCACGTTGTTCATTTCCAAAATGTAAGATGTAATGACCACAAAAGCAGACGCAGGCATTAAAAAAAATCGACAGGACATAAAGATCACGCGAGCGTGCCGAAATGTCACGTGGGCGTGCCGAATAAACACGAACTGCAGAGTAGAAAATATAAAGTATAAAGAACTGTTGTACAAAACATTTATTATTGTCGTTCACCACGTAAGAGACACGAATTTAAGTTGTTCACACATTTTCAGTCAGGGGTCGCTACTTAGCCTAGTTATTTAGTTAAACACCTATTCCCTAGGGCCCCTCTTCACCTTGACATTTAGACAGTAAACGAAATGACGTAATTTGACCTATATTTCTAGTTCAGTACCTAGTCGTCAGGATTTGGCCTAATTTTAGTTGTAAATGTACACCCCAGTATCTGAAAAAATGGTCCACCACATATGCGACGTAAGACAAGACACCATTGCGCATGCGCAATGACGTATTTAACGACATCATTGACCTAATTAAAGTCACGATTCGACCTATTTTATGTATTATATATATCTAAATGTACACGCCAGGGGCGCTATTACTGATAAATTGTCCACCACCTAATCTACATAAGAAAACATACCATTACGCATGCGAAATGACCTATTTAATGATATCATTGACCTATTTTAAGAGGCAATTTAAGGAGTTATGTTTGATCGTTTTCCCGCCAGGGGGCGCTACTTGAATTAGTTACATAATTCACCACGTTTTCGCCAGGGGACCACTTGACAAAAATGAGAGGCACGAATTTAAGCAGAACTGTTGTTAAGTTCGCCACCTATCCGCCAGGGGCGTTATTTGTAGTTCGTGACATATCCGCCCGGGGGCGCCTCTTTGACCTTGACCTAAATATTTGATATTGACCTTGTACCGGAAGTGACACCATCCCTTTTCCTTTGATGATAATCATTAGGTCCTTCGCAAGCCACGCGACATACTACTGCGATCATGGCCCCCCAAACCGAACGGTCGTTTTGTAGTTTGTAGCAGTTCTGTTG
Organism: Paraescarpia echinospica; assembly: GCA_020002185.1. NCBI lineage: Eukaryota > Metazoa > Annelida > Polychaeta > Sabellida > Siboglinidae > Paraescarpia > Paraescarpia echinospica. Next base: position 6,386,225 of record CM034539.1, on the reverse strand, counting down.
TGCTCTTTCCACACCATGTTGACAGACTATCTATTATTTGTAATCTCTGGCGTCTTCTGGACCTTTTTCCTTCTATCTATCCTGTTGTTACTATATGTTCTAATTTTTTCTTTTTCATGATTTGGCCTATACATCGTACATGTTGTGTTCTAATTTTGTTTACGATCTTTCTTTTTGATTTGGCTGTCCTAAGGATGACTTCATTGCTTGGCTTTGCAGTCCACATTCTTCTTAAGAACCACATTTCATTATGCATATGGACCTAAATAAATACATTTATGTGTGTGTGTGTATGTGTGTGTGTGTGTGTGTGTGTGTGTGTGTGTGTGTGTGTGTGTGTGTGTGAGTGTGTGTGTGTGAGTGTGTGTGTGTGTGAAATTAATTTTCCTTGTAAATATAGCCTGCATTACGTGTGCGTGTCGTGAACGAGTGAGTGCGGGTGAGTGTTTTCAACAAGATAATAGCGTTTTGAACCTAGGATTAAAATACCAGTGTTTCGATCGTCTTATACCGGATCGGCAGATCGAAAATTGGCCCGTTTTAAGATGAATCACCGCTTCGTTCACCGTACGATACCACGTAATTGCCGTATTATGCATTTGCAATCAATTCGAGTATACGATGTGTGCACGCATTCGTGCCTACGTCCTGTCATTTTTACCCTAGAACCATTCATCTTGAGTACATGGGGTATTTTGAATGAAAATATGCAGGTCTTACGTCCTATTCTAAGTTTTGTAAATTAATCCCTGGAAGTTTGGCGCTCGAGGTTCAGGCCTTCTAAGAGGGAAACGTTAACCTACCCGTGTACACAAGCAGGCTCCATTATAAGCAGATACCCTTGGCATATCGGCCAGTTGAACCATTTGTTGCCCGCTTCATATTCCATGTTTCCATCGTGGGCCTTCACGCAGACACCTAGCTCTAATAACAGTAATTACCTGCCGTCGCTGCTCAGGTAGGTAATGACAGACACTTCATTGTCATGCCCTTTGAAGCTCCGCATGTCACCGATTCAATGGACCAACACAACAAATGGGATGACATATAATTGCCTTATATCATATCATATCATATCATATCAGCGCACATCCATATATTACGTGAGATAAATGCCAGTGTTTGTATTTTTCTACCACGCATCTGCCTCGAGAAAGACGAAGTACACTTATCTTCACGGTCTAATACGCACGGCATATTACTCTAAGAAAAGGTTGTCGTGAGGCTGGGTGCACCAGTCGGTAGTTCGGATACACAGCGTCAACACTTGCGAATAAGAGAACACCATCGCAGGGTAGACGTCTGACGTACAGCGAAGGCGGAATATTATACGCCTTGATCTCAAGTATGTAAACCAATCTAATATGATAAACATGCAACTAACGGTTTTCGCATTGATATATGTTTCCATTTCATGCGACACAAAGTGATTTTTTGTTTTGGTTAAGACGTGAACTAGGACACAAATCCGATTATTATGTCGATTGTAGAAATTTTAGTTTAGTCTAGCTGAAAATATGTGTCTGAAAGCACTTTAACATGATAAGGCGTTTGCATTTTAATTTTTTTTTGAGAATGGTTGGTTGATTTAAAACAACGAACATATAAGTACATAAGACATTGTGATATATATATATATATATATATATATATATTTATACTATCAGAGCATGTGCAGCAGTTTACGACATAAATAATCGCCGAATTAGTTGTGTCGTTGTACCTTATAAAACGCTACGTTTGCATGATCCATGTTATGGCGTTATACTAGTTGTTCAAACGTATAAAGGTGTACTTCAGCTTCTGAATCGAAGGGGATATGAGAAACCAATACATGTGCCGGCGTATTCCTATACATATCGAGCAAAACTAGGAACCTGTCACGTCATGACCGACGTCACAGCTCTGCGCTTGTTGGTCAAGCCTCTCGCCATGAGTAAGATGTCAGCCTCCAGGATATCGGACATTTTATTAGAATCTTCCACTTTAAGACCGCAATCTGACTTAACCACTAACATGAAAATGTTGATTGTAGATGCAAATGTTCAGTTTCTATTAACACTTTTAGTTGCATATCACAAAACTGTTGCCCTTTGTTTCCCTGTCAAAAAGCAAGTACCACAAACACTCACTGATGGAAACAAGAAGTATGATCGATTAGAATTACATTCTGTAGATGATGACCTGATCATTGAAGAAAGATGTGGATCCTCCGATCGAATAGAATCGTCCTACGGTAACCTACGGTAAAACTATTGCAGACGGCAGATGTAAAGACACAATTTTAAAGAGGCAACATCAACAGTCCGGATATGAACAGTCTAGGGATGTCCCTCAAATATTGTGTGTTTGATTATCTACGGGATTAGATGTTGTGAGAAGACAATGGGCTGGTGAGGAAGAGGAGGTTAGTATATATGTATATATATATATATATAAAGATTCTAAACTTTTATTGGGTAGATCCGTAGCAATAGCAACACGAATATTACTTGACAATTCTACACTATCACCCCTAAGGCCTATCGATGGACGTGAACTTCACATTCTCTCCAACCTTCGTCATGAACAAACAACGAGTATCTGCGAACGCGTTATTGTGTTTGTGTAATGATGTTGTGTGCTTTCTAACATTTGGTAAATATTACTGTCACGACTGTCTTCTACCATGGCATCCCATTATCTGACGGACATTTTTGCTACTTGCTAATGTTTATATCTTTATTAACCAAATATCGCCGAAATAGTAGAGGCTAAACATCTATCCAGCCACATCCACCCAGAATACCACGGACTCGATCCCCATACCCTAGCCGCTCGTTAAACGTTTTAGGGCGCGAATGGTGCATCATGGACGATGACTAGTGAAACCTCATTTGTCAGGTAGTTACGGCTCTCGAAATGTTAATTGTGTAGTCAGTGGAGCCATACGTTTAGTCCGAGTGTTACAGTATTTTTAATTACTTAGTTATAGCCATTTAGGGTTAATTAACAATGTTCAACATTCACATATTCATACAGAGTTTAGTTATTAAATTTCTACCACGAACTACTAATTAAAAATGTCGATAATTGAGCAGATTGAGTGTGGTGGGCAGGCACATAAGAGTAGTGTGACGCGGTACATGCAAAACAACTATGACATCCACCATCATTATAAATGTTAACAAACTCTTCTTTTCAATCAATACGGCCTTGCATTTCATATGCATTTTTAAATAATTAGTAAGCTGGTCTTGACCCCTCTCCGTACGCTCTTTATAGATAAATGTCGACCACAGTGAACGACCTCTAACATAGTGTACACCTAGTATATGTAAGAGATAAGACGTGCAGCTACTAATAGTCATATTGATGATGCAAGTCCATTGCATATGTTACTGGATAGCTGGCGACGTCATAATTAAGCTAGATTCACCAGATGGCAAATGCTTTAGAATGTCGTTGTGTGACGATATATATATATATGTGTGTGTGTGTGTGTGTGTGTGTGTGTGTGTGTGTGTGTGTGTGTGAATGTGTGAATGTGTGTGCGTACTTGTGTGAGTGATTGCAAACATGCTTGAGTGCACACGTGTGTTATTTCTTTACGGAGCAGCTGTATGTATATTATCATATTATAATTACGATATATGAAGATTTAAAAATGTCAGCCTAGCAACTTCTAATTGGAATCTGCATATGTATGTCGACCAATGTAACCATTGGTAGAGGACGAGAATGTAGCAAGTGTTTTTGCATTTTACGTACAATATTTAGGGCTTTTGTGATACACTAAATCCTGGATACCTTTCTGTGTACTCCGACTGGTGTTACAAGGATGTAAACGACATAAGTGTATACGACAGACGACAGAAGACAGACCGCAGAATGTTTACGGAATTGTGCTGCCGATTATTGCCTCTACGTGTTGTTGAGTGTAGTCACCACGTAGTAGAGCCAGTAATTTACTTTAATTATCATGAGCTCAGTTTGGCTTGTCGTGAGTATTGGACATTCCAAATATGTATGCGGATGTCAGACCACAACATCATTGTTCGAAAGGTGTAGCGTTTTGTCGCATCGTAGAGAAACTCATTAAATTATAAACATTGATTACATTTCTTCAGATGATTATTTGACACACAAGCCAGAATTTCTCGTAATATCGACACGTGGTCCGTTATTGCTTACAACTGCTAATGTTCAATTCCATTGCGCGGTACCGGGCGTATACTTTTTCTAAACATCTCCAAGAAGGTTACGTATAATGCGATCCGCACAAACAATTCTCCACTGAATATTTTATTCATATTAAAACTTAATATTTTATTCATTGTCGAACTGTACGATGATGGTAAGCGATCTCAATTGAGATGAGAAGTAATGGCATGCTATTTATGCTTTTCTAAAAGAGGAAAGAACATGCAGCTGATAAGTACAAATTGTATAACGACAAAGCTAAACAACTAAACATGTCTTTGTGTTTGTTATTTTTTATAGGAATACAGCCACAATGCATAGCAGATATAATATGTATGTTAATTCTATGGTATGAATGTATACGTTCGATATCAAGCAACGCAGGACAGACCCTATCCTATTTAACACATGTTTTGTGGCCAGGTAGTGGACAAAGTAGACTAGGCAAGATTTACTCGAACAGCGAAGTTACTGTATTTCCAAAATTACGTTCCCATATGTTACTGTAATGGAAATAATATGCTGATGTGCGACAAAATTGTATATACGTCAAAAGACCTTTTTTTGGGTCTGTCGCAATATCCATGCAGTCGATCATTCACTCGATATGTGGGCATAGCTGGGAAGCTCCAGTGGTAGGGACACACAGGGGGGGGGGGCAATAAGACCAAGGAATATGTGGCTCGACAACATCACAGAATGGACTGAGTTGCCGCTCAAAGATCTCCTGCAGACAACACGAGGTAGAGACAGGTGGCCGCAGATAGTCGAGGAATCATCCAAACGTGCACCCCAACGAAATTCAGTAGACTAGGTCATGGTCGTCATCGTGGCCGTAGAGACTCCATTATACTTCCACCATACATCTGCTCACTGAACTGCAGCGATATCATTCATACAATGTTGTTGAATCTGTCTGACGTCTTGTACTGCCAACAACAACTACATATCAGTGCCCTAGCATTGAGGCAGTGTAGCAGTATCGCCTCATAATATGCCCGTTCTTTTCGTTGGCTTTCGCAAAAGCAGGAACATCTGGCGTTTAAAAACAATCGCATCATAGCTAGGCAATTTGATGTATACTCTTACGGGACCGGAGCTGTAAGGGTTTCGTAAGAATTTCTTGTGTGAATGAATTCGGACAACTGACGCACACGATGTATACGCCAACGTAATACGCTTGTCAAGTAATATACCAAATATGAAGCTTATTCATTGCGAACTCATGTCACTAAGCTCGGGCAAACGTGGTCATTTGCGTGTCATAAAGCAACCGGCCCATCAGAAGTTGCTGACGTCACCACAGGCATTGCATGTGAGCGCGTCCTATCATTTAGCACGACGAGCGCCTGTGTTGCTTGTTCTTTCAGACTGTACATAAATTGCAATTGCGGAATTTAATATGTTTGATATCACCGTAAAGATAATATTATCTACAAGTTTGTCGCTGGATGTACAAAAGAATAGTATTAACTTTTTGAGTTATTGCCGTTTGAAACCGCGAATGTTCAACCTTTCATTGTATCCACTATGCATTCGCGATGTTCAAACGGCAATAGGAATAGGAACAGGAACAGGAACAGGAACAGGAACAGGAACAGGACTAGGAACAGGAACAGGAAATGTTTATTGAATGAACAATTTGTTAGAAATACATTTTTTATTGATTCACGGATTGATAATCGGCAACAATATTATGATAATGAGTCTGTAGTAAAACTAAAACAAAGTAATCGTTATAAAAAACAAAAGACCATACAATACAAACAGATGAAAATCCCTAGTACAATTATTGAATCATCACTAACAATAACTGTATATATGCCTGCATATTTCACACGTACTAAATATATCAAACGGTCGGTTTTTAAATTAAGTCATTTATAAGCAAGGAGGTAAAGAATTATTTAATCATGTATTGCATTTATAACAGTTATGAATTTCACATTGTACAGCATAAGTATTGAGATAATGAAACTTGGTATATGTTGCGAAGCCATATAAACTATGAGTGGTGATCTTATCTTTTATTAAATCAGGTGCGTTATTTATGGTATGTGGCAAACAATACCACAGGCTTTGTTTGGCAAATTCATGGTGTAACATGGTTGTGTGGATTTATCTTGTCCACGTGTATAGAAGTTGTGAATACTGCTGTTTTTGGACAAATGGTAAGTTTTGCAAGTAGGCAGTTAGCTTATTGTGTGTAAATTTGTGGTATTGTTTTAATTCATGCAATTTTAGAATATGTTCTACTTTTAGTAAGTTAAGACTTGAACAGTGGATCAGTATAAGCATTATATTTATTTAAACTTATGATACGGGCGGCTTTCTTTTGAAGTTATTTTATTCTGTCACATCTATAGCCCCAGGCCATAACACCATACTTTTGGATGTGACAATATGAGAGAGCTGTACACCATAATCTTTATATTCAAAGGTAACAATCGTTTGAGTTTATTTAGGATACCTATAGTCATAGAGCACCTATTTGACATTATGTTAATGTTGCTTTGCCAGTTTAATTGTTCATTAAAGCTTAGCCCTAGGAAATTGAAGTCATATACTCTATTAAAGTTTGTGTTGTCAATTAGCAGATTAGGTAGGATTATCGTTTTATTATTATTTCTTCTGGCTGCTTTGAAAATCATATATTTTGATTTATTTACATTTAGAGATAATTTGTTTAGTTTAAGCCACTCGTTAATGTTATCCAGTTCTGTGTTGATTAGGAATTCTACATTTTCATTATTTTGAGATTGTACAAAAGAATCTAGTGTACTTGAGAGGGTCATGTCATCAGCAGACATAATAAAGTTGAATTGTTGACTAGATTGAAGTCATTAATGTAAATTATAAACAACAAAGGGCCTAGAATTGATCCTTGGGGTACGCCTGTTGATATAGTAAGCATTTCTGATTGGGCTTCTTCAATGTCTACATATTGTGTTCTGTTATTTAAATCGTTTTTTAATAGGTCTAAGGCTACTCCTTTTATGCCATAAAACTCTAACTTGTCTATTAATATTGAGTGGTCCAGAGTATTAACAGCTTTTCACTAGTCCAGGAAAATATTTATATGTATTTCATTATTATCCATACGTATCAATGTCCTATCAATTAGTTCAAGAGCAGCAAATTCAGTTGAATGTTCCTTTCTAAATCCATATTGATTATCGTACATAAGTTTATGTCTTTTGAAAAAAGATTCGAGCTGGTTGTAAATAATTGTTTCTATTAGTTTTGAAATTGCAGGTAATATTGATATTGGTCTGTAGTTGCAGAATAGAGTATCGTCACCATTTTTAGCAATTGGATTCACTTTGGCAATTTTGAGTTTATCGGAAAAGATACCCGTTGGCAATATTTGGTTTGTGGTCAAATCCGCAACTGTTAAAACAAGATTCGTAATGCATACGTTTTGCTGTACGTATATTTTTAAAGAATGGTATTATAGGTAGTCAGGTTGGTCCGAATTGCAAAGTATTCTGGCGATTGGGGTTGAGTCATTTTGAGTGTCTTATATAGTTTATCTCTGTATCGAATTGATTTTAGCAAACCTAGAGTAATCCAGGTGGATTTCTTGTGTTTGTATTTTTTATTTAACTGTTTTATATGGCATATGTTTATTTTTTTGCACAATTGATTACGTCATGTAATATATCATAGTTTATGTCAGGGTTTGCATCAGGAAATCGGTGAAGGTTGTTGTAAATATTTGATGAGGATACCTCCTGTATAAAATTATATATTGCATTAGAGTTCTGAACGCAAATTTGTATATGCCTTGGCAAAGGTTCTGTGTAGGAATACGTATTTAGAAAGGTGAAGTACGGTTGGTGGTCTAATAATTGTTTAGTTAAAATTCCTGATTTAGGCTTCATTGTGGATTTGGTTAATTTACAAAAGAAGCTATCAATTAAAGTTCCATTATTTGTTGACAGCCTTGCTGGATGTGTAACTTGAGGGTAAAAGCTACATGAAATTAAGGTGTCAACAATTTCCCAAATACTTCTTTTTTGTTTATTTTCAAAAGGTTTATATTGAAATCCCCTGCAATAATAACATCTGAGTTTGTTCTGTCAAATGTGAATTCGGCAAGGAACTGTTTGTAATTTTCATTAAGGTCTCTTGGTGGCCTGTATAGATTGCCAATTATTATATCTTTTGAGAGCCCACCACCAGTTACCTTAATAAATTGACCTTCCCAATTGTCATAGTGATTTAGAGATACGATTACTTTGTAACTAAATGTTTTGTTTAAATAAATGACCAGTCCACCTTTACTACTAGACGTATTGCCTTGCGTAATGCAATTATATCCCTCAAGTTGTAAATGACATGTATCATCATTCTCGGAAAGCCAGCATTCCTGGAAGCATATTAAGCTAAATTTAAAACTGATAAGATTAAGTTATTCCAGAAAGGCTTCTATTTCACAGTATTTAGCATTAATTGATTCTATGTTTGTCCTTAAAATGCCAAAACGTAATTTTGGAAATACAGGAACTTCCCTGTTCGGGTAAATCTTGCCTAGTCCACTGTGTCCACTACCTGGCCCCAAAACGTGTTAAATAGGATAGGGTCTGTCCTGCATTGCTTGATATCGAACGCATACATTCATACCATAGACTTAACATACATATTATATTTGTACTTATAAGCTGCATGTTCTTTCCTCTTTTAGAAAATCATAAATATCATGCCATTACTTCTCATCTCAATTGAGATCGCTTAACATCATCGTACAGTTCGACACTGAATAAAATATTAAGTTTTAATATGAATAAAATATTCAGTGGAGAATTGTTTGTGCGGATCGCATTATACGTAACCTTCCTGGAGATGCTTAGAGAAAGTATACGCCCGGTACCGCGCAATGGAATTGAATATTAGCAGTTGTAAGCAATAACGGACCACGCGTCGATATTACGAGAAATATATATATATATACCACGCTCTCTCTCTATCTTTCTCACTCTCTCTTTTTATTATTTCAATCTCTCTCTATTTCTCTTTCTTTCTTTCCTCTCTCTCTCTCTTTTGACTTCATCTCGATGACATGTTTTATGAACATGTTTTTAAAAGGCATTTATTGATTATAATTATATATATAATATGTATATGTATACAAAATTATTAAATAACAAAATATGTTTAAAACTAATATTGCATATATTCATTTGAATATTTGTTAAACCTTTTTTTTGCATAATTGTATATTCTACAATGCGTGTACTTGCCAATGGACCGGATATACGGTGCTATTTTAATGTCAACAGTAATAATAATCAGGCAGATACACATTTACATGTGTACAGAGAGCTGCGCACTGCACACACACACACACACACACACACACACACACACACACACACACACACACACACACACACACACACACACACACACACACACACACACACACACCACGCACGCCGCAGTCTGCGGTTGGGGACGTTGCCGTGATGTTGTGGTAGACGCCAGATTAATGTAGTCTCAGTATGTGTGTCGATTACCCACAGTAATGTTGCGCTGTAATTTGTACATTTACATTTTATTGTTATGTTGTACTTAATTATATATTTTTATCGCAATTGAACGTGTAAACCGGTAGATAGACCGACGTTAAGATAATATATTGCACAGCTTACCGAGAAACGTAGTTGATTTCCACTTCATCATACACATGTTTTCTTTTCACGTCTCCGTAGTATCGATGTCTGCTTTTAAACCAGTATTGTGTACGTAAGCTCGAATTAACAAATGTCTAGTTAGATCAGGTTGTTGTTGTTGTTCGAATTGTTGTTGTTACAACAATGACAGCAACAACACCAAAATCAAAAGCATAAGTTCTTTCAGATTGTGCTCAGACGAAGGTGATATTCCGTCGACATGGCGGGGGACGAAGATAAATCGGTGAATAGCAACTCACAGAAAGGGTCAAGATATGGATCCAACCAGAAAGGTGAGTTCAGTGATGATTACCAAACGAAAGCGAGTAAATTCGAAAACTATTCTGTCGAGTCAAGTAATAGAAATGTTTATATATTTGGTGTTTGCACTCTAACTGACATACTATGTGTGTTGTTTGTGTTTGTGTCATTTTTCAGTGTTAGTGCAGTGCTGATAATAATACTGCGTTATTGTAGTGCTGATAATAATACTGTGTTATTGTAGTGCTGATAATAATACTGCGTTATTGTATGATGTTGCGTTTATTATTATGCTAATTACACATTGTAATTTTCATTTATTCCAGTTATCAATGCATTTCTCATCGCACATAAATAACTTTCAGTTTCTGATGGCTTATCCGATTATCACACTTGTTGATGTTAGCATTTCTACAACTCCGTCCATATCCATTGACCTGCACATAAAATTTACATTACTCCTTTTAATAATGATATTCTCGAATCAGATCTGTTAAGAAATCCGGCAAATGATAACTTGTATGAACATTACTAGTCTTGACTATTGTAATTCCCTTGAACACAATATTTCCCTTAAGGATATCACTAGGTTACAACGTGTGCAAAATTGCTTAGCTAGGGTTTTGACCCGGTTTCCGCAGTTTTCTCACTCAGTGCCTCTTCTGAAGTCTGCATGGCTCCCTGTCCGAAATCGTATTATTTTTAAGATCTGTACCATTACGTACCAGGCACTTTAATGTAAGCAACCAGATTATTTATATTCACTGCTTATTCCTGAAAAAAGCCTATCAAGCATCGATCATCCAGTTCTGATTTACTTTTTATTCCTAGAGTCAATACTAATATTTGAACTAGGGCATTTTCTATTGCTGCACCAACTCTCTGGAATATGCTCCCTCTTAATGTTAGATTAGTTAAAAATATTATACAATTTCGCCGTTATTTAAAACTTACCTTTATAACCTTGCGTATCCACCTTTGCTCCTTGGCATATCGTTCCATCTGTTGACGACTTTAATATGGCTTATCGGTTCTGATATTGACTAACTCTTTTGTTTTGATGCGCCTCTGAGCTTGGTTTCCAAGGATTTAGGCGCAACAGAAGTTACCTTATTATTATTAATCTACAGGCCGCAAATCAACCCTTAACGTAGTTTGTGTACCACACGTATAGGCTGATATTGGTATAACAGCACCAACCTCAATTATTTCCAGGAACAAAATGGGAAGTGAAAAATGGCTGCGATTTGACAAGATCCGAGAGGAGCGAAGTCGTTGAACCGGAGTCGACGTGTTACTCCCCTTGTCAGCGATGGCGCCACGCGATCTTCCCAGCAGGGATAATCTCCCCGCTACGTGGCATGTTCAGATTGGCTTGGGCTGTAGTAAGTGATGTACTGTTTTCTGGTTATGAAATAGTCACCTTGGAACACAGATGGTCTGTCACAATACGTGAAACATTTGAAGGAAACGTAATGAAGGCCGCATGGTTTTAGGTTATGATTAAACGTTATTCGTGCAATTTCATATATGTGATGCTATGCAAATATGAGACGTGTTGCACAAATGCGATGAAGCATAAGACAATCCGGATAAACTTGCATACACCGTTTGTGTAACACCGGTATGCCTGTATGGTACGGATACATTGAAGCTAGACCTCACCCGTGTACCATGGAATCTCGTGGAAGAAGAGTACCCACCTGTAACAAGACAAGCAAGAGGAAGAGCATATATGTGAATGTAGACCTCACTCGTGTGCAATGGAATCTCGTGGAAGAAGAGTACACTCCTGTAACAAGACAACCAAGAGGAAGAGCATATATGTGAATGCTAGACGCCACCCGTGTACAATGGAATCTCGTGGAAGAAGAGTACACTCCTGTAACAAGACAACCAAGAGGAAGAGCATATATGTGAATGTAGACCTCACTCGTGTGCAATGGAATCTCGTGAAAGAAGAGTACACTCGTGTAACAAGACAACGAAGAGGAAGAGCATATATGTGAATGCTAGACCTCACCCGTGTACAATGGAATCTCGTGGAAGAAGGGTACACTCCTGTAACAAGACAACCAAGAGGAAGAGAATATATGTGAATGCTAGACCTCACCCGTGTACAATGGAATCTCGTGGAAGAAGAGTACACTCCTGTAACAAGACAACCAAGAGGAAGAGCATATATGTGAATGCTAGACCTCACCCGTGTACAATGGAATTTCGTGGAAGAAGGGTACCCACCTGTAACAAGACAACCAAGAGGAAGAGCATATATGTGAATGCTAGACCTCACCCGTGTACAATGGAATCTCGTGGAAGAAGAGTACACTCCTGTAACAAGACAACCAAGAGGAAGAGCATATATGTGAATGTAGACCTCACCCGTGAACAATGGAATCTCGTGGAAGAAGAGTACACTCCTGTAACAAGACAACCAAGAGGAAGAGCATATATGTGAATGCTAGACCTCACCCGTGTACAATGGAATCTCGTGGAAGAAGAGTACACTCCTGTAACAAGACAACCAAGACGAAGAGCATATATGTGAATGTTAGACCTCACCCGTGTACAATGGAATCTCGTGGAAGAAGAATACACTACTGTAACAAGACAACCAAGAGGAAGAACATATATGTGAACACTAGACCTCACCCGTGTACAATGGAATCTCGTGGAAGAAGAATACACTCCTGTAACAAGACAACCACGAGGAAGAGCATATATGTGAATGCTAGACCTCACCCGTGTACAATGGAATCTCGTGGAAGAAGAGTACACTCCTGTAACAAGACAACCAAGAGGAAGAGCATATACGTGAATGCTAGACCTCACCCGTGTACAATGGAATCTCGTGGAAGAAGAGTACACTCCTGTAACAAGACAACCAAGAGGAAGAGCATATATGTGAATGCTAGACCTCTCCCGTGTACCATGGAATCTCGTGGAAGAAGAGTACACTCCTGTAACAAGACAACCAAGAGGAAGAGCATATATGTGAATGCTAGACCTCACCCGTGTACCATGGAATCTCGTGGAAGAAGAGTACTCTCCTGTAACAAGACCACCACGAGGAAGAGCATATATGTGAATGTTAGACCTCACCCGTGTACAATGGAATCTCGTGGAAGAAGAATACACTACTGTAACAAGACAACCAAGAGGAAGAACATATATGTGAACACTAGACCTCACCCGTGTACAATGGAATCACGTGGAAGAATAGTACACGCCTGTAACAAGACAACCACGAGGAAGAGCATATATATGTGAATGCTAGACCTCACCCGTGTACAATGGAATCTCGTGGAAGAAGAGTACACTCCTGTAACAAGACAACCAAGAGGAAGAGCACATATGTGAATGCTAGACCTCATCCGTGTACCATGGAATCTCGTGGAAGAAGAGTACACTCCTGTAACAAGACAACCAAGAGGAAGAGCATATATGTGAATGCTAGACCTCACCCGTGTACCATGGAATCTCGTGGAAGAAGAGTACACTCCTGTAACAAGACAACCAAGAGGAAGAGCATATATGTGAATGCTAGACCTCTCCCGTGTACCATGGAATCTCGTGGAAGAAGAGTACACTCCTGTAACAAGACAACCAAGAGGAAGAGCATATATGTGAATGCTAGACCTCACCCGTGTACCATGGAATCTCGTGGAAGAAGAGTACTCTCCTGTAACAAGACCACCACGAGGAAGAGCATATATGTGAATGTTAGACCTCACCCGTGTACAATGGAATCTCGTGGAAGAAGAGTACACTCCTGTAACAAGACAACCAAGAGGAAGAGCATATATGTGAATGCTAGACCTCATCCGTGTACCATGGAATCTCGTGGAAGAAGAGTACACTCCTGTAACAAGACAACCACGAGGAAGAGCATATATGTGAATGCTAGACCTCACCCGTGTACCATGGAATCTCGTGGAAGAAGAGTACACTCCTGTAACAAGACAACCAAGAGGAAGAGCATATATGTGAATGCTAGACCTCACCCGTGTATCATGGAATCTCGTGGAAGAAGAGTACTCTCCTGTAACAAGACAACCAAGAGGAAGAGCATATATGTGAATGCTAGACCTCATCCGTGTACCATGGAATCTCGTGGAAGAAGAGTACACTACTGTAACAATACAACCACGAGGAAGAGCATATATGTGAATGCTAGACATCACCCGTGTACAATGGAATCTCGTGGAAGAAGAGTACACCTTTGTAACAAGACAACTAAGAGGAAGAGCATATATGTGAATGCTAGACCTCACCCGTGTACCATGGAATCTCGTGGAAGAAGAATACCCTCCTGTAACAAGACAACCAAGAGGAAGAGGATATATGTGAATGCTAGACCTCACCCGTGTACAATGGAATCTCGTGGAAGAAGAATACACTCCTGTGACAACACAACCACGAGGAAGAGCATATATGTAAATGCTAGACCTCATCCGTGTACTATGGAATCTCGTGGAAGAAGAGTACACTGCTGTAACAAGATAACCAAGAGGAAGAGCATATATGTGAATGCTAGACCTCACCCGTGTACCACGGAATCTCGTGGAAGAAGAGTATACTCCTGTAACAAGACAACCAAGAGGAAGAGCATATATGTGAATGCTAGACCTCACCCGTGTACCACTCGTGGAAGAAGAGTACACTCATGTAACAAGACAACCAAGAGGAAGAGCATATATGTGAATGCTAGACCTCACACGTGTACAATGGAATCTCGTGGAAGAAGAGTATACTCCTGTAACAAGACAACCAAGAGGAAGAGCATATATGTGAATGCTAGACCTCATCCGTGTACCATGGAATCTCGTGGAAGAAGAGTACACTACTGTAACAAGACAACCAGGAGGAAGAGCATATATGTGAATGCTAGACCTCACCGGTGTACAATGGAATCTCGTGGAAGAAGAATACACTCCTGTAACAAGACAACCAAGAGGAAGAGCATATATGTGAATGCTAGACCTCACCCGTGTACCATGGAATCTCGTGGAAGAAGAGTACACTCCTGTGACAACACAACCACGAGGAAGAGCATATATGTAAATGCTAGACCTCATCCGTGTACTATGGAATCTCGTGGAAGAAGAGTACACTGCTGTAACAAGATAACCAAGAGGAAGAGCATATATGTGAATGCTAGACCTCACCCGTGTACCACGGAATCTCGTGGAAGAAGAGTATACTCCTGTAACAAGACAACCAAGAGGAAGAGCATATATGTGAATGCTAGACCTCACCCGTGTACCACTCGTGGAAGAAGAGTACACTCATGTAACAAGACAACCAAGAGGAAGAGCATATATGTGAATGCTAGACCTCACACGTGTACAATGGAATCTCGTGGAAGAAGAGTATACTCCTGTAACAAGACAACCAAGAGGAAGAGCATATATGTGAATGCTAGACCTCATCCGTGTACCATGGAATCTCGTGGAAGAAGAGTACACTACTGTAACAAGACAACCACGAGGAAAAGCATATATGTGAATGCTAGACCTCATCCGTGTACCATGGAATCTCGTGGAAGAAGAGTACACTCCTGTAACAAGACAACCAAGAGGAAGAGCATATATGTGAATGGTAGACCTCACCCGTGTACCATGGAATCTCGTGGAAGAAGAGTACACTCCTGTAACCAGATAACCACGAGGAAGAGCATATATGTGAGTGCTAGACCTGATCCGTGTACCATGGAATCTCGTGGAAGAAGAGTACACTCCTGTAACAAGACAACCAAGAGGAAGAGCATATATGTGAATGCTAGACCTCACCCGTGTACCATGGAATCTCGTGGAAGAAGAGTACACTACTGTAACAAGACAACCAAGAGGAAGAGCATATATGTGAATGCTAGACCTCACCCGTGTACCATGGAATCTCGTGGAAGAAGGGTACACTCCTGTAACAAGACAACCAAGAGGAAGAGCATATATGTGAATGCTAGACCTCATCCGTGTAAAATGGAATCTCGTGGAAGAAGAGTACACTCCTGTAACAAGATAACCAAGAGGAAGAGCATATATGTGAATGCTAGACTTCATCCGTGTACCATGGAATCTCGTGGAAGAAGAGTACACTCCTGTAACAAGACAACCACGAGGAAAAGCATATATGTGAATGCTAGACCTCATCCGTGTACCATGGAATCTCGTGGAAGAAAAGTACACTACTATAACAAGACAACCACGAGGAAGAGCATATATGTGAATGCTAGACATCACCCGTGTACAATGGAATCTCGTGGAAGAAGAGTACACCTTTGTAACAAGACAACTAAGAGGAAGAGCATATATGTGAATGCTAGACCTCACCCGTGTACCATGGAATCTCGTGGAAGAAGAATACCCTCCTGTAACAAGACAACCAAGAGGAAGAGGATATATGTGAATGCTAGACCTCACCCGTGTACAATGGAATCTCGTGGAAGAAGAATACACTCCTGTGACTACACAACCACGAGGAAGAGCATATATGTAAATGCTAGACCTCATCCGTGTACTATGGAATCTCGTGGAAGAAGAGTACACTGCTGTAACAAGATAACCAAGAGGAAGAGCATATATGTGAATGCTAGACCTCACCCGTGTACCACGGAATCTCGTGGAAGAAGAGTATACTCCTGTAACAAGACAACCAAGAGGAAGAGCATATATGTGAATGCTAGACCTCACCCGTGTACCACTCGTGGAAGAAGAGTACACTCCTGTAACAAGACAACCAAGAGGAAGAGCATATATGTGAATGCTAGACCTCACACGTGTACAATGGAATCTCGTGGAAGAAGAGTATACTTCTGTAACAAGACAACCAAGAGGAAGAGCATATATGTGAATGCTAGACCTCATCCGTGTACCATGGAATCTCGTGGAAGAAGAGTACACTACTGTAACAAGACAACCACGAGGAAGAGCATATATGTGAATGCTAGACCTCACCGGTGTACAATGGAATCTCGTGGAAGAAGAATACACTCCTGTAACAAGACAACCAAGAGGAAGAGCATATATGTGAATGCTAGACCTCACCCGTGTACCATGGAATCTCGTGGAAGAAGAGTACACTCCTGTGACAACACAACCACGAGGAAGAGCATATATGTAAATGCTAGACCTCATCCGTGTACTATGGAATCTCGTGGAAGAAGAGTACACTGCTGTAACAAGATAACCAAGAGGAAGAGCATATATGTGAATGCTAGACCTCACCCGTGTACCACGGAATCTCGTGGAAGAAGAGTATACTCCTGTAACAAGACAACCAAGAGGAAGAGCATATATGTGAATGCTAGACCTCACCCGTGTACCACTCGTGGAAGAAGAGTACACTCCTGTAACAAGACAACCAAGAGGAAGAGCATATATGTGAATGCTAGACCTCACACGTGTACAATGGAATCTCGTGGAAGAAGAGTATACTCCTGTAACAAGACAACCAAGAGGAAGAGCATATATGTGAATGCTAGACCTCATCCGTGTACCATGGAATCTCGTGGAAGAAGAGTACACTACTGTAACAAGACAACCACGAGGAAGAGCATATATGTGAATGCTAGACCTCATCCGTGTACCATGGAATCTCGTGGAAGAAGAGTACACTCCTGTAACAAGACAACCAAGAGGAAGAGCATATATGTGAATGGTAGACCTCACCCGTGTACCATGGAATATCGTGGAAGAAGAGTACACTCCTGTAACCAGATAACCACGAGGAAGAACATATATGTGAGTGCTAGACCTGATCCGTGTACCATGGAATCTCGTGGAAGAAGAGTACACTCCTGTAACAAGACAACCAAGAGGAAGAGCATATATGTGAATGCTAGACCTCACCCGTGTACCATGGAATCTCGTGGAAGAAGAGTACACTACTGTAACAAGACAACCAAGAGGAAGAGCATATATGTGAATGCTAGACCTCACCCGTGTACCATGGAATCTCGTGGAAGAAGAGTACACTCCTGTAACAAGACAACCAAGAGGAAGAGCATATATGTGAATGCTAGACCTCACCCGTGTACCATGGAATCTCGTGGAAGAAGAGTACACTCCTGTAACAAGACAACCAAGAGGAAGAGCATATATGTGAATGCTTTGGTAGCAGAGTCAACACAATTGTAATGTACACGTTCGTGTAGGACTAGTAACACATGTGTTTTTCTCCATTAAGGTATTGGCGAATATTACTCAGATGTGGATGGGACCAATCTCCTTAATGCTGGTAGGACATTTTGGAGATCCTATACAACTTGACGGTGCTGGACTCGCAATAAGCGTGAGTAAACTATGTGTCATATCTACGTTTGTATCTAACGAAACCGAGGTGTTGTGATTTTAGGAAGTAAAATATAGTGAGGCAACGTAGTCATTAATACATGCTTTAATCTTTAGAGACAACGTATTTAATAAAGAGGTGAATCAGTAGCCTTGCACAATTCAATGACATACAATTTGTGATTTCATCGCAACGTTATTACTCTCCTCGAGATATATGAGGGAAACGATAAGGCTGACCTTTATACTGAACCTCGATTAGGTGTGTTCTTTTAACCTTTATATCCCTCTTCAATAACGTTTCCATTCTCGCTCTCGCAAAATCACGCCTCAGACTAGGGGCGTAGCCAAGTTTATCTTCTGAAACGGGTTCGTATTTATATTTAGGGCCTAGATCTAAAACAAATGTGTCCACGTATTATCACAAAGGCGTACACATAACAATAACGTTCCCAGAAAAGTGCAATTGCACACCCCTCTGCAACCTCCAATCGCACCCTCTTGATACCGCCGTTTCAGTATCCAAGTTCGTGTGGTGAATAAGCCATTCATGTTGTCGTCGCAAATATTAATGATATTTATGACAAAGGTGATCAACGTGTCATGTGAGGCTACCGCACAAGGATTGGGAACATGGTGTGATACGTTCTTCTCGCAGGTGAGATAGCTTCATACGAAGCCTATGAAGCAAGTATGTATTTATCATCAATAAGTACGCAGATCATACAAAATTAACGACCACTGTGTTCGATAGACTACAAAATGCCACTGAAAAGCGTCTAACTACCTGGAGCAAGTGGTGTATGAAAAGTAAACTCACCAAATGCAAAATCATCACTTCGTCAAACATGCATTTTATCCTTTGAAACGAATAACTCGAGAATAAGGAGGGAGAGAGAAAGAGAGAGAGGGAGAGAGAGAGAGAGAGAGAGAGAGAGAGAGAGAGAGAGAGAGAGAGAGAGAGAGAGAGAGAGAGTAGTAATGTGATAAAAAAAATCAAAAGGTTTTGCCATTTTTATTGACAGGTAATGATTCGCAATTAGCCATTTTAATTAATCCTAATTAATCCTAATTAATTAATTAAAATGTCAAGGTCTAGATCAAGGTCAAAGACAAGTTCAAGGTCAAGGTCAATACCAAGGTCAAATGTCGAGGTCAATGATAATATAAAATGTCAACTTCAATGGTCAAAACCTTTTACTAATTAATTAATTAATTAATTAACACTCCAAAGATCAAAGTTTTTGTGAATGGGTGCTGACTATATATAGAGTACATACATTCGTCATCGGTTAAACCTTCTGAGACAACTGATGGAGAAACGTCTATACCAGTTGGTGGGCCGGTGGAAGACGAGAAGAGGTTCCGAGTGGAACGCTATCCGGGTCGACTGAATTATATCTTCCACTGGATTACTGACAGCAAGTTGAAATTAAATGCAAATAAAACTGAATTGCTCATTATTGGTACTCCATTGCAGCGTAGTAAATTGTATGGGTTTTTCCTACGCGTATTTTGAATCAGTATATCACGCCAGCAACCTCAGTGCGGAATCTAGGAATGATCTTCGATAGTAACATCAATTTCTGACAACACATATCTCAAACTTGTCGCTTCTGTTTTTATCATATTCGAGATCTTCGCCGTATTCGCCGGTATATGTCATTTTCTGTTGCTAAAACTATCGCAACAGCTCTTGTTAGCAGCAGACTTGAGTATTACAATTTCCTTCTTTATAATATCGCTAGCAAGGATATCACAAAACTTCAGCGTGTCCAACATTTTTGAGCAAGAGTAGTTACAAGATCTCCTCGTGTTTCTCGCTCTGTACCACTTTTGAAGTTTTTGCATTGGCTTCCTGTACGGTATCGTATACTATTTAAGATATGTACCACTACATACCAGGCACTATCCACTAAACAACCATCTTATTTCCATTCATTGCTTACTCCTGTAAGAAAACCTATCCAGCTTCGATCATCTAGTTTGGACCTACGTTTTGTTCCTAGAGTCAACATTATCATTGGAACTAGGATTTTTTCTTTTGCTGCACAAACTCTTTGGAATATGCTCCCTCTTAGTGTAAGATCAGTTGAAAATATTACAAAATTCCGTCGTCATTTAAAAACTCATCTATACAACCTTGCTTATCCACCATAGCTCCGTAGCGCCTTGGCCCTTCTGTTGACAACTAAAATACTGCTTGTGGATTTTGAGACTGATCAATCCTGTTGTTTTGATGTGCCTCTGAGCTTGGTTTCCAAGGATTTAGACTCAATAGAAGTTATGTTATATTATTAGTATTATTATTATTATGTACGAATCGTGAGAGTCGTACAAGTTCACGTTCATAGTAGTGGGGTAGCGACCTACCGAGTGCCTGACCTGTTCGGCAGTTGTTTTCCCGGCCTACAATTCCACCGTCTTCCAAACGACCACGTTCGTTTGGAAGACAGTCTCCACCCGGTCGAGGTCGTCTAGCGTGACACCGTCCAAGGAGTAGGCATTATCCCTGGTGGCGTAGTCGGTATAGAGTATCAATGTCAGCGCCTCCAAAGCTGTTACGTCACACCCTCGATGCAGTGCCAAATAGCGGAAGAGGCATAGGTTTTCGGTGTAAGGTCTACCGCGGTTACGGGGATTCTCTAGTTTCATGACCGCCTTGTTGTTCACTTGCTCTGACATAAGTGCATTTGAGTAGTCAGATTTATCGATGTGATTGTAGAAGCTGTTGACAGTAAAATGGTGTCTTTTTAGCTGATTTTACTAAGCGGAAGGGTGTCTGGCAGCAATTTGGCTAGTTGACACTTTAGCCGGATACTGCCTGCATCCATTTGTAAATATTGACGGGTGTCATACATACAGGCAATTTGCAAGAGCTAGAGATATTAGATTTTGACTAAACTCGACCAGCATGTCAATGAGATGATAATAACAGCAGGTGAGAAGTTTAAGAAACTTTATAGGTCACGTTTTCTTATAATCACACAAAATATTAACATGGTCGCCAATGGGAAAACTGACAGTGTGCTGACCCCTATAGAGTATCAATGTCGGTTTTCGGTGTAAGGTCTACCACGGTTACGGGGATTCTCTAGGTATATGACCGCCTTGTTGCGTCGCAGGTATTCGGGAAATTTCACGCCGAGACAGGCTATAGGGTGTCGGATGATTGCGTTGAGGAAGAAGGTGGCATTAGTCACCAATTCGGCCGTCCAACTCGAATCGGGACTTTGGGCTATGACGTACTGTAGGACGTCGGGTTGGTGGAAGCGTTCGAGGAAACGCTCGAAATACTGGATGCTGGTAACCAGGGAGGGCTCCTCGAGGTACCGACCGCAGCAATTGCACGATGAGTGCCTATAGCGATCCGTTTCCTTCGGTCTTAGGATGAAACACACATTGAACTTGAAAGCGCGAGTCGGTTCCTCGAACACGAGCCGCAATCGATTGTACAGAGCACTCCCATCCAAAGTGGTAAGATGAAAATTGTATCTCGATTGAACTCGACCCCTGACAGTAGACGTGCGTATACTCGACCAGTGATCGCAAACGAACTGTTGCAGGCTCTCCGACACAGCGTCGGCGCCTAACAGTGCCTTTTTGTCAGCACCGATGGCGGCAGCACCTGCGGGAGTATCCTCTTCGTCAGCACCTTTGGCAGCAGCAACATCTTCGTCACCACCGTTGGCGGCGGCACCGGCGGCAACGACAGGTCGAGTCCGGCGACGTTTTGGTCCTTCGCTACCTCGACAGTTCGTTCTGAGGTGTCTTAGCATATTACACCGGTTGCTGAAAGAACGATCACACTTCTGATAGTCATAACGTACCCGCTTCTTTGGCTCTAGACTCGGACGACATACCTTAATGTATTTTTCCAGTCGAGCGCGTCGGTCGAAGGAAAGACCACACGTTCACATATTAAAGCGTTTAGTGACGACATTGTGGAGGCTCGTTTTCAAGGTAGACTTAAACGACAAAGACAAAAGGGAGCGAACAAATAAACAACAACCAATTTCAAAAAGCTTAACTTAAATAATATTTAGCATATTTTATGCAATTTCGTCCATGACAATTATCGTTAAGAAAAAAAATAATGTTTATCGTTCATTGCCGCTTTGTTCACTGTTGCTACCATCGTTCAAATGTGCTGAGCTGATTAATTCTGAACATATCTACATTTGAACCTCGCCAACCTTTGACACACACACACACACACACGCACATGCATATACACGCACGCACGCACGCACGCACAAACACACACAAACTCCCACCCACACAAACACACACATACACGCACGCCCACACACACACACACACACACACAAACACACACACGCACACACACACAATCACATACAAACACACACACACACACACACATACACACACACACACACACAATCACATACAAACACACACACACACACACACACACCTACACACACACATGTATGTGTTAGGGATCATCCCTGAACGTTGACATCCGATATCAGACGAAATTACTATGTTTGGGGAGGGGGCTTCAGAAGCAGTTTCTTCTGGCGTCAAACATCGATATTTTACACATCGGATCGATCCTTTTAATATATTGTTATCATCATGTCAATAATTACCAATTTTAGTATGAGGGGAGGGTGTGAGGTCTGAGACCAGATCAATGTAATTTCGGACATCGACATTCTGAGATGATCTCTTATTAGCATACGTTTTCCTACTGGTTCTAATGTCATGTCATATAACTCACGAATCGCACGTCGATACGCCTGCTATCTTTTTGCAGCTGTGTACCTGTTCGTGTTTGCCCTAATACCATGGATCGCCGTATACCTGAACCTCGATAGCATCTTTGTTTTGATAGGACAAAACGGACAAGTTTCAAGGTTGATACATTTAATTTCCTTATTGAGGGAGATTTATGATTCTGCCTAATGATTATTATAAGTTACGCCTCTGGGCGCCGGTTCCTAATGATATAGCGCTATATGAGTTCATTATTATTGTTAATATTGTTACTACACAATATTATATGTTACAAATACAATATTCACAAAATCAAGTGGATTCTTTAGCGATGCGATTAAAATAACATGTTATTTACCCCTTTGCCATCCACATTTTAAGGCTGGTCAGCTGATAATTTGTTTATGTCGTAGTACAAACACGGTGTTGAAAGAATTTATTGATTATTTTGGCATTATGTATGTTGATACATGTTGTAATAAACGTGTACGTTGGTAACTTGTTGGCATATGCTGTCTTTCACAGTGTGGCAGGACGATATCTGTTGTCATATGCTGTCTTTCACAGTGTGGCAGGACGATATCTGTTGTCATACGCTGTCTTTCACAGTGTGGCAGGACGATATCTGTTGTCATATGCTGTCTTTCACAGTGTGGCAGGACGATATCTGGTGATTTGTTGTCATATGCTGTCTTTCACAGTGTGGCAGGACGATATCTGGTAATTTGTTGTCATATGCTGTCTTTCACAGTGTGGCAGGACGATATCTGGTGATTTGTTGTCATATGCTGTCTTTCACAGTGTGGCAGGACGATATCTGGTGATCTTTATACCAGGAGCTTTTGTAAGTATGTCTCCTTCAATCTGAATCACGAATTATCCCTATACAATAATTAGCAAAATTCACGAAATTAAAAACATTTGCACAAACGGTGTCTACTATCTCAAACAATCTTAACGCGTAGTGATAAGATGAGGATTAACACATGTGCAGCCTATTATTTACCTGGCACAACAGTGTCATCTTCTTTCCTCTTCAGTGTTTCTTCATGTACGTTATCCTGGCGAAGTATTTACAGAATCAGGTGAGTATTCAATACCAACCAACTCAATCTTTAATCCATCGGAGAATGTGGTGTCCGTTTTATTTCGACCTACAACATAAAATGTGATGAATTTCACATACATACCTCATACAAGCACACACAACCAATTGGAAACGCGCACATACAGACACACGCACACACGCACACACGCACACACGCACACACGCACACACGCACACACGCACACACGCACACACGCACACACGCACACACGCACACGCGCACACACACACACACGCACACACGCACACGCACACACGAACACGCACACACGCACACACGCATACGCACATATTGAAATTACTTCCTGTGCCCAACGCAATCCAACGCCATTTAATGAACATTCCAATATAGATGTATATAATTGTCAAAGTGAAATCATATTGTATAAATAAAATATAGTCTACGCTATATATATATATATATATATTTACTAATATATTAGTTATAATATATATATATTAGTTATTATACATTTTATGGACCTTTACGATATATGTGGTCCTTTAATAACTCAGTGCACCTTTTCAGAACATTGTCATACCAAATGTGATAATCGGATTAGTGGCGAATACGTTGAATGTGATCTTGCACTACGTGTTCCTGTATAAGCTGCACTGGGGCACGGAGTAAGTACAACCAGATACTATAATGCATGGTACGGTTAAGAAAATAGTAAGACGCTTTAAAATGAACTTCTTGTTCTGTTAATTATTGTTAGTTTGGTTGAAATACGTAAGTTTTATTTAAAAATAAGCTTAAATCAATTCATTACCAATCAACCTACTGTAATAAATAAGATTATATTTCAAGTGTCTCCGTCTAACGGGTTACGACATATCATATCTACAGCATACGAAATCCTTTTGGTCTTGCCAAAAGCTGCATCAATTGTACATTTCGAAGCAAATTACAGAACAAAAATAGTTAAGCTTCCATCGCTATACGATAGTCTTTCGATGTTGTAATATTGTGTGGTAAACAATGGAAAATAATACATTTGAGCAGAGCCAAATCGTCCGTAGATTTGAAGCAAATGCGCATAATAACTCTTAATTAAATACGAATAAACGGCATTTCTGTAGTGCTACTTCTACTACGACTACAACTACTACTACTACTACTACTACTACTACTACTACTACTGCTACTGCTACTACTACTACCACCACCAACACCACCTACATTACAACCGCCACCACGACCACGACGACCATGACGACGACAACCATCA
This sequence comes from Paraescarpia echinospica, assembly GCA_020002185.1. NCBI lineage: Eukaryota > Metazoa > Annelida > Polychaeta > Sabellida > Siboglinidae > Paraescarpia > Paraescarpia echinospica. The sequence continues at coordinate 6,360,730 of CM034539.1, read as the reverse complement.
CCACCACCACCATCACCACCACCACCACCACCACCACCACCACCACCACCCCCACCACCACCACCACCACCACCACCACCACCACCACCACCACTACCACCCCCACCACCACGACAAACAGCACCACGACAACCACGACCACTCCCAGGACCACCACCAACACTGCAACCAAGACTGCCACCACCACCTCCACGACGACGACCACCACCACGACGACCACCATTACCATCACGACGACCACCACGATCACCACCACCACCACCACCTCGACCACGACCATCACCACCTCGACCACGACCACAACCACAACCACGACGATGACCACTACCACCACTACCACCACTACAACCACTACTAGTTACATTAATAACAATTAATAACTAATTATACATTCTTTCTTCAGTGGCTCAGCCCTATCTCTGGCCTTGGCCCACTTCACCATGTTCAGTCTGACGATAATTTACATTTGGTGGTCGAAAGTGTACAAAGAGACGTGGGAAGGCAAGTACTAGAGAGCAGGCAAAAATAGAGGTAATATGCAATTTTTTTAATGTTTCAGTTGGTATAATGATTATGTAAGTACAACAATATGTAGTCAAGCATCTGGTACGTGTGGGGTGTGTATATGTGCGTACTTGCTTGCTTGTTTGCATGGGTGCGAGCGTGCCTGTGTATGTGCATATGTTTGTGAAAGTAATCGTCTTTAACGTTACACTAATGATTTAAACAGGTGGAACGTCGCATACGTTTCTTGTAGCTTCCAGAACAATTATCAATTCAGTTTAATGTGATTTTACACGTACTGGCTGTCTGAGAATAATATTCTACTCAATTCTCTCAGACATACGTTCGTTGTCATGTTTGTCCTCTGTTACACCTCGTCTACTCTCGGTAATATATTATAATGTTAGTAATTTGGTCGTAGGTTGGTCAACGGAGAGTTTGCAAGATTGGGGTAAATTCACCAGCACTTGTATTTCGGGGATGTTAATGGTGTCTTTGGAGTGGTGGAATTTCGAGATCGGAACCTTTCTGGCAGGTACGATATACAAGAAAATGCACAACTATACACGCACACAAGCACACTAATACGCCCTGGCGCACACGTACACACAAACACAATATCGTGTGCCCGCACATACACAGGCAACCAAATCACACACAAATAAATGCATATGCACAAACATATTCGCATCAACACACACAAAACCGTTCGTACACACAGACACGCGCGCGTATATATACACACACACACACACACACACACACACACACACACACACACACACACACGCACGCGCGCGCGCGCGCGCAAACCATACCCCGTTTAGAAAGAATAACATAATCTTCCTAAGACGATACAGATAAACAATGCGCCGGTCTTGTTGTAGGTTTACTGGGGAAGACAGAACTCGGCGCGATGTCTGTCGTGTTAGAAATCTACGAGATGTGGTATCAGGTATGTCAAACGCAACTGTCGCTTAATGGTGTCCCTCGTAGGAATAGTGCATGCCGCTGCATGCCATGCAATCGTAACTGAAAACAGATGACAAATCGGCGACACGCTAGTTGCCTTAATTGTTCCTTGATATTAGGAATTAGTTAAAAGGAAAATGTAATCCGGATAGAAAGAAATGGGAATGATGATGTATTGACATAGTATGAGAAGAAAAATTCACGTTGGCGGTTATCAAGGTGATACCGATGTATCTTGCTCCTTTGTTGATGTATGTCAGTTTGCCAGAATGGACGTAATCGAATATCCACTACATCAATCAACTGTGGCGCCATCACGGCAGCGTAACGCGTCTTGCGACTTACCACGTTACTTTTCCTGCGACAGTAATTGTTTAAAGCAATCAGTCCCCCGTAATTCACGCCATCTCATCGCAGCTTGTCAATGACTATGTCTGGCCGCAATCTGATGCCAGTCTCTTTGAAGTCTGAGCGCAGCAGATCCGTCGAAGCCACGAAAGGAATAACAAACAAAACAGACGGTAATATCGACATACACAACAGGGAAGCGGCAATGGAACAGAAACAATAAGGTCGTCAGCAACGAAAATCCTTCACAGAAAATACAAAATACACCCACTGGCCTCACTGGCTAGTATGTGACAGAGAAGAAAGAAGACGAAGGCAAAGAGATCACAAATACTTTCATCTATTACATTTTGTGTTATTTTCTAGTATCAGTGACGTAACCATATCGATTTGATTACACTGTTTTCTAGGAGAAGTACCAACAGTTGTGTGGTTTTGTTTCATGTCTTGTTTGTTGCTTTTCTGTGTCCCGGCCCAATGTACGTGGCTACATATAGGATAAGTCCGCCTATGTTTGGGTAGGCCCGCAAATAGTCACATTTGGATACATATTTCCTATTTTGCAGTTGGTTCTTGGGATGGAGATAGCATCAGCTATACGGATTGGACAGCTGGTGGGTTCACAAGACGAGTGCGAAGCAAGGACAGTGGCTAGACTTACTATCGTTGTGATGGGTTAGTAAAAGCAATATTATAAATGTTAAAACAACTATATAATTATTTAATTGTGGAATTCATGATATTGTACATCTACGATTTGAGGGACATATATATATATATATATATATATATATATATAATTAGTGTATTTTATATTACAGAAAAAACTGTTTGAATTTTAATAATTAATGATGACATTTTATTGAGCTTTGTCATCGAACATAGCAAAAAGGTACGTTCTTAAATAGCGCAGTAGCCAATCTTTAGGAAACATTCGTATTGCAATATATAATTAAACATAATATTGTAAACATAGAGTTAACAGGAACCCGTTGACCTTCCTTTGTTACATCTTGTTACAGTGATGGCATCTATCATCCCGCTGACTTTGTTTATGATGCTGAAGAACCTGCTGCCTCATATCATCACAAACGTCAAGTAAGGTGTAGTTTTAACACTTATTTTTAGAGCAGCTAACGTGTACAATTTTATCCCTACATGTCAAAGTCTACGTGCATTTCTACATTTCTACTAGTACATGCATGCTTACATTTGCTCGAGGGCGCACATACGTCGTACTCGCATGCAAACACACGCACACGCACACGCACACACACACACACACGCACGCACGCACGCACGCACGCACGCACGCACACACGCACGCACGCACGCACACACACACACAACAAACACACACACAAATACCACACACACGCACGCACGCACGCATGCACACACACATGCACACAGAGACACATAGACAGAACAAAGACACATTAAAGGGAATAAAAACATATATGGCTTGAATTCATATTATATTACATCCTGCTATCTATTTCCATGCCCACCAAGCCAAAACAAAAATTCAATGAATTATAAATTCCACAGTTTATGCTGTGCATCCGGACATTTTCGAATGTGCATATTTTTGGCGCGCTTTTCGGGATGCCAAGATGTGACGTCACATATGACCCATAGTCGCATCAGGCCGACCCTTTCCACGCATTCAGAGCATGTTTACAAGGTTAGCTTTCGGATCGAAACGAACGTCAAAATGAGTTATTATGCGATATTCCGATGTAATACAAACACTAGTCATCATAGAGAAACAAGCAGTTATCTTATGGTTCCACATGAATCTCATTTTATTCAAAACAATAAATGCGAATGAGCTTACAACTCGACTAGGTTTCACCGAGCTTTGGCTCGTTTTTAGAATAATTATATCGGATGCAACCAAAGGGAGATAATCTACACCGATAAACATACATAAGAAACATATATGGTATCCAGCTACAGAAAGTAACGTGTATAATCTTATAATATCACTAGAATATCGATGTATGAAGGAGGATTTGTACAATTTATCATAACAACTTAAATCAGTCAGCGAATTGCTGTTGGTCCTGCTAGCTGGGTTGGTAAACGCGTTGGTTCCATGGCAGTTATTTTGCAATCGGGCGACGCCGGTTCAATCCCGACACCAAACCATTGATTTAAAAAAAATACTTTTTCTGTTGAAGTTTTCACGAAGTAATATAAACCAAATCATTTTTATACTATGATGCACTGTTTGTAAATATAAATGTTTTGATAGTAATTATTTATTCGCCACAAAAATTTAAATATGGGAATTATATAACGATGTTTCTAAATTTTATTTATCCAAACATATATAATGTAAAATATATAGAATTGATTAACTATATATAAATATATATATATATTGTACGGTGATATATTGTAATTATATATGTGAAAACAAATGGTGATCTCTCTGAATAAATAAAATGTAGAAACATCGTTATATATAATTACCATATTTTCGTTTTTGTGGCGAATAAATAATTACTACAAAATATTTACAAACAGTGCATCATAGTATAAAAATGATTTAGTTTATATTACTTCGTGAAAACATAAACAACAAAAATAAATGGTTTGGTGTCGGGACTGAACCGGCGTCGCCCGATTGCAAAATAACTGCCAAGGAACCAACGCGTTTACCAACTTAGCTAGCAGGACCGACAGAAATTCGTTGACTGATTTAAGTTGTTATGATAAATTGTACAACTCCTCCTTCATTCATCGATATTCTAGTGATATTATGAGATTATACACGTTACTTTCTGTAGCTGGATACGATATACGTTTGCTATGTATGTAAATCGGTGTACTTTATCTCCCGTTGGTTGCATTCGATATAATTATTATGAAAACGAGCCCAAGCTCGGCGATACCTAGTCCTAGTCGACTTGTAGGCTCATTCGCATTCATTGTTTTGAATAAAATTCGATTCATGTGGAACAGTAAGATAACTGCTTGTTCCTCTATGATGACTAGTGTTTGTATTACATCGGAATATTGCACAATAACTCATTTTGACGCTCGTTTCGACCCCAAAACTATCCATGTAAACATGCTCTGAATGCGTAGAAAGGGTCGACCTTCTGCGAGTGTGAGTCATATGTGACGTTAAGATACCACGTGCTCGCCTAGCTCATTAATTTTTTTCCGCGGGAATCGCTACACAGGTGGAATTAACCGAGTGTCAGGAACTGGTTTACTAAGGTATTCGTCTGGATATTGAAAACAAGACATTGTAGAGTTGATAGAGACCTCGGAGAAAGACAACAGAGAACATCAAGTTGAGGGAGTGACAATGACGAGTTGTAATTGCCGATATTGCCACCAGTTACCAATGAGGCTTATGTGAAACAGAAACGTGGAGCGACAAGATAACTTTAAGAACAATTATGTATATAGACCCACTGTTACCCCACGCAGCAGCACATGCAAAACCAATATAAAAAAACACATAATAATTGTTAAAATTGTTTGCCCTTTGGATGCTGACCACTATTTCCAATACCTACACTAATACTTGATTTATATTATTTCACTTCACGTCCCGGTGGGTGAGAAATCATCGAAACTGTCTTAATTGCTAAAATAACATGTTATATTATGTTTACTTGAGAAGAGCAAGGTTAGATATGTGACTGTTGGTGAATGGATAAAACTATGTTTCCTGTTATCCGTCATAACGAATGACTAGGGTAAGAGCCTGTCATTTAGCAAGCGAATAATATATATTACTTAGCAAGATAAATAATATCCAGGCGAATATAGCGAGTCGAGGATTATTTGGTTTATTATTTTGGTTTATTTTTCTCTGTAACTTTTCATGTATCAGCTATGTATTGATTTGTTTATTTGTAGTACTCACGAGTAATCCGTCAAACAACATATAGAATGACATGATTGTAAACAGTTTGGTCGCCAAGACGACCACTTCCCTGAAAAACAAATACAACAAAGGTCAATCAGTGACGTGTTCGCCCAATCTTATCAACAGACCTGGCAATCCTGCTGTGAACATAGTAACAGTGTCCATTTTACAAATATGTGCAATGTTTACTCGGTGTAACGGTGTGTGAATGAGTGCGAGATTTTGTGAATGAGTTTGTCAGTGTGTGAATGTGTTAAAGGAAATAAAAACAAGGCATTAGCTAAAATCCGTTTTCCTTGTGTACACAGAGTTTAACATTGTATGTAACATTCGAGAACATTAAAAAATACATAAAAATACATATGTAGCATAAATTCGATTTTAAACCCGTCTGTGTAGCGATTCCCGCGGAAAAAAATTAATGAGCTAGGCGAGCACGTGGTATCTTAACGTCACATATGACTCACACTCGCAGAAGGTCGACCCTTTCTACGCATTCAGAGCATGTTTACATGGATAGTTTTGGGGTCGAAACGAGCGTCAAAATGAGTTATTGTGCAATATTCCGATGTAATACAAACACTAGTCATCATAGAGGAACAAGCAGTTATCTTACTGTTCCACATGAATCGAATTTTATTCAAAACAATGAATGCGAATGAGCCTACAAGTCGACTAGGACTAGGTATCGCCGAGCTTGGGCTCGTTTTCATAATAATTATATCGAATGCAACCAACGGGAGATAAAGTACACCGATTTACATACATAGCAAACGTATATCGTATCCAGCTACAGAAAGTAACGTGTATAATCTCATAATATCACTAGAATATCGATGAATGAAGGAGGAGTTGTACAATTTATCATAACAACTTAAATCAGTCAACGAATTTCTGTCGGTCCTGCTAGCTAAGTTGGTAAACGCGTTGGTTCCTTGGCAGTTATTTTGCAATCGGGCGACGCCGGTTCAGTCCCGACACCAAACCATTTATTTTTGTTGTTTATGTTTTCACGAAGTAATATAAACTAAATCATTTTTATACTATGATGCACTGTTTGTAAATATTTTGTAGTAATTATTTATTCGCCACAAAAACGAAAATATGGTAATTATATATAACGATGTTTCTACATTTTATTTATTCAGAGAGATCACCATTTGTTTTCACATATATAATTACAATATATCACCGTACAATATATATATATATTTATATATAGTTAATCAATTCTATATATTTTACATTATATATGTTTGGATAAATAAAATTTAGAAACATCGTTATATAATTCCCATATTTAAATTTTTGTGGCGAATAAATAATTACTATCAAAACATTTATATTTACAAACAGTGCATCATAGTATAAAAATGATTTGGTTTATATTACTTCGTGAAAACTTCAACAGAAAAAGTATTTTTTTTAAATCAATGGTTTGGTGTCGGGATTGAACCGGCGTCGCCCGATTGCAAAATAACTGCCATGGAACCAACGCGTTTACCAACCCAGCTAGCAGGACCAACAGCAATTCGCTGACTGATTTAAGTTGTTATGATAAATTGTACAAATCCTCCTTCATACATCGATATTCTAGTGATATTATAAGATTATACACGTTACTTTCTGTAGCTGGATACCATATATGTTTCTTATGTATGTTTATCGGTGTAGATTATCTCCCTTTGGTTGCATCCGATATAATTATTCTAAAAACGAGCCAAAGCTCGGTGAAACCTAGTCGAGTTGTAAGCTCATTCGCATTCATTGTTTTGAATAAAATTGGATTCATGTGGAACCATAAGATAACTGCTTGTTTCTCTATGATGACTAGTGTTTGTATTACATCGGAATATCGCATAATAACTCATTTTGACGTTCGTTTCGATCCGAAAGCTAACCTTGTAAACATGCTCTGAATGCGTGGAAAGGGTCGGCCTGATGCGACTATGGGTCATATGTGACGTCACATCTTGGCATCCCGAAAAGCGCGCCAAAAATATGCACATTCGAAAATGTCCGGATGCACAGCATAAACTGTGGAATTTATAATTCATTGAATTTTTGTTTTGGCTTGGTGGGCATGGAAATAGATAGCAGGATGTAATATAATATGAATTCAAGCCATATATGTTTTTATTCCCTTTAATGTGTCTTTGTTCTGTCTATGTGTCTCTGTGTGCATGTGTGTGTGCATGCGTGCGTGCGTGCGTGTGTGTGGTATTTGTGTGTGTGTTTGTTGTGTGTGTGTGCGTGCGTGCGTGCGTGCGTGCGTGCGTGCGTGCGTGCGTGCGTGTGTGTGTGTGTGTGTGCGTGTGTGTGTGTGTGTGTTTGCATGCGAGTACGACGTATGTGCGCCCTCGAGCAAATGTAAGCATGCATGTACTAGTAGAAATGTAGAAATGCACGTAGACTTTGACATGTAGGGATAAAATTGTACACGTTAGCTGCTCTAAAAATAAGTGTTAAAACTACACCTTACTTGACGTTTGTGATGATATGAGGCAGCAGGTTCTTCAGCATCATAAACAAAGTCAGCGGGATGATAGATGCCATCACTGTAACAAGATGTAACAAAGGAAGGTCAACGGGTTCCTGTTAACTCTATGTTTACAATATTATGTTTAATTATATATTGCAATACGAATGTTTCCTAAAGATTGGCTACTGCGCTATTTAAGAACGTACCTTTTTGCTATGTTCGATGACAAAGCTCAATAAAATGTCATCATTAATTATTAAAATTCAAACAGTTTTTTCTGTAATATAAAATACACTAATATATATATATATATATATATATGTCCCTCAAATCGTAGATGTACAATATCATGAATTCCACAATTAAATAATTATATAGTTGTTTTAACATTTATAATATTGCTGTTACTAACCCATCACAACGATAGTAAGTCTAGCCACTGTCCTTGCTTCGCACTCGTCTTGTGAACCCACCAGCTGTCCAATCCGTATAGCTGATGCTATCTCCATCCCAAGAACCAACTGCAAAATAGGAAATATGTATCCAAATGTGACTATTTGCGGGCCTACCCAAACATAGGCGGACTTATCCTATATGTAGCCACGTACATTGGGCCGGGACACAGAAAAGCAACAAACAAGACATGAAACAAAACCACACAACTGTTGGTACTTCTCCTAGAAAACAGTGTAATCAAATCGATATGGTTACGTCCCTGATACTAGAAAATAACACAAAATGTAATAGATGAAAGTATTTGTGATCTCTTTGCCTTCGTCTTCTTTCTTCTCTGTCACATACTAGCCAGTGAGGCCAGTGGGTGTATTTTGTATTTTCTGTGAAGGGTTTTCGTTGCTGACGACCTTATTGTTTCTGTTCCATTGCCGCTTCCCTGTTGTGTATGTCGATATTACCGTCTGTTTTGTTTGTTATTCCTTTCGTGGCTTCGACGGATCTGCTGCGCTCAGACTTCAAAGAGACTGGCATCAGATTGCGGCCAGACATAGACATTGACAAGCTGCGATGAGATGGCGTGAATTACGGGGGACTGATTGCTTTAAACAATTACTGTCGCAGGAAAAGTAACGTGGTAAGTCGCAAGACGCGTTACGCTGCCGTGATGGCGCCACAGTTGATTGATGTAGTGGATATTCGATTACGTCCATTCTGGCAAACTGACATACATCAACAAAGGAGCAAGATACATCGGTATCACCTTGATAACCGCCAACGTGAATTTTTCTTCTCATACTATGTCAATACATCATCATTCCCATTTCTTTCTGTCCGGATTACATTTTCCTTTTAACTAATTCCTAATATCAAGGAACAACTAAGGCAACTAGCGTGTCGCCGATTTGTCATCTGTTTTTAGTTACGATTGCATGGCATGCAGCGGCATGCACTATTCCTACGAGGGACACCATTAAGCGACAGTTGCGTTTGACATACCTGATACCACATCTCGTAGATTTCTAACACGACAGACATCGCGCCGAGTTCTGTCTTCCCCAGTAAACCTACAACAAGACCGGCGCATTGTTTATCTGTATCGTCTTAGGAAGATTATGTTATTCTTTCTAAACGGGGTATGGTTTGCGCGCGCGTGTGTGTGTGTGTGTGTGTGTGTGTGTGTGTGTGTGTATACGCGCGCGTGTCTGTGTGTACGAACGGTTTTGTGTGTGTTGATGCGAATATGTTTGTGCATATGCATTTATTTGTGTGTGATTTGGTTGCCTGTGTATGTGCGGGCACACGATATTGTGTTTGTGTGTACGTGTGCGCCAGGGCGTATTAGTGTGCTTGTGTGCGTGTATAGTTGTGCATTTTCTTGTATATCGTACCTGCCAGAAAGGTTCCGATCTCGAAATTCCACCACTCCAAAGACACCATTAACATCCCCGAAATACAAGTGCTGGTGAATTTACCCCAATCTTGCAAACTCTCCGTTGACCAACCTACGACCAAATTACTAACATTATAATATATTACCGAGAGTAGACGAGGTGTAACAGAGGACAAACATGACAACGAACGTATGTCTGAGAGAATTGAGTAGAATATTATTCTCAGACAGCCAGTACGTGTAAAATCACATTAAACTGAATTGATAATTGTTCTGGAAGCTACAAGAAACGTATGCGACGTTCCACCTGTTTAAATCATTAGTGTAACGTTAAAGACGATTACTTTCACAAACATATGCACATACACAGGCACGCTCGCACCCATGCAAACAAGCAAGCAAGTACGCACATATACACACCCCACACGTACCAGATGCTTGACTACATATTGTTGTACTTACATAATCATTATACCAACTGAAACATTAAAAAAATTGCATATTACCTCTATTTTTGCCTGCTCTCTAGTACTTGCCTTCCCACGTCTCTTTGTACACTTTCGACCACCAAATGTAAATTATCGTCAGACTGAACATGGTGAAGTGGGCCAAGGCCAGAGATAGGGCTGAGCCACTGAAGAAAGAATGTATAATTAGTTATTAATTGTTATTAATGTAACTAGTAGTGGTTGTAGTGGTGGTAGTGGTGGTAGTGGTCATCGTCGTGGTTGTGGTTGTGGTCGTGGTCGAGGTGGTGATGGTCGTGGTCGAGGTGGTGGTGGTGGTGGTGATCGTGGTGGTCGTCGTGATGGTAATGGTGGTCGTCGTGGTGGTGGTCGTCGTCGTGGAGGTGGTGGTGGCAGTCTTGGTTGCAGTGTTGGTGGTGGTCCTGGGAGTGGTCGTGGTTGTCGTGGTGCTGTTTGTCGTGGTGGTGGAGGTGGTAGTGGTGGTGGTGGTGGTGGTGGTGGTGGTGGTGGTGGTGGTGGGGGTGGTGGTGGTGGTGGTGGTGGTGGTGGTGGTGGTGATGGTGGTGGTGGTGATGGTTGTCGTCGTCATGGTCGTCGTGGTCGTGGTGGCGGTTGTAATGTAGGTGGTGTTGGTGGTGGTAGTAGTAGTAGCAGTAGCAGTAGTAGTAGTAGTAGTAGTAGTAGTAGTAGTAGTAGTTGTAGTCGTAGTAGAAGTAGCACTACAGAAATGCCGTTTATTCGTATTTAATTAAGAGTTATTATGCGCATTTGCTTCAAATCTACGGACGATTTGGCTCTGCTCAAATGTATTATTTTCCATTGTTTACCACACAATATTACAACATCGAAAGACTATCGTATAGCGATGGAAGCTTAACTATTTTTGTTCTGTAATTTGCTTCGAAATGTACAATTGATGCAGCTTTTGGCAAGACCAAAAGGATTTCGTATGCTGTAGATATGATATGTCGTAACCCGTTAGACGGAGACACTTGAAACATAATCTTATTTATTACAGTAGGTTGATTGGTAATGAATTGATTTAAGCTTAATTTTAAATAAAACATACGTATTTCAACCAAACTAACAATAATTAACAGAACAAGAAGTTCATTTTAAAGCGTCTTACTATTTTCTTAACCGTACCATGCATTATAGTATCTGGTTGTACTTACTCCGTGCCCCAGTGCAGCTTATACAGGAACACGTAGAGCAAGATCACATTCAACGTATTCGCCACTAATCCGATTATCACATTTGGTATGACAATGTTCTGAAAAGGTGCACTGAGTTATTAAAGGACCACATATATCGTAAAGGTCCATAAAATGTATAATAACTAATATATATATATTATAACTAATATATTAGTAAATATATATATATATATATATAGCGTAGACTATATTTTATTTATACAATATGATTTCACTTTGACAATTATATACATCTATATTGGAATGTTCATTAAATGGCGTTGGATTGCGTTGGGCACAGGAAGTAATTTCAATATGTGCGTATGCGTTTGTGCGTGTGTGCGTGTTCGTGTGTGCGTGTGTGCGTGTGTGTGTGTGTGTGCGCGCGTGTGTGCGTGTGTGCGTGTGTACGTGTGTGCGTGTGTGCGTGTGTGCGTGTGTGCGTGTGTGTGTGCGTGTGTCTGTATGTGCGCGTTTCCAATTGGTTGTGTGTGCTTGTATGAGGTATGTATGTGAAATTCATCACATTTTATGTTGTAGGTCGAAATAAAACGGACACCACACTCTCCGATGGATTAAAGATTGAGTTGGTTGGTATTGAATACTCACCTGATTCTGTAAATACTTCGCCAGGATAACGTACATGAAGAAACACTGAAGAGGAAAGAAGATGACACTGTTGTGTCAGGTAAATAATAGGCTGCACATGTGTTAATCCTCATCTTATCACTACGCGTTAAGATTGTTTGAGATAGTAGACACCGTTTGTGCAAATGTTTTTAATTTCGTGAATTTTGCTAATTATTGTATAGGGATAATTCGTGATTCAGATTGAAGGAGACATACTTACAAAAGCTCCTGGTATAAAGATCACCAGATATCGTCCTGCCACATTGTGAAAGACAGCATATGACAACAGATATCGTCCTGCCACACTGTGAAAGACAGCATATGACAACAAATATCGTCCTGCCACACTGTGAAAGACAGCATATGACAACAAATTACCAGATATCGTCCTGCCACACTGTGAAAGACAGCATATGACAACAAATATCGTCCTGCCACACTGTGAAAGACAGCATATGACAACAAATTACCAGATATCGTCCTGCCACACTGTGAAAGACAGCATATGACAACAAATCACCAGATATCGTCCTGCCACACTGTGAAAGACAGCATATGACAACAAATTACCAGATATCGTCCTGCCACACTGTGAAAGACAGCATATGACAACAGATATCGTCCTGCCACACTGTGAAAGACAGCATATGACAACAAATATCGTCCTGCCACACTGTGAAAGACAGCATATGACAACAAATTACCAGATATCGTCCTGCCACACTGTGAAAGACAGCATATGACAACAGATATCGTCCTGCCACACTGTGAAAGACAGCATATGACAACAAATATCGTCCTGCCACACTGTGAAAGACAGCATATGACAACAAATTACCAGATATCGTCCTGCCACACTGTGAAAGACAGCATATGACAACAAATCACCAGATATCGTCCTGCCACACTGTGAAAGACAGCATATGACAACAAATATCGTCCTGCCACACTGTGAAAGACAGCATATGACAACAAATTACCAGATATCGTCCTGCCACACTGTGAAAGACAGCATATGACAACAAATCACCAGATATCGTCCTGCCACACTGTGAAAGACAGCATATGACAACATATATCGTCCTGCCACACTGTGAAAGACAGCATATGACAACAAATTACCAGATATCGTCCTGCCACACTGTGAAAGACAGCATATGACAACAAATATCGTCCTGCCACACTGTGAAAGACAGCATATGACAACAAATATCGTCCTGCCACACTGTGAAAGACAGCATATGACAACAAATCACCAGATATCGTCCTGCCACACTGTGAAAGACAGCATATGACAACAAATCACCAGATATCGTCCTGCCACAGTGTGAAAGACAGCATATGACAACAAATTACCAGATATCGTCCTGCCACACTGTGAAAGACAGCATATGACAACAAGTTACCTGGTATAAAGATCACTAGATATCGTCCTGCCACACTGTGAAAGACAGCATATGACAACAAATTACCTGGTATAAAGATCACCAGATATCGTCCTGCCACACTGTGAAAGACAGCATATGACAACAAGTTACCTGGTATAAAGATCACCAGATATCGTCCTGCCACACTGTGATAGACAGCATATGACAACAAATTACCTGGTATAAAGATCACCAGATATCGTCCTGCCACACTGTGAAAGACAGCATATGACAACAAGTTACCTGGTATAAAGATCACCAGATATCGTCCTGCCACACTGTGAAAGACAGCATATGACAACAAATTACCTGGTATAAAGATCACCAGATATCGTCCTGCCACACTGTGAAAGACAGCATATGACAACAAATTACCTGGTATAAAGATCACCAGATATCGTCCTGCCACACTGTGAAAGACAGCATATGACAACAAATATCGTCCTGCCACACTGTGAAAGACAGCATATGACAACAAATTACCAGATATCGTCCTGCCACACTGTGAAAGACAGCATATGACAACAAATCACCAGATATCGTCCTGCCACACTGTGAAAGACAGCATATGACAACAAATTACCAGATATCGTCCTGCCACACTGTGAAAGACAGCATATGACAACAAATCACCAGATATCGTCCTGCCACACTGTGAAAGACAGCATATGACAACAGATATCGTCCTGCCACACTGTGAAAGACAGCATATGACAACAAATTACCAACGTACACGTTTATTACAACATGTATCAACATACATAATACAAAAATAATCAATAAATTCTTTCAAAACCGTGTTTGTACTACGACATCAACAAATTATCTTAGCATATATTATCAGCTGACCAGCCTTAAAATGTGGATGGTAAAGGGGTAAAGAACATGTTATTTTAATCGCATCGCTAAAGAATCCACTTGATTTTGTGAATATTGTATTTGTAACATATGATATTGTATAGTAACAATATTAACAATACTAATGAACTCATGCGGCGCTGTATCATTAGGAACCGGCGCCCAGAGGCGTAACATATAATAAGTATTAGGCAGAATCATAAATCTCCCTCAATAAGGAAACGAAATGTATCAACCTTGAAACTTGTCTGTTTTGTCCTATCAAAACCAGGATGCTATCGAGGTTCAGGTATACGGCGATCCACGGTATTAGGGCAAACACGAACAGGTACACAGCTGCAAAAAGATAGCAGGCGTATCGACGAGCGATTCGTGAGTTATATGACATGACATTAGAACCAGTAGGAAAACGTATGCTAATAAGGGATCATCTCAGAATGTCGATGTCCGAAATTACATTGATCTGGTCTCAGACCTCACACCCTCCCCTCATACGAATTTTTTTTATTATTGACACGATGATAACAATATATT